>OX422220.1:337946535-339146535 GCA_949130495.1 Sambucus nigra | reverse complement strand
TCTCTCTTAACTAAACAAACTCTCTCTCCCAAAGCTTCTCTCATTGAGGACTCACTCTCTCTCATCTCTCCCAACTCTTTCTCTAGTGCTAAAAATCTCATAGCTCACCATTTTTTTTGTTTCTTCATTTTACAAGGCCTCGGCATAAATATTGGCGTAGGTGCGCTGAAGGTCACTCTCGCTCTCACATAAAACATCTTGCCCCTCACTGCCCTCGAAATGACTAGACTTACTGTTGAGGTGTTCATGTTTAGTAGATTCATCATCATTGTGAGGTGCACCAGATGTACTAATATGACTAGCCATGAATACGATGAAGTTACATCCATACGGTGATTCTTCTTTCGAACTCACCGACTCGACCTCGATATCGCTATGCGTTACGTTTAAGGCAACTTTTCCTTTTCCTTGACGTTTCAACCTAGTGGGACACTCGAGAGATATATGACCCTTTCCCTTACACTCGTAACATCTCTCCTCTTCTTTTGTTTGGGAAATATTTCTTTTCTTTTTCAAAATTTTTCTTGCCCTATTTATGTTTCTTATCTTTCTCAAAACTTTTATTATCTTTGGAAGTATTTTACTTTTTGAGTTTGAGAAATTTCTTGAAATTTTTAGCAAAAAGGGAAAAATCATCTAAATCATAATGGAACTCAGAATCGGATGACGCTTCCTTTCTCTTTTTAGGCACTTCCTCTCTCGTTTTAAATTAGGTTGTAAGTAGAATCCCTTATCCTTAGGCTAAACTATTTTAGGGAACATATATATCTCGTATGTTTGAAGATTTCCTATAAGTTCTTCTAACCTAAGAGTTTCTAGGATCCCTAATGAATTAAGAACGGTAACCTTAGGAATAAAATGGGTGGGGAAGCGATCTCAAAGTTTTCTTAACCACACCCGTCTCGAGTATTTTCTCACCTAAATTAACACTCGAGTTAACTATGTCAGACATTCGTGCATAAAACTCATCGAAAGATTCAGGTTCAAGCATTGTGATTATTTCAAATTGTGTGGTGATATTCTAAAACTTAGAAGCTTTAACATAATTGGTACCCCTTGTGAGTGATTTGGAGGGTATCCTAAGATTCTTTAGGCGTGGTGCACGTCATAATGAGACAAAACTCGTTAGAAGAGATGGCTACCAAGATAGAACTCAAATCGCAAGAATTAAAGTTACTCCATTTAAATTCGTCCTCTATCCACTGAGAGGAAGGTTTAGTGCCGACGACATTATAAAAAATGACAGTGGGAGGAGTCCACCCTCTTTCACAAACTATCCAAATGCGTTCATCTATGGCCTTTAAAGTAAACCTCGTCCTAGCTTTCCAATATGCACAGTTGGTACCATGAAAAACGGGCACTCGATTATACAAACTCTCCACTAAACTCTGGCTTTTCAAAGATAATCAGTTTTTCAAAAATATTATATCGAAGAAAAAATAATTTTTTGAAAAATTATCACACAGTAATTTTGTGCAACAAGCTCTGATACAAAATTAAAAGTGCGGTTGCGATCTTAATGGAATAATTTATATAAATAAATGTCCACCAAAAATAAATCCAAATTATTACCAAATTTTAATCTGATTAATTTAGGTTTGCATGTGATGATCGCTCCAAACACAATAAATTAACTACACATGCAAGATAGAATAAATATGAGGAAAAATCCCTAAAAAGCGCAAAACCTATATCAGCACTTGGGACAGTTTTACAAGACAACTTACTTTTAAAAAAACTTATCTAAAGAAAAGTACTCAGCTCTAGAGTAGTCTACATGTGGCAGTCCACCCTCGAAATCCACCGATCAACCTTTGTCTTCCTTTAGGAGTGATCCTCTCAAGAACCACAAGGTCAACAATGAAAATCTCTCTCCACACTAACTCAGATATGAAACAGCTTAGGGTTTCAAACATATTCACACAGATATTGGGGATGAAATTTTTGAATCAAAGGGTATTTTAAACTTAAATAAAGTGAGGAATTTTACAGTAGGTATACTGTTTTCGATTTGCAAAAAGTCTCTCTGAAAAAGTGTACGAAGTAGGTATTTGTAAAACGGTACAAAATTCTTGGCAGCATCACTCGTTCCAACAAAACTAATCTTCGTTCGAATGAGAACAACATCTTATTAAAATGAAAGCAAGGTCGTTCAGATGAAAACACTATCTCGTTTGAACAAGCTTCAAACGAGCTTTAGACGAGGCCAAACAGTAGGCCCTCATTAGATGCACATTAGATAAATGTAAAAACAAGCCTTCTAACAAGTTAAACTTCTCGTTCGAATGGGAATGACTTATTATTTGAACGAAGCCAGGAAATTTTGAAACAAATTAAAACATAAAAAATTGCTTCATTTTGAATAAAAATATCTCCCAATATAAATGCAAATAAATATGACCTCCTAATTTATTTATAACTTCTTAATATGCAGATCATCTTAAAATTGGAGAATTTGGAGACTCGGTTCTTCGTGACGGCTCAAGTCAAATGGTAACGGGATATGCTAAAATCTATGTAAGCCTATGCTATGAGCAAATGACAGAAATTATGCTCTTACAAATTGTAAGTATATTAAAACCAAAATGAAAAGGAAAGAGCCTTACAAATACGAACCAAACAACCAACCCAATAGAAATATTTTCTAAAGAAGCCACAGGCCCACAATCGGCTAAAACTAAACAAAGACATTAACACACCAAAAATCAATCAAACACGTGTACAATTGTAAGCATACCCTAATTAGATAATATAAAAGGACAACAAACCATATATTATAGAGAAAATTCGAAATATCATTCAGCTCCCAAAAACTTTCTTCAAATTAGTAGAAACCCTAAATCCACTCATCAACACAAAGCTACACTTAAACCTAAAATGACTAAATTTCCATAGAATAAGGGAACGTAAAGACGATTTGACTGCAGAATTAATCATTAGCATCTTAGAAGATAATCATTCAATGTTAAGGAATAAATCTGACTTCTTCCAAATCGATAAGCTCCCATCCCAAACATTTATGAGTTTAACAAAATTATAGTTGATGGATATGAAATTTAAAATCCGTAAGAACCTAAAACTCAATAAATATAATATTCCATAATTATGATTTTTTTATTTTATACCGTAAAAACTATAGATAAATCTAGCATTTGATTACATCGTGGGATTGCATCATTGGTAATATCTTTATCGAGTTAATTAATATTTTGTGTTTATGATCCTTAGATAAATTATTGTTTTCTTTCCTCTAACTTTAAGACCCTTATTAAGGTATTTAGATCATTTGGGAGGATTTTTGCAAGGTTCGTCATGACTTATGGTGTTTTGCTGACCTCTATGGAATATGGATGAGGGGTTGTAGGCCATTCTGGTACTTCTCCCTATCACGCATAATGATATTATGACACTATTTAGGCTTATTTTGATCTTCTTAAACTTAACCCACTCCAAATAAATTGGGAAAGTGAACTAACATTATCTCATTGAGAAATGACTTACCTAGTATGACATCGTAGGATAAGTGAAGTTCTGCAACTTAGAACTTTCTCCGAATTATAACGTAACAATACTTTTCACTAGGGGTGGTAAACGGACGGATACGGATCGGATACCATGTTTTCCAAATCCATATCCGCTATCTGAATGTACTATCCATATCCGTATCCGGATCCGCCCGGATAGTTAAAACAACTATCCATATCCGTATCCGCTCGGATACCTCGGATTCGGATAATATCCGTATCCATTTACATTATTTAGCCATCGCAAAAAATAACTATTAAAATATTCAATCCAATGAAACAATCCAATCCAAATAAATATATAACAAAATTACTGCCTCCTAACATCAACAATTATGGGTTTCATAATAATAGTATCATTCCATAATGATAATATGGCTTAAAGCTATCCATACTTTACAGTCATATAAGCTTAAAGACATTTAAAAAAAAAATAACAGTCGCATTCCATGACAGTAGAAATAAATATGCACCTCTTAGATTAAATCAAATGTATTGAGAATGATAACCTCATGGACCTTTTGTTTTCAAAACATACTGATATTTTTATTTTAATAAGTATATATTTTTATTTTGTATATAATATACCCGTTGTTAACTTCAGCTCTCATCACAATCAAAACCATATCTTTACTTTTCTGTTTCTCTCTTACATTCTATTATGTTTCTCTCTTACATTTATTTATAATTAAAGAAACTAACGAACAACCACATGAGGGTTTCTTTTCTCTTGTTTTGTACGAAAGAGAAATGAAATGAAGTTAGTTTTTTTGTTTGTTTTGAGTGGAGTATATGTTCTTTAGTGGTTGTATGCTGTGTGTGATAGGGTGTATTGTAACTTTTGTGTAACTCCATGGTAATATACTAAATAAAATAATAATACATGACATTTTATAGCATACCCAATAATATAATGACTTTAGGGTGTTTTTATTTTGAGTGGAGTATATGTTTATTTTGTTTTAGGGAATAAACGATTAAGATTTTTTTTAATATTATTTTATTAGTAATACTAATACTAATATTATTAGTAATATTTTAAACATATGTTTGACGGATACGGATATCCGGTAAAATGGATATCCGATAAAATGGATACTCCGCATCGGATACGGATTATCCGCGTCGGATACTAGTACTATCCGTATCCGTATCCGTTTTCTCGAATATTTTTATAGAGTATCCATATTCGTATCCATTTCCATATTTTCGGATAAATATCCGTAAATTCGGATTCGGATATCGAACGGATGCGGATTTTCGAATATCCGTTTACAGCCCCACTTTTCACCAATTGTGAGAAACAATGTGATATACCTAATTGAATAAGTCATCTCTCCATTGAATTCCAGTCACTTAACTAGTCATTATGGTGAGACACATTGCCTTGTATAATCCACGAATATGATGTCACCTATATTTCCAACGTGGATGAAAAATATAATGCATTTTGGCATTACCCATGACTATGGTGACCACTAAAACCTCCTTATGGGGTAGGGAACCTAATTGATATCAATTTTAGGAAATATTAACATTGGAACCAATACTATGGGTTTCCTTATGAGGCGGGCCTAGTGAATTTGTCTTAAATGGTCTTCTCATGCAAAGGAAGAGGTTCCTCCTGTAGAAAATCCTCTCGAAATGGTATGACCGTCAAACTAAAGTTATTTTCTTCTCATCCATACCTTCATCTTATGTGTTTCCTCATTTGTAAAAAATTCTTAAGGTAACCGCACTAGATGACATCATATATGGCCTCTTTGAAACATAAGCAATCATTTGAGTTATGGAAGTGGTTCTTGTGGAAGCCATAATACTTGGAATTATCCATTTTCTCCTCTATGACCTCAAGGGCCTGGGTAATAGGAGTATGTAATTAATATATAATGTTGATAATACCTCTTAAAGTATTATCTTGCAGGGGTGAAGTTCTTAGCATTTGGCAATCCACTATTCTTATCCTTTTTCAACTATACTTTATCAAGAGAAAGTTCTCCAATTGATAGAAACATCCTTCATACTCACTTATTTAGGTCAAGAGTAAGGAGTTCACATCATCTTAAACATTAATATACTTATGATATTTATCATGCATCTTAGTCATTAATAAGGTGTCTCTTACTGAAGGATCTTAGCAAATCCTATAGGGTGAGAGATTCAATAAATGCTATAACACATATATTATCATTTAAGCCATCAACCTACAAGTATTACATGGTAAACCTCATCGCATACTCTCTAAGGGTATCTCTTGACCTATTATAAGGATAATTTTTATAGAGTCAATAGGTATGTGCTTTGACTTATTCCATGTTTGGACAAAACTGTTTGAGTAATGGGTTAGGCTTTGTGTATGTTGACCTTTCAAACCTATAACGTGTTTACTTAAAGACATAGCAACCAAGTTAAATGATCTACATCATCCGGTTATGTATCATGCAACATTTCGTCTTCATGCTTCGAGGATCTCTCAGGTATGAATGCACATTTATTTTGATCCCTGGATATTTTATATTTGGGTGTTAGGATTTTATAAAATTATCTGTAAAAATATTATAAAATGATTTTATCATTTTTAATATTTTTAAAAATATTTTATTTGTGAGGTCGTTAGAACAACTTGGTATGTCGTTCAAATGAGTTACCTTAACTCGTTAGAATAAGGTTCCAACAAAATATTGAATGAGTCATTTCCACGTTACAATGGAGTCTCATTTGATGATTCGTTAGAAGTTATTCGAATGAAAAAAGGGGTTCCATTCGAATGAGATGTACCACGTTCGAACAAGGCAGGGGTGAGAATTTTCTTTTTTGAGATTCTTCTTAAATGATTTCATCCATATCTCAATTTTGGAAAATCTCATATAAATAGGAGTGCGGAGCAATAATTTTTTTAGACAAAAATTATATTTTGAGTTCTCAAAATCCATCAAAAAGCTATCCAAAATCCTAGTTTTCACTGAAGTTGTTTAGGATCCAAGTGTTCACCTTAATATTCCTTTAAAATCATTTTTTGGGCACCAAAGGTTTATTCTCTACATCTAGTGAGAATCGTTTCATTGTATTAAACTCCATTCATTTGTTGATGTGTTTGCACATGATGGACTTCGTGTGTGATAGTTGTTGAGCATGTTTAGTGGATATCGAGATGTGTGTGGAATTATACATTTTTGTATTGCATATGTGGTCTCCTACATGTCATTTTGGAGGAGTAATTGAATATTAAAGGGTCATCAAGGCTTGTAAGGGTGATGATTCATTGTGTAAATCTTTTCCCAGTCTTGTATAATTCCGTATCATAGTGAATTACATTGGTCGGGTTGTCTAATGTTTTTTCTATTTGGATTTTCCTCGTACATCGGGTATTGTGGTAGATTTACTTATTTTATCCCGCCCTTACCTAGATGCATGTTTTAGGTTAAGAAAAATTTGGTAAATCATTTAACACAACAATTTGTATAAAATTAGTGTTTATTTTATTAGGTAAAATATTTTATTCGAAAAAAAAAATTAGTTTGTGTGTTTTCCTGCCTTTCTCCGTATATTAGCACTTTTAAATTGGTATAAGAGATGGTGTCTGTAATTTACTTAGGCATTAATTTGAGCGATTTTTATGTGGAGGTCAGTCACTTTCTAGGCCACTGGTGTTTAATGGGTCTAATTACGCATACTGGAAGATGTGTATGAAATCAACACTTAAGGATATAGATGAATGGGTTTGGTTAGTGGCTTTTAAAGGATGGACCCCACCCACTGTTGCATCTAGGGAATATGTAATCCCTAAACTCATAGAAAATTAGACGAGTAAGAGCATAGATTAGAAAATTACAATTCACGTGGTTTAAATGCTATGTTTTGTACAGTCACACCGAAGAAGTTATGTCGTATTATGACTTATGAAATGTCAAAAAGAGTCTTGGGACATACTTTAACTCACCCATGAAGGTAATAGTACTGTTAAGGCTTCCAAACTCGAAAACATCACCACTCAGTTCGAAACCATTAAGTTGGAAGAGAGCGAAACCTTTGATGAGTTTTATAATAGATTAAATGATATTATGAACTCATCGTTTAACTTGGGGGAGAGAATAATTAAAAAATGAGTAGTCGAGAAAATATTAAGGTCCTTGCCTAAAATATTCAATTCAAAAGTGACTATTTTGAATTCCTTGGGTACTTTAGATTCTAAGAAGCTCGAAGAGCTTGTGGGTGATCTTCAAACCTATGAGCTTGATATGTTTTCTGCAAAAAAGACGAAGTAACGTAAGGACATTCCCTTGAAATACAGAAGGAGGAAACACGAGTTTCAGATGATGAGTCTCACATCAATTTAGATGATATGGCCATTTTCACAAAGAACTTTAGAAAAAATTTGAAGTTTGAAAAAAAAATGAAATATGTAAATAATTTTGAGAAAAAAAACTATAATAAGGGCGATCAACTCCTAAAAAATCGTAATGATATATTTTAGAGGGATGAGTCAAATAAATGTTTTGGCTGTTAGAGTTATGCCCATATCGAAGGTGAGTGTCCCACTAAGCTAAGGAAGAAGGAAAAAACCTATTACATACAATTCCATCCTAAGGGATAGTGAATTGGAAGAGGAACCCAATTACCCCATTGAGCGCAATTACACCGCGTTCATAACTAGTCATACGAGCCTTGATGAAAAGTCATCTGATTTCTTATTGTAAGTTGTATGTGGAAATGGTGGAGTTAAAGCAAGAAAACTTAACATTAGAATCTAAGTTGAAATAATGTGACATAATAGTGAAGCGAGTAAATATATTGATGATCTTAGGGCACATGAGAAGATTCTTTGAGAGAAGTTAGAGTACGTTAAAGGAGAGATATCACCATGGCTTGATGGACATTTTGAAGAAGGATGTCCATGATTTTTAATACTCTAGTCATTTTCTCAAGTCTAGTATAGTGGAGTTATAAGATAGATTGTAAGACTCAAGTCATATTAAATTTGATTTGGAATATATGTCGAAAAGGTTCGAAAAATTTTTAGGCACATCCCCAATCAAATATAACACGTGTGGGATTGAATTCAATGATCTAAATTCTTCTGCTACTAAAGTCAAGACCAACCCCAAGAGTATCACGTTACACTTATGTGGATTAAAAAATTTGATTTGAAGGCATTAAATATTAGACTTGTTGATTCTCACATGTTATCACATAATTCTTCCCGTGTTATATATTATAAGTGATTGGGGTTGCATGTTTTCATACATTACCTTTTGTGGTTCATGATATGTGTTATTGATAGTTATATTATGTTTGAGTCTTTTGTATTTTGATTTTTCCTTTCTTGGGTCTTATTAAGAAAAAGAAAAAAAATATTGTGTTTCTCTTTTCGATTTTTTTTTCACTTGGCCTCATAAAATGTTTGAACTCAAAATGATTTTTGCTTATGTGTTGTTTTGTTTTACACATTTTGTGTGGCATATCGATGTGTTTGAATTCACTTCATTCCATGTATCCATCAAGCTAGGACATTTTATTACAATTTTCAATGCTTAGATTGTTCTTAATCATGCTTGCATGGAGTAATTCGACTTTGATTTACTTAATGGATTCACTTTTTATATGCCTCCACACATACATTAATGAGATCGTTTGGATTTTAACTTCATATGTTGAATGAGATAAGCGAGATGTTCTCCTAAAAATCTTGTCATGTACATATATTTGACTATAGGGGATTTGTGCATACAAGAGACACTGCCCATGAGTTTTTTTTTATTGAAAATTTTTATGAGTGTGCACTGGAAAGGGCTTCGGAAGGAGAAATCTCCTTTGCGTGAAAGACCACCACTGGGAAGAGCTTAAAAATTAAGAGGCAATAGAAAAGAAAATATTGTTAAGGCTAAAATTTTATTTCATTGATTTTTTAATTAAAGGAAAAAAGAAAAGATTGAATATATATTATTTTTAGAGTGTTAAAAGTTGAAGATAAATGTATTTTCACAATGAGTCCTAGTTATTTCATGTTTGACACTATTTATTTAAGAATAATCAATATTTTCTAGTCCAATGTATATTGTTATTTTTTGTCCATTTATAAGTTCATTTTGTTTGTCATTATGAGGTTAAATCTTTGTTTGATAAAGTTAATGTGGTCAAATAGGACTTTGTGGACATTTTTGAGTGATTGGGTTATATTTCTTTTGTGTCTAGTTCATACCCATTGACTCCGTTTATCACATTTTGTTTAGGCACATCGATACTATGCTAGTGTGTAAAGATTATGTTTTTTGTGTCATTTTGTGGTATATATATATATATATATATATATATATATCTGTGTGTGTGTGTGTGTCATTATTATCCTTTGCATATCAATATATATGATTTCGTTTTATTTGGAGTCTTTGTGTTTACATTTAATCTATATTCCCATGTGATTTATCTTTTCTTTCAATTGGTATCTTCTTGGCATGTTTATGATCATACTGGTATCTTATGGTTCATTATTTCCATAAATATCGATATCATTTGTTCATTATGTGGATTATTTGTGCATATGTTACCATTTTGTGTTTGTTTCACTTGAGACCATTGCATGATATTATTCTTTCCTATCTATTTACAATTGGTATCACATGTTCTCATATTGAGGGGGAGAAATGGTTTTAGGTATAAATGTTTTATTATGCATTATTTCTTTGTCTTTTTCTAAACAAAAAGGAGGAGAAATAGTATCTTTCACTTTAGTTTTTAGGAGGAAATCTTTATCTTTAGGGGAGGCGTCTTACCTAGGTGGGGACCGTTAGACATAGGGGAGTTTATTGTTATGAAGATTTAATGTTTTGTTATATTATATTTTACAATAGAGTGCGTGTTTAAGTGTAAAGGTTTGCAATATGCGAAAAAGTTTACAAGTGTGCAAAGTTACTCAAGGCTATGCATTGTTCAAGTTGTATTTTTTTCCTTTTATGGGTTGGAATTGAGTCTTATATGATATTGACGAACCATAGGAACTTTTATTTTTGGTTTTGTCCCGGAATAGCTAAAGGGGGACATTTATAAGGACAAATTTTTGATATAGTAAATTTGTATATATTTTGGCTTATTCCATGTTTGGATCAAATTATTTTAGTCATATGTTAAGCTTTGTGTACATTGACCTTTCAAGCCTATGATGTGTTTACTTGAAAACGTAGTGGCCTGGTTAGAAGATCTACATCATCGCGACGTGTTTCATGCCACATTTCATCCTTATGTTCTGATGATCTATGAGATATGAATGTGTATTTATTTTGATCCTTTGAGATTTTATATGGGTGTTAAGATTTTATAAAAATAAATAAACATTTTTATATTTTTAAATATTTTTCAAAACAAAAATATTTTTTCGCAAGGTCGTTAGAATGACTTGGTATGTTGTTTGAATGAGTTACCTTAACTCGTTATCTATCTCAAATGAGGCATTTATATGTTACACTAGAATCTCGTTTGATGATTCAGTAGAATTTGTCCAAACGAGATAAGGGGTTTCGTTCTAACGAGATGTACCTCGTTCGGACGAGTCGACGAGATTTTTTTTTCTTGAGATTTTCCTTAAATGATTCCATCCGTATTTTGATTATAGAAAACCTCCTATACATAGGAGTACAGAGCAACCATTATCTTTAAGGCGAAAAATTATTTATTGAGTTCCTAAACTCTATAAAAAGCTCTCCAAAACCTTATTTTTCACCCAAGTTGTTTAGGATCCAAGTGTTTATCTTAATTTGCTTTAAAGATCCAATTTTGGTCACTAAAGGTTTATTCCCTACATCTACTAAGAATTATTTCATTGCGGTGGAGTTCGTATGTTGATGTGTTCGCACATGGTAGACTTCATGTGTAATACAACCCCCCCCCCCCCCCCCCCCCCCGCCGAAAAATCAATTAGATTACATAGATATTTTATATGAGGAGGAACTAATCATAATTATAGGGATTTATGGGTAACGAATTGAATTAAATGAATAGAATTAGTGGATTATGGATTGTATATAAGATTGGTTATAAATTAACCGAAACCATATGTGCCTCTTTTATGATTCTAAAAGTTAGCGTAACAATCCCGATTTTTTAAATGGGTATTTTTTTTTAAATTAATATTGGAATATTCGAGAAAAAAATTAATTTTTGAATGTAATGATTTTTATTAAATAAATATGGTGGTTATGATTTTATAAGAATAAAACTTCAAGCGAAATTGAAATCAGATTTAAAATGGAGTTTTTATAAGGTTTTTAATTATTTTTTCCTTATAGGCATTTTGTGGGCAAACTGTCCCCAGACCTGTAGGGTCAATCGTTTGACCCTGGGGGTCGTCGATCGACTATGCCCAGATTTTGTAGGCGGCGGTAGATGGATGGGTATTTTAAGAGTGTTATAGATGGTATCAAAGCTTAGGTATACGACAATCATCGGGTCTTAGGTTTTGGGTCTAGCATGCACGTTAGACGAGTTTTCTTTAGAAATAGAATTTTTTTTTAGATGTGTTAGGTATCATGGTGGGGATGTTTAGAATTGATTGGAGGACTTTAACATTTTATTTTTTGGTAAATAGAATCGAGTACTATTTTATTTCGAGCGTTAGGTTTCGTCGAATTTCGAGGGCGAAATTCCTTATTAGTGGGGAAGTATATAACAACCCCGATTTTTTAAATGGGTATTTTTTAAAATTAATATTGGAATATTCGAGATTTATTTTTTTAATTTAATGATTTTTATTAAATAAATATGTTGATTATGATTTTAGAGGAATTAAACTTCAAGCGGAATTGAAATCGAATTTAAAATGGAGTTTTTATAAGGTTTTTAATTATTTTTTGCCTTATAGGCATTTTGTGGGGGAACTGTCGCCAGACCTGTAGGGTCGATCGATTGACCCTGGGAGTCGATCGATCGACAATGCCCAGATTTTTAAGACGGCAGCAGATGGATGGGTTTTTGAAGAGTGTTATTGAACCAGTCTTGAGTAAATAAAATACCATCCTTAGCATGAGACAAATATGAGACATATATAATTAATCCACAAGATAAATGATGATAAATTTCAAAAGATAAACCATCCAACTAAGCGATAAAAGATCCATCTCCGTGCTAAACTCAAAGTAAATCCAAATTCTAATAATATGAAACTGAATAATCTCCAACTGAATCCAGTGAAACTGAATAAAACTCATAACAACTTTGGAACCGAATGGCCCAATCAAAACTGTAAAATGTGTCTCAATGTAATTACTAAGGAAAAAAACTAAATTAACTAATAATCATAAAGTAAATAACTCCAGCTGCACCTCCAAGAAGGTCTCCAAATAATCTTACACAACTTTTCCAGACTTATCCTGAAAACGTTAGTCAACGCACGAGGATATGTGAATCCAAACAATAGCATTATACGCAATAAATATCACAATAGATTAACTTAATTACGCATATAATTAAACGCGAAAAAGATAAACTACTAACCATCCCCAAAGATTCTGATAAAAATACACTAATATCATTTTAATTATCCCACAACCCCAAAGCGTTAATTTATTAAATTAACGCAAAATTATTATTGTTCTCACTTTTTATTATGGCGTTCCTCCCGCCCCAGGTGGTAATCCACCAAAGTTTCACACTTCCCTTGTCAATAGCCCGCTGAATCCATTTAAACTGTCGATCCCCTGCAAAGTGACAAGGTTCCACACACAACACAACATAAATCGTCCAAGCTGGCCCGTTTAAACTGTCGGTTCCTGATACATTATGTCGTCACAAATTTTGGATGCCCATTTTTATCTTAGGCATTAATTCTCATTTTCTGAATTTCATAATTAACAAATTACCCCACCCTTTTAATCGATGTGAGATCCTTAAAATATCCCTTAGTCCCATACCTAAGGGTCCCGAAGTCACCAATACGTCCTACCCTATGTATAGGATGAATTTCTAACATAAATATCAACCTAGTCTCATGCCTAGGCTGGTGTAACGACGCTAAAGTATAAAAAATTTGCCCACCCTCGACATAATAAAGTCGTAATAATCTACCCTCACTAGCCCCTTACCTAGAAGGCGTAAATCATCAAAATGCCTACCCACTAGTCCCATACCTAGAAGGCATCCTAAAATATAGGGAGATCAAAAATAACCAACAACACGTCGTCACAATGGCAATTTAATAATACCAACAAGTCAGACAAGCAAGCATAATTAATCAACGTATAAAACTATGCATAATAGTCCAATTCAATTATCACATCGTCATAAACACCCAATTAATCCCATTTAATTATTTTAAATTAAATACATTGAGATTTCATCATTAATACATCATATTTCCAATTTCATTATCTCTACACAATTTACATACGTTACACATCCCCAAAATTCATTTAATTCAAAACCAAGGTTTTTCTACATACAACATATACCAATAAAACCTAAAATTCGTCATCAATCCTACGTACCCAAGGGCTATGAATATTATTCAGATTAAAAGATTTAATAAAAATATTCTCATAATTAGTGTCCACTTTTCCTAATTAAGAAGTTGATTGATTTTAATCAAAAACACATGATTAAGGGTTTAGGCGACACTTAAAATGCATAATACTAAAGGAAAATAATAGAGTATTCATGCTTGAGATTAAGTTGTAGAAAAACTGGTAGCACGATTGGATTCCTCTAAAAAAATTAACAAAGAAGTGTTCTTTGGCAAACTTGATTAAACTCCAATTAAGCCTTCCAAAACTTGTGACAAAAAAATTGATCATGTAGGAGGTTGATGACTATGAAGGAGAGGAAAAAAATTTGGAAGAGTTCTCTAGTGAAAAACTTGTGAAAAGTGATTATGAGAAGTCCCCCTTGAATTATTAGTCTTATATACGAATTAAGAATCGTAAACCAACTCAAACTCTAAAAAATAACTCACCGACTCAAAATATGGGCATAGTCGATCGATCGACTCCCAGGGTCGATCGATCGACCCCACAGGTCTGGCAACAGTTCCCCCACAAAATGCCTATAAGGCAAAAATAATAAAAACCTTATAAAACTCCATTATAATTCTGAATTCAATTACACTTGAAGTTTTATTCTTCTAATATTAAAACCAACATATTTAACTAATAAAAATTATTTAATCCAAAAATTTATTTTTCTCGAATATTCCAATTAATTAATTAAATAAGCCTTCAAATATTGAGTCAAACAGCTGATTAAGTTTGGGGGTAAAGTTTGTAGATGAAAGGGGATAATTTTGGAGAGGCCTGGTGACCCATTGATGTGTTCTTGAGAAATTAATATTGATATAATGATTAAGTATTGCATTTGATTTGTTTATGCGCATTTGTATTTTTGTGATTTATTCCTTGTGCTAATTATTTTTGAGCATCTATTCCTGTCATATTGTTTACTTCACCGTAATTTCTTTTAGTGGTAGGCTACCCTAGATTAGGACGCTATGGACTATTTTGGAGAATTATTTTTGAGCTTGGATTGAAAGATTTATTTTTGATGTATAAATTAGTGGTGTAATTTTTGTTGGAGAATTGTGTATTTTGGGAGAAACATTATTATAAATCATTATTATGGAAATAGAAGAATTGTGATTTTGTTATATTTAAATCGTGGAATTTAGATGCTTTGTACTTAATTTGGATGGTTTTAGCTTAGTTTTTATCGCAGTAGCACGCCGCGTGTCCTCTCGGGCGCGCGGGGTATTACAGCTAGTTGGGGCAAATGTTCTAATCTAGAAGGATAGGATCTTAAGAGAAAATTCAGTTACCCATAGGGTCGCTCAAATGACATTCACTGTCATTCAAACGACAATTTATTGTCTTTCGAACAAGAGTTCCCGTAGTTTAAATGGCGCTGATGTAAATCAATGTGTTGTTATTCTCTCGTTTGTTGCTCAATGTTTCAAGTCAGACTGCCTAACGAAGGTAGGGAAAAATGTGATTAGATTGTGGGTCTTTGTATGTTTCCTGTATAAAAGGATAGGATATTCTAATTCATGTACCACAAAACGTTGTTAGCCTCCCTTACCGTCGATCGTGCCCCGTGTTAGCTCTTGGAGCTTGATGACTTAGTGTATAGCATATAACATATATTTATATATGATTCGAGGCCTTCAGTGTGAGTATAAAAGACGGGTTTATGGATAGTGAACCCACACAATATTATATCTCTCCTCCCCTCAAACGTCCACTGCCTCCCCTCCCACTATCGACCACCATAAGAGGTATGAAAATGAATAAGTTTGTTGTTGGGATTTTTTATGGGTGTTTGAGGAGATATTATCAAAACAAGATGAAAGTGTTATTGGAGGTATTTGAAGAGGGTTTTAATGGTTTTTTCTTGGAGGCAACTTGGTGGTGCTAGACAATATCAGTTTGGGTATATATATATAGTCTTGTTATGGTTGAATGTTAAGAGTATGCTTAATATGAAATAATGACAGGCTTCTAGTAAAATAAACAAGGAACATTTTTATGGAATAAAAATGTAAGAAAATATCAGTTTTATGTATTTCCTAGTAAAACTAAAGATAGATATTTTTATGAAAAATAAAAATGTAAGAAAATATTATCTGTGTGATTTTCTAGTAAAACTGAAAATAGACATTTTTATGAAAAATAAAAATGTAAGAAAATATTATTTGTGTGATGTTTCTAGTGAAGAGAAATAATGGACATTTGTATGGAATAAAAATGTTGAAAATATTGTTTTTGTTAAAAATAAATAATGGATAATTATCTCAAGGTTTTGAAATAATAAAAGTAGGTGTTTTATGAAAATGGTGTAATTTCTAGAAATTTTTATGAAAATAATTTTATGAAATAAAATGTTTGCAAATAAAGTGATTTTGTGGGAAAATGATATTTTGTTGAAATTAAATAATAAGTAAATATTTCAAGGTTTTGGAATATTGAAAGCTGGTATTTTATGAAATGGACATTGGTAGTAACATTGGTGTTAAATATTTTGTGAAATAAAATGTTTGGAAATGATGATTTACTTGGTAAATATTTGGTGAAAAATATATTTAAACCATGTAGTAGGATTTTGTACTTAAAATCCTCATTGTCATGTAAATATAAACTTGTAGTATTTTGATATTAAATGTATAAACAAGTTTAGAAAAGAATTTGTTGAGTTTAAACATAAAATAAGCATAATTGGAAATTTAGTCTTCAAGGTGTGTGAAATTGAGACTAAAGAGCATGGTGAACTTGAAAATAAATGACTACATGTTAAATAAAAAGAAAGGGGCAATTTTTTATAAAAGTAGACTTGAGTACAAATGGATTTCTTGGATAAAGAAAGTAAAGGAATGTATGTTTCCGAATAATATTAATTAAAAGTATTAATTATGTGCTAATGGATAAACATGTAATGGTTAGTGACTGTAACTTACAAATGTTGTGAAATATTAACACTTATGGGATTAAAAAGGGGGTTAAAGGCATAACGGTGTTTTCAATTAAGAAAAATATTACTCCAAGTGTAAAAAGGTGTTAAAGGGTTAAAAATACTTAAGAAGTTGGTATGAATAACTTAATAGTGTTTTGGGTAAAAGTAACACTTATGAAAATGGAGTACAAGGTGATTTTAGAAACAAATGGGTAATGGTAATTTTACTTAAAGTGGAACATGTTTATGAAATAAGAATGTTGGAAAGTGTCTTACAAAAAGTAGTCCTAAACTAATATGATTTTCGGAATAAAAATCAAGGTTAAAGTATAAAGGACATGAAACAGTAAATTTTCAAAGTGTAACACGAATCGGGGCGGTAAAGTCCAGAGTTTTGGCTTCGGCCGGGGAAAAAGGATAAGTTGGATAACGTGGACATTTGTAAAATGTTAAAACACATTAAAAGGAACTCGGATGATACCGAAATAAAGCATGAAGGTCCCAAAGCCCTTGGGTGATGTGACAACCCGCAATCCGAAATAAGGGGTGGCCAGCCCGATACTCAAACGTAACAGGAATCATGGATGGATATCATTCTCAGCATCACAAATATAAACTGAGTATACGGGAAAACCACCCAATGAATCAGAAAACGGGTTGCCAAAAAGTGTAAAATTTTAAAAATGCGGTTATGAAAATTTAAACTAACAACCCAGTCTGACAAGCAAGTGGAATTCCAAAAAATAACATATAATATAACTAAAACGAATGTACACAAATGGATCGAATAAGCTGTCGGTCCACAGCTACATAAGACAACGTACAACAATATAAAATATCTTACATAGTACAATCATTAATCAAATACAAATGTTTGGGCCACACGCCCGAGGGACAAGACCCGATCATATCTAGAATAACAAGAATGAAAGCGTCTAAAACAACATCCTGTAATAACCCGCAAAATCTTACAGCTCGTCGAAAGTGCAGGGAACTTGGGAAAGTCAAGTCGGGCGTCCTTGCGGTGGAGCACCTGAGCGTATACAATAATATATATACAACAAGGAAAGTAAACCGGTCAGGGCCGGGTTCTATATGATTACCAGAAGAATAAAAAAGCATGATAGAAATGAATAGTTATACATGTGAGATGAGGATGATAATATGACATGCTATCTACAATTACAAGCAAGAATTGAAGGTAAAGAACTTTAATTTAAAACCCTTCCTTATTAATACAATTTCCACTTCCTTCTGACATTCCTTATTAGGAATAAAACCATTTTCAGTTTAATCAAGGAGTTATAACTTCTATGCATTAATTAAAACTTCCCATATTATCTTTCCATTCCTTATTAGGAATATAATTTACATCAAGTGCTCTTTATGGCACATATATTATTCCCGTGCTCTTCCTGGCACATATCTATGCTCTTTATGGCATTTAACATACGCTCTTTATGGCGTTTAACAACCATCAAGTCCAACTTGATGAAAATATAGTTATATTCTTATACATATAACGATATCTAAGACCGCCCGTCCGGGTTTCCCCCACTGTGCGCACCCCTAAATGACCATCATCTTCCAGGGCCTAACATAAGACAACCTGGGCACCTATCGGAACACGTCGGGAAGCGGCCATGAGCCTGCAGGATAGTCAAGACCACACCCGGAATCTCCTACCCATCGCAGAAAAATGTAACAATAAGCACTCCCATGGCCTAGGACTATATCCACCCTGCATTCATTAGCCAGGGGGCTTCACCTCAAGAGCGAACTTCCCTTATGATGTCATTTAGAGATGTGTGTAACAGTAAATTAACATTTACATTTTATCATCATATTATTACCAAAATCCATTTCCATTAATCATGAGATTGGTTCTTTATTTAAACCTAACATCATTAAACAACGGGGTTCATTCTAGTTGAACCTATCATCTTTAAACACCTATGGATTTATTTATTCCTCAATTTACAAATCCCGACCAAGTCTCCAAATGATCATTATGATCCTAGAAATTCCCCAAATTCATATAAATTTTGATAAGCCCATAAATCTCCAAGTTTGGGCATTTAACTTCCAAACTTCTAAAAGTTTGAATAAAAGAAGTAATGCCTTAATATTACCTTAAACCTCCCCGAAGTAAACCCTAGATGAACCCATTTCTAGTCCAGGGTAACGACCAAACTCCATAACTACTCTAGAACTCTAAGTTTACTTCTTTAAAGAAGCTTCCTAGGTCCTAATCATAAAGAATAAGGATGAAAATTAAAAGGAAAAAGACCCCAAAACTGCTGGAACCGAATCGATTCGCCCTAACGGCGGAATCGATTCGCCCCAGCGAATCAATTCGCTCTCAAAGCGAATCGGTTCGGACAACAAACTTAAGTTTCTGCAAATGCCGAATCGATTCGGTCTTAATCCGAATCGATTCGGACAACAAGACCTGGGATTCTGCATCTATGCGAATCGATTCGCCCAAGGGGCCGAATCGATTCGCCCCTGCGAAAATGCCAAGAATGGCTATGGAGTCTTGAACTCCAAAATTTATCCAACTCCAAAACCAAGCCCAACCGAAATCATTGGCTGCAATTTCTACATCCTAAATCCATCTATCTACCAACCTTAAACATCATTTATCATCCAAATCCATTTTTAGTGGTTAATACCCAAAAATCCAATCAAAACCCTAACAATTCTAAATCATAACAAATTCATAAATATGAAGACTAATTATTCTACTTAAATCATAAATTTGCAAGTAGATTACTTGCCTCAAGTGTAAGAATCTGATTTGATGAAGAAGGAAGCAACAATCCAAGCTCCAATCTCTCTTTTTCTCCAAAGCTTTCTTCCTCTCTCTCTCTCTCTCTCTAAGTTAACAATTTGGGGCATAAAAGGAATAGTAAGTCTTAGCAAGACTAAATCGGGCCATAAGTCTAAAATTCCCAACTCTAATAACTAATGCGCGATAAAATAATACGTGATATCACTATTTAAGCCAAAACCAGTCAAAAGTGCCTGAAATGCCAAAATACAATATGGCACTTATTTTGACTGTCTCACACCTACCGGGACTAACTACACTATCCACATCATCATTTGGAAATTTTATAACTCATTTTACTTCTAGTTTCATAATAAACCAAAATGTCATTTTAAATCCTTATGACATTAAAAATCACCACATGAACATTTTCTACTCACGAGGTAACTATACAACATTTTAGTAAATATTGACTTTGTCATAACAAATTAATATTTACTCAACATCTAACACATTATAATTAATTACTACACATGGTAAATAAGTATAAAATGGGCTATCAGAAGAGAGGGTTATTACATACTCCCCCCCTTAAGAGGGAATTTTGCCCCCAAAATTCAGGTATACCTCACAACAAGAAGAAGTGCGGATACTATTCTCGCAAGTCATCCTTGCGACCCTATATCGATTTCTCGATAAAGTGATGACTATATAGAACTCATCCTCCAAGGTACTACCGGCGATCCCAAACGTAACTCTACGCTCTAAGATAGCAACCGACTACACCTAATAAAGACCGTCACGTTGCATCTACCTCAAAAGGAATGTGCCTAAAGGCACCGTCGTATCTCTCGTACTCCCTTGCATGAGAGACAAGGAACAATTATAAACTTTCCGCAAAATGTTTCGATAAAGCGAGCTAATAGGTTACCGGACCCACCGCAACATTTTTAGGAAAGGTACAACATCATGCGGTGCAAGTTTCCCTTTTCTACTCGAAACGCTTAATGCCCTTCACAAGCGATACCCACCACAACTCTTGGTCTAATGACCTCAAACTCCAGATGCCTTCTTCCCGCATCGACTGAGATCTTTTCGTCGATCTTGGTTATACGAGAGACTCATCATTTCGCACTTCTAACCAACAAGTGGGGAAACAACAAGACCTACCATACAAGGCTTCTTCTACAGCTCCGTCCTAATAGTGATTCGACACAAATTCTTATAGGCGAAATCAACGAGTGGAAAGCATTGTTCCCGACTACTCTTAAAGTTAAGCACGCATAGGAGTATATGCCCCAACATATGGTTATTCTATTGACCTAGCCATCTGGAAAAATGACAAGAAGTGATTAACCATAATTCGATTCCCATGACCTCTTGGAAACTTGCCGAGAATGATAAATGGAAGTCTTATTCTAGTCAGGACTATAATCAAGGGCACCCCATGTAGTACAACAACCTTACTATGCCCAGCCAATAATACTAGCGACGTGCAACTTAGCACATTTCGTCATTACCTTGATGCACCGAAACGTTAGAACCGCGTGATTTCTCTATATCTGCTTTACTTAAGTCCCTTTCGTTCGGGACAAAATTTTCTTATGGTAACGCACCCCACCCTCAATGTCAAAAGAGCAGAGTTCCGTTTCCTAAATCAGCAGCTTATTTATGGTTTTAACCGCCCTTGTTTCCTCATGCGACATCTTGCAATGAAATGTTGTTCACACGAAAGACTAAATTCTCCCAGGAAGTAGCATCTCCCTTCCTATACAGCGATCACCCCCAAGATGGACTTCAACTTAAATAGGGGATAATACTCCTCACAAGTTTAAACTTGTGAGGCGCATCAACAATAAATCGATACTCCAGTATTATCACTCCCCATCATGGCAGAGACTTGCTAATTGAATCTACCTTCGAGCTTAACTACATGGCTCATGGGTGCGAATCAATTCACCCCTTCGTTACCTCTGTAACACTCTACTATGAGAGGCCTCATCTCCTTCAGCCTTAACTACCAACTTCTCGAAATCCTCCCACTTCTCATATCATGGAACCAATCCCTTTTAGAGGTTACGCATGACTTAGTCATGGTCAACTCCCAACAACCCTCCTAAACTTACGTCCCATACTTAAAGACCCTACGTCCAAACAATCCTAAAGTCTATCTACCTATACCCTATCTAAGTCGTACACCTATTGCTGAGTATATCCCTAGCGCCCATGACCTTCCTCAACTTCCGACATTTGCTCAGTTTCGTGTGTGGGACGTCTCGCCGAAGCGAAATCCAAACAAGGAACCTTCCCATTACACTACTACCTCGCGTTGTCAGTCATCGAGGGGTACAGGTCTAAGACACATGTTCGGGACCGAAAAGATTCTACAGCTACGCACTATCAATTAAATTAAAAAAAAACAACCCAACGCTCACCCTTCGTGAAACCCAATAGTTATATACCCTATAACATATATACATCTCATTAAATAGCCTTCTTATCAAGGCATAACCCGAAGTCTCAATTCGACTTCGTACATCGGTCTCCCTCACATCGATCAGAGGAGAAAACTATATGCAACGCTTCTATGTCGCACTTTAATAGCCATTAATCACCCTTCTACGTGATTCTCGGCTAAACTTTCCAATCCCACTTTCAACAATAATTTAATAAAACAAAATAAAATAAAAGGAAAGAATAGCATATCTCCACTCACAATATCGTTAAGTGTTCATGCGGCGGAGTGTCTCGCAAAGCGAAATCCAAACAAGGAACCCCTCCGACACATGCCTACTTAACTAGTTGATCATGGAGATAAGGCATAGCAATCACATACTAATATCACATCATACTCAACCATGTTAAGGATGAGTAAATCGGCCTCAAGCAAAATTTAATAAGAGAAATTTCTACATACCTACAAACAAAAGAAATGAGCGAATCATTACCCATAGAACTCGATACAAATAACTCACGTATCTCTGAGTAAACTTACCCTCAATAACGGGTGGTTCCGGTAGAGCTGGAGGAAGTATAGCCTCCTGATTATGACAAACACGTCCATACTGTAGTTTCCCCTGCTGCGGAGGAACAACCATAATAGGTACCGGAGGTGGAAACTGAACATATGGCTGCTGCGGAGCCCTAGGAAACTGACCCCCAATCATCTGAGGACACTCCTTCTTGAAATGACCTGCCTCCCCACATTGGAAGCACCGTCCCTTCATATCCTCCTGACCTCGACCTCTGTTATTCCTCAACCGGGAAATGCCTCGGCCCGGATGATCTCTACCTCCGGGGCAACCCTGATCTGCCTGATGCAAAGCACCTTGTCCGTGCCTATTATTATTGCCACTTGCAATAAACTCTCCAAGCTTCCCTACTTGCCTCATATCAGTAGCTTTCTTGCTACCCTGCATATATAATCGATGCTCCTGGCAATGGAGTAAGGCTGCATTCATAACCTCACCAAAAGTTTGGAAAGCTGGGTTACCCAATAAGTGTTTTCGGATTCTCCAGTTTAGACCTCCCATAAACTTCAAGATCTTCCTCTCTTCCGGAGTCACCTCATCTGGTGCAAAACTCGCTAACCGGGTGAACTCCTCCTCATACTCCGCTACAGACCTCTCCCCTTGCACTACATCTTGTAACTTCCTCTTCATCTCCTTCTGGATCGCGGGAGGAAAATACTTAAGATCAAACAAAGCCAAGAACTCAGTAATTGACATTGTGTCTCTTTGCTCTGGTGTGGTCATCGTCTCCCACCAGTGTAAAGAAGATCCGACTAGCTTAAAGGTGGTAAGGACTTGTTTCTTATCCTCACTACATTCTATCATACGAAGGTGGCATTGCATGTTTTACTTCCATTGATCGGCTTTAACCGCATCCGTACCTCCCTCGAATTCTGGGGGATTGCCCTTTAGAAAGGACTCCCGAACCCTTTCCCACGGAGTAAGTCCCGTAGGAGCTTGAACACCTGGAGCCCATGGCAATTGTTGGATCACTACGGTCATGGCGGCATTAATCGCTCCAGCCACTATGCTTGCTACATCCGCAACATTAGCAGTCCCTTGTAGTGGCGGTGGAGGACCTACTTCCTTCTCTACGACCTTAATACGTCTCGCTGGGTGACCTCTCTTAGGCGGCATCTGAGATAGAAAAATAATAGTATTAAAATACTGGTTAAAACAATCTATTTTGCAGAAGATCGCAAACATAAGCAACAAGAAGTCCTAGCATTAGGCTCTACATCAAAGAACGCTACGGTAGAACGAGACAAGTCCACACAGATCCTAGTACTCTAGAACCTGATGCTCTAATACCATCTGTGACAACCCGCAATCCGAAATAAGGGGTGGCCAGCCCGATACTCAAACGTAACAGGAATCATGGATGGATATCATTCTCAGCATCATAAATATAAACTGAGTATACGGGAAAACCACCCAATGAATCAGAAAACGGGTTGCCAAAAAGTGTAAAATTTTAAAAATGCGGTTATGAAAATTTAAACTAACAACCCAATCTGACAAGCAAGTGGAATTCCAAAAGATAACATATAATATAACTAAAACGAATGTACACAAATGGACCGAATAAGCTGTCGGTCCACAGCTACATAAGACAACGTACAACAATATAAAATATCTTACATAGTACAATCATTAATCAAATACAAATGTTTGGGCCACACGCCCGAGGGACAAGACCCGATCATATCTAGAATAACAAGAATGAAAGCGTCTAAAACAACATCCTGTAATAACCCGCAAAATCTTACAGCTCGTCGAAAGTGCAGGGAACTTGGGAAAGTCAAGTCGGGCGTCCTTGCGGTGGAGCACCTGAGCGTATACAATAATATATATACAACAAGGAAAGTAAACCGGTCAGGGCCGGGTTCTATATGATTACCAGAAGAATAAAAAAGCATGATAGAAATGAATAGTTATACATGTGAGATGAGGATGATAATATGACATGCTATCTACAATTACAAGCAAGAATTGAAGGTAAAGCACTTTAATTTAAAACCCTTCCTTATTAATACAATTTCCACTTCCTTCTGACATTCCTTATTAGGAATAAAACCATTTTCAGTTTAATCAAGGAGTTATAACTTCTATGCATTAATTAAAACTTCCCATATTATCTTTCCATTCCTTATTAGGAATATAATTTACATCAAGTGCTCTTTATGGCACATATATTATTCCCGTGCTCTTCCTGGCACATATCTATGCTCTTTATGGCATTTAACATACGCTCTTTGTGGCGTTTAACAACCATCAAGTCCAACTTGATGAAAATATAGTTATATTCTTATACATATAACGATATCTAAGACCGCCCGTCCAGGTTTCCCCACTGTGCGCGCCCCTAAATGACCATCATCTTCCAGGGCCTAACATAAGACAACCTGGGCACCTATCGGAACACGTCGGGAAGCGGCCATGAGCCTGCGGGATAGTCAAGACCACACCCGGAATCTCCTACCCATCGCAGAAAAATGTAACAATAAGCGCTCCCATGGCCTAGGACTATATCCACCCTGCATTCATTAGCCAGGGGGCTTCACCTCACGAGCGAACTTCCCTTATGATGTCATTTAGAGAGGTGTGTAACAGTAAATTAACATTTACATTTTATCATCATATTATTACCAAAATCCATTTCCATTAATCATGAGATTGGTTCTTTATTTAAACCTAACATCATTAAACAACGGGGTTCATTCTAGTTGAACCTATCATCTTTAAACACCTATGGATTTATTTATTCCTCAATTTACAAATCCCGACCAAGTCTCCAAATGATCATTATGATCCTAGAAATTCCCCAAATTCATATAAATTTTGATAAGCCCATAAATCTCCAAGTTTGGGCATTTAACTTCCAAACTTCTAAAAGTTTGAATAAAAGAAGTAATGCCTTAATATTACTTTAAACCTCCCCGAAGTAAACCCTAGATGAACCCATTTCTAGTCCAGGGTAACGACCAAACTCCATAACTACTCTAGAACTCTAAGTTTACTTCTTTAAAGAAGCTTCCTAGGTCCTAATCATAAAGAATAAGGATGAAAATTAAAAGGAAAAAGACCCCAAAACTGCTGGAACCGAATCGATTCGCCCTAAGGGCCGAATCGATTCTCCCCAGCGAATCAATTCGCTCTCAAAGCGAATCGGTTCGGAAAACAAACTTAAGTTTCTGCAAATGCCGAATCGATTCGGTCTTAATCCGAATCGATTCGGACAACAAGACCTGGGATTCTGCATCTATGCGAATCGATTCGCCCAAGGGGTCGAATCGATTCGCCCCTGCGAAAATGCCAAGAATGGCTATGGAGTCTTGAACTCCAAAATTTATCCAACTCCAAAACCAAGCCCAACCGAAATCATTGGCTGCAATTTCTACATCCTAAATCCATCTATCTACCAACCTTAAACATCATTTATCATCCAAATCCATTTTTAGTGGTTAATACCCAAAAATCCAATCAAAACCCTAACAATTCTAAATCATAACAAATTCATAAATATGAAGACTAATTATTCTACTTAAATCATAAATTTGCAAGTAGATTACTTGCCTCAAGTGTAAGAATCTGATTTGATGAAGAAGGAAGCAACAATCCAAGCTCCAATCTCTCTTTTTCTCCAAAGCTTTCTTCCTCTCTCTCTTTCTCTCTAAGTTAACAATTTGTGGCATAAAAGGAATAGTAAGTCTTAGCAAGACTAAATCGGGCCATAAGTCTAAAATTCCCAACTCTAATAACTAATGCGCGATAAAATAATACGTGATATCACTATTTAAGCCAAAACCAGTCAAAAGTGCCCGAAATGCCAAAATACAATATGGCACTTATTTTGACTGTCTCACACCTACCGGGACTAACTACACTATCCACATCATCATTTGGAAATTTTATAACTCATTTTACTTCTAGTTTCATAATAAACCAAAATGTCATTTTAAATCCTTATGACATTAAAAATCACCACATGAACATTTTCTACTCACGAGGTAACTATACAACATTTTAGTAAATATTGACTTTGTCATAACAAATTAATATTTACTCAACATCTAACACATTATAATTAATTACTACACATGGTAAATAAGTATAAAATGGGCTATCAGAAGAGAGGGTTATTACAGGTGAAAAGCCCTAATTCAGTGGACAGGGCATATGGTTCGCATAGTCGGCGGTGTGGAGCCCATGAAAGTATGCGGTATAGGAAGATTCCGTGAAAAGATAAAGAAAATATGGAAGATATCAAGAAATGGGTTATGTTGTCAAATGTGTTAATACAGCCTAACTTGAAGGAATGTAATAAATATTCCGGTAAATGTGAAATGATCAAGTAAATGCGTAAATCTATTAATGTCTATAGAGGAATGAAAACTGGTTAAAAGAAATGGATAAATGGGTGGTCTAGCAACCTAAATGGTTTAACCCATATTTAACAAAATAATGTGTTGTAAAAGGATTTTCAAAGATCAAATAAGTATTTTGTAACACAGTGAATGCGTGTGTTGAAATAGTAATTTTCAATGATAATCTAAAGTGTATAGAAATTAATGAAAGGGTTAGATTCCGGTAAATGAATGGGTTTGGATAATTAAATTGTAATGGTTTCAAGTGTTGAACCGCGTGTGTTAAATAAAGTGAGAATGCTAAGTATGAAAAAGAAAGCCTTTAATAAGATTAAGTTAAATTAAACTCGGCGAGTAACGTTTTCGGTAGTAAAATGGTTAATGCATTAGGATATGAATTTTTCAAGGTATACATATGTAGATATATACATATTTTTGCATGTTTATGGTTGTAGCATATGAGTACTCCTTTATGTCATTCGTTTCTATACTGCGTGTATAAATCCCACTGGGCATAAGCTCGCAACCCCACTTTGTTACGGCAAGTTGGGAAGGGTTCTGTATTTTGAGGGCATTATATAGGTAAGTATATTTTATTTATGTTTACGTTAGTATCTCTGTTTACTTGGGCTTCGGGGTTCACTCCATGGGTCCCTCATGTAATTCATCTTGAAATTTGAATCGCATACTAAAAAGGGAAATGTTAATCAAATTAAAGTTGGACCAGCAACATTATTTAGGTTGTTCCATTGCACTTCACACCTAACGCTCGGTTTGGACCGGGTTGACTCACAGATAACCCATAAATCTGGGTCGGGTCATTACATCATGTGTGACAATTGCTGAGCCTGTTCGGTAGATATGGAGATATATGTGGACTAAGACATTGCGGCACTGCGTAAGTGGACTTGTACGTGTCATTGTGGAGGAGATTTTAGTTATTGAAGACATGTTAAGGCTTGGGAGGGAGTTGAGTCATTGTGTAAGTCTTGTATATTTTTATACCATAGCGAATTATGTTGGTTGGGTCATTTGAGCTTTTTTCCATTTGGGTTTTCCTCAAAGGCAACAATTCGAGCAAACGAGTTATGTTTGGGCGTAGCCCAACATGACACGACTTTAGTTTACCCAACACAAGCCTTACATAATGTCTTGTTTTTTTCTTTACATGAACACGACCCTTTATAAAAATACAACACGCCACGAATAAAACAATAACTCAATTTCATGCCAATTGGCATGATTTAACACGACCCAGCATGATAAACCATTTATTATATATATATATATATATATATATATATATATATATATCATTTTTTAATTTTATATTGGATGAAATATATTAATTCTAAAGGGATGGTAATTGGGCCAAATTGGGTTGCTTAATCGACCTGTAATTTGGCCAAAACGAGCCAATTTCAAGTAAATTTTGTGTTAAAACTATGGCACGAACACGACATGACTCGCTATCGGGCCAAAATATTATGGCCCGAACATGACATACCATGTTAATTTTGTGCCAATTTCATGTTAAGTTATTGCGTGTCGAAAATTTCCAAGTTTTCCTCATACAACGAGCATTGTTGTTGATTTACTTATTTTATCCCGCACTTACCTAGATGCATGTTTTAGGTTAAGAAAAAATTAGTAAATAATTTAACAAAACAATATGTATAAAGTAGGTGTTTATTTTATTAGGTTAATTATTTTTTTTAATTAGAAAAAGATAAAAAAAAATTAGTTTGTGTTTTTTTTACATCCTCCGTATATTTTCATTTTCACATACGCCTGAAGTTGAGCAAATATGATGTTGTATTTTGCATCTTCTACTGTATAATGAAGTGGCCTAGAACGGACCTCACTAGTTAGTGAAGTTATTAAGTTTGAGCTTGGTAAACAAATGCCTATACGTTCCCCTTAACGTGGATGGAAAATAGCTAGACAAAACATCAGTGAGGGTGTCTTGAACCAACATAGGAGACTTGCAAGTCTTAATATCATAAATGGGGTTTTTTTTCTTCGATTGAATAGTTCATTAGTAGTAATTTTCCACTTAGGGGAATAGAATAATGTTTCACTTTGTTATAGAAGAGAGTTAAAGTCTTTTAGATGTAAATTTAATGGATTTGGTAGTGTGATCTTCATATTAGGTGAAAAAGTGACCTATCCGGTCCTACATCTTCTTGATTTTTTTATCCTAAGGCTTGACCAACTTAGAACCTCCATGGGAGTGACCTTTTATAACAAAGAGTTTTTCTTTTGTTGGGATATGAGTTTATGACCGTTGAGGATGTGGGATAACCTCTTTGGCATGGCTTTCCCCCACTTTTTCCCATGACTCGATGTCATATTCCTCATATTTAATGTTGTGATGAGATATAATTACTTATGGAACAGGCAAATATTATAGGAGCCTTAGTAACATGTTGTTCTTGAGTCTTTTTTTTGTTGAGATTTCATTTCTTTCATATTTTTATCCAACTGTGTGTTGGTTGTCATGGTAATCAAAACATAATAAGAGAGATTTTGTAAGCATAACTTTAGAGAACAATTATTACCATAAACAACGACAAACTAATCGGACGAGGATCGATCAAGACATCATACTCACTAAATGATCATCTTAGTTGGTGTTGGAGGTTAGTTTAAGTTAATAACGATAATGACACTATATATAAACTTTTAAAATATCTCTGTTGAGGTGTACATGTCCATTATGAAGGTGCATTAATTATAATGATGAATACTACAACAAAACATGCATTAGGCTTCGAAAAAGGTCATGTGAGTTGTCTAAGGTCTTTGTAATTAGCCGAGAACCTCTTAGGAGTAACTTTTGAACTCCTCTATATGTGTGCAACTCATTGAGGAGTCAATAGATTAAACTATGTTTTAGACACAAAAATATTATGCATAAAATATTGGGATGAGAGAAAGTGGTAATCTCCCTTTACAAATATTAAGCATACTTTATCTAACTCTAACTTTTTATAATCGAATTTGAATTATATCCCATAAACACTTTCTTATATAATCAACCCTTTATGTTGGTGGCATAACATGTTCCGCATGGGGGATCATGTTTTGAGGTTAGTCTACTACAATTTCGGAGGTGGACTATTTGGCGAACGATTTTAGGTCATGAATGGTGGTTAGTATTAGCATTATACAAAGTTTAATTCATCAGGGTAGGTAGTCAAGAGTAAGTGGGGATAGGTGGGATAATGAAATTATGACAGCCCATAAAATTTTGTAACTAGATTGATCAGTTCTAAGTATAAATAATACTAGAGTCTAAACAATTTGTATCATTCGAACCATGACTAAAATAAAATACAAAAATAAAGGGATTGCATAAATAATATGAGTAAAATTATATAACTCCGTAGCAATCTCCATATAATAATTATAACTCAATCACTATAATACAATAATTCTCTCAATAACAAAATCTTACTCTCAATATTACTAAAGGCTCGAACATAAATAAATTCCAATAATAATACGATAAATAAAGATGAGCACACAAGCTCAACACTTAGATCCTATATCTGAAAGGAAGAATTGAAAATGAATGTAAAAAATGAGGGATGTAGAGGTTGCTGTTGTCTAGGACCTGAAACCAAATTCCCCAAATAGGATTAAATATTAAGTCTATAGTGAGTAAGAATTCAACTAAATTTGGTCCAAAATAATAATACTAATTCACCATCCTCTCATATTTTTGTTATTTTTAAGTTAATTCAACCCAAACAACCTAAATATAGAGTGAATGTCTAATCCCAAGACTAAGTGAACCGGATGATACATAATTATAAATCTTTCTCATTTGGTTACAATTACAAGATTTCTATAAACTAATATCTCATATATACATCTCTCTTTAATCTTAGTAAAGGAAAGAAAATCAAATAAGTCTAATATCAAAGTGAGCAAGTCCTAACTCACATACAAATATGTGGGCTAGTAAAAAGACCGCACATAATGGCTCGAAGGCCTATCTATATTGCTATCACTCGTGTATATTAGGTATAGTCATAGGTCATCATAACCTTATAACCTTAAATAAATAATAAGGTAACATCATCGTGCCTTCTTGTCTATCATATATAATCCATACCAAAGACTATATGAAGAACACCCCTGTTTACCCTCACTCGAAGCACGATTACGTGAGCCGTAAGATCTGGGTAAAAAGAGCAAGGTAAGCCTGTCACTATCACTGGGGTACCAGTGCGGTCAACGTCATACACGCCCCATAAAAAATCCATCATATTACATCCTCCACGAGCACTCAGACACATATGTTATGCTTGCCCATATATCAAATGCACATAAATCTAGTCCATTCACATATCGCTAAAACTACCATACGTCTCAGATTAATTATCTTTATTTAATTAAAAGTACATTTTCAACATGGTGTAAAGTCGTTCTAACCAAACCCCTTTCTCGTTTGAACGAATTACCCGATATAGTTTGGACAAAAAACCATATTGTTGAAACCAAAATCTTATCTCTTTCAATTGAAAACCAAACTCGTTTGAACAAACTCCCTAATCTCATTCGAAAAAAACCCCAATCTCATGCGAATTAGATCCACGCAGAAGTCGTATTTGCCAAATCATTAAAATTACCATTAACAACACAAAACTTATGTTTTAATCCTTTAGACAACCCAATTACCATCCTCCTTAAAATATAATATGGTTAACAACATTAATAACCTATAACAACAAGTTTTAGGTGATTATAATAAGTATTCCTCCATCAATTTCAGATGTTAAGTTTTAGAACCCCAAGTTCATAATTCCTTAAAATTCAACTCATATTCGATTCAATCATATATTTAAAATGAGGTTTATTATAGGTATCATTACTACTATTTAGAATATACAAAATTCAATTAGATTACATGATTATTTTAATTGATTTTTCATCAAACTACCCTAATTCAATAACATGTGATTAAGACTTAATTTAATAATTAATCAAATTGCAAAATTTAGGTCTTTATGATTAAAATCAAACTCAAGAGTGTTAATTTAGATTCCAATGAAATATCACTATTCTAATAGAAATTGAATTAGATTATAAATGAATGCATCTTTTCCATTAGAATGATCGAAGAATCAAAGCTTAAAATCCCGATATCCTCTTCAATCCTTGGCGTGCCTCATCTACTTAGCCTCTAGGTCTTTCTCTAATGTGTTGTATCTGTTTTAGGTTTTCTAAATTAAGATAAAAAAAGGTCTAGCCATAAAATTAAGTCTAGTCCCAATATTATTCTTAACCCAATGAGCCCAAAACATGTTCCGAATGGCCCAAAAGTTAGCCCCAACCATATACTAATCCAATTGATTTAAATCTCACTATTTTGAGTAAAAAATTGGACTTTTAATCATCCCAAAAGTCAAGACGAAAAATGACATATTCTAATAAATTAATTATCTCATTAAGTTAATTTATAAGTTAATACAAATCAATAAAATTAAAATTTAATTATTAATTACTTAGACATGGCTCGACATTTAAAGAAACTACTTTACGATCAATGGGACTCGATACTAAGGGAAGAATCTAATGAACTGAACCCCCGAATCCTAGTCCCTGACCATTTCATAGTCGCCCATAATATTAAGTTACTTAAAATATTTAATTATCGTATTTGCTTATGTCAATTTCCAACACTGTAAATTCATGTGACAAACATAAGAATCACATATCAACATACAAAAATATACTAAGTGACATATACATATCACGATAGAAAAATAAATAATTTATTAGAAAATTTAAATAAATGCATAGAAAATATGGGGTATTACACTGTCCAAGATCGTGAAGGGACCTACATATCGGGGCACCAACTTCCACTTGGATCTAAATCTCATAACTCCCTTCTTTGGGGAGACATTCATAAGCACCCTATCTCCCACCTGAAACTCCAACTTACTATTCCTCTTGTCAGTTTAACTCTTTTGTCTACTCTGTGTAGTATTCATATGCTCGCTGATAAGCACTACCTTCTCTTAGGTGACTCGAATTCTATTCCACTCGAATAACCTTTTATCCCCCGCATCTAGCTACATTATACCAAGAATAACCTTTTATCCCCCGTATGACAAGAATTTATTTTTTTACGGACTTTTACCCTCAGAAATTCGTGATGAAGGAAAGTTATCACGATCAAAGTCCGTGATAAAAGAAAAAATTGGTACAGACTTTTACCGTTACAAGTCCATGATAATTTTCCTTTGTCATGGACTTGTCATGGTCAAAGTCCATGACAAATCTGGGCAAAAAAAAATACCTGTGGGGCAGTATGGCCACTGCCACTACCCAGTCGTATATTTTAACCTGTTACAGCATTTTTAAACCTGTTCAAACAATATATATATATATATATATATATATATATATATATATATATATATATATATATATATATATATATATATATATATATATATATATATATATATCAAGCAACATTCAACATTTCATAAAAACTACATATCAATTAACCAACAAATATACTATGACACAAAGAGTTTGTTCCAAAATAAACCCAATGTAAAATAAACTTAGTGAATTTAAAACACATCCTTACAAATGTACCCCTTTTATTATTATGGGACAAAACTAAAATGGAAAATATCCCAAAAAAATACTGGATCAATATGTTTTGTGATGCTTAGGAACTTCCCAAGTGACTTAGGCACGGTTCATTTAGTTTAATCAACATTAAAATTAATTATGACAGTATTGGATTTGTTGTTCTAACTTGAAAGAACTCAAGACCCATAAAAGCAATAAGCGCATTGAGAGTAAGTATGTCCTCATACAAAAAATTGTGCAAAGAGGCGATGTCATCTTAACATGGATTGCATCTCACGACAACCTAAAAAATCTTTTTACAAAAATCTTACCAACTAAGATTTTTTAAAGTCCTGTAGAAGGAATTTGTTTTGGATTCATAAGAACACGGGTTTAAAACTAATTGGGAGATTTTTGGAATTTTATTCTTAAAACCAAATTTATGACATTTATTATTTATTGATAAGTGATTGTCTTAGCTCATTTGAAATATCAATAATATTTATAGGAATGCGTCACATTTGTTTATAAATATATTATATATGTCCATCGATTATAATTAGTAGAAATTCTAGTGAGTTAGATTAGGCTAGATCATTGAAGATCAAAATTTCGATTATAGTATAATTTTACAGTTCACAACCTAGATAGTGGGTTGACATCCTATCGATAAAGCTTCTTGTACAATCTAATTAGTTTATCTTGACTACGGGGACATGTATGATGGTTCAGAAACTTATCTAATATTTCAAAGAACATTGTACATGTATATCAGGAATGTATTGAACATAACCGAGGGTAATATTCAAGTCTACATGTTGACTATATTATACTTTCACAATCTCACGATTTGCAAAGGATGTATAAATTCTTAATCCTGGGGGATTTGAGAATTAAAATATTCATATAATTATAATTTTGATTGTACAATGTTCTGAGAAATAATTTTGACTGCCCAATTCTTAATCCTGGGTGTGATTTAATTTATTGGGTCAATAAGCCTTATAAGTTGGCACACCGTTATATAAATATGTCTGAGATCATGTTTCTGAGAAATACGCGTCCAGGATAGATATTAATAATTGTGATACCCCTTGATGAATGTATAAGTTTGGGTTATACCATAAATCTATCTAGTGGATTATTATATGGTAGAGTATCAAATAAGTTAAGTTTGAGATCAAGTAATAAATAAGATGTTGGTAAAAATTAATTAGTAGAAAATTAAATTTAACATCTATCTTGGACTCCAATAAATAAGATAAGATAATTAAATTGGAGTTCAGCTGTAATTGTTTAGTGGAATTCATTACAATCAAACAATAAATGAAATAAATTACGGAAGATAATTTGGTATTTTCATATTTTTGTTTGAAATATAATTTAATTATTTGCCTTGAGTCCCCAATTTAGTTCATATTCCAAGTAGCAAATCCATAACTCTCTAGAAACCCTAATTGGCCCAAGCCTCATGTACCTAATTATATAGGTTTAGGATATGAGGTTTGAGTAGCGTGAGGAAAACAATATTGAGGTTTTTGCATGCGATGGGGAGAGGGAAAATATTTTTCAATATTATCACCAAGTTTTCATCTCCAAGAGTACACACATACATAAAACAATTTGGGTCGATCATATACTAGAATATCAAAGGTAATTGCGTAATCATAAAAGGAGTAATGGTGGTGTTATATTGATTCATATTTATCCCCTTAATTTTGGCATTTTTATGGTCCCGTACATTGTAATTAGACTGAATTGATCTCATAATCATGTTGCCAACCTTTTCGATAATTATTTATTATTTTGTGTATTTCTCTCTTATTTTACAGGTATTTCGTGCAAGTGGATGTGGGAAGAAAGTCAAAACATTGAAATACATGAAGGAAAGGATAATCGATGGCGATTATGTAATTTTCTAGCCTCAACCTGGATGCAGTTCCAAAAGAAAAAGTGAAGATCTTGAAGCTAGAAACATACTAGAATAAATGGCACCCATATATGAGTTACGATGAAAAATTTATGCACCTTTGAATATGACAAAAAAATCTAGGGCAAAAGAGTGATTTCAGAGATTTTGCTGGGGAAAATCGATTCGGGTCAGAGGGAATTGATTCAATGCACCTGATTTTAGGAATTTGATTTTTATCCTATTTTTTTACCTAAAGAGTCGTTTGTGTTTTAAACACTTCCAAAACAACCCAAAGTGGTTGTAACATCAGATTAGGGTTCTCGTAATTTAGTTTTATATAAGTTTTAACATAGTTTTAAGAGGAAAAAAAGGCTAAGAAAATAGAAGACTAAGAACTCATGTATTTTGCAAAAAAAATCAATATAAGTATTTATTTCTTCTTTATTTATGTCTTGTGATTGTTTACATGTCTGATTACAATAAATACTTCATCATGTCTTCATGCAACATAGAAATTACATCCGTAGTTGATTTCTCCATGTCCGTCTAGGGTTTTAGAGGGTTGGGGTGCATGAACCCAACCTAGGTATTATGGATGAATATAAAATTAGATAGAATTAAGAAAATAATCATGAGGTTTGATACTTTGTAGGAACAAGTATTGTAACCCTTTTAACTTCGTTTGTCGTAGGCAACAGGAGCATTCTAGAATATAATAAGCGTGTCGACAAATTTGTCATTCGGGTTAAATTTATTTTTGACCAAATATTGTGCGGAGTAAAATCTTCATATGTTTTGTACTTTGTTAAATTTAATGTCTTCTCTTGATTATATATTTAATTCTTGAAATTTTTGTATCCAACATAATTAGCGATGGTTCGGGGAGTGTATCCCATCCCCATTTTCTCATGTAGTTTAATTCTAAAAGTCAAAATTTTATTCTTGCATTCATTAGTTAGTTTTCATTAACTCGTATGACTTTCCATGAAAAATTTCATCACCTTTTCTAATGTCCTTAGTGAGTCGATAGTTAGGTTTTATAGGCCTTTTCATAGTTATCATCACGATCATCGTCATATTCCCTTAGTTCAACACCAGATTTATCGGCGTATTACTTGAGTAACCATCTTACACTTGAGTTGTAGATACATGTGTTGCACACACTTTTGAGTTATGTTGATTTTTTGGCGTTGCTGTCGGGAACTAGGTAGACATACTAGGTTAGGTCGAACCGACGTTAGAATTTGACTCTAAATCCTAAAAATCCAAAAGTTAATCACAAAACTCAAAAATGAAAAAAATTCAAGAATAAAAAAATATCAGAAAAATAAAAAAATTCTCTCGTGCTTCAAATGCATGATACTCACCCCAATCCTAATTTGAGAGTGCGCCATCAATTAATGATCAACTTATTTAATTAAATTTTAATTTTTAATCATAAAAATCCTAACTCTTACAACCAAATTGTGACAGACTAAAAAAATCAAACCAAGCATGCAAAGTCAATCACATTATGTGGAAAAATCCCCCAAAGTTAAAAAACCATTTATTTCACTATAGTATGTTACGACTTACAATTATAGCAAAATACAATTTTGACGCACGAATACTCGCACGCGTTGATTCGTCGTTGTCGGCGTTTGTTAGCAAGAGGTCCAGCAAGAACTCCAATATCAACAGTGGACAAAAACCCTTCTTCTCCATAAGGTTACTCCAAGATGAGTACAAAAATTTTATCTAGGGTTTAAAGATTCACACAAATATTTGGGAAGGATTTGTGAATCAAAAAGGCATTAAACCTTGAAAAACGAAGTTTGTTTCTGGGCAGAATATTTGCAGAAACATCAGTTCCAAAAGACTTGGAAAACATGTTAAAGAACATTGCTTTAAATAGAAAAATTAAGGCGGTTCATCGTTCGAACAGAGTACAAGTATCGCTCGAACGTCAGGCCACGCCGCTGGAATGACTTCGCGTGAGATGGCTATGTCACGCAAACGACCAGCTAGTCTCGCTCGAACGACGTCAGCGAGATTTTTTCCCTTTGCCTCTAGACTTAGAAAAAATTCATAATTCGAAGTAAAAACGTTCCAACCCTTTAAAAATATTTTATAAAAATTTTCCAAATATTTATGTAAATAATAAACTCTCCAAATAAATTATTTTACCATAATCATGGGTGGAGTAATGGGAACGGTTTAAGAATACCTTGCATGTTGCATGATGCACGTATGAAGATGATGGATGCGTGGCTTCGGATCAAGGCCCTCGTGGATAATCGTGTTGATGTGCCGAATGTAGCGGTATCAGACATACTAACTGTGATCTAGGACAAACAGAAAATTTCCTAGATTCTAACTCGAACATTTATAAAATCACGTCCTTAAAAATATCCTCCTATGTCTATGTCGGTATATACGTAAAAAAATCCAAATTATGCTACTCAAACAAGAACCAAATGACATACAATTTAATATCCCCATTAAACCCCAAAACTTGAAATACAAAATGCATGTCTTCAAACAAACTTCAACATCTTCAAATCTCCAATTATTCAATCTTTCTTTGTCATCATCAGGGTCTGAAAAATTAATCCTCAATTAAGTAACTACACACACGAGACAAGAAACAATACCCATGACGTGTAATAGTTTGAAATATAAATATAAGCAAGAGGAAGTAACAATTTATGTTCAAGCAAATCACTATAGAAATAAACAAAATTATCCCCCATAATTCATTCTCCCCCTTTTTATGATGTCCCAAATAGACAAATATAAAGAACATAAATAAAATGAAAATGGATAATGCCACAAGGTAATCAAACTTTCTCTTTTTGAATTTTTCAAAAATTTTCTCACAAAATATATAACAAATAACCACACCATGAAAGAACACCAAAACAACCAAGTCGGTGATAGCGAAAATTAAGGATTTGAACAAATTCGACAGGAAATTAAATACATACAACTATAACATATGTGCACGATGAATGTTGGATATTCCTAAATAATGAACTCAACATCTTCCTTAGGTGTAAAAATTATGGAATTAAAAGAAATTGACTTAATCAAATGAACAAATCAAAGATCAAAATGATTTCCACACCAATAACATCTGAAACGTGGTAATTCTTTTTCATGACTATAAAGGACGAGCAAACCCGTTTTTCATTTCTTTCCATCCAAATTCCCTCATAAATAATTAGATCTTATGTTTTTCTTTTGAGGTGATGAACCTAAAACCTATTGGCCCATTTGATTTGGTATATTTTTTTTATTGCCATTTAATTTGTTCGGGCTCTTTACAAACGGTGGCTTTCACGAAGAATTAATTTTGAACTCTCGTAGCCCTTTCCCGTGATTCACTCATCATATTTTGTTGCAATTAAATCCTGGGGGTAAATGATTTTTACATGGACTACTATCTTGTCAAGTTTTATCGCATTTTGGTCGTTGTATAGACAGAATTGAGATGGAAACACTTAAGCCAATATGTGGTAGACAAGTATAATACTAAAATAATACCATGCATGTGTGAAATAAAGGAGATAAGGATCCAAACATATAGAAAATATCACTAATGATGTCTCCAAGGCGCCAAACAATGTAAAGCACATGGATGAAATGATGTAGCATCTCAAATCACTATCAAACAGTCACGTGAAATATGGAATGAAGTTGTGACTATGGTTATCTTAAATGTTCATCCAGAAATGGAGTAAAGAAAATGTAAAACTCTTTTTGTTTTTTATTTTTCAAAATTGTTCTTACAAAATGAAAAAGTTTTTGAATTTTTTAAAAATTTTCAAAAAATAAAATCATTTTGGATTTTTCAATTTTTCAAAACAATAAAAAATAACGATACAAATAATATAATCTAGAGATAGGAATCAGATCATATGAACATGAAAAATGCATCCTACTCTAGACATGACCACCACCCCTCAATCAACTGTGCAAATTCCTAAAGACTCTCGAATCTATGGGCATCTAAAGGCTTCATAACGATATCAACTAACTTGAGGTAGGTAGATACAAAACTCAAGGATACGACCTTTTTCTCTACGAGATCACGAATAAAGTGCTCGTGTATCCTAATGTGCTTTGTGCGCGAATGTTGGACTGGATGATGGGATATGTGTATCACGCTCGTGTTATCAAAGGAAATAGTCATGGTGTCTTGTGACATCCCATAATCCTCCAACATCTGATTCATCTACAGAAGTTGCGTGCAATAACTCCCGGCGAATATATACTCATCCTCCACAGTGGATAAAGAGATGGAGTTTTGCTTCTTGCTCAACCAAGAGATAAGAGCAGAACCATAGAAGAAACACCCACCATAAGTGATCCCACATCCATTTGCATCCCCGGCCCAATCGGCATCCGAATAGGCGAATAAATGGTCATTGGTATCAAAGGAATACTAAATGACAAGCGAGAGAGTCACACTCACATATTTGATAATACATTTAAGATCAGGTAAGTGTGACTCTTTTGGGGACACCGGATATCGCGCACAGACTCCAATACTAAAGTCTATGTCGGGATGATTGACAATTAAGTAAAGAAGACAACCTATCATACTTCGATACAAGGTTTTCTCTACGTCCTTGCCTGAAGTGTCATTTTTAATCTTTGTTGAGGTACCCATCGGTGTACGTACGTACTTAGCGGAGTCAAGACCAAATTTCTTCACAAGGTTTCTAGCATACTTGGATTGGGAGATGAACATCCCATCCTCTAGCTGACGAACCTAGAGACCTGGGAAGAAAGTAAGCTCGCCTACTATGCTCATCTCAAACTCACTCTTCATCTCCTCCTCAAAGTGGTGAGCATGTTAGGAGCACGTGGATCCAAAGATTATGTCCTCCACATAGACTTAGGCAACCAAAATAGCACCATCATCTCTCCTAACGAACAACATCATATCAACTCCCCCTCTCTTGAATCAAGGGGATAAGAGATAGGTAGTAAGCCTCTTGTACCAAGCATGGGGTGCTTGCTTCAAACCATAAAAGGCTTTCCTCAGATAGTAGATGTGATCACGGTGCTTAGGGTCTTCAAACCCTTTTTGTTATTACATGTAAACCTCATCTTATAGAATGTCATTCGAAAAGGCACTCTTGAAATCCATTTTATATAACTTGAAGCGCAGATGACATACGATGGCGAGTAGTAAACAGACAGACTCAAGGCTCATAACAGGAGCGAATGTCTTATTAAAGTATACACCCTCTATCTGTGTATTGACTTGAGCAACCAACCTAGCCTTATTTCGAATAATATTACTAGTCTCATCCATATTATTCTTGAAGATCCACTTACTACCTATCACATTTGTCTCACTAGGTCAGGGGACTAGTTCCCAGACATCATTCTTTCAAAACTGAAGCAACTCATCCTGCATAGTACATATCCAGGATTCATCTTTAAGTGCTTCCTTATAGTTATTGGGCCCGACTTTGGACGTGTTGGAAACGTGGCTAACAACAATCTCTAGTTGAGCACCATTTTTTACCCCTAGGGTGGGATCTCCTTGAATAGTAGTAGGATAATGACTCTTGCGAACCCAAGTAGCGGCGGTTCATCATCTTGTACGGTGACATTTATTAACTCCATAACCTTAGAGTTACTCAGGTTAAAAATCTGATATGCTCCACTAGACGATGAATATCCGAACAATATTCCCTCGTCTCTCTGGGAGTCAAACTTTCCTATTTTCTCTCTATCCCATAGGATGTACCATTTAATCCCAAAGACACGAAAAATATGAAAGGTTGGGTTTCTTTCCATTCAATATTTCGTAGGATGTCGTAAGAGTGTGTGAACGAAGGTAAACCCTATTCACCGTGTGGCATGCGGTAGACACCGCCTCTGCCCAATATCTCCTAGCAACTCTATGACCTAGAAGCGTAGATCTAGCCATCTCTCGAATCGTATGATTCTTACTCTCAACAATGCCATTTTACTGAGGAGTCTTCACGGTCAAAAATTTATGTTTGATCTTGAGGCTATCATAGTAAAGATCTACTTTAGCTTCCTTAAACTTAGTGCCGTTGTCACTAAGTATTCTATTGATAGTGACTCCGTGTTGATTTTTCAAGACATGGCACTTGGTCGTAAGAAATTCCATAGTATCGAATTTCTCTCTCAGAAAATCTACAATCGAGTAATGAGAGAAATCATCTACCATCACGAGGATATACCTCTTACCACACAAACTCTTAGTACGAGTAGGACCCATAATATTCGTGTGTATCAACTCAGGCAGTTGTGAAGTGGTAATGGAATTTAACTTCCTGTGGGCACTACGGACTTTCTTTCCCAACTGATAGGGTCCTTAAACCACAAAAGTTGTCTTTCCAAGTGATGGAAAGCCACGTACTAGGTCATTTTTAACTAATTTCTCCAAATTTCTAAAATTCACATGACCTAGACGTTGATGCCAAAGATTCATAGAAGTGATCGTGGCATTGTTGCAAACAAATGAGGACTTGGGCACAATACCATAGAAATTTTCTTCGGTCCTCACCCCTTGTAATAGAAATTTACCGGCTTGATCATAAATATTGCATTCATTCCGATCAAACTTTATTACAAAGTCATCATCGTAAAGCTTGTTATTGCTGGAAAGGTTTGCTTTTAAACCTTTAACATACAAAACATCCCCTAGCTTGGGAAATTCTAGTATCTCTACTGTACCTCGTCCTACTATGCTAGATTTGCTCCCATCTCCAAAGGTGACTTTACCTTCCTTTTGATCCTCTAGGTTAGTAAAAAATGAAACATCACATGTCATGTGTTTGGAGCACCCACTGTCGAAGTACTATTGAGAAGTGTTATGTGCTTTGAGAGCAACATGAACAACAAGGGCCTTTGCGTCGAGTTTAGGTACCCAAGATGAGTTAACCTTATGTTTTCCCTAGTCATTGTTGGCTCTAATTGGGATATTAGAACTGTTCGCTGACGGAATTGAAATCCGTTATAACTCTTCCATTAGACTCTGAGAAGTGGAAACTGGAAACTCAACCTACTTTCTAAGACTAGAAAAATCACTAGTGGCATGTGGTGGAGCAAATGTACGTCCCGTCCGACCAAAACTATAACAAAACTCCCTAAGGTGTCCCTTTCTTTTAGAGTAGGTACAAAAGTACACGGGCTTTGTACGACCTTGGTTTGCTTTTTGTTGCCGAACTCTTCTTCGAGTTTTTTAGCGATGGCCATATGGGTTTGTAGTAAACTCAGGAATTGGTTCCGGTGTCATATGGGATGTGGAGGCACCATCAAAACTAATTCCCTGCATTTCACCAAAACCTAAAGCAAGGGCAAGGAGCATCTTTACCATCTTTCCAAATCTATCCTTAATCTTTACCTTGACCTCCCTGGATATGTTAAGGTCATGAGTATGCTGGGCTATAAGGGATTCAAGTTTCTTTCGAGTGTCAATGGAGGTTTGGAGATCACTCGTAAGACTAGCCATTTACTTGGTCTAGTCCCCTTTCTCTTTCTCTAAACATATCGCTCTCTCACGAAACTAAATCTCTCTTTCTCTCTCTACATACTCTCTCGCTCTATCTCAACATAAATAGTGGCTCTCCCTCATGGCAGTGGTAATGGAGGACTCTCTCGATCTCTCTCTCATCTCTCCTAATTTTTTCTCTAATTCAACTATCCTAAGTGGTAACGCTTTGTTACATTTTTTAGTTTTAAAAGCATTATCATATAAATCACCGTACGTGAATCGTAAATCACTCTCGCTCTCACTTGCAACATCCTCCCCCTTACTCACATCGCCTCCACTATCGAGGTGTCCATGTGAAGTAGCATCCTCATCATCGTGAGGTGCACTGTCAGAATTCACATGACTAGCCATAAATGCGGTGAAGTTACATTCATGTGGTGACTCGTCTCCAGAATCCACCGACTCGTCATCACTGTCATCACTAAGGGAGGCATTAAGAGCAGTTTTGCCCTTGCCTTAACGTCGCAACCTAATAGGGTACTCAAATGCCTTATGACCTCTACTGTCACACTCATAACATTTATCCTCGTCTTTCTTAAGCGCCTACTTTTTATCTTTTTCATTTTTCTTTTCAAACTTATTTTTCTCAAAATTCATTTTTATCTTTGAAATTGCCATTTTTCTTTAATTTGAGAATTTTCTTAAAATTTTTAGCAAATATGGCCAAATCGTCTAAGCCAAAATCAAACTCAGAATCAGACAACTCTTCCTCTCTTTTCCTAGACAACTCAGTTCTCTTTTTTGCTGACCCCTCACTCTTCCTAGCCTGGGCTTTAAGTGATACCCCTTTATGTTTTGATTTTATCATATCAGGAAGGAAAACTATATATGCACCGGACTATTTTACCGGAGTATTACCGGATCAACCTTTTTCCTTTTTTTTTGAAGTTTCTATTATTTTATCTTTAATAATTGAAATAAAAACAATTATATATATATAAAAAAAAAACTGTTTTCTTATTGATATAAAAAAAGTTTTTTTTATATTAACTAAACAGTTTTTTACTAAAATTAAATTAAAAAATATTTCTTTCATAAATAAAAAAAATTATGTTTATTGACATGATATCGCGATTGATTAGTATTGCTGGCGCAGACCCAAATTTGCACACCCACATCATTTGTTGGATGGGGATCCCGGCTAGTGACACTAGTCAAACTGTGTGTTGAATATGTAGCGGTATGTCTTTTTTATATTATTTTTAACTCATTTAGTCACTCAAACAACTATTTATCCAATATTCTCATATTTTTAAAGGTCCGCGCCAGCGGCACCCCTTATTTTTTAACTTAATTTTTGTTTAGTGAGACATGTACCGGATGCTTTTACCGGAATATTACCGGATGTCCCCTTTTTTTTAGTTTCTTATTCTTTTATTTTAACAGTTGTTTATATAAAAAAAACATTTTTTTATATAAAAAAATAGTTTTCCTATTAATATAAAAAACAATTTTTTATTTTATTTTATTAGACTAGTTTTTTTTTGTTTTTTTTAATTAGTATTTTTGTTTTTTATAATATTTTTAACTCATTTAGTCCCTCAATTACCCATTTACACAATATTCTCTTATTTTTAAAGGTCCGCGCCAGCGGCACCCCTTATTTTTAAACAATTTTTTGTTTAAAAGTTCGACTTAAAAATTAAATTAGAATAGTTTTTTTTTAAAGTTCGACTTAAAAAACTAATATAATAAGAAATTATTTTTTTCATATTATTTTTAACTCATTTAATGTCTCAAACACCCATTTACCTAATATTCTCTTATTTTTAAAAGTCCGCGCCAGTGGCACCCATTATTTTTTGTTTCTTAAACTGTTTAAAAATGTGGAAAAAAAGTTTAATTTTTTTTATATTAAACTAACTTTTATTTTCTGATAAATTTGTATTAAAATTAAAATTATTCGTTGAACGTGGATCCGAGAACATGTGTTCGCGCCAGCGATACTAACCAATCGCGATGTCAATTGCGTTGATCATGTGGGTCCGTGTCGACAGCACTAACCAATCGCGACACGTCATTTCAGTGTGTCGCGCCCGACGAATATTCTCTTATTTTTAAAGGTCCGCGCCAGCGGCACTCCCCCCTCCCCCTCCAATATTCTCTTATGCATCTTACTGACGTGTCGTGTCGTGATTGGTTCGTTTTGAGGGCCCCTATAGTGTGAGTCCCACCAGGGCTTAAAAATGAACCCATACAGATGTGACACATCAATGTCCCGCACAGATTTAGTCGGATTTGTGTGTCGTTGATTTTAATTTTTTCATAAAATCATTTTATAAACAGTTTACAAAAATAGTTAAAAACTATTAAAAAAAACAGTTTTTTTATTAATAAAAATCAATTTTTTTATGTATAAAAACTGTTTTTAAAAACAAAAGAATAAGAAACTAAAAGAAAAAAGAAAAAAAAAGGTGATCCGGTAAAATACCGGTAATATATGCCGGTAAGCATATCAGTGCTCTATCAGGAAACATGTCAATTTCATAAGTCTGGAGGTCTCCTACTAATTCTTCTAATTTCAGACTGCTCAAATTTCCTAATGAATTTAGCACAGTGACTTTAGGGATAAAACTCTTAGGCAGTGATCTCAGAATATTTTTAACTACTCTAGCATCAAGAATGTGTTCAGCCACATTGAAACTAGTGTTAATAATATCAGATAAGCTTGTATAGAATTCATTAAAGCACTCAAATTCAGGTATGGTGATTATCTCAAATTGTGTAGTTAAATTTTGCAATTTTGATTATTTAACTGCATTATGGGTAAGTTGAAGAACATCCCATGATTCTTTATACGGGGTACACGTCATGATACATCGAAACTCGTCGAGGGTGACATTTTCGAAAATTGCACTAAGCCCATGTGAGTTAAATGTGCTCTATTTAAATTCATCCTCAGTCCAAGCAGTCACATATTTTAAAGTAGTTACGTAAACTACAGTGACAGTGGGAGACGTCCACCCTCTTTCACACATAACCCAAACAAGTTCATCAATGGTTTTTAAGTGACATCTCATACAGGCTTTCCAATATGCTTAATTTGACCAGTCAAAAATTAGCACTCGATTATACAAGTTTTCCATTGAAATTGCGCTTTTTCAAAAATAAATTTTTAAATCAAAATTGACATCTAGAAAAATTTTGCAGAAAAAATTACACGATATAATTGTGTAATAGGCTCTGATACCAATTTGAGAGTGCGCTAGCAATCAATGATTAACTTGTTTAATAAAATTCCAATTTTTAATCGAAAAAATTCTAACTCTTGCAACCAAATTATGACAGACTAAATAAATAGAACCAAGCATGCAAACTCAATCATATTATGTGGAAAAATATCCCAAAGGGGAAAAACCATTTATTTCACTATGATATGTAAAGACCTACAATTATAGCAAAATACAATTTTGATGCACAATTACCCACAGGCGTCGGTTCGTCGGCGGCGGCGTTTGTAAGCAAGAGGTCCTGGTAGAACTCCAATATCAGCAGTGGATAAAGACCCTTCTTCTACACAAGGTTACTCCAAGATGAGTTGAATAATTGTATCTAGGGTTTAAAGATTCACACAAATGTTTGGGAAGGATTTGTGAATCAAAGAGGAATTAAACCTTAAAAAAATGAAGTCTGTTTATGTGAAGAAAATTTGCAAAAACGTTAATGCCAAAAGACTTGGAAAACGTGTAGAATGACACTACTTTAGAATACAAAAATTGAGGCAGCGCGTTGTTTTAACGAAGTACATGTGTCGCTCGAACGTCAGGCCACGTCGCTCGAACGAATTCGCGCAAGATGGCTATGTCGCATAATAACCAGCCAATCTCGCTCGAACGACGTCAACGAGATTTTTTCCCTTCGCCTCTACACTTGGAAAAAAAATCATATTTCGAAGTAAAAACATTCCAGAACTTTAAAACTATTTTATAAAAATTTCCCAAATATTTATGTAAATAATTAACAATCCAAATAAATTATTTTACCATAATCGTGAGTGGAGTAGTGGGAATGGTTGAAGAGTACGATGCATATTGCATGATGCACGTATGAAGATGATTGATGCATGGCTTTGGATCAAGTCCATTGTGGATGATCGTGTTGACGTGCCGAATGTAGAGGTATCATACATACTAATTGTGATCTAGGACAAATAGAAAATTTCTTAAATTCTAACTCAGACATTTATAAAATTATTTCCTTACATAATTCAAATCCTATTCCTCCTACGGTCCACAAGAATCATACAATTGAATTCACTCCTACTAGCCCTTACACACCAAACACTCCAAACTCCGGGGTACCACCCCCTACACCACGTAGTCAAAATATGAGTCATACGTCTAGGAGATTCAGTGAGGAAAGTGATTTATAAGTATGAGTACGATATTCGATCACGCGAGTTTCGGGATGGATGAGGGAGTGATGTCGTATCTCCCCATAAGAGACCTCTTATACCCCGAGCAAATCGTCGCTCCGGGATGCATTCTATTCTAGTATAATGCAAGGTAGTTTCACTTTAGGAATGGAATGATTTAGATTCTCCCAATGTTTCAGAGTATGGAGTAAAAAAATCCCTACCACTACATTAGAGAGTTTGAGGAAGCGTGCGAGACGTTTATTTATCAAACGTGCACCCAAGACGTAGTGAGCCTCAATAATTGACCCTTCTCTCATAAGGTCAAGGCCAAGAGTTGTCTTTGGTCACTAGAATAAAACTACATAGGCACGTGGAGAGATATGTAGGCTAAGTTTATCCAAAAGTTATTTCTCGCACATAGGACCAATTCTATTAGGGTTAAAATTCAGCCCTTTAGGCAAAATGAGAATGAGACCTTCAATAACTATTGGGAGAGGTTCAACGAGCTAATTAACATGTGCCCATACCATAATTTTTAGAAGTGGAGACTGAACTCCTACTTCCATCATGGGATAAGCTTAAGTTCCAAGAAACTCTTTGAATCTATATGCCTGGGAGAGTTCTAAGGGTTAGATGCAGACGATGCAAAGGACCACTTTAAGTATGTCATCGAGACTACTCAAGTGTGGGACATGTAAGGACATTGTCCATCACAATTAATTATGCCGTATACCTCTACAAGTCGTCGAAGGATTAAGGAAGCTAACATCTATAAAAGACGATTCGAATTTCAAGAGGTCTTCAACATTGATGCCCAAAAGATGATTTTGGTAAAATTATGTTTAAGTTTCATTTACATTTCATATAAAAAGTGTTGGGATATTTTTCTAAAAAATGGTTTTTGAATTTTTTTATAAAAGGTTTTTATAAAACATTTTCTTATAAAAGATTTTTTATATAAAAGTTTTCTGATCCCGTAATCAATTTTTCTTTTTGAGGTTTCTTAGTTATTTAAATGTCCAAAGACTTTTTGGGATTAGTGCCTCTGTCGTTCAAACGATGATGCATCTCGTTTGAACGAGATGTTGTCTCGCTCAAACGACATCGTATGTCATTCGAGCAACAAGAGTTTTAGTTTGGCACATCATCGTTTCAATTCTGCTATATATTAGGTGTTAGACTATTGGTTTTAGGCGTAAAGAAACACTGCTTTTAACAGAATACATTTTTGGTTGTTTGTTTTCTTCTCCAACAATTTAAAGGGTTCAAAACTCTTGTTTTACAATTCACAAATCCCAATTACTTTTGTGTGAATTGTTTTGTGGAACCCAAGACATATTTTTTGGGATCTTATGCTGCCACACTAGGTGCCTTGGAAGGTACTGGGCTGAAAATAGGTGACACTTATTGGAGGTATTGGGTTGATCGATTGCGTGTCATAGGGAGTGATGCAATGTTCCTGGATTGACGACTACGAACCAACACCTGCGGGTATTTCGTATGTCAATTGTATTTTCATTATAATCCATGTAAACCGACTTTTACAAATTATAGTGAAAGTAAAAAGGTTTTTACCCAAAAGGTTTTTTTTCCTGAAATCTGTGTTTGTCATCCTAATCATCGCTTGGTTTAATTTATTGATTTTATTTTACACGTAGATGCATTCTTAGGGGCTGAATAAAATTGGCATTTGGTTTGAGTAAATTTAGACATCCAACTAAATAAGTTTGATTTGGAAATTTACGAATCCATTTGAATGAGCATCGCACACGGCATATTTTACAGATTGGCATCAGAGCAGGTTGTGCTAATTTATCCCGTATTCCTATTTTCCGAATAAATTGTGTGATATTGATTTTTTTGAAAAATCCGTTTTGTGAAAAATCGCAACTTTTTCGATGGATCACTTATATACTTGAATGCCTATTTTATACGGGTCCAATTATGCCTATTGGAAAGTCCATAGGAAATCACATTTAAAATCCATTGACGAACATGTTTGGTTGCTTTGTCAAAGAGGGTGGACTCCTCCCACTGTCAGTGCTAATAATATCACCTCTTTGAGTGTGTCGAATTGGACTGAAGATGATTTTAAAATGTCTAATTTTAATTCCCATGGTTAGAGTGCTATTTCTGGAGCCGTCACCCCAACGAGTCCCGCCGAATTACGATGTGCACCACATCTAAATAGGCATTGGATGTCCTCCAATTGACATATGAGGGAACGAACGCGGTTAAAGAATCAAAGTTACAAAATTTGGCCACCCAGTTTGAGACTATAACCATGTCTGAGTCCAAATGTTTTATGAGTTTTATGCACGTTTGTCAGACATTGTCAACTCAAGTTTTAATTTAGGTGAGCCTATTGACAACTCACGTGTTGTTAAAATGATTTTGACATCTCTCCCGAAAGTCACTGTTTTGAATTCGTTGGGAAAGTTAAATTCACTTAAGTTAGAAGAGCTCGTAGAATACCTACAAACTTATTCGATTGACATGTTTCCCCAAAATATTAAGGCTAAGGGTAGAGGCATTGCTTTAAAGACTCAAGTTAGTAAGAAAAATAAAGAGAGAGTTTATGAGTCTGATTCTGAGGGGGACTTTAGTATTGACGATGTGGCCTTATATGCGAATTTTTTTAAAAAGTTTCTCAAAATGAACAAAAATAATTTTTCCTGTTGATAAAAAAATTAGCCAGCTGACATGGACCAGTCATACGAAGACACATGTCATCCAGCGTGGTATAAGTTCTAGTACCGAGTTACTTAGAGTACCGAGCGACTCAACGTATCGAGCTACCTAACACACCAAGCAACTTGTTGGGAAGGCTAAACGACCAAGACAGATTAAATATTTATTGTATTACAGTCATTCCTTATCATGTAAGGATGAATACTCCCAATCAATAAAGGCTTATTATCCATTCACATTGACAGCCCAAGGGCTATAAATACATGGTAATACCCTCATAGCAGGGTAAGCGTTCACAAGCGAACATAATTGTGAACAAGGCAAGATACCCAGTAATACAAAATAGTGGACGTAGGACATTTTCCTTAAGGTTGAAGCACTTTAAAAATATCTTGTATTATTTCTTTATTCATATTTATCTGTGATTAATTAATTAGATCAAATCTAGTTTTTTACATCAACAGATTGGCGTCGTCTGTGGGAACGACTATACGTAGTGTTTTTCACTAAAAAAATTCATCATAAATGGCTAATATCCCATAATCTAGCAATAGGAATAATAAAGGGAATCCTCCTCACCCTTATGCCCCTCCAAATGCAAATGACATCGCAGGAATCTTGGCAAGCTTAGCCAGGGGACAAACGGCTATGCAGGATACTATGCGACAGTTCATTCATACTATTCAAAATGGAGTATCTGTCCAGTCAGGACAACTAAGCATGTGTCCAGCATCTTCACGATATAGACGTACTCTATTCCATCACACTGGGAATTCAAGTAATTCATCCTATCACCCTGGTTTGACTTATCCTATAAGAATTTTGGATTCTCAGGAAAATGTCACTCTAACTCCAGAGTGAACAATCGCTCTAGAAAGGTTAGGCATAGTTTCTCCCTTTGACCTTTTGGGCCCCAGGAGGAATGGAAATCCTCCTCGGATTCCGTCAAGTAATTATTCACGACCAAATGATCTAAGGGAAGGCTTAGCCTAATCACGTCCAAACCCCAGACCTACAGCTCGCAAAGAAGGGTCCCAAGAGGAAAATTTTGCAAGATCTGTTGCTCGGGCAACCAAAAATAAATCAAGGGCTGGAAATAACGCATGGAAAGGATCTATTCAGAGATTGGAAGACAGGTTAGGAGAAATGGCCAAGGCCAAGAACCCTCTCTAAATAACCTTTATTAAGGGATCTCTATTCGTACAAACAATTGTGGACTTTCCCACACCATCAAAGTTCAAAGAACCTGGGGTCGCACGGAAGTATGATGGAAAAATCGATCATGTTATTCACATAGAGTTGTACCAAGTTGTAGTAGATATTTATGCAGTTCCAAATTAAGTGGGGTGTAGGGCGTTCTCAGGAACTATTATCGGATCTGCTCGGATATGGTACAACAGCCTTTCTCGGGGGCGAATTGTAACTTTCCATCAACTAGCAGAGCTCTTTATAGGTAATTTTTATTTTGGTTCCAAGCCATTCAAAAGACTAGCACATTTGTTAAATGTTAGGCAGAAAGCAAGTGAAATTACCAGGGATTATATCATACGTTCCAACAACGAGAAACTAGAAGTTATAGATTATAAGGAGAAGACAACCATTACAGCTCTTATGAGTGGTTTTTACTAGACAAGTTGTATTGCACTTTGGCCAAGGATCCCCTCAAATCCATGGCTTAATTGATGGCTAAAGAATCCAAAATTATGAACGCCGAGGAAGCTATGGCTGCGAAGAAGAATTTTGAAGAAAAGGAAGAAGCTAAAGCTGAAGGCAAGTTGGAGAGGAAAGACTACGAACACAATAGGGGAAGCAAGCAGAAAAAAGGCAAAGAAATATTGGATCACTTGAGGAAGTATACAAATTATACTCCCTTAAAAGTGGATATAAACCACGCTTTGGAAGACATCAAGAATAGCAAAGAACTGAATTGGCCAGAAAAATTGAGGCCAGCTCCCAAAAGGAGGGACAAATCCAAGTATTGCGAGTTCAATAAGGATCGTGGTCGCACAACCAAACAGTGTGTATCTCCCCAAAATGAGATAGAGGAACTCATTCGACGAGAAAAGTTGAACAAGTATGTTGATCATCAGAATGGTGGGAAGACCAACAACAGAGCTCGGTAGAGGTCTAAATCTCCTTGTCGACCAAGAGATGATAAGAAAAGGGGCCATGAAGATGATCTTGGTCTCCTAAAAAGGCAGAGACAACATGAGCATGAGGTATTTTCAATTCGTTTTGGTTCATTCAATTGTAATATAATTACAGGTGGAGACGCAGGACGAGGTGATCATACCGCTGAAAGGAAAGCTTACCTCAATGAGGCTCAAGCTTGCTCCTATATACATCAGATAAATCTGGCAGAAGAAGATCACCCGAGTAAGGTCAATAAAGGTAAGATAGTCATTTGCTTTTCTTAAAATGATCTGGAAGGAGTTTTGTATCCTCATGATGATCAAAATGAGAATAAAGGATGTAATCATTTCAAGAGTGTTGGTGGACAATGGTAGCTCGACAGATATCATGTTCTACCCTTGTTTCGATAGTTTGACCTTGAAACTTGGTCAGTTAGAGCCATATTATAGGCCCCTCATTGGTTTCTCTAGAGGAAAAGTTTTTCCACTTGGAATAATCAAGTTAGACATGTTGATTGGTACCTGGCCGACCAGAATAACAGAGAAGGTGCATTTCTCTTTAATGGATAAGAATGTCCAATCAGCCTATAATATAATCATGGGAAGAGTAGGCCTGAAAAATTTTGAAGCAGACCCATCTACTGTACATCAGTGCTAAAATTTCTGACCAACTTTGGGGTTGGAATTATAAAGGGAGATAAAAAAGTAGCCCGGGAATGTTACTACTCATCTATCGAGCAAGAGGAATTGGAAGATGCAAGGAAGAAAACAACCACTTATCAAGTGGATGAATCTGATGAGTCTGAGATTAACACTTTAGACCTAAGATATGATACGAAACTTGTTAAAGGTCAAGCCATGAACGCAACATAAAGTATTATTCTCGATGACAAGCAACCATAAAGAACAACCCAGATTGGTGCTTCACTTGATCCGGTATTGAAGCAAAAGCTGGTGGCATTTTTGAAGCACAAAAAACAAGTATTTGCCTAGAGTCATGCGGGTATGCGGGGGATAGACCCATCTTTCTTATGTTACGAGCTCAATTTCAATAAGGAGATCAAACAAGTGAAGTAAAGGAGAAGAGTCTTTAGTCCAGAGAAGAACCAGGCTATTCAAGAAGAAGTGAAAAAGCTACAAAAATCTTCTTTCATTGAAGATGTGAAATATCCTAATTGGTTGTCTAATGTTGTGATGGTAAAGAGGAGGAATAATAAGTTGAGAATGTGCATGGATTTCACGAACCTGAATAAAGCTTGCCCAAAAGATCATTTTCCTCTCCTCAGGATAGATCAGCTGGTGGATGCAACTTCGGGGCATGAGCTGCTAAGCTTCATGGATGCCTATTATGGATATAATCAAATTAAAATGAAATCACAAGACAGGGAAAGTACCTCTTTTATTACCCCACGAGGAACATATTGTTACAGTGTTATGACGTTTGGTCTTAACAATGCAGGTTCTACATATTAGCGACTGGTAAACAAGACGTTTGCGGAGCAGATTGGTAAAAATATGGAAGTATACGTCAACGACAAGTTGACTAAGAGCAAGAAAGCTACAGATCATATAGCTGATTTGAGTCAAACATTTGATCAATTGGATAAATACTAGATGAAGCTAAACCCGACCAAGTGCGTCTTTGGCATACAGGACGGCATGTTCCTCGGATACATTGTGAATCAAAGAGGTATTGAATAAAATCCTGACAAGATAAAAGTCTTGCTGGAGTTACATTCTCCAACCACCAAAAAGGAAGTGCAGAGCCTTACGGGGCGTGTTGTCCCTCTCAATCTATTTTTCTCCCGAGCAACAGATAGATGTCTTCCATTCTTCAAGGTGCTCAGAAAGACCTTTGAGTGGAACAATGAATATGAGAAGGTGTCACAATTAATTATGTCGTATATCGCTACAAGTCGTCGAAGGATTGAGGAAACTAACATCTACAAAATACAATCCAAATTTTAAGAGGTCTTCAACATTCACGCCTAAAAAGATGATTTTATTAAAATTATGTTTAAGTTCCATTTACATTTCATATTAAAAGTGTTGGGGTATTTTTCTAAAAAAAGGTTTTTGATTTTTTTATAAAAGGTTTTTATAAAACATTTTCTTATAAAAAATATTTTAAATAATTTTTTTTTGATCCCGTAATCAGTTTTTCTTTTTTAGGTTTCCAAGTTATTTCAAAGTCTAAAGACTTTTGGGATCAATGCCTCTGTCGTTCAAACGACGACGTATCTCCTTCGAACGAGATGTTGTCTCGCTCAAACGACATCGTATATCGTTCGAACGATAGGAGTTTTAGTTTGACACGTCACCGCCTCAATTCTTCTATATATTTGGTGTCAGACTATCTATTTTCGGCGTGGAGAAACACTGCTTTTAACAGATTACATTTTTTAGGGTTTGTTTTCTTCTCCAACATTTAAAAGGGTTCAAAGCTTTTATTTTACAATTCACAAATCCCAATTACTTTTGTGTGAGTTATTTTGGGGAACCTAATACATATTTGCTGGGATTTTCTGTTGCTACACTAGGTTCCTTGGAAGGTACTGGGGTGACAATATATGTGCCACTTCCTGGAGGTACTGGGCTAATCGACTGCGTGTCATATGGAGTGTTATGATGTTCCTGGGACGACGACTACGAATCGATACCTGCAGATATTTCGTATGTCAATTGTATTTTCATTATAATCCGTGTAAATCGACTTTTACAAATTATAGTGGAAATAATAAGGTTCATACTCTAAAGTTTTTTTTTCCTAAAATCTATGTTTTTCAGCTTAATCATCGCTTGCTTTAATTTATTGATTTGATTTGACACATAGATTCATGCTTAGGGGTTGAATAAAATTATCTTTTCGTTTGATCAAATTTAGAAATCCAACTATATAAGTTTGATTTGGAAATTTGCGAATCCATTTAAATCAGTATCGCATACGGTATATTTTACAAGACACAAAGAATCCGAACACCCAACCCAAATCTAGACACACATCCACGTCTCCTTTCGCGCACGGGCAAGGAAGCCAAGTTAAATATTCAAATTCACCAAATATCCAAGAGGTTAGAGGACCTGGTCGAGGCTAGGGGGAGAGACGTATCCGTCTCTACTCGAGAACTTAAGGAGGAGATGTGCATAATTTGTGAGGCGGGATATTTAACACAGGAATGTCCCACAATACCCACTAACAAAGTTATGCTATAAGAGCAAGTTGAGGCGGTGGGAGACTATAAGGGTATGTTTAATGCCCCTCATGGGAATTCCTATAATCCCTCATGGCGAAACCATCTTGATTTTAATTGGGGGCAATCGAACGCAATGATGAACCCGAATCCATATGATGCCTAATAACCTCCACCACCCCCACCTTACCAGCAAGAACCATATATGCAAACGCCCCCTCTTCTGCCTTATATAATCCCACAGTAAAAAGGTCTCGAGGACACTTTAGCCCAATTTATGCAAACTCGGTCAGTGATAAAAGCTCAAAATTTTGTTGATTTTAAGGTGTCGTTTTAAGATGACAAATCCTAAGGTTGACTCTAGAAAAAGAACGAAAAAGATGATGAACTTTTGGAATTTGATTTCTACTAACTAAATGAAAATTAAATTAAACTACTTAGGAAGAAGTGAACTAACTGCAATTAACTAAATATGAATGAGAAAAATAGGTTGTAATACAATCCCCCAAACCCCAGTACATTTATCGGATATAAAAGCAATCGTAAATTAGATAATTAATGAAATCCAGAATTTATTAATTTCAAGCATTACATATATAAGGGTATAAGTCCGCTGTAACACACCGCCAGAGGAGAGCGGAGTGGTACTCGATAATCTAACTAAATCCTCAATCAACAAGGTATAGAGAATCTAAATAAATCCCACAAAATAAAATAAAAGAATCCACTAATCTCAATTTCTTCAAAATTAAATACAACCAAAAGTCTCTCGAAATAATACAACTATCTATCTCAAAAAATTAAATCTCCAATGCCCTATACATCAAAATAAATACAAGTCTACTCATTTTGTACTCACTAATATTCTTCCCAATATAACCAAGCTAAAATAAATCTCCAATTATTCCATGGAGCCTAAATCCATGCTAACCTGCCACTAAAAGAAAATATGGGAAAGTACACAATACGACAGGAAAGATGCTTAACAAATATTAGAGGTGAATAAAGCGTAACAATACGAGAAGAATAGTCAAATCAATGCAAATATCACAAGCATTTTTATCAATATAATTTCTCAACAATACATTAACCGAGTCACCAGGCCTCACCATACCGCGCTATACTTTATCAAGTAGTCAAAAATTGGAATCTTGGCGGGTGCCCAACCTCCGTGCCATATTAAAATCTCATGACAACATGCCCAACACAAATATAATACCACATGAATCAAACATCAGATTCGAACAATAATTTTCATATTGCAAATGAATTTAGAAATTCAAATATGAGTTCAATAATCACATGAAATCAAAGGGAATAACTCTTGAGGGATTTAAGAGCATATTGTGTAAAACCCCACCCCATACCTTAAACCATTAGAAGAAACCAACATGAATCTTCCCATAAACTTAGATTAAACCATCAAAATCATCTCACAAGGATCCACAAATTACCTCCAAGCTCCAACATCAATATAGTCCCAAGAATACCTCCAAAAACTAAGGTTAATTACATAAATATAAAAGGGGCTATGTGTATAAAAATAGAGGAAATAAAAAAAATGTTTACTACATATTTTTGCGATAAAAGTTGGTTCTCAAATGGTCACCCGTGACCTCATTTTATAAGGCAAAAGAGTAGGAATTTGAACCAACAAAAACTCTTGAAAAATCTTACAGCGCACGAAATCTGTTGAGGTCAATCGATCGACCACCTGGAGTCGGTCGATCGATCCCTTAGGGATTTCAAATCTGCCGACTTAAAAAATAAACTAAGGGATAAAGTTTTAAAAATTCGTTTTATCTCCGATTTTGAAATCGATTGAAAATGTTGTCTTTAAAAATAATTCTCAACATTTTCGAAAAAAAATAATTAAATAAAAAACTTTATTTTCCTCCATATTTTTTAAATTAATTAAAAATACCCCAAAATTACGCGGGTTGTTACACTTTCCCACTAACAATGGAATTTTGCCCTCGAAATTTGCCAAAAGCCTAACTCTCAAAATCAGGCCATTATAACAATCTCCAAAAATAATCTCGTCTCCCGAAAATAAATTTCTCACCTCTAATCTCAGAACTTACCACGAATTATCACAAAAAATACTATATCTCCAAAAATTGTTAATCACGCAATGAAGTCAAAACCCAAGCCCCGAAGGTTGCTGTATACCTAAGCTCTGATACCATTCTATAACACCCTGCCCAGGGAGAGCGGAGCGGTACTCGATAAAACTAACTAAATCCACAATCAACAAGGTTAGAGCATCTAAATAAATCCCACAAAATAAAATAAAAGAATCCATTATTCTCAGTTTCTTCAAAATTAAATACAACCAAAAGTCTCACAAAATAATACAACTATTTATCTCAAAAAATTAAATCGCCAATGCTCTATACATCAAAATAAATAAAAATCTACTCATTTTTTACTCTCGAATATTCTTCCCAATAAAACCAAGATAAAATAAATATCCAAGTATTCAATAGCGCCCAAATCCGTGCTAACCTGCCACTAAAAGAAAATATGGGTAAGTACACAATACGACAATAAAATGTTCAACAAATATTAGCGGTGAATAAAGCGTAACAATACGAGAAGAATATTCAAATCAAATGCAAATCTCACAAGCATTTGTATCAATATAATTTCTCAACAACACATTAACCTGGTCACCAGTCCTTACCATACAGCGCCATACTTTATCAAGTAGCCGAAAATTGGAATCTTGGCGGGTGCCCAACCTCCATGGCTTATTAAAATCTCATGACAACATGATCGACGCAATTATAATAACACATGAATCAAAAATCAGATTCCAACTATAATTTTCAGATTCCAAATGAATTTAGCAATTCAAATATGAGTTCAATAATCACATGAAATCGAAGGGAATAACTCTCAATAGATTTAAGAACATATTGTGTAAAAGCCCATACCTTAAACCATCATAAGAAATCAACATGAATCTTCCCATAAACTCAGATTAAGCCATTAAAATCATCTCACAAGGATCCAGAAATTACCTCCAAGCTCCAACATCAAAACAACCCCAAGAAAACCTCCAAAAACTAAGGTTGAATACATAAATATAATAGGGGCTATGTGTATGAAAAGAGAGGAAATAAAAAATATGTTTACTGCATATTTTTGTGATAAAATTTGGTTCTCAAATGGTCACCCAAGACCTCATTTTATAAGGCAAAAAAGTAGGAATTTGAACCAACAAAAACTCTTCAAAAATCTTGCAGTGCACGAAATCTATTGAGGTCGATCGATCGATCGATCCTCTGGAGTCGATCGATCGATCCCTTGAGGATTTTGAATCTGCCGACTTAAAATAAAACTAAGAGATAAAGTTTTAAAAATTCTTTTTAACTCTGATTTTGAAACCAATTGAAAATCTCGTCTTTAAAAATACTTCTCAACATTTTCGAGCAAGAAAAATAGGTAAATCAAAAACTTAATTTTCCTCTATATTTTTTAAATTAATTTAAAATATCCCAAAATTACGCGAGTTGTTACACCCGTGTCATAAGTAATCATGAATTGAAATAATGCGGTGTCAGAATAGCTGACACGCGCGTTGCACTCTTAAACACACTGGTTACCTAGGGCAAACGAGGTTAAATGTCCTACAACAGTTGCAAAAACTACTTAACACGATTCAATCATTTATTTAATTCAAAGAATATTTTTTATCTCCATGCAAACCACATCGGGTTGGGTTCAAGCATATCCATTAGAAATCTAGCTATACATGATGAAATTATGAATAAACAAGGAATCTATGTTGCATGAATTCATAACTATGTGAAAAGTGAGATCAAACATGAGAAATAATAACAAAAGTGCTGGAAATAAAGGTTACCAAGATTGAAGAACAAGAACATGCAAGAAGAAATCAAATCTTAAAGAAAAACCGGAAAAGCTCTTGAATTAAAGGTGCAAAAATATGTAAATTCTTCTCCTAGACATTCCTCCTTGATTAGGAGAATTTTACATGAATGGAATATATGTTAAAATATTTTTAATGACTAAATATATAGGTTACAAGTCGTTTATAAGAGTCCCCAAAACATAAAACTCTTTTGGCTAAAAGATAATGATAAAAAAAATCTCGCTTCCAGAAATTTGTCACACTTTAAAAGCGTGACTAATTTTTGCAATGGATCTTGAGCGTGACTTATGAGCGAACCGGTCTGGATTTTGATTCTATAGGTTTGCTTTGGCCTTTACAGTGAGGGGGACCGGTTCGATCTTATTTTCATTGGTTCGATTCTCTGAATTCTTCATCTTCAAAAGGGCATAACTTCTTCACTCTAGCTCGAATTTATGTGTCATTTTTTCTAGTGTTCTTGTAATAATAAGGTCTTCAACTTTACAGTTGGCCCCACCTCCAGAATAAGGCTAAAACATTGCAAAAATTCCCTTCAACTCCACGATTCTTGCTTTCTTTCATTGCTTAGAGTTCTCTTTCGCACTAACTTGCATGAAATACCTATAAAACACATAAGAGATACACAAAATATGAAATACTTGTCAAAAAGGGTTAGTATCATAAATATGAGATAAAACAAAGTTAATTACAATGCACATGATCATAAAAATACCGAAATTAAGGGGGGTAAATATGAAATATTTATGCCTAATCAACGAGTTACATGAGTCAGATCTTATAGAGGAGGTAGTACACGATTTTAAGAAAGAAGTGAGGGATATAAGATATTTGTTGTATGCAGGTGAGAATGATGAGGACGTGATAGATATTTGTTTGGTCTCTCGATTCGAGGAACTACCACTGAGGGAATCGTGCACGGTTCCTATCTATGTGAGATTTCTTACCCTCGAGTTGAAGAAGCTTACATTCAACGTCAAATATGCTTATTTGGGAGAGGATAAGACATATCCCGTTATTGTCTCCTAGAGCCTAAATATTGAGAAAGAAGGAAAGCTTATGGACATTTTAAGGAAGCACAAAGGTGATTTTAGTTGGACCATTACGGATTTGAAGGGTATAAGTCCTTTAGGGATATGTAAAGGCACTTGAACTCAACGACAAAAGATGTCGTAAGAGAGAAGATTATAATTTTATTGGATGTGGGCATTATATATCCCATCTCAGATAGTAAATGAGTGAATCTTATTCAAGTCGTCTCGAAAAAGTCAGGAATGACTGTGGTCGAAAACGTAAAGGGGGAAGTTATCCCAAAATGTACCACCAACGGCTGATGCGTTTGCATTAACTACCGAAAGATAAATGCCAGAACTAGACAATACAATTTCCTTTTTTCGTTTATGGACCAAATGCTTGAAAGAGTCGCAAGCCACCTGTTTTACTATTTTTTAGATGGTTACTTCGGGTATAACCAAATTGAGGTATATGTGTTAGATCCAGATAAGACTACGTTCATATATCCATTTGACACACTTTCCTACAAACGTAAGTCATTTGGATTGTGTTATGCACCTGCAACATTTCAACGGTGCATGCTTAGTCTATTTAGCGACATGGTCAAAAGGGGCCTCGAGGTGTTCATGGACAATTTTAGTGTCTTCGTCCCCATTATCGACCATTGTCTCACAAATATTGAGAAGGTGCTAGCCCAATGTGTGGAAAAGAACTTGGTACTAAATTGAAAGAAGTGTTATTTTATGGATACCGAAGGCGTAGTTCTTGGCCATATTGTGTCATCCAAGGGTATTGAGGTCCATATAGAAAAATTGACGTTATTACCGAACTTCCCCTAACCAAGTCACTAAATGATGTGCGCTCATTCTTGGTCCACGCGAGGTTTTATCGTAGATTTATTAAGGATTTTAGTGCCATCGCTAGTCCTTTAAGTAACCTACTTGTGAAGGATGCCCTTTTTGAGTGGATTGAAGTATGTGGAGAAGCTTTTGAAAAATTGAAAAGCATGCTAATATCTTCTCTCATCATGAAATCTCCAGATTGGATCCTTCCATTCAAGCTTATGTGTAATGCGAGTGATTATGTGGCAGGGGCTATTTTAGGGCAACGCGTAGATAAGAAAGCCCACGTCATATACTATGTTATCTGGACTTTAACTTGGCTTCAAATGAATTACTCCATCACAGATAAAGAGTTGCTAGCGATAGTTTTTGCTATAGACAAATTATGCTCATACCTTATCGGGTCACCCATAGCGTGCTTTACCAACTAGGCAGCTCTCAAATATCTCATTTTCAAGAAGGATCCAAAGCTGCACCTCATTAGGTGGTTCTTGCTACTCCAAGAGTTTGATCTTTCCATCAAAGATAATAAATGAGTAGAGAACATCGTAGCCGATAATTTATAGAGTCTTTCATCCGACGTACCTCAATATCCTATACCCATAGATGAGTATTTTTTGGATGAGAAATTATTTTCCACTTCCTCTCTCCCCTGGTTTGTGGACTTGTTAATTACCTAGTCACGGGGGTCGTCCCTTTGGATTGGACACCGTAAGAGAATAGGAAGTTCTTCACTTTGTCGAGCATGTTTTTCTATGACGATCCGTACTTGTTTAAGTATTGTGCTGACAAAATAATCAAAAGATATGTGCCGATGATGAGATCCCCAGTTCCATCCAGTTTTTTCATTCGAAAGCGTGTGGAGGCCACTTTTCATAAAAAAGACATCCACTAAGATTCTTCAAAGAGGTCTCTATTGGCCCGTAATCTTTTGGAATGTGAATAACCATTACAAATCTTGCAATATGAACCAAAAGATGGGAGCTATTACGCGACGAGAAATGATGTTATTGACCATATTCTCATCACAGAGATATTCTATTGTTGGGACATCGACTTTATAGGACCCTTCCCCTTTCCTTTGGTTTCCTATACATCCTTATTGTCGTAGACTATGTGTCAAAGTGGGTAGAGGCATAGTTGCAAGGACGAATGACAGTAAGGATGTGGTAAAGTTTATCCAGGAGCACATAATATCTCACGTCGGTGCTCCAAAGGCCATTATTAGTGATAACGATACGCAATTTTGCAATAGGTTGTTTGAAAAATTAATGAGAAAGTATCGAGTCATCCACAAGATAGGAACGACTTAACACCCCCAAACGAACAGACAAGCCAAGATAGAAAATAGAGAGATCGAACAAATTCTCAAAAATACTGTTGACCCTAACTGGAAGGATTGGTCTAATAGATTGATCGGTGCGCTATCGTCTTATAGAACCGCATACAATAACCCCCTCAGAATGTCCCCATTTTGCGTTGTCTATGGAAAGGCGTGCCATCTCCCCGTCGAGCTTGAACACAAAGCGTATTGGGACATTAATAAGTTGAACTAAAATCTTAACAAAGTTGGTGAAGTACGGAAATTATAATTGCATGAGTTGGAAGAAATACACAATGATGCATATGAAAGCATCCTCATTGCCAAAGAAAGGACGAAACTCTCACACGAACGAAATATCAATGGAAAAGAGTTTCGTCTAGGTAAAAAAGTTCTCTTATATAATCACGATTATATTTTTTACCCAAAAAGTTACATTCACGATGGACCGACCCGTTCGTTGTAAGAGAAGTGTTTACCCATGGGGCGATAGAATTAGAGAATCCGAAAGGTGGGGACACGTTCAAAGTCAATGCACAATACCTAAAGCCATATCTCAAGGAATGTGTTCAGAAAGTCGACACAGTTTTATTTTTGAACCCGGTATACGGGGATGAATAAACTTTCGAGAGAAGTAGTCGCACCCCCGACGTGTATGGGGTGAAGTTGTTGTATAAGGAGAGTCATGTCAGTTTTTAGGGCACTTAGCTGTCGTTCGAGTCCGCGTTATATTGGGTTAGGAACACAAAAGTAAACATCACAATTTTCGAGAAAGCGTACGTCACGAGACGATGATATTTTGAGGTGGTATGGAGACCAAAGTTAAAAGGAGGGTCTCAGGAGAAAGTTTAGAGGTGAAAAATCCATTCCCAACACTATGCCTAGAAAATAATGAGCACCTCACCACATTTGGGCAGAAAGTTTGACCGAACTGATTCTCCCTGGGACCAAATCGGTTCGCCTTGCCGAACTAATTCACTCCAGGGCCGAATCGATTTTCCAGACCAGCTTAAAATGTGGCCTCTTCCTCTCCCTTTTCCCACCACATTAATCCCCATCCCCCCCCCCCCCCACCCCCACCCTTTCCCTTTCCCTTTCCCTCCAATCCGAAAATCCCACATTATTTCTCCCTCCCACCCAAATTCCAACCCAATTCACTCCATCCCATTCCTCCCACCACAACTTTTCCAATTCCCACCATTCCCATTCCCATTCCCATTCCCATCCCCATCTATAAATACCCCACCCATTCCCTCAACACCACCACTCTTACTCTTATCCTCTATAATTATCCTCCAAAGTCTCTTCCACCAAAAATTCCCACCATGTCTCGCTATACAAAGTACGACTCCATTGAAATTATCGATCAAGGCGAGAATGGCGAGTTCTGCTCTTTCCAAGAGAGGAATTGGGTCGAGGTTCATTTCGGGCCCACGTGGGTTGTATTCATCGAAAGGAAGGTACAATGGAATGACTACGACACCCCGCCTATTTTAATCACGGTTGATCAGTCCTTTATCAAAATAATTAGGAATCTCATATGGTCCATTACTAGCATCACTATCGAAATTTTTTTTAATTACTAACCACCTATGTTAAAATGAATCGGTGCCAAAATTGTATCTTACATTATTATAAAAACATGCGTAAATAAATGAATAAATGAATTTAACTAAATCATCTGCACAATAATAATCTGAATAATCACATGGAAAATATATAAATAAATAAGACGTATAAACCTTCGGTTCGCAAACAAATCCAAATAAAAGTCGAGCATAATAAAAGTGAATCTAGATACAGTCTGATAATTAAATTGGAGAAATAAATAATCTCAAGGGCCAACACGCCCAAATGAAATACAGAAAGAAATCCTATCTAGAAGTGAATGAGCTGAATCGTCTAAAACATCTCCTGCAAGCCTCCACAAATGCAGCAGCTACGCATCCCTAAATATAATTGTCAAGCTTGGCATCCCTGTGGCTGGACACCTAAAAGGTTTTGAAAATATCTTGACACGGGTCAGAGCCCAAGAAAATAATTTGAAAATATTGTGCAAGTGTTTAAATCACATATTAGATCAGTTATTTATTACACATTTAAGTTCCATGTACACTCTCTTGAGATCCTCACCTCTCAACTAATGTGCATGCCTAACGTACCCTATGTAGCTATGTTACCCATACCAACTAGATAACGTATCGATATAACCTCAATAAATCTAGCTCTTTCGTAATACCCATACGATACACTACCATAATGTCAATAAGTAATATGTCCCACGTATTATTATTGATTCAATCAATTAACTTTCTCTACTTAATTACTTTTAGGTGTACACAATCCATCAGTTCTACTATTGCACATAAGTAGATATATCACACTTGTATATAGTCATCACACATAGAATATATACAACTATAGTATCACCGGAATGGCCCCTCGTGATGCTGGCATACTCTAGTATCAAGTTCTTGTATCTCTCATACCAAATCAAGGACCATTAGTTTGCCATGTCTACTCGAACACAAAATAAATTAACACACAATGGAGGCATACATGGTTCTAAGCCTTTGGGATACGCACATACCTAATGTACCCAAACCACATGCATGTCCCACTAATACACACTAATAACACACCTTTTGTGTATATGTCGTTGAGAGTAAAAGAGGGTCAATCAAAAATCCCTTTTGGTACCTACAAACACACTAAAAATGTATATTGGTAAGTAAGGGGTCAATCCGCGCTCGTTAATGTGGACAAGAGAAAAGTGAATACAACGTATAATTTTTAAAACAATTTTGAAGGGATATTTATACTACTAATTATGAACTAAAATTAAAACTACACTAATAAATAAAGAAAATGATAAAGTGAGATAAATATGAGGAGAAAACAATTATGAGATAATTCAAGGGATTAAACTTCACCACTTAACCTATTTATTTTCATTAATTAGTTTGTCTATTTGAAATACCCCAAAACATATATAAATTCACAAATCAACTCTCGTTGCAAATGTAAAGTTACATGTATTCCTTTTAGAGGAATAATATTTAAATTTCATATACTCACAAAAATTAGATTTAAACATTTTCTAATAAATCACCCGCTAGGGAAAATTTACTAAAAGTATTTTAAATCAATACAGATTATATTTTTAGAGTAGAGAAATTCCAGTTATAATATCATTTAAAAATTGCTTATCTCTGGTTTAATTAATAAATAGATATTATAATATGAATTTTCGATTTTCTCTCGAAAATAATTCACCCTCTCTCGAGGCATTAATATAAATTATAAAATTTTAATATTAATATTCAAAGGGGCTTAATAAATAAACAAACCAAAAATAAAAATAATTAAGTTAAGGGTTCCATTTCACCCCTTGAATGGGGTATTTAGCATCTCATTTTGGTATTATTACATATAAAATGTAATAATGACACAATAAGAGGCATAATAAATAAACTAGAATGAGAATAAATAAACCAAGTCTCCTTGAGTTTGATATTAATTTCCCAAACTTGACATGAATAGTAACCCACATTGAGTTTTACAACACTTCAAAAAAAGTCACTCAACTCACAATTTGTATCTTACAAATATAATATACCTCACACCGAAGTAACTAAAAAAAGAAAATAAAAATAAATCCTACTCTATAAACTACATTAAAATGTGTTTATCTCTCTAATGTCTTCTTATCCCTAGGGTTTTCTCTCTACAATGCTTCTTTTTTTCTTTTTTTCAAATGGGCCTTCTCTTCAATTTATGGGTTTAATGAGGTTAGGGGAACTTTTGACAAGTAAGGTGCATGTGGTATGTGAGGTATTTGTAGGGGTTTTCACGGGTCGATCGATTCAGTTTTGGCCGGGTTTTTTGAGCCGAACCGACCATGTCGGTTTTTGGAGGAGAAAAACCAAACCGAACCGAATTTGTTGAAGAACCGAACCGAACCAAACCGAACAGGGTCGGTTTTTGACATGGCCGGTTCGGTTTGCCCATCGATTTTTGACAGGGCCGGTTCGGTTTTTTCATTTATTTTAATAAAAATATTTTTTTAATACCTAATATAAATATAAAATTAAAAAATATAATATAATATGACAACACTAATATAAATATAATATAAAATTAAAAAGTATAAAAATTAATTCGGTTCGGTTCGGTTCAAAATGGGTTTTTTTATGCCAAAATCGGAAATCGAACCGACCCTGTCGGTTTTATACCTGATCAAACCGAACCGAACCGAATCGATCCTTAAAAAAACCCGGCCCAAAAATTTTCGATTCGGCTCGGTTTTGTCGATTTGTCGGTTTGGTCGGTTTTTTTGCACAGCCCTAGGTATTTGGGTGAGTTAATGAGAATGAGGTAGTTGGGGTTTTATTTAGAAAAGGGGACAAAAGTTATTTGGGGGTAATTTGGGAAAAAATGGAATATGAGGTTTAACACAGGTGGTCTTTGTTTTTTATGCAGGTGGATAAAAGCGATTTTGTCTTGAAGTGTAAAAGTGGGTATAGGAAGAATGGGTAATTGTTTAATGGGTTATGGCTCGATCATGGAAAGGGGTGCGATCGGGGTTCGCAACTGCAGGTATGGTGTTGGGGAATGATGTCGTGTTACGCAGGTGGGTCGGGATGTTTGGATTGGAGGTTATGGGTTTGAGTTGGTTGGAACCGGATATAGCAGGTTCCAGTTACAGTTTAAGGTGATCCCATGGAACAGGTATGGCGAGTTCGATTTCGGGTTAAGGAGGTTCGGCATGTAAGTTGAGATCAGGGTGAATGGGTATGGAATTTGGGGGTTCAGATTAGACATGGGAGTAGTAGGTCCGGGTTAGTGGGTTTACGGGTATGTTGGATGGAGCTCGGTTGGTTGTAAACGGGTTTGAGATTTGAATTGGTTTGATAGTTGTGCAGGGCGCTGCCAAGGTTGATCAGGCCGGAGCAGGTTTGGATTCAGGATGTTGGGGTTAATGTTAATGGAGGTTAAAGGTGGATTTGGTTATGGGGGAAGAAAGAGACGTGAGGAAAGAGGATGGTGAGTGGGGATGATAATGAATAGTGATGGAGGTGGTGTTTGTGTGTTTGAGGGTGTAAGGTGGTAGGGTGTTTGAGTGTAGGATTTGTACGCATTAAGAAAAATGAAAAACAAACAACCAAAATCCTAAAAAAAATAAATTTTAATAAAACTAAAAATAAATAAAAGGAAATCGATTAAAATTAAATTCCTAATCTATAAAATAAAACTCAAATAATAAAATAAAAGAAATAAAGGCTAAAAATCTAATTAAAAAAAACTAAAGTCCTAAAAAAATAAAATCAAATAATACTAAAAATAAACTCTTAAAAACTAACACTAATAAAATCAAATCAAATCAAATCAAAATAAAATACACTAATAAAAATAGAAAAAAAATCTTAGAAAATTCTTAATAAATCTAAAAATAAAACGACTTAAAATAAAGAATCTAAAAAAATAATAAAAGTACAAACTAGACAAACATGATGTTCGGGTTCGATTTGGGCCTGGCATGGGCTTAGTTTCGGGATTGGGGGCAGCTTAATTAGACACTTCTTTATGCAAATTGCCTCAAAATAACACTTTTCGAACCCGTAACTGCAATCAAGCCTGTACAGTAGACAATTATGCACATAAGACCCATTTTGTCGAGAATTAACAATTAAAAATCGTTTATTTAGGGTATCAAATATACACTTTTTGGTGCTTATCACACACACATAGTGAGCCTCCCTAAGTTTCATGTTCTGTGGCACACATCCAAACCTCACTGAAATCGTCAAGGTGGGATCGCCCTTTGTGTGGAAACCTCCGGATATCAGGTAGCGTAGGTATGTTCACACACATGATCAATCACAACCATAGGGATTCACACAACATATATATCCATATTATTCAGTAGTCATACACACACAACCCATCAAAAAGTCTGTATGTAGTATATATCTCTAGCATACTCATCGTGCAAATAATTACAATTATGACCTCTTATTATATTTTCGGGTATTACTCACTACCCTAAGGGTCCTAGTCATCCCTTAATAAATATCAGTAGTTAATAAACTCATACACTACTGGACCAAGTCATAGGTTCACATATCCCTCCCCGATCCGTCCTATTCTTGCGAATTTATAATTCATCACATTTATGCTGATAGGTTCTAGTCTTTAATCTTCCCATATTGGCTAAGCCTAAACTATCTCATAGGCCTACTAAAATTCATTATGCCCAAAAATCTCCCCATAAATTATTCACAATTTCAGGGCTTAAAATGAAAAAAATCACAATTCTGGGCAAACCGAATTGATTTGCCCTTGGGCCAATCCAATTCGAAATGTAACAAGTTTTTCCACCTCTACGTAGTTACGTTTTCACAATTTTCATATTTTCAAATCTTCATGCAAGGTTCCAAAACTCCCAACTAACATTATTAATCGTTATTCATATTTACTGGGATCATTATTAACACAATAATTCCTCCAAAAATCAGTCGAAGAACAGATCAAACTCAAGGTTTTTGAGTACTTGTCCCAAATCAACCATTTACCCAAATTTCCCCCATAATTATTATCGCATGTAAACTGATTTCGTGTCCTCGACATATGTGGATCCATTCTACCTACAATCCTATCCCAATTCATGAGTTTTATTCACTTAAACCTCAAGAACATAATTAAAATCATGATATTATAATCCCTACACTACATGGGTATTATAACTAAATAAAAAACATACAAGATAAACACTTGCATTTAATTTGATAATTTCATTTCTAATATGATGAAAGTTCTCCTCCCTTGCTTCCGATCACGAATTCGAAAACAATTGAGGTTGAATTAACACTTTGCACCTCCAAAATCTCTTTTCTACCTCTCTAATGGCCTCTCCTCTCTTCTCCTTTGATTATTAGGGTTTTAGGTTTGTAATGCTATTGCCCCAATTACCTGACCTTAGGTTTATAATCCTAATTCCCAAAATTAGGCTAAATGTCCAAGCCCGAGTGATCCGAACATTCCCGCGTGGGCTCGGTTATGACTAAAGAGGCCTCGGGATGCAATTACTACCCCCGGGTACACTAATTTGACTATCTCGAACCTTTCGGAACCAACCGTGACCTTAATATCATCATCTGAGTTACCCTAAAATAATTTCTTATCTCAAACTCATATAGTCTACACTCGGGTGAGATATTATACTATCACATCACTATCTCTCGTTATGACGTAAAAATATCGTTTATAATTCACGTAGTAATTATATTGCAAAAATATTAGTCATTATCTCTCCCGATTAGTATGTAAAATAACTACATAATAATTAGTTCACACATAATAATTAATTCAATCAAATTATGACACACATGTAATTACAAAAATACCCCAATTAATTAAATTATAAACACTCAGAAATACGTGATGTTACAATGACCTCCCGGAAGAAGTCATTGTCCTTTTCCAACGACGCGGGTGGTGCCAATGGTTGAATCGCCACACCAATCCGATATACAATCAACTAGTGCGGCTCTTTTAAAGGAATATGAGGAATATGATGTCAAAAGGGGTACCTACTCGAATCCCACCCCTCTCGTTTTAAAGGAAGAGTGTGATGTTTGTTGGGCACCCGGACTGGAGTGGACCACGAACACTTTCCCCGTGGGTCAACTTCCCAAGAACATTATATTCGCCCACCTCATCACATGCGAAACAATTCTTCAAACCACTAACAACTCGGCCATTCGCCTCCAACATAGAAATTTCTTTTACCAGTTGCTCGATGAACAAAGTCAAATTAGCCTCGCTCATATTTACTACTAAGAGATACTTGTCACTGTTTTCGACAAAAAGGGCAAGTTATATCTACCTTACACGCAGTTTATTTTGAACCTTTGCTCCAATGAACGTGTACCCGACGGTGGCACCTACATCCGCATACCCAAACCTATCAATTATTCTTCCATTGATAAGAGTGCATGACAAATGCAGGTTGTTCAATCTCCCCTCCAAGTTTTGAGGATGTGAAAATGGGGGAGGAGGGGGTGATGATAAGGGCAGTGATGATGTTCATGTTAGGGGGTGAAGAAGAAGAGGGGGCCGACTAAGATTATGAGCTCGATTTTAATGAAAGCACAAATCAAACGGTGGTTATTAATCGCTGAATTGACGATTTAAAGACCCGTATTGACTGGTTTATCACGGACTATCGAGAGGTTAATAGGTGTGACTATAGGCACGATATGAGCTTAATGATGCTTCTCTAAGAGGACATCTATCGTTGGTACATGGGACCCGATGCGCAATTCTCAAGTTATTTCTACGACCCATACTCTCATTACCCCAACGCTCCCGGACCATCACACTAAATCTCGTGGTTTATTTTTGGTTCTCTTATTATGTAGTTCTTATGCTTTTATTAATGTAGAACTATGAAATTTTCTATCCTTTTTAATGCGTTGTATTTGAATGGTTTAGTAATGAAAATTTCATTTTACTTATTTGTTCGTTTTTATTTTCGCACTTTCTTTTTCTTATTTAGATTTTAGTCCTTGTCATTAAGGACAAGGGGGGTGATAAGTGCATCTTCTAAAACTTCACAAATTTTCAAAATGCCCAAATAGATTGAAAAATGTCAAAAGGTTCATAAAAATTATAAAATTTCAAAAATAATTGAAAAGTGCGTTGTGCGATACTGATTTAAATAAATTCAAAACTTCCCAATTTAAACTTATTTAATTGGAGTCAATTTTAAACCAAATTAAATTAGCCCTTAAACATGCAACTACGTGTGTGTGTGTGTGTCAAACCATCATAAACACAAATATGCTAAATCACATATTTCAGGAAAAATCTCCGAAGGGCAAAACCTTTTATTTCACTATGAATTGAACCGCAATTTACAATCACAATGAAATCTGCAATAAGTTTACCTCAACAAACTTACAAAGACAAGCAACCTAGGGTCCGTTTGATAGAACAGGCTAGAATTTATTTCCAAGTCATTGAAAAGATAGAGTTCGATTCTTACCCCCTCCCCCCTAAGAATTGAATTCCATGGCAAATCAACTTTTTGTGCATAAGTTGTTAGTACCTTAGTGTAACTTAGAATTATTTTCTAGTGCAAATAAATTCTATCAAACATGCATAAAAGATGGAAAATGAAAAAGATTCCTTATTTTCCATGGAAAATATTGTTATCAAATGGTCCCTTAGAGTCAACAATGGATTCCACGCGGTGAACCCACACAAACCGCAGTCCAATCTTCAGTAAAGGAATACCCTCAAGTAATCCTTAACGACACACAGTCAAAAACCCAGTACCGTAAAAGGCACCTAAATCAATAGCATAAAATTCAAACAAAAATAAGTCTTGGGTACCACAAAACAATTCACATAATAGTAACAGGGATTGTGAATTGAAAATAAACTTTGAACCCTTAAATAGGAGAAGAAAAGATTATGCTCATAGCAATTATCGAACCACACAAATTCTCTATCCCTCAAAAAGTTTTCTGATAAAAACTAGCTTCTCCAAATAAAAAAAGTCAGATGAATGCCCTCTATATAGCGTTTAAACCAGGACGATCGTCGCTCAAACGATGTTACATATCGCTTGAATGATGATAGCTATCGTTCGAACGAGAAAGCATCTCGCTTGAACCAGCCTAATCTCGTTCAAAAGAGATTAGCGTCAATCCCTAGCTCGCTACACGACTTAGGAAAAACCTCTTAAACTTGAAAACATTTCGGAACGAAAACTAACAGGTGTGATTTAAAAAACCTTTTTCAAAGAAAACTTCATAAAAACATTTTTATATTTAGCAAAACTTTCTAGCCCTTATAAAAATATCCCAACACTTTTAATATGAAATGAAAACGGACCTTAAACATATTCTTACCAAAATCATCTCATTGAGCTTGAATGTTGAAGACCACTTTATATTCGGATTCGTCTTTTGTAGATTTAAACTTGCCCAATTCTTCGACGACTTGTAGCGGTATACGACATATAAAATTGCAACGGGACTCACAAGATAATGTCCTTACAAATCTCCCCCTATGTCTATGCTGGTAGAACGTAAAAATATTTGAATTATCAAAAAAATGACCTATACAAATCTACCCTCCCATTAATTCAAAAGTGGAAAGATAAAATTATAAGTCTTCAGACTTTTCTTAAAAAATCTTCAACTTCAAATCTTCAAGCTTTAAGCTTTTCTCATCAGGGTGTTCAACATGATCTTTAATTTTGTACCTACACACATGAGACAAAGAAAATGCCTTAGTAACTAATCGAGTTTGAAATTATATAAGAATAAATCAATCAATATAATCAAATCTCCCCCATAATTCAAAAACTCCCCTATAATTCGTTCTCCCCCCTTTTTATTTGTCTGAAATAGACAAGGAAACGAATAAACAAAATACACATGGAGTTGACATAACAAATATGCATAGAAAATATGAATCAAACTACGCTCATGCAAAGGAGTAACCCAAAAGCTTCCAAAAACTATTTTTGATTTTTCAATTTTTTTTCCAAACGAAATTGCAAAAATAATTTTACAAAAATCACACACCATGAATTTACTATAAGACAACCAAATCATGGATACGGAATGAATGGGTGTGAACATATTCGATAATAAAATCAATGCAATAAAACATAACATATGTGCACAATGAATACATATACTCCTAACGAATGAATCTAAAAATCGTCCTTATGTGTCAAAAAGTGTTGAATTTAAATGACATCGACTCAATCCATCAACATATCAAAGTCAAGAATGATTCCCACACCAATAACGTCAAAAACTATGAATATTTTTTCATGACGCTGTCAGGAGGTGCAAACTCGTTTTTCATTTCTTTCCATCGAGACTCCTTCATAAATAATAATCATTATATTTTTCTTTGAGGTGGGCCCTTTTTGGCATATTTATCTTTTTATTACCTTTATATTTTTCGGGCTCTTTTCAAATGGTGACTTTCACGACGAGTTAATTTTGAACTCTTGCGGCCCTTTCCCATGATTCACTCATCGTATTTTGTTGTAATTAAATTCCTCACGGTAAACGGTTTTTACATGCACTACTTCCATTGTCAAGATTTATCATATATGGTTCGTTTTAAAGATAGAATTGAGATGACAACACTCCGACCAATATGTGATAAACAAGTACAATAATCAAACGAATCCGGCTAAGTGTGCATTAAAGGAACTTATGAGTGAAACATGTTGGTAGTAACAACTAATCACATCTCAATGACTCTAAATATTGTAAAGCACAAAATTAAATGATGATGCATATCAAAACCCTATCAAATCGGCACGTGGATATGGAATGAAATTGTGACTCAGTAATCCTAAATGTCCATCCATAAACGGTGTAAAACTAAATACAAAACTCTTCGTCTTTTTCAAAAATTTTATCAAAATAAAATCTTTTTGTATTTTTCTCAAAAAAAAAAACTAATACAAAAATGATACATACTAGCAATTGGAAAAAAAATATCATCATGCAAATCAACCTATGGTAGCAAATACATCTAAACTTCAATTTTTAGGTGCGGTGGAGTTTTCCAAAGGTGGTGACATCCTATAAAAAACCTCCATCAAATCATGTGAAATCTTGACTAAAAATTTAATCTGCTCCATAATATGTGCCAACTCTCTCATGTAATTATCCGGAGCATCAGGTGTGGGTGTGGGTCTGTGAACACGTGTAGTAACAAAATGTGACACATGACCCAACTTAAAACAAAACTCACTAAGGTGTCCTCTCTTCTTCCAATGTGTGCAAACATAAACAGGCCGAGGTACACCTCTCTCAAAACATATCCTATGTGCTCTCCTATCAGGCACAGGACGCCTAGGTGGGTTGAGTTGAGAGCCATGTGAGTCTAACACTAAATTAGGAACCGTCTCGGGTGCACCTTGTGATGTGGAAGCACCGTCATGACTTATTCCTAAAATCTCAGCTCTACCAAAAATGGGATTGAGAACCATCTTTCCAACCTTCTTAGATGCGTTCTCGAAAGGGACTTTGACCTTCCGGGCATGTTCGAGATCACTTTGAGTTGGGATACACGTGTCGTCAGACTAGACACCGTGTTGACCAAATCATTCTTTTCTCACCTAAAGCTATCAAATGTTCACTCAAAAAAACCTTCACCTTCTCGAGTTGACTTCCTTTCATATTAAACTCCTTAAAAACCTCTAACTCTCTGTCCAAAATTCTCACCCTAAGACTCAACTCCTTATTCAATTTTTTAGTCTTTAAGGTGTCGGTGTACAAATCTCCAAATGCGGTCTGGAGCTCACTATCACCCTCACTGTCAGACTCGCTAGAAACACTCAAATCATCCTGTGGGTCTCACGTGCACAGATATCCTCATCATCGTGGGAAAAACTAGGTGAGCTCACGTGAATAGCAAAAAATGCAACAAACTTCCCATTTGACGACTCATCCTCGGAATATTTCACCTCTTCCTCAATATCGCTAAGAGTGACTGGCATGGCAATCTTTTTTCCCTTTCTCTTTAGCCTAGTGGGACACTCAAATGCCCTATGGCCTCTCCCATCACACTCACTTCTCTTCCTCCACTTTCCCACCCTCTTTCTCTCCACTCTATTTGGCCTCATTTTTATTTTTCTCAAAAGATCTTTTATTGGAAGAATTTTGTTTTGAAAACTTGAAAAACTTTTTAATTTTTTTTGCAAGCATGGCCATATATAAATCAGACTCGTCCCCAGACTCACAAAAACTCACTTTATTTTTCTTCTTCGTTTAGGATTTAAGTGCTATCCCTCTATCCTTAGGCTTGATAGTGTCAGGAAACATGTCAATCTCATATGTCTGGAGGTCTCCAACCATCTCTTCTAATTTCAGACGATTAAAATTACCTAAGGTATTTAAAACAGTCACTTTAGGGATAAAACATTTTGGCAGCGATCTAAAATCTTTTTAACCACTCGTGCATCAGGTATAGGCTCACCAAGATTGAAACTAGTGTTGACAATGTCACACAAACATGCATAAAATTCATCAAAAAACTCAATCTCAAGCATGGTAACCATTTCAAATTGAGTCGTTAAATTTTTAAATTTAGACTCTTTGACCGCGTTAGTGCCTTCATGGGTGAGTTGTAAAACATCTCATGCTTCTTTAGACGTGATGTAGGTCATAACACGTCGAAACTCGTTGGGGGTGACGTGTCTGGAAATTGCACTAAGCCCACGTGTATTAAAAGTTCTTCACTTAAATTCATCCTCAGTCCAATCAGACACGATATTTAAATTCGTGACATTATTTGCGATGAAAGTGGGAGGAGTCTACCGTCTTTCACAAATAAACCAAGATCGCTAATCGATTGCTTTTAAATGCGGACTTTCCAGTAAGCATAATTAGACCCGTTAAAAATTGGCAATCGATTATATAAGTTTTCATTCGGAAACATTGCAACAACTTTTGAAAATTAGATTTTAAAAAAAAATCAATATCACAGAGTTTTTAAAAAAAATAGGAATACTTGGTAAATTTGAGTAACCTTCTCTGATACCAATTTGAAAAGTGCGTTGTGCGATAATGATTTAAATAAATTCGCAACTTCCCAATTTAAACTTATTTAATTGGAGTCAATTTTAAATCAAATTAAATCAGCCCCTAAATATGTAACTACGTGTGTGTGTGTGTGTGTGTGTGTGTGTGTGTGTGTGTCAACCCATCATAAAAACAAATATGCTAACTCACAGATTTCAGGAAAAATCCCTGAATGGAAAAACCTTTTATTTCACTATGAATTAAATCGCAATTTACAATCACAATGAAATTTGCAATAAGTTTACCTCAGCAAACCTACATAGACATGCAGCCTAGAGTCAGCAATGGATTCCACGCAGCGAACCCACACGAACCGCAGTCCAATCTTCAGCAAAGGAACACCCTCAAGTAATCCTCAACGACATGCAGTTAACAAACCAGTACCATAAAAGGCACCTAAATCAGCAGCATAAAATTCCAACAAAAATATTTCTTGGGCTCCACAAAATAATTCACATAATAGTAATTGTGGTTGTGAAAAAAATGGGAGAAGAAATGATTCTGCTTGTAGCAGTTATCGAACAAAACAAATTCTCTCTCTCTAAAAAAGTTTTCTGATAAAAACTAACTTCTCCAAATAAAAAACGTAAGTTGAATGCCCTTTATATAGCAACAATTAAGGTGGCAGTTCGTTTGAACCAGAAGGATCGTCGCTCAAACAATATTGCATCTCGCTTGAATGATGATAGATGTCATTTGAACGAGAAAGCATATCGCTTGAGCCAGTCTGTTCTCGTTCAAACGAGATCAGCGTCAATCCCTAGGCTCGCTATAGGATTTAGAAAAAATCTCTTAAACTTGAAAACCTTTCTGAACGAAAACTAACGTGTATGATTTATAAAACCTTTTTCAAAGAAAAATTCATCAAAACATTTTTTATATTTAGAAAAACTTTTTAGACCTTATAAAACATATCCCACCACTTTTAATATGAAATGAAAATGGACCTTTAACATATTCTTACCAAAATCATCTCATTGAGCTTGAATGTTGAAGGCCACTTGATATTCGGATCCATGTTTTGTAGATTTAAACTTGCCTAATTCTTTGACGACTTGTAGCAGTATAAGACATACAAAATTATAATGGGACTCAAAAGATAATGTCCTTACAAGAATCCAAAAAAGTCAAAAATATTTTACTTCAAAATAAATAAAAATTAGAATTTAAAATCTTCAAAAATATCACTACATTTTTATTTGAAGTCTCGATTTGTAAAAATCCAATGCACAAAGCCGAAATTGACCAGAAATGGAAATTAAGAGAAAATTTACAACTTATCGAATAAATGTAGAGATTTTTAACTCGGTGAGATTTTGAGCTATCACTTTTTTCGAGTAATTAAATCACCCTGAGTTAAAAGTTAACTCAAAGTTCAATTCAGTGATAAAAAGTCGTTGATGATCTCTAAATCCTTGTTTGATCAATTAAGAAAAACGAGTAAGATATTATTTTGAAAGCGTGCTAAAAATGTCTCATAATTACAATTAATCTCGAGACGTGTATGGTAAAGTAAGGAGTAATTCGGATAAATGAAGTTTGGCCATCATTTGTTACCCAAAAATATTAGCCCTAAAAAGTTAAGAATTTTTTTCCTTTTGCAAGCCCAATTGAGCCTAATAAATTATATCCTTTTCGTTTGTTAACTCAAAAAAATCAATTGGTCTAGAGTTGTAAAAATTGAAAAGTCATAAATTAAGTCCAAATGATACATAAAAAGGGGCAAGGAAAATAATAGGAAAAAATGCTCAATAGAAACAAAAAACACACAAAATTTGAAAAAAAAATGAGAAAAATACGAAAAAATAGAAGAAAAAGAAGAGAAAATGAGCAACAGCAAAGAAAAATACGTAAGGACGCCGTAAGAACAAATTTCAACCCCAAATTTCCCAACCATTCCTATTTTTACCCAATACACCATGACCCGACAAAGTCCTAACTGAGTCCAAATAACGAAATTAATTACCACATGGAGAGCTGAAACACGAAAAGATAATAAAAAGACAAAACAGTGCAAATAGAAGATGATGTTTTCCATTTTTCAATGACTGTAACCCATTCATGAGATCATTTTTTCACCAGAATATTTTTTTCTTTTAATTATTGTGTGTGAGCTCGTGTTCCATTACATTTAAGCTTAATATCACACATATCGAGATACAATAGCCACATTTCGAGTGATTCGTTTGTGAGTGCATCCCGTGAGAAATTGAATCAAAATAAATTTTTGAAAGTAACGTAATAATCAATCAGTGGAAGTTAGCGGCTTAATTTTCAGCTTCGTGCACACACACTTATGAATTGAGATTAAGTGACTATTTGGGTAAATTGACTAAAAATCTTCATGAGACACCACTCGTCCTACTAGGGTAATCTAGGGATTTAAAGGCTTGTTGCATACGCTAAATGCAATCGCTTTCCCACGAAAGAGGTATTCTATCCCAATAATTATTTGGAAGTTTGTTTAGATCATACACTTACTATTTTATATTACTCGAGATGAGCAACGTCCTAAGTTAGGGGGATTTGATTCGGCATAAATATTTCATATTTATCCCCTTAATTTTGAAGCTTTTACGATCTCGTGCATTGTAATTCGACTAAATTTATCTCATAATCATGCTACTAACCTTTTTGGCAATCATTTATTATTGTGTGTATTTCTCTCTTCTTTAATAGATGTTTCGTGCAAGTGGATGCGAAAGGAAGCCAAAATAATAAAAAAAACATGAAAGAAAGGAGAATCAAGGACAATTACATAATTCCCAACCTGAACACGGATGCGTAGCAGAAGGAAAAGTGAAAATCTTAAAGCCACAGACATACTGGAAGAAACGACACCCAAATCTGATATACAGTGAAAAAGTTATGCGCGTTTGAATATGAGAAGAAAATTCAGGGGCAAAAGGATAATTTTATTCATACAAACCTCAAGCTTTTTTCCTTAACCAAAAATGAAGAATCCTCAAGTTATGGCACTCCTTCCATCTAAAGAGAATATAAGAAAATGAAGAATCCCTTTTTACCTTTACCAAACCTCAAATGCGAAAATGTTTTATCTGGGCCAATAAGGCTAAGTTAAAGTGTACATCATCATATTACTATCTTCAAGATAGTATGATGACTCAAAAACATCTAGACATATGTTTTGGTAATCTATAATACATCGAAACTAAAGAAAAGATATCAAATATGTCAGTACAAGGCCCCTAGAACTGCCTAAACTCTAACTAGATATTTGTTACTCGAGACTAAGTATAGGAATAAAATAGGATTTTTTTCGCAGTAAACTTTTTGAATGATTACAATCTTGCACGCAACTATGGAAATGAACAAATAAGAGATTGGAATTTTGTAAGGGTGGATGGTATACCTTAAATCAAAGAGTCTTCTCGGGAACCTCATAAAATTTATTATAATAAGTTCTAAGAGAGAGAAACAAATATGGATTAGACCTTGGAATGAATGAGTTTTAGAGGTAATGATTTTGGATGCCTTAAAACCAAGAAGAATGAGATGATTAAAATGGTCCCAACCATTAGGGCCTAAATCGATGATCTTAGGGAAGGAAAAATGGTGTGTGATGTTCAAACATCTTGGGAAGGTGCGATGTCATTATAGCGACCAATGTCTCACTTCATGTCGCCTGAGATATTTTCCTCAAATAGGGACATCCATGTGGCAGTGATAGTTGTTGCTAATAGTGGGACGGGTGGGGAGATGTATCCTGACATCACTATATGAACCGACTATGTAGAGTTCCACTACAGACAACTTCTGGAGGATAAAATAACCATGATGCTCCAACTGAGTTGCACACACTCTGACCTATTTTTTTCAGAAATTGAAGACCAAAGTCTAGGAGGAAATTTATGATTTTTCTCAAGTCCCACATGGTATAACATCTCACTAGAAGGGAATCAGTCGCCTTAGTTGATGATCAAAATTATGAATGATGCCTACCAAAAGCAAGGGTTAGTCCACTCAGGGTCAGTGTACCATCTTGGTTTAGTACGTAATGCCTCAACCGAATTATCAAGCCTTAGTTAACTCATGGCTAGCTCCGATAGCCTCCTCCATCCCAGGATTACCTCCGCTATCCTCGAATGACACAACATATTGAACATCATAACAACCTCTAGTGCGTAGCCTCAGTCTATTTTGAGGTATTTCTATCATGATCACACTTCCACCATATTCAAGGGTATAATTGTACAAAGATCATAACAAAAATATATGAGAATACTTCCCTTATCCATATGATCATTCATCATTACCTCACATATCATAGTCCCACATCAAGCACATGGCAACGACCTCGCTTGAAAAATATTGTCCTAGCCTTTGTCTACACACCTCTGTCGTCGCTAAAAACTAGTGTATTTTACTGTAAGATCATCTTAGTCTTTATGTATTGTTACTCTATCATAATAACTTCAAAATTGTAGCTTGGGAGTACAAAGGGAGAGTCTGTGAGAGATTGAAGAGTGGTGTAACCACAGCGTAACCCAATCATTATTGAATAGTATTTTTTTAGTGGTTAAACCACAAGTCTCTATTATGCCTATTCTTCTCCCTTACACTGAGGGGAAGAACCAGGGGTCAAAGCAAATAATTATCTAGACCATCCCAAAATAATTACCCAACCCACCTTATACAAGAACCCACTAGGTTGCCATTGTCTCAATTAAAAACCCACTTAGTCAAAAATATGAGAAAAACCAAAAGCATTCTACTGCCTCTCTTTCTCTCGGCTCAACCAAAAATCTCAAACTTACAACTTTGTTAGTGAGGACACATTCATCCAACTTTGAAGGTAATCAATTATCCGCCACCCAAATTTTATGTTTGTCTACATTTAATCTACTCATATTTTACCATTTTAAAAAAAAAAAATAAAAGCCCTAATTTTTGTAAAACCTATATTTTAAATCCTAATTTTTTGTTTCTCGTTTATTATAAGCTATTGAATGTTGATTGAAGAATCAATTATCATCAAGATATGTTAATTTCAAAACCCTAATTTCATTCATTATTTTATATCTTGCATATGATTGTATGATTATGATTTTAGTCTCCAATTTTCAGTTAAAACTTGTATAAAAATAAAACTAAGAAGTGAATTGTTATCACTACACCAAAATGGTCAAATTGGCACCCTTCAACCGGCCAGCCTTGTTACGGTCAATAACCATGACAATCCTATAAAGTTTTCGCGGTCAAGGACCGTGACATGTCTGTGACAATTATGTCAGTAAAAAACCCTCCCTCTTCTTTTTTCCCACCGATTCTAATTCCCTCCATTTCTCTCTCTCTCTCTCTAGCGACGGCACTCTCTCTCTACGATTTTGGTATGTTTTCTCTCTCTATTTGTCCTTCATTTATGTATGTGTGTGTGTGTATATATATATATTTGTGTGTAAATGTGTGTGTGTGGTGTGGTGTATATATGCGTTTGGGGGGGAGGGGGCAGGGCTGGAGGGAGGGTGTGTGTGTGTGTGTGTGTGTGTGTGTGTGGGAGGGGGAAGGGGGTGTGGGTTGTGTGTGTGTGTATGTGCGTGTGCGTATGTTTTTTAATTAAATTTTTATTGGTTTATTAGATATTGCCCCTCATATTATAGTGCCCCTTGTAAAAGAATTGATTTATTAAATATTGATTGGTTGTTAATTTTTTTAGTAAATTAATAATTAGTGCCCCTTGCATATGCAAGTAGGATTGCTCCTCATTATAAATTAGTAAATTAATAATTGTATATTTTAATTGTTAGTTTAATCGATGAAAAGAATTAATTGAGTAGATGAATTAGAAGGAGTACGGGATATACATTTGTCATTGCCATTGCGGTTGGATTATAGTGGATCGATGTTAGGTTAGTTAATTTTAAAAATGTCATGACCATTGGATTATTGTCCATATGGGGGTGGAATTTTTCAACTTTTTTTGAAAATTACTTTGTATAACGAACAATATATATATAGTATGATAATTAAATGAAACATACTTGAAATTACATATAGTGCGCATAGATACTAGCATTCTAGTTCTTATGCGCACGCATTCAATAGCCCTTAGACACGTTCGAGAGTCATTACCCCTGTAATGAGATCTCTCGAATGGTCCCGTTTGGACAGTTTGGAACTGTATAATTTTTGTATAATAATATTCTTAGTGGCTTGAACTTGTTACTTTTGGAGGAAGTTTTGCAGTCGTATCATAATGTTCTCTAGGTACATACTAGATTGACAAGTGTGACTTTTATTTCAATTGATCAATGGAAATAACACTCACACTTTCCAATCTACATTGTGTACTTAGAGAACTATGGGGATATGCCGTCGAATTTTTCTCAAATCGTAACAATGTGTATGAGTTGTTAAGTAGATTACAGAAATATGCAGTCTTGAATGGGATATGACCACTCACCCTTTGGAGGAGATGGAGGAAATAGGAATTTCTATTATAAATTGAATTTGAATTTGAAATTTAAAAATCGAATATAAATAAGACATAATTAAATGAAACATACTACAAATCTAAGTTTTGTTTATGCTAATCCATGAATATACGCTTCTTACCTTTAATAGGTGATTAGTTGTGGTAGCTATGATGAGATGTCTGAAATACAAAGAGTGGATGGGTGAGACAAATAGAATTGGGATGTCTTTCACAGAGGTGCTAATAAATTTGTGAAATACACAAAGAGATGTCATAATGATGAAGAGTTTCTGTGTCTGTGTGCTAGGTGTAAGAATGTTAAGGTGTTTGAGTGGAAAACGGTTGAACAACATTTGGTAAGATGGGGTATGCAAGATATTTATCGATTTTGGAGTTTTCACGGTGAATTGAAAGTTCCTTTTATCCCCGAACAACTTTCACAACAACCTTCAACAAGTAGGATAGATGTAGAAGGGGACGACGTAGATCATAATATGTTGGAGGATTTAGTTGATGATGCGTACAGAGTTTATGAATCGGAGGAGAAAGAGGTTACAGATGTTGTACAAGGTTCAAGTGCTCATGAAGATATCATGATAAACCTTGACGATGACTATCAAAGTTTAAAATTTAAGGCGACCTAACCGTTATACTCTGGCTGTGAAAAAGATCAAACAAATTTACATGCCATGGTTGGTTTGCACAGTTTGAAGACGCAGTACGGTTTGTCTAACAATAGTGTGACAAGAATTCTAAATTGGGTGAAGGGCTTACTACCTAAGGAAAATATGCTTCCAAATAGAAATCCTATTATGAAGAACAGTTTGAAAGGTTTGGGAATGAAGTATAAATTGATTCATACGTGTGTGTATGACTGCATACTATACCGAAAGGAGTAAGAAATATCTCAATCGTTGTCCGGTATGCGATGAACCTAAATATGTCCAATCTACTTGTAAGGAAGGCGCAAGCTCAAAAGTGCCTCAAAAAGTGTTGAAATAATTTTCCATTGGGCCTAGATTAAAGCGATTTTTCATAGTACAATGGATAGCAGAGGAAATGACTTGGCATGCTAGGGAAGAAGTAGGGAGTAATCTCATGCGTCATCCTATTGATTCTACAGCTTGGAGGAGGATGAATTATGAGTATCCCTATTTTGCTCGAGAACAGTGCAACATTCGTTTGGCTATATCAACAGATGGTTTCAATCCATTTGGATATCTAAGCACCAATCAGAGTGTATGGCCACTGATCCTAGCCCCACTCAACCTCCATCCTTCACAGTTTATGAGACCTGAATTTTCGATGAGCTCATGTTAGCGAGATCCCTCGAGCTGGTAAAGACAATCATCAATCCTGGATACACTAGTTGGAGGGAGGTGCCAAATGAGCTCAAGTTAACTATTTGAGTGGCACTACAGGTAATGTATTTATATTTATATTTATATGAATATTTCAATTTCAATTTTTGCTTTTGATTTCGATTTCATTTTATATTTATATTTATTCGCAACTAACATTGTATTTTTTGGACAGGAACAATTCAGCCTGGATCCAAAGCTACGCGATTCCATCTTGGAGCGGTTGAGGGAGCAATACAAGACGTGGAAGAAAAATATGCGGCGCGGTACTTTGGAAAGACCCGAGAGTCCGTTATCCGAATGCGTGAATCCGTCCCGTCGAAGGAGCCGATCTCATTGGCACAATGGAAAAAGTTCATTGACAATGAGATTGGGGAGTGACAATTGGGATCTCGCCAATCGGGGAGGGAAAATCGGGCGAAAAAAATGGACGTGCACTACTCCGGTCGGACATCTTACGCGGAGGTGGAGCATAGGATGATGGTAAGATTTAATTTTACTATAATTACAGAAATATATTATTCTGCATTATTTTACTTTGTGGGGCCGATACTGATTTTGCGTTATTTTATTTCAGGGGACAGGAAGTGGCCCTGGGGGAAGGTCATATAGGCTCGATACTTATGTGGTTATTCGGACGAAGAAGGAGAAGGATAAGGAGGTGTCCTCGAGCGTCGCGGCCACGATTGTAAGTAATCTGACAGTTTACTTTTTTGTTAATTACGTTATAATTTTTTTATTTACTTATTTAACTAATCATGTATTTTTTGTCGTTTCACGCAAAGCTTAAGGAAGTGCATGAGTCGCAGTCTGATGCCGACAAGGCATCTTTGTCCACAGACGCTCTCAGCCAAGTGCTTGGCGCTGATCGCAAGGGGAGGACAAGGGGGTGAGCTTACGGGTGGACACATCTAGGATCATCGAATTGGAGACGAGCGACAACGGGTTGGCTCGAATGGTGGACTCGCATGATGTGAAGTTGTCCTGTTTGGAGGCGACGGTCCAAGATATGTTCTCATTCATGAAACGTTCGTTGGTCGGAAACCTAAGGGGAGGAGAAGATGGTGGAGGATGAGGTGCAGGACGATGAGGATGTGGACATCGCTGCTTCATCGCCGACACGTGCGGACTTTGATGACCCAATACCCTATTTGGCTCCCTTCGACCGACCGATCTCAACACTTGGTTGGCCGAGTGTGTTTATACTGGACAAATTTGATGGCCAGCGGATAGGGCGGGGGTTGAGGGACCTGAATACCGTCCAAGGTATGCCAGTTCATTGACGTTTGCTTCAAGACATTGAGTCCAAAGTTCTCGTCACGCATGTGATACCCGGGAAGTAGAACTCCCCATTGTGGTTACGCGAACAATGCAGCACAATGTATATTGCTGGGTGTGTCAATTCGTATATCGTGTGGCCTACTCACCTCCTCAGAGCTACCCCTACCCCAGACATGTAGTGACATTGTTTGAATTGAATTGTTTTAAGTTGTTACATTTGAATTATATTTGGATTATATCGTGATGCATATTGTTTTGAATGTATATTTGCATTATCTCTATTTTATTTGGATATATGATGTTTGAACAGGTACAACATTGCTATAACACGTACAAATATATTGTTGGGCAGTGGCAGTGGCCATACTGCCCAGAATTGTCACGGTCAATGACCGTGATAATTTTTTAAGTATTGTCACGGGTTTGTCATGGTCCTTAACCGTGACAAAACTTGTCACGATCAAGGATCGTGACAAGTATAATGAACTTGTCACGATCAATGACCGTGACAACAAACGTTGTCACCCGCAGAATTGTCACAGTCATTGACCTTGATAAGTTCAACTTATCAAGGTCAATGACCGTGACAATCCGGACGATTTGGTGTAGTGTTTATAATTTTATAATATTAATGTTAAGTATTATAAACTTGTTGATTAACATTATATTTAAATATTTTTCAAGTAATTATTTGCTGAATACTGAAAACATAACTTCGAAATTTTTTGGCTTGAGGACTTCCCCCGAATCTCTGAAAATCGCCGTTAAGCTAGCCCGATCGAATATAAAATTCTGAATTTGTACATTCAGACATAAAAACAAACATATTTTTCAGATTCAGATTTCAGACTTCAAATTACGTCTTCAGATTTCAGATTCATACAAAAACTAATGCAACCTAATTCTTACATTTGTTGTTGAGTTAATAGCTATCTTCTCAAATAATAATTCGTTGTTTGTATTTATTTTGTGATGTATACATTTCTATATTCATAAACAAAGAGCATGACAGAAAATTCATTAAAATGGCAATTAGGGCCTACACCCCTAAATAGGTTGGTCCAACCCCTTCATGTGAACCAATTGCAGCCACGATGACGGCATTTTGAGCAAGTAGTCCCCACTCCCCACCACTGCCTCTCATGATTCCTAGCGTGAGCATTCAAAAGATTTCCCAACATCACACATGGGCCCTCCCCCTCACCCACTATTATTATTTGCTATCTTATTCCATTTTTTCTATCACGGCTAATCACCACCATCCGGCCCACTTCCACCACTGCATGCAGATTGTCAGGCTGTATTCCCAACTTACGTCATGGATTGAGTTCATTGCATTCCTACCAACCATACTATATTATTCGAGTCCCAAATTCAGAATAAATATTATAAAGTGAACCTTTACTTTTAAACGTTAAAAAACATAAATTTCTTAATTTGAGACACAAAAGGTATGCATTTGCATATTATTTGTTACTTCTCGGACTTCAATTTTGTTAATACTAACAGTTACACCGAATATTTGATTTTTATTACTTATTAAGAGTTAAAAATCAAATCATGTTTCAATTAATGGGATATTAGCCTATTCATTAACTCCCCCATTCTTGAAGTCAATGAATGGATGGAAATATTTTAAGGTGTCATATAAGATTCATACACAATTACTGTAAAAAATTTAAAGCTAATGTGAAAGTGAGCGCATCTCCAATAAAAATGTAAATTGATTCCTATGTGACTATGAGAATTCGATAATGTGTATCTTATGTAGCACAAGAAATTCTATATAGGCATTGTAAACAACAAACTATCTCCAATGTAAATGTCTGAACGTAAACTTGAGTGACACATATATATAATTGATTTGTTTTGTAAAATATGGAGAGAGGGCGAAAATGACAAGGTGAAGAGAGAAGTATTTTTATTGGTTAATTTGGCTCTTCAAAATGAGGATGGAAGCCTCTATATTTGAAGGGTCTTCTTCACATTATGAATATTAAATAGTGTCACATCACCCTCAAATTCATTCTAGAGGGTTGCATTGTAGAGCTTTTTTTTAATTCATACTCTATTAATCATACGTGATACCTCATATTCTTGCATTCCACATTAGAGTCTCTCGAATGCAAATGTCTATATCTTGCTTATGTGGATGTGAAATGAGACAATTTGAATATTAAGCGGACAAAAGTTTAGTTTACATATTGTCCATAAAAAAATCTTTCTCCAATGTAAATGTCTAAATTTTAATTTGTATTAAATATGAAGGAGAAGAACCACATTCATATTTGCATTGGAAAAAGAATTTTGAATTTAATGAATTTGGATCTTATGTGGCACGCCTTCATAATGTAGAAGAAATCCTCTACATCTAGAGGGTCTCTTCCACATTATGGATAATCATTATTGACACATCACTTTCACGTTCATCGTAAAGGCTTTGCATTGAACACATTTTTTACTCTCATTATGTATGAATCTTATATGGCTATTCACGTTCTTTCAATCCACATTAACATTAAAGATGCTCTAACGTAAAATTGATTAGCATCCGCAATGTGAGAGATAGAAAATGCAAGTCATTTACAAAATGTGAAATCAATATCACATAGAATCCATAAACATTCTACTCAATACTATTTCTCTATGAATTAATGTAACTCTTTCATTCCATCTAAGATATTAATTAAGTTATAAACATTTGCATTGGAGTAGAATTTTTACATAGAGTTTATACATATAATATCCAAATTGTCTACTTACATATCCACGTAAGTAAAACAATAAACAAATGCACTAGTGAAGTTGTCTAAGTGACCAGGCTAATTGAAGTTGATTATAACACTGTTAAGCTTTTGAAATGTTTTTATAAATTATCACTATTTCACTTTTCAATATAACCAAAGGGGAATATCACGTACACGATGCTAGAATAATAGTAAAAGCACATATAATATACCCCATATACAAACATGAGCACGAATAATTTCTACCTATATAATTAGAAGGGGGTGGGGCAGCGAGAAGCACCCCACTATCAACTTCAATTTGGTGATGGAGAAGAGCAGATCATTTCCTGAGTATTCATCTTCTTACTCAGGCGAATTTGGGTTTGAAGATCGATCAAATTCATACAACTTTAACGGGCCAAACACAAGAGGTGAAGGGTTTACTACATCTACTGATCCGGAGAACAAGAGGAAGAAAAGAATAGCAGCCTATAATATGTTCACAACCGAAGGTAAACTCAAATCAACTATGAGAGAGAGTTTCAAATGGATCAAAACCAAGTTCAGTGATGTTCGTTATGGTGTTTGATTCATACACCCATCTAACTCTCCCAAGTCTCCCTTTTACCTTTGATGGTGTATAGGGTGGGTTTGTTTCACTCATGGTTTCGTTTGATGATGATAAATGAGACAAGCTTGTATACCCATCAGAGATATCATGTGTGTGAGTTGTAATGAATTGTGTGTAGTGAGTCTCCTTTTAGTCTTCATGGTTTTGTTTGATGATAAAAGGGTGAGCTTCAACTTGATTGTAGAGCTGAGGGGTCATATCTTAGTTTGTTCTTTCTTTCCTCCATATATGTTCTGCGAAAACTGAATTGAAGCTTTGACGAGTTCCACCTTCTATTTCTTGTTCGGCAATAGCTTGTTTTCTCTACAAATTATTGTGATTAACCAATAAGAACATATATAACTTTTTATAGGGTTCATAAAATTATACATTCAACTTTTTTAAATGTTCTATAAATAGATTAATATAAAAAGTTGCATTGCAAGAACACCGCGAGAAGGTAATCGTGCACATTTGAATTGTGCGTGAAAGCTCTATATATACACCGTTACACAATGGAACCTTATTTTTACTAGTTGTCCCCATGTGCGTTGTACATGTGACGGTTTTCAGATATTAATCTTTAACTGCAAATCTGTGAAGGACAAAGTAATAAAAATACTTGCAACATATTATGTAGAATTCATTTTGTTAGAATATAACATAAACTACCTAGTACGAAGCATCAATCATTACCCCCAAAACCAAACTTCCATTCAACTGTAAACTATACAAGATATTCCTCTAAATACTCTAAATTTATCACAAACGAACTCAGAACTCCATACTCAAAAGAAGGAAGAAATACACACAAACATATATATATATATATATATATATATATATATATATATAATCCGAATAAATATATCAAAATGAAATTAGCTCGAAATAACTTATAGGAAAATATCATTAAAAAAAAAGAGTTAAAAAAAGCTTCAGCAAGCAAATTCCAAATCGCAGTTATTGAAAGATGACATTTGATAAAAACATTGTGTAATCCTAAAAACTGAAAATTTAATGCTTAAATATGTTGCTTTTGACGTTTGTTAGGATTCAAAGGTTCTTCTTCCTCTTCAGCTTTATGAGCGACAAACATGGATGCCATTATCCGAAGAACCTTTGTACAACATTCTTGTTCTGTTACATAATCCAATTGATGGATTTATATTGCGTAGAAGAATGATTGGACAATTATGTTTAAGTTTCAATGCGTGTGGTGACAATCCATTTGGCATCAAATAATTTAAAAATTCTTCTTGATAATAGTTGTGCGTGTCATCCACAGCTTCATCAAAGCTATTTATCATTGAGTGAGTCTACGTGCTCGTTTGTTGTTGCAAGAATTGTTCGATCTGTCAAGAAGTTTGGCGAGTTGGCATTTATATTTAATGATGGGAAGATAGCGTCAATGAGAGACTATTCGGGGCCCTCATCATGTATTGATGGGTCCGTCCCATTGTCAATCCTTAGAAGGAAATTGCTAAGTGAGGAATTGATACCCAAATGTCTAATTACTTGATCATCACTATGAAGTTAAACAAGGCATTAGTTCTTTTTAGTCATTATATTTACATAATATGATGGATGTATTATCACTCTTAACATATCAATACAACAACTTTCAAAGATAAATTATGTGAGACAGAGAAACTGCATTCATGTTCATTGAATAGAAATTACAAAATAACAAAAAAATTCATCCGGTTAATAAGTATGGCCAAACCTAAGTTTTCAGGAAATTAAAACAATTTACTCAACAATAAGATGAATTGAAAATAACAATTGTAAATTAATTTTAAAAAATTAAAAAAAAATTATGGTACTTGAATAAGTGCAATGTATTTTATAAGTATCCATAAATCATGAACTAAATAAGTAACATTCAGTACTAAATATTAAGAGCAGGGAATAACAAACTGAAATTCTTTGAACACTATGTATCTAATGATGCTAAAGATACAATTTAGGGTGTGTGTTTGAGTTGACAAAGATAATTCAACCAAAGCATGTAATTGCAGCTTCAGTAAGGTAATTTGGACTCATTTTGCTCACTTATTTGGTTGTTCTTGGAAGTTATGTTTTTCTTAGTTGGGGAGTTACAACCGGAACCGATGTAAGACTTAATAAGAAGAATATATGTATGTGGAAAGACAAAATGAATACATTGAACCATATAGTGTGAAAAAATTCCAACACAGAGGAATTTAAAAAATAATATTTTTACTATTTAAAAAAATGGTCCGTGTCAGTGGTACGTATAGGCGGGGACAATTTTTTTAGTATCTTGGAACGCGCCAGCGGTATGTATAGGCAGTATTATAAAACATTTCAAATCAAATGTATAAAAAAACAGTTTTAAATAATTTTTTAAGTGCCTAAAGATTGTATTTTAAAAAAAATATTTTAAGTAAAATCCAAGCATGGGGGTGTTTTAAGAAAATTGTTACAAAAATTCTAATAGTTACAAAAATTCTAATAGTTACAAAAATTGTTTTACAAAAATAAAAAGTCAGTAGTTTCAAAACAATAACTATTACAATCTTAAATTTTTTTAAATAAAATCTTTAGGCACATAAAAAATTGTTTAAGACTGTTTATTTAAAATTATTTTTTTGTACATTTTATTTAAAATATTTTATAATACGCGACCAAAATAAAATTAACACGACATGGCACGACACACCTCAAAATCTTAATTTTACGTAAAATAAATATGAAACATATGAAAGTGATATGCACGACACAAAATTCTTTTTTTTACGAAATGCGAACACGACCCACTTGTCGTGTTGCATTTTAAGTGGGTTGTGTTAGTAATTGGTAAAAAATGAGATTTCGTGTTGTGTCATATTACTTTTATAGGTGAAAATAAGATTTTGAGCCGTGTCGTGCCATTTTTATTTTGGTTGGGTTCGTGTTTGGTTAAAAAAATCACATATATTCTGGCGTGACACTTTAACTTAGGTCGTGTTCGTGTTTTGTAAAAAAATAATATTTCATGTTGTGTCGTGTCACTTTTATTAGGATCATATTCATGTTTGGTTAAAAAAATTGTCTTGTTGTGTCGAGTTGCTTTTATTTGAGTCGTGTTCGGTTATAAAAACAATTTTCAATTTAAAAAACAGTTTTTTATTTGTTAATTTTTTCCCCAATTTTATGTAAAAAACATTTTTTTTGAAAAAAAAAACAGTTTTTAAATCTATCATAAAAAAAAACTTTTTTAAAAGTATCATAACATTTTTTTTAAATAAAAAAGGGTTTTTAAAACTATCATAACAGTTTTTATAAAAAAATATTTATTTTTAATTTTTAAAAAATAAAAAAATGTTTTAGAAAACAGTTTAAAATACTGTTTTTTTACTAAAAAAAAATTAAACAAATAAAAAAATATTTGTTTGATCTTTAGAGCAAAGGGCAAGTTTGTCATTTAAAAAGTAATGGGAGTGTTCTAAGAGAATTTTTAGAATCTTTAAGAAATGAACATGAATACAAATATGTCCAACTGAAAAATACATATGAATGCATAAAAAACAATAATCTAATAAGGTGTGAACTTGGTAATTCTTTAACTTAAAAACTATATATAATTTTTTTGAAAATAACATTGAATTTAGAATTAATATAAAACATGAAGAGAACAACAATAAAATTGGAAATACAAAATCTGAGCACAAAAGAGAGACAACGTTCATGAGGAGCTAAATATAATTACAAAAATTTTGTATTTATTTTCAAATTAACAAATGCATACTTTTGATGGCAAATGAAAAATGAGTAAAAAATTAGAGAGGAAATTAGGACTATTAACTTTATTTTTTGGACAAGAAACAACAGCAATGAAGAAATTATGCAATTTGAATCTGATGGGAAGATGAAGAAAATTGGGCAGCTGACTTTTGATTTATAGGGTTTCAAGATGAATGTATTTGAAAGTTTTATTAGATGAATGTATTAGGAGAGATGTATCCAGTTAATATTCATGGAATGATTTTAATTTAATGAATGTATGAGACTAATATTAAGGGTATGATAGGTAATGTTAATTTAATGAGGGTAATTTAGTACTTTGAGATATGAAAAGGAACTTTTCTCTTTTTAAGTAGTAGAGATAGAGATAATAAAGGGAGTCAAAATTGTAATTCCTAGTGTAAAAAAGTGGGGCAAGATTTGTTAAAATTTTCATTGTAATTATAGAATTCATAATATTTTTTTATAAAATTAGTCCCTAAAATTATTCAATATCAAAAATACCCTTTTACTATCTTAAAATACAATTGCATTTTTATCACCTTTATTTTTAGGACAATCAACTTTTATTTTATAAAAATAGTCCCTATTTTGATTATTCTTACTTAAAATTCTTTATTTTTGTAAGGAAATGACTTGTTAATTTTTTCATTATATCTCTAGGACACGCAACAATTTCGTTGCAAAATTAGTCCCTAAAATTAATTTAATACTAAAAAATCATTTTACCCTTATAAAATACAATAGTTTCATAATGATAATATATATATATATATATATATATATATATAAAAGTAGCCCCTATTTATTTGTCCTCGGTCAAAAAAATTTACTTTAAAAAAATAATTTATCACTTTTAAAAAAAAAATGCAAATATAACTATGAAGTTTAGGGTGATTTCGGATTTTGGACCCGATATTTCAAAAATTGCAACGTCAACCTTGAATTCTGGAAATGGATTCAATTAGACGCACAGTTATATTTGTCATTAAGAATTGTAACTGACGTGTTGACTTAATGTCTTATGTGACAAAAAGATTATGTGATCGAATAATATTTGACACGTAGCACATCTTTAGTAATATCTTTTAAGAGTAAAAGAAAATTTAATAAACTAAAAATGAAAAAACATAAAGGATAAATAGAAAGAATAAATAATCCAAACATTTAGTTCTCTCACATCCCTACCCACTTTTTCCCTCCCCACACCTCCCCCACCTGCCAACGTCACCCTTCCCACCCCTTAGTCGTCTGCACACACACACACACAAAAAATATCGATTCTTGCACTTTCTATTAAGAATGGATTTCTCCCCCCCTCCCCCCCCCCCCCCCCCCCTCTCTCTCTCTCCCTCTCCCTCTCTCTCTCACTCTTTATATATATATACACACACACACACACAAATCACGTATATATATATGTGTGGATATGTAGATAGGTATTATGTGTGTGTTCTCAGTGGGTTTGTGTGTGCATTATGGGCATGTATGTATATGTAAATGTATGAATATTTTGGTACATATGTTTTTGTATGCAAAGCTAATTACGTTGTATGCTCAGAATTTTAGTATTGTACTGTGAAATAAATTTGTGGTATTAATATTGCAAATTTAAGTATGTAATGACAAAATGTAAATATAATTTTGCAAACTAAAAATGGTAAATTTTCGTGAGTAAGATGATAAAGAGTGGTGTAATGGTATTACACCAAAAATCAAGTAGGAAAAAAATTGATTATACAAAATTAATTTTGCACTTTGGCGAAGGAGTAGTTGTGGCGGAGTTTTGATGACTGAAGGTTCGATAACACTCTTAGTCCAATACTTGAAAAGAAATTTAGTATTTTTTATAAAATAAAACACCTAATTCTAATTTTTTAAAATAGGGGATTTTTTTTTTGAAAAAGTAAATGATAAAATTGATATTTTTAATAAAGTAAAAAGTTTAATTAAGAATAAATAAAATAAAGTCAGCATCCCTGTTACAATTCTTAACGACAATGTAACGGAGAGTATAACTAAATCAATTTTTCAGGGTTAGCATTATTAACTGTTAAAACATCGAGTCCCAAGTCGAAAATCACCCCACACTTCAGGGTTAAATTTGTATTTTTTTAAATTTATCCCATATTTTTTTTTTGCTAAGAATGAAGTGTTTTATTTAAAAATAATAATAAATCTTATTTTCTTTTCAAGTATTAGACTAAGAATGCAACAAAACCTCGTGTAGTCAAAACTCCCATCACAGCCACTATTTCGTCGGAGTGCAAAATTAATTTTGCAACATCTAAATTTTACCTTTTACATTTTCTTTTTTATGTTTTAGATGTAATGTCATTTAACCACTCTTTATCGTCTTATTATCGTCGCTCCGTCGTTAATTTGCTTAATTATATTTGCACTTTTTTCACTGCAAAATTAAATTTGTAGTGATAATATACTAAAATTATCCCACATCGTAATACTATAAAATTGAGTATTTCGCACAATCATTTTCTCATTTAAATGAAAAACAGGGGATATATACATTAAAACGAAAAAAAATATGACGGTGCAAATTTAATTTTGCATTTTGTGCTAGTATGTTTTTTCAATATAACACCAGATTTTAAGCAAAAAAAAATAGGACATAGATTTGCAAAGAAAAAACAACTTATGAAAACTGTATTTTTTAAAAAGAATATTTTGGACAAAAGAAATAGGTGCCATTTTTATAAAAGAAAAGTTGACTGTCCTAAAATCGTAATGAAATCTTTACACTTAAATTTTTTATGGCTTTTGTGAAAAAATGACATATCAACAATCCTATTATGCAAATAGGACACTCAACATTATTATTATAAAAATAGTCGCTAAAATATTTCACTCCCAAAATTACCACTTATTTTTTAAATCACCCTACAAAAAGTGCTTTCTCCCAACCCTTGTCAAAAGCATCATCCTTATCTTTATTTCCTTTGGCCTTCAAAGAGTTAGCTTTAGTGTAATACCCCGTATTTTTGTGATATTTATTTATGGAATTAATTAAATTAAATGTGAATTAATTGAGAATTAATCCGGATATAATCCTAACGAGATGTGAGTTGGTATTTGATTATAATGTGTATATATGGCAATATATGAATATTGAAAATATTGAATTTGTCGTGACATTGATATACAGCAATTTGGAAAATTTTGTTGAGACGCGTGTGACAGCCGCGTAAGGAAAGTATTTATTTAATTAAAAAGTGAATTTTATTTCTATTAATCGTATGGTCATATCGAGTGCGCCAACGCGTCCGGAAGGGTCGAAATAGTCACAAAACACTAGCCGGGGGTTTAATTTGGGTCCTGGGGCATTTTTAGGCCATACCGACAACTTAAAAGGGTATTTTGGTAATTTTGGAATTTTGGGAATTAAAACCTACGAAAATTAGAGTTTAATTATGATTATTAATTAAACCCACCAACCCATTATCAGCACTAGGGGTGGAAATGGTTCGGTTTGGTCGGTAACGATTGCTTACCAATACCAAAATCGTAATTTGGATGGTAAAATCGTTTGTACCGAATTTACCGGCCGGTACATCAAAATAGAAACCAAAACCAAACCGTCCGGTATTACGGTATTTTCGGTAATTTCGGTTTTATATCGGTTTCAGTAATTTCGGTTTCTTTTTGGTTTCATTCCGGTAAATACCAAAATTACAAGCTGGTTTCATTCCGGTAAGTTTCGGTACAGCATTTTAAACTCAATTCGGTTAAATTCATTCGTTAAAACTTGAATCAAATATAATTTGCAGTACAAAATAACATGAGTATATGAAGCATAAAGTAAAAGTCATAAGTAATTATGTCCATTCTAAATCCATAAACATAAAACTCCATATTAAGATTTACATTCATCCGAAATAGTTTCTTGCAATGTTGAAATAAACCAAAAGTAACATGCAACTCTCAATGGTTTTATCAATTCTGTCTCCTTTCTTCTCTTTTGCCTCCAATTTTTCCACCTATAAATCAATACAAAAGTAATATGTCAATAGAACATCCTATAAATGGCCTAAAAATGACTTGAAACAGCATGAAAATGCCTTAAAAACAGCATGAAAAACAGCCCCCAAATGGCTAAAAAATAGCCTAAAAAACAGTCCCCAAATGGCTAAAAAAACAGCCTAAAAAAAACCATAAATGGCCTAAAAATAACCCAAAACAGCCCTAAAAACAGCTTAAAAACAGCCCCCTAAATGGCCTAAAAACAGCCCAAAATAGCTATAAAAAAAACAGCCTAAAAACAGCCTCCTAAATGGCCTAAAAACAGCCCTAAAAACAGCCCCTAAATGGCTTAAAAATAGCCAAAAAATAGCCTAAAAAACAGCCCATAAATGGCTTAAAAACTGCCTAAAAATAGCATAAAAATACCCCCAAATAGCTTAAAAACAACCTAAAAAACAGCCCCCCAAATGGCTTAAATACAGCCTAAAAAATAATCCCCAAATGGATAAAAAACAGCCTAAAAAATAGCTCCCAGCTGGCTTAAAAACAGCAACAAATGGCTTAAAAAACAGTCCTAAATTGCCTAAAAACAGTCTTATTAAATAGATAATGCAATATACCTCATGTTTCAAAAGCTGAATTCCGCTCAAACCGATATAATGTTCAATGCATTGAACTCATCCATTACACCTACAAGTGAACAACAATAAAAATGCATATCAATATCAATAAATATATATAAATAAGATACCGAAATAAGTACAATTAGAGCTTATGAATGTAAAATACATACAAGTTTCAATAGTCTCAAGTGCCTCAAGTGAATCTTCAATTTCGATGGTTGGGGAGCTTCTAATCCAATCTTGAGCGCATACTAAACACTCCACCGATTTTGGTGTCAAAGAACTACGAAATGGATCAAGGACTCTTTTGCTTGTACTAAAAGCACACTCGGAAGCAACCGATGTCATGGGAATGGCCAAGATATCACGTGCCATCAATGCTAATGCACGGTATGTTGGAATCTTTCCTTGCCACCAAGTCAAAACATCAAAATTTTGATCATCAAGAGTTTCTATACCATCATGTAAGTATCGATCCAAATCATTCATCAATTCAACATTTTCCTTCCTCTTCAAATAGTTTGAAAATCCCTTCTTCTTCAAAGCACGTTTGTCCACATTTTCAACAGAATTGCCCAAAATATCACCAACATAATGACGAACCTTACTTGAATCACTATCCCCACAAGACTCATTTTCTAACTTGTAGTGATAATAGATTTGTGACATCAAACTTTTCAATTTTTCAATAAAATCAAACACTTTACATTCTCTTTCTACTTCAGAAAGTGTGTGATCCTTGGAAAAATATTCATTATACCAATACTCCACATATTGCAATTTATGGCGAGGGTCCAAGACAATAGCAATAACCAAAATTAAATTTAAAGAAGTAACATCACAGTACTTGTCAAATTTGGTATTCATTTTGATAGCCATATCATGGAAAAAAGGATCATCACTCTCTAAATACTCCGAGAGTAAGTCTTTAGTGGAGGTTACTTCATCAAAGTAAGAATTTGAAGTAATATAATGAGAACCGGATATACGTTTTGTTAGAAGGTAGAATTCTTCCAAAAACGTGTGCAAAGCTTTTAATGTCATCCAATCACTCTCACACATGATGCCACCCCCTTTGCTACTAACTTCCACTTTGTACATATCATCCTTATCCTCAAGACGTTCGAACGCCTTTTGATATTGCATTGCCGCACCTATCATAAGGTAGGTAGAATTCCACCTCGTTTTCACATCTAGGCATACACACTTTGTTGATCTTATCCTTTCTTCCGAGGCACACAACTTAAATGTTTGCAACCTTGATGGAGAACTTCTCACATATTTCACACTCCTACGAAGTCGCTTCACTATCTCCTTAATCTCAAGAATCCCATCCCTCACAACAAGATTGATAATGTGTGCAAAAAATCTCACATGAAAAAATTCCCCACCCAACAACAACCCATTTCTCTTGTTAAATCTTTTTCTCAAGTCATCAACACACCTATCATTATTTTTTGCATTATCAAGGGTGATTGTTGTTAACTTTTCTAAACCCCACCCTAGCAAACATGACTCCACAGCTTTAGATATGGCCTCACCTTTATGTGGGTGTGGAAGTACACAAAAATTAATGATTTTCTTTTGTAACTTCCAATTATTATCCACATAATGAGCGGTAAGACACATATACCCCAAATTTTGAATAGATGTCCACAAATCAGTGGTGATGGAGACACGTGTAGCGGATGTCATAAAGTAATGCTTCAATTTTGCACGTTCTTCAAGATAAATTTGCCAACAATCTTTGGTGATAGTGGTTCGGGAAACTACATGAAACCTAGGGTTTAACTCTTTTACAAACAACCGAAAACCCTCTTTTTCAACAAAACTAAATGGAAGTTCACAAAGAATAATCATTTTCGCAAGAGTCTTGCGAGCTATATCTTGATCAAACTTCCAATTAATTTTTTCAGTTCCTTCCAACGATAAAATTGTTTGTTTATCGGTTATTTCGGATTGCGAATATTTTTTACATCTCCTTTTAAGATGATTCCACAATAAAGTAGTTCCGTTAACAGAAGGAGCATTAAATTTTGCACCACAATGTACACAATCACAAGTACCCATATATTTACCATCAACCATATGTCTATTCATATGAGTCCAAATGAGAGAACTACCTTGGTTTGTGATAGTTTTAGTACCTCCCTTCGTTCTTTTTTGACTCACTTCAGTGCTGCCCTTGCTTATTTCAACAACATCATTATTTGTTTCATCCATCGCTGACATCTAAAAAATACAAAATATAGAACAAATAATTATTGAGGGATAACACGAACAAGAAGTTAATACGTAATACTTTAATACATACAAAACGACATAACATGTCATGTACTACAATACAAGTTATAAGGCTAGAGAGTAGAAACATTTGGAAGTATTAGCCCCATTGGGATAATGATACTATTTAATCCAACCATATCATAACAAAAAAGATACTATTTCTAAACTCCCTCAAAAAAAAATCCCACTTGTTACTCTAATCCGTGTTATTAAGCCCCATTGTCCACATTTTCAGTAACTTATCATATTGTATCTGTTTCTGAGGGTAAAGGTCCTTCACAGACCACTTGTCGAGTTGGTGTATAGCATGTTTTTTTTTGTTAGTCCTAACACGATCAACATGATTCCATTCTACGCAATCTCCCAAATGAGCCCAAAGTTTATTTGACAACTCAATCTCCGGAAAACGTTGTTTACAATATATGCACTCAATTTGCCCATTTCCCTCAATCTTTGCATAATGCTCAAAATATTCATTGTTATCATACTCCCAATTTTTTTTGGCCCATTTTCTCTTTCCCAACACCTCCGAGATTGCTATGAGCCCACAAATATTGCCTTTCAAAACCATTGTTGATTAAAACCTACAAATAAAAAAAAAACTATAAAATCAAACTGTAAAAATAAATCTGTAACAATAATAAAAAAAAAATCCATCTTATACACATTAAAAAAAACAGTTTATGCATAAATAAAAAAAACTGTTGTTAACAGTTTATACATAAAAAAAACCCAATAACAGCTAATAACAGTTTATACAGTTTATACAGTTTATAAATAAAAAAAACCCAATAACAGCCAATAACAGTTTATACATAAAAAAAACCCAATAACAGTTTATACACTCAATTTACTTTTAAACTTATTTTGACTTTTATCTATACAGATAAAAAACCCAAAAACCCAGCTCAACAAAAAATAAAAAGGGAAATGAGGTATTTAGTCCAAGAATCTGAGATTTAGTAGTAGCCGATCCCAGATTGATAATGTGGAGCAGTTGCATATCAAAAAGTAATCAAAAAACTAAAAAGCTGGGATCGGAGACAACAATTATATGTGCGTGTGTAGCTGTGTAGCTGTGTGTGTGTGCGTGTGTAGCTGTGTAGCTGTGTGTGTGTGCGTGTGTAGCTGTGTGTGTGTGCGTGTGTAGCTGTGTAGCTGTGTGTGTGTGCGTGTGTAGCTGTGTGTGTGTGCGTGTGTGTGTGTGGCTGTGTAGCAGATCGGAGGGGGAGGGGGAGGGGGGGGAGGAAAATCTGAGATGTGTGTGTGCGTGTGTAGCTGTGCTGCTGTGTGTGTGTGCGTGTGTAGCTGTGTGTGTGTGCGTGTGTGTGTGTGGCTGTGTAGCAGATCGGAGGGGGAGGGGGAGGGGGGGAGGGGGGTGAGATGGAAGATCTGAGATGTGTGTGTGCGTCTGTAGTTGTGTTGCTGGCTGTGTGTGTGTGTGCGTATGTAGCTGTGTGTGTGTGCGTGTGTGTGTGTGTGGCTGTGTGGCAGATCGGAGGGGGAGGGGGAGGGGGAGGGGGGGAAGATCTGAGATGGGAGAGATAAAGAGTTGTGTACCTTTTTTTTTTCTTTTGTTGTTTGCTCTCAAGCTCATCAGCCGTAGGAAAGTGAATGGCAAGAAATTAGGGTTTGCATTTTATATAAACAAGAATGGATGGATGAGATGGGTTTACTTTAAATGGAGGGTCTTGATAATTTAGAATATATTTTTTTAATACAAAATTATTTGGTAATTGGTATAGTAACATTTGGTAAGTTTGGTATGGTATGTTGGTACGGTAAATTCGGTAATTTCGGTACGGTACATCGGTACGGTAATGCGGTACGATAAAGCGGTACGGTAATTTGGTAAATCGGTTTTTTATATCTAAAAACCAAAACCAACCAAACTTTTTGCGGTATTTTTGGTTTCGGTAATTTCGGTTTTTGGTATTTCAAAATATGAAACCAAAACCATTTTTTTCGGACCAAAACGGTACGGTACGGTAAAAAACCGTACCGCTTCCACCCCTAATCAGCACTAAACCAAGTAGTGGGCTACGGGAGAAGTTTAGAATAGAAGTTAAGGGTCCAAAGTTAAACCTCCACCTCCATGGTCATCCTTAGAGAAGAACTTGTAGAGAGAGAGAGAAGAGAATTCTGCAGAGAGAGAGAGAACAATTCAACCTTCGAGATTCAACATCAAATTCAGAGAAAGATTAGAGGCAAGTGGTTTAATTATGTTATTTGCAAAGAATGTTTCTTCCATGCATATGAAATTTATACAATTATTTTGTTCTTGGAGAATGATAAAGACCCATTGAATTGGAACTAGAAAATTACATTTTAATGAGGAGATTGCATGTAGAATTGTGTTAGGGTGATTATTCTGATAGAAATACATCTTTTATATTACCAAAAAAACGTATTTAATTATAACTATGGAAGACTTTAAATTTCTAGGGTTCATGTTCTTGAAAATTGGGGAAAATTGGAGAGATTTGATGATTAGATGTGGTTTGGGATGATTAGACCCCATATAAATGTTGTAATACGAATTTAATATGTTTAGGGATGATTATAAACCTTGAAACCTTGTTGGAATGACATTTAGATGAGATTAGAGGTGAAGAAAAGTTGGAAAAACGAATTAAGAAAATCTGGGCTCGAAACTGTCACCTCGTTAGAAGGCCTGCCCAGGTCGTTCGAACGAGCTCGTTCGAACGAACTTCTAACGAGTTGACAGTTTTCCTTCTAACGAGAGGGATGTTCGTTCGATGCCTTTCGTTCGAATGAGATTTCGTTAGATGCCCACTTCGTTCGAACGAACTCTCGTTCGAACAGCCTCGTTCGAACGAGACTTCTAACGAGTTGACAGTTTGGTCTTTTTGACCTGATTTGACTTCTAGTGTTCCGTAACCTTGTTTAATTGTAGAGATGACAATTCCTTAATGAATAATCGATATAGTTGGGACATTTGGAATATTTTGAGGAGTAAAACATAGAAGTGTGGCTTGAACCAAATGATATTTATGGGTTAGAACGTGAGTAACAAATTACGTCGTGAGGATAATGGATGATGTATATATATAAACCAGGGATACGTGTATTGGTATAGGAATGAGAAGTATACCACTAATAAAATATGTTAAGTACTAAGATGTGTGCATGCTTAGTATACGTATATGATTTTATGTGTATGACATACCTACCATACTTGCTATCACGGGAGGTTTACGTTCGCTTAGGGCCATCTACTCCTTGTGTGCCCGGATTTAGAGTGGTACCTAGAGGACATAGTTCAAGAGAATGACTTATTTGTGAGTTAATAAGTCAGCTGACTATGGAGCGTAGGTATGTACGTGACCCATGGATATGTTGAATTATGTTCGCCTCAATTTTCGTGTGTTGTGCTCATTCTAACAATTCCTGAGAGATTCGGAATTTGTGATCCTTATGTACGTGATGTACTGGGATGGATAGCAGAGTATGTGTGCACCGCAGCTTAGCCTCGGGGTGCTTGTATTATATATTTATGATGTGAAGAATATGCGGTTAAATGAAAAGAATTGTTATGTTTGAATGTGAGAATCATTATAGTAACGCATTGAGAATATAAAATGGGAGATCACTTTTGGTAAATTATATTACTAATACTTTGAAATTTGTAATTTAAGTAAAGCTATCTATTAAATTGATAATGTTGGGGCTTATAGTACTAATCGAGTAGAAAGGACAGTATTTGTTTTGGTCTAGTTAGATATGAGAAACACTTGTATGGGTATGGTACGTTAGGAGTGCACAAATAGCCGGGAGGTGAGGATTTCATATGAGAGCACGTCCTAACATGTACTTTGCATTCATTGTTTTAATGTTATTAAAACACTTGCTGTTTTTAAAATACTCTCCACTTTCGGGCTCTCACCCATTTGCTTTCAAATCTACTTTTTTGTAAAAACCTTTTTAGGTGCCCAGCCACAAGGACACCATGCATAGTATTTCCAGTCAGGTGACGAGCTGTAGCTGTTGTGGAAGTTACAGGACCTTGCTAGTAAACGCTTCATCTACCTTGACTCTATATTCAGATTTCTTCAGTTGTAGGGCATGTCGCCCATTTCTTTTAGAGACATTTCATTTATTTCAGTTATTCAGACTTTTGGGTTGTAATTAATTCAGGATGTAGACTTGTTTTATTTTCTCTCCATTTTGGGATTGTTGTGAGGAGTATTTCCTCTAGACTCATTTTTACTTATTGATTTACTATAGTTGGACTTTATTGTGAATGGTTATGTTATCCTTTACATTTCACTTATTGCATGTTAATCAGAGTTAACTTAAAATTTGGCAACTCACTTTTTAAATACTAGGTGGTTAGTAATCATTAAAATGTTTTCGATAGTGATGCTATTAACTGAACCAACTTGGCATTTTGTATTAATTTAATAAAGGAGTAGCTACCCGGTATTTAATTAGTCGGGGTGTCACAGGTGGTATCAAAGCATCAGGTTCTAGTGTCCTTTAGGATCTGTACGGCTTATTATGTTTCCGCTGAGCTTTCTTTGATGTAGAGCCCTATATTTTAGGACTGTTGTATTCTTTGGTATGCTACGTTCTTCAGCTATTTTGAGTTATAACTGCGAACTTATAGACTTTATTCTTGTTTCAGATGCCTCCACGACGTGCACAACGGGTTCCCAGGGATGCAACGCCAGAACCTCAACCCGCTCCAGTTCAGGGCACGATGAATGTCGCCGAGGTTGCAGCCATTGTGGCCCAGTCGGTAAATGCCGCACTAGCCGTGGTTCAGCAGGCACCACCTCAGGCGCCAGTAGCCGCGCCAGTTCAGGCACATGCATTCCCGTCTGCTTGGGAACGCGTACGTGATGCTTTTCAGAAAGCATACCCTCTGGAGTTCGCAGGTAGCTCCGATGTTGTGGTATCTAGTCAGTGGAGGAAAGACATTCAGCGGAACTTGAGGATGTATGAGTGCACCGATGTCCAGAAGCAGATACTAGCTACCTTTAAGCTAGTGGGATCTGCACTGCAGTGGTGGGAGTCTATTGCCACTATGGAGGAGAGAGATACTCTCACTATACTGGAGTTTTGGGTGCGGTTCGACCGCAAGTATTTTCCGTCAGCTGTTCACACGGAGATGAGAAGGAAGTTGATGAGCCTCAAGCAGGAGGGTAAGACTGTGGTCGAGTATGAGGACGAATTCACAAATTTGCTGAACATTGTCCCGGATGAGATACCGACAGAAGCGAAAAAGATTCAGAAGTTTACAGATGGATTGAGTTGGAGGATCCGTCAGCACTTGTTGGGGAATTTATTGTTGGCCACTTACTCTGATGTGGTTAACGCTGCACTGCTCCATTGCCAGGACCACCTCTTTCATTTGACAGAGGAGAAGCGATCAGGAGAGTCCAGCCATCAGGGCAGGACAGGGGGAAATGGTGCCAGCGGGGCACAATCAGCTCAGGATCAGTATAAGCAGGGTGATCAGGGTTCCCAGCAGGGGGATTCTAAGAGATTCCGATCAGGGGGTTTCAGGCATGGACAGGGAGGTTTTAGACAGGGCCATCAGGGTCAGAATGGCCATCAGGGCCAGCAGGGTCAAAATGGTCAACAGCAGCAGTTTCACCAGGGCCAGCAAGGCCAGGGCAGAAATGGTAACGGCCGCCAGGGCAGAAATGGTCAGCAGGGATAGCGAGGGGAAAAATTCCAGGGGAAGTGTTTCATTTGTGGTAAGATTGGCCACAAACGCCAAGAGTGTCCTGATAAGGGCAAGGCCCCATAGCAGCAACAGCAGGGTGCTCGACACGAGCCACAGAGGCCTATGTTTCCTGCCGCCCTTCCAGCACCACAGATGGCAGCATTACCACCCATTCCAGTAGTCCCAGTTCAGCAGGGACAGCTTCAGTATGGGAGAGTGTATCAGCTCCAGCAGGTCGCAGCCCCACAGGATCCACCAGCCATTGAGGGTATGTTCTCTATTCAAGGGACTCTAGGGCGCATTTTATTTGACACGGGGGATACACACTATTTTATTGCTATGAGATTTGCACGCACCATTGGTTTGTTAGACACCGCAGAGAGCACCGCTACTTGTGTAGACTCACCGTTGAGTAGGGGTTCCATGAGTTCGCTTATGTGTGGAGGTGTGGGTATGGAGATCGGGAGGTTTACTTTACCCGCTGATATGTTAGTGTTAGAGATGACAGAGTATGATGCCATCATTGGTATGGATTGGCTAGTTGCGTACTGAGCCATGATTGACTGTTTTAGTAGGAGTATTATCTTTGTTGTTCCCGGGCAGGAGATATTTTTGGTGGTGATGCATCGTCCTGAGGGAGGATCGTCCACTCATTTTTACTATATAGAGGAGGAGACCTCTAAGGAAGTGGTGATACCACTTGATTCGATTCCGGTAGTTCGAGAGTTTGCCGATGTATTTCAGATTACCTCCGAGTAGAGAGATAGATTTCGTGATCGATTTGAAACCCGGCCACACGGCCTATTACCCGCGCACCTTACCGTATGGCTCCAGCTGAGATGAGAGAGTTACGGGATCAGATTGAGCAGTTGTTGGGTCAGGGGTTTATCTGGAGGAGTACTTCGCCGTGGGGTGCCCCTGTGTTATTCGTAAAGAATAGGAATGGATCGTTGAGGTTCTGTGTGGATTACCGAGAGTTGAATAAGGTCACGATACGGAATAAGTATCCGTTGCCCCTAATCGATGACTTATTCGACCAGTTGAGAGGAGCTTATTTCTTCTCAAAGATTGATTTGCGATATGGTTACCATCAGTTGCGTATCAGGGAAGAGGACGTCTCGAAGACTGCTTTCTTAACGAGATATGGTTCCTGCGAGTTTCGGGTTATGACTTTTGGTTTGACTAATGCTCCAGCCGTGTTTATGGACTTGATGAATAGGGTGTTCAGAAAGTTCCTAGATCAGTTCGTCATTGTCTTCATTGATGATATTCTAGTTTACTCCCAGACAGAGGAGGAGCACGCCGAGCATTTGAGGCATGTTTTGCAGACGCTACGTCAGAACGAGCTGTATGCAAAGTATGAGAAGTGTGGGTTTTGGCTGAAGGAGGTTCAGTTTTTGGGGCATATTATTTCCGACCGGGGGATATCTATTGATCCGGGGAAGGTATCCGCGATGAGGGAGTGGGGACAGCCCACGACACCAACGAAGATCCGTAGTTTCTTGGGACTAGCAGGATACTACAGGAGGTTTATTCGAGGATTTTCGAAGATATCAGGTCCTTTGACACATATAACTCGTAAAGGTGTGCCGTTTATTTGAAGTGATGCCTGTCAGTTGGCATTCGATGAGTTGAAGGAAAAGTTGACCTCAGCACGTGTGTTAGCATTTCCGAGACCGGGAGTTAAGTATTTAGTTTACACCGATGCATCCTTACAAGGACTTGGAGGTGTATTACAGCAGGAGAGTCAAGCCATAGCTTATGCTTCCCGTAAGCTTAAGCCTCACGCGAAGAATTACCCTACTCATGATTTGGAGTTAGCGGCAGTAGTATTTGCCCTTCGGATTTGGAGACATCACCTTTTGGGGGAGAAGTTTCGATTGTTCACGGACCACAAGTCCCTACAGTACCTATTCACGCAGAAGGAGTTGAATATGCGGCAACGGAGGTGGCTTGAGTTCGTGAAGGATTATCAGTTTGATATCCAATACCACCCGGGGAAGGCTAACGTGGTAGCATACACGTTGAGCCGTAGGCCAGCAGATGAAGTGGCAGGGGTGTGGAAGGCAAAGTGGAAGGAGTTGGGACACCAGGATGCAGTGTCCCGATCATTCATGTCGGTGATGACTGTTACACCACAGATTGTCATGAGAGTGGTAAAGGCACAAGCAGATGAATCGTTCTGTCAGGAGCAGATAGTTCGATTATTAGCAGAGGTAGCCGAGTCCTATCCCGTTAGCTCAGACGGGGGATTACGCTTTAATGGAAGGCTGGTAGTTCCGGAAGGGGAGGAACTGCGACACGAGATGATGGCAGAGTCGCACGGCTCACGGTTCGCGGTACATCCCGGTGAGGACAAAATGTACCAGGATATGAGACGTCAGTATTGGTGGAGCGGGATGAAGAGAGATATTATCGTGTTTGTTTCTAAATGCGCCACTTGTTAGCTAGTAAAAGTGGATCATCAGAGACCGACAGGACTTCTACAGCCATTAGAGGTCCCGATGTGGATGTGGGAGAGCATATCCATGGACTTTATCACGGGGTTGCCTACGTCACAGAGGGGTCACGACTCCATTTGGGTAATTGTGGACAGGTTGACCAAAGTCGGTCATTTTCTACCCGTAAGGACCGACTACACTACGGGACAGTATGCCCAGCTCTTTATTGCAGAAATAGTGAGACTTCACGGTGTGCCCCTAAATATCGTGTCTGACAGAGACAAGATATTTGTTTCACGGTTTTGGGAGAGTTTTCAAGAGGCCGTGGGCACGGAATTACGGTTGAGTACGGTGTATCACCCACAGACCGATGGGCAAATCAAGCGTACAAACCAGATGTTGAAGGACATGTTACGGATGTGCATCATTGATTTCGGGGGAGGATGGGAGCAGTATCTTCCACTGGTGGAGTTTGCTTACAACAGCTCCTACCAGTTCACCATTGGTATGGCTCCATTCGAGGCGTTGTACGGTAGACCTTGTCATTCCCCAGCATGTTGGTTGGAGGTGGGGGACAACAAACTACTTGGGCCGGAAGTGATTCAGGATACTTCGGTGAGGATAGAATTGATACGGAGTCGCATTCGGGTAGATCAGGATCGGTAGAAGAGCTATGCTGACGCTAAGAGGTTCTTCAGGGAGTTCCAAGTGGGGGACCAGGTTTTACTCAGAGTATCTCCTATGAAGGGGATTATGCGATTTGGCAAGAAGGGGAAGTTGGCACCGAGATATGTGGGACCATTTCCTATCATCGAGCGGAGTAGGTCTATTGCATATAGACTTGGGTTACCGGAGCATTTGCATAGGATTCATGATGTGTTTCATATTTCCTCGCTAAGGAAATATCTTAGAGATGATTTGGCTCATTCACACATTGCTTTGGAGGACATCGATCTCCATCTCGATAGCTCCTACGACGAGGGGCCGATTGCTATTTTGGACCCGAGTGAGCGGAAACTGCGGTCAAAGATAGTTCCGTTAGTACGTGTTCAGTGGCGGCATCATAATGTCGAGGAGTCCACATGGGAGCGCGAGGATGAGATACGCGAACGTTACCTAGAGTTATTTTTACGAGGTACTTTCTAGTTCCGAATTTCGGGACAAAATTCTGTTATTAGGGGGGAAGTATGTAATACCCCGTATTTTTGTGATATTTATTTATGGGATTAATTAAATTAGACGTGAATTAATTGAGAATTAATCCGGATAAAATACTAACGAGATGTGAGTTGGTATTTGATTATAATGGGTATATATGGCAATATATGAATATTGAAAATATTGAATTTGTCGTGAGATTGATATACGACAATTTGGGAAATTTTGTTGAAACGCGTGTGACAGTCGCGTCAGGAAAGTATTTATTTAATTAAAAAGTGAATTTTATTTCTATTAACCGTATGGTCATTTCGCGTGAGCCAACGTGTCCGGAAGGATCGAAATAGTCACAAAACACTAGCCGGGGGTTTAGTTTGGGTCCCGGGGCATTTTTAGGAATTGCCGGCAACTTAAAAGGGTATTTTGGTGATTTTGGAATTTTGGGAATTAAAACCTACGAAAATTAGAGTTTAATTATGATTATTAATTAAACCCACCAACCCATTATCAGCACTAAACCAAGTAGTGGGCTATGGGAGAAGTTTAGAATAGAAGTTAAGGGTCCAAAGTTAAACCTCCACCTCCATGGTCATCCTTAGAGAAGAACTTGTAGAGAGAGAAAGAAGAGAATTCTGCAGAGAGAGAGAGAACAATTCAACCTTCGAGATTCAACATCAAATTCAGAGAAAGATTAGAGGCAAGTGGTTTAATTATGTTATTTGCAAAGAATGTTTCTTCCATGCGTAGGAAATTTATACAATTGTTTTGTTCTTGGAGAATGATAAAGACCCGTTGAATTGGAACTAGAAAATTACATTTTAATGAGGAGATTGCATGTAGAATTGTGTTAGGGTGATTATTATGATAGAAATACATCTTTTATATTACCAAAAACCGGATTTAATTATAACTATGGAAGACTTTAAATTTCTAGGGTTCATGTTCTTGAAAATTGGGGAAAATTGGAGAGATTTGATGATTAGATGTGGTTTGGGATGATTAGACCCCATATAAATGTTGTAATACAAATTTAATATGTTTAGGGATGATTATAAACCTTGAAACCTTGTTGGAATGACATTTAGATGAGATTAGAGGTGAAGAAAAGTTGGAAAAACGAATTAAGAAAATCTGGGCTCGAAACTGTCACCTCGTTAGAAGGCCTGCCCAGGTCGTTCGAACGAGCTCGTTCGAATGAGATTCTAACGAGTTGATAGTTTACCTTCTAACGAGAGGGATGTTTGTTCGATGCCTTTCGTTCGAATGAGATCTCGTTAGATGCCCACTTCGTTCGAACGAACTCTCGTTCGAACGACCTCGTTCGAACGAGACTTCTAACGAGTTGACAGTTTGGTGTTTTTGACCTGATTTGACTTCTAGTGTTCAGTAACCTTGTTTAATTGTAGAGATGACAATTCCTTGATGACTAATCTATATAGTTCGGACATTTGGAATATTTTGAGGAGTAAAACATAGAAGTGTGGTTTGAACCAAATGATATTTATGGGTTAGAATGTGATTAACAAATTACGTCGTGAGGATAATGGATGATGTATATATATAAACCGGGGATACGTGTATTGGTATAGGAATGAGAAGTATACCACTAATAAAATATGTTAAGTACTAAGATGTGTGCATGCTTAGTATACGTATATGATTTTATGTGTATGACATACCTACCATACTTGCTATCACGGGAGGTTTACGTTCGCTTAGGGCCATATACTCCTTGTGTGCCCGGATTTAGAGTGGTACCTAGAGGACATAGTTCAAGAGAATGAATTATTTGTGAGTTAATAAGTCAGCTGACTATGGAGCGTAGGTATGTACATGACCCATGGATATGTTGAATTATGTTCGCCTCCATTTTCGTGTGTTGTGCTTATTCTAATAATTCCTGAGAGATTCGGAATTTGTGATCCTTATGTACGTGATGTACCGGGATGGATAGTAGAGTATGTGTGCACCGCAGCTTAGCCTTGGGGTGCTTGTATTGTATATCTATGATGTGAAGAATATGCGGTTAAATGAAAAGAATTGTTATGTTTGAATGTGAGAATCATTATAGTAACGCATTGAGAATATAAAATGGGAGATAACTTTTGGTAAATTATATTACTAATACTTTGAAATTTGTAATTTAAGTAAAGATCTTTATTAAATTGATAACGTTGGGACTTATAATACTAATCGAGTAGAAAGGAAAGTATGTGTTTTGGTCTAGTTAGATATGAGAAACACTTATATGGGTATGGTACGTTAGGAGTGCACAAATAGCCGAGAGGTGAGGATTTCATGTGAGAGCACGTCCTAACATGTACTTTGTATTCATTATTTTAATGTTATTAAAACACTTGCTGTTTTTAAAATACTCTCCACTTTCGGGCTCTGACCCGTTTGCTTTCAAATCTACTTTTTTGTAAAAACCTTTTTAGGTGCCCATCCACAAGGACACCATGCATAGTATTTCCAGTCAGGTGACGAGCTGTAGCTGTTGTGGAAGTTACAGGACCTTGCTAGTAGACACTTCATCTACCTTGACTCTATATTCAGATTTCTTCAGTTGTAGGGCATGTCGCCCATTTCTTTTAGAGACATTTCATTTATTTCAGTTATTCAGACTTTTGGGTTGTAATTAATTCAGGATGCAGACTTGTTTTATTTTCTCTCCATTTTGGGATTGTTGTGAGGAGTATTTCCTCTAGACTCATTTTTACTTATTGATTTACTATAGTTGGACTTTATTGTGAATGGTTATGTTATCCTTTACATTTCACTTATTGCATGTTAATCAGAGTTAACTTAAAATTTGGCAACTCACTTTATAAATACTAGGTGGTTAGTAATCATTAAAATGTTTTCAACAGTGATGCTATTAACTGAACCAACTTGGCATTTTGTATTAATTTAATAAAGGAGTAGCTACCCGGTATTTAATTAGTCGGGGTGTCACATTTAGCTGTCAGGCCAACCATTTTATCCTCGATAGTTTTGGCTTGGTCTTTTATCTCTGTCATCTTGTCCTCTACAGCTTTGGCCCTATCCTCAGCATCCTTCACTTTATTCTCAATAACTTGAGTTTTCTCCTTAGCATCTTTTATTTTATTTTCTACTGCCATTTCCCTATCCACAACTTCCTGCATCATCTTATCCCAGACTTTTTGTTTAGAGTCAAGAGCCTTCTGGGAATCCTTTAAGGACTCCCTTAAATTATCAAAGGCGTCTTTTGCCTCAACCGAGGAAGATCTCATCTAATCATCCTTCTCCAGCATTCGATTAAAATCAACCAAAAGCTGCGAGAGAATAAACATTTGACATCAGAAGAAGTTCAGCAAAAAGGGAGATAAATAGTATATAGATAAGTACCAAATCCAAATTCTGAAAAGCTTTTTTTGTCAATCTGAATCTAGGCAGGGAAACTGATCCTGCTCTGTCAGCTGGAAGGGTACCATCCTTAATTAAACCTCAGGTTAACCCAACATTGATGGCGAGAGAAGCTGACCCAGTGTCACCCATGTCAGTTTGAATTTTTTCAACCAAATCTTGTAGTCATCTTAGACTTTGTTTGCTTACTTTTGAGGGTCGGGCAAGCCTTTATTTAACCTCTTGTACTGAGGTTCAGTAGTTTGAATTTCTTCATCACTAATAACTTGAGGCCTCTTTTCATTAGCCTGAGACTTCTTTTCAACTAGCTTCTTATCAGTATCAGCATTCTTCTTAGAAGGGGAGATAATGTCACATCAGTAAATTGGACATTATTCTTTTACCCATATTGGCTGGACAAAAAATAGGGATATCGAATATATCTAAAGACTCAAAAGAATAAGAAGTTCCTTCTTGGATGAACTCAACCCCAGTTGATTCTACAGTCAAAGAGGTAGACACAGGTTCTTCTTCTAAATTGATGGCAACCTGTGGCAGGGTAAGTTTTGATCGGGCAACAAAGGAAGTGATAGAGCTCTTGTACTCTAACAGTACTGAAGTAGCTCGGGATGTTCTTATCTAACTCTATTATTAAGACCCCACGGTAATTTTAGCTTGTCAAGATTGATTCCACCTTCTTTAGGAAACCTCTTCTTACTCCCCTCTAAGACAAAAAAAGAGTAGAAAAATTTAGGTGACAAAATTCAGAAACAGATAACAAAAGGTAAAAAAGTAAAGAGCAGAATCATAACCTATGACATGCCCTTCTTGGGGGGAACCTGGGACTAGTGTAAAACACCCCCTCAAGAAGGGGAGCGTGTTGCCAATTCTTTACAACTACACCATAATCCTAATAGTCCTTACTGAAATCTAGCAGGTTCACTACTAGAGCCCTATTGTCTTGCCTAGTCTTCAAATAATACGTGATCTCTCTAATAGTGCCCCATTTATAACAAAACTTCAACATAAAAACCCCAATATGAGTCCCATAAATATCATTTAACCAATTAACACCATTTATAACCCTCTTAGTGTTTGGTGCTACCCTAATAGGAACAACGTCTAAGTGTTAACAAAATGAAGAAAAATGGGTTTAGTGGAAAAGTGATTCCACACTCATCAATAAACAATGTGAGAATCCAGTGATCCTCACAAAGAGAATACATATCTATTGGACCATGTGTTATCTGTAAACCTACCCAAGACGAACTTTTTCTCTTTTTTCTAAACTCCTCTAACGAACCCCCATCCACCAAGTAAACCATGGTAGAAACATAGAAAAAGATGAAAAAATAGAGAAATAGGGAGAGAAGGCTTATAGGGATCTAAAGGTAATTGCAAGAGCTGAAGAAAATTATGGCGAATGAATAAACAACAAAAGATCGTACAAAGAAATCTTGAGAATAAAGGAAAACTCTAAGTGCAAAAAAGTTGAGGTGAAGAGAAATAGAGGGAAACTTCTATCTATTTATAGGTTACATTGATAAACGGGAATGAAATGATTAACTGAAGGAACGATTGAGCTACCGCCCACTGCACACTTCTCGAAGCTTCAAAAGACCATCGTACATTTCGACTGTTCGAACAAGTGTGAATTATTTACAAAAATGCCATTATCAACAGTAGCAGTGAAACTTTTTACAAGTGTGGGAGGTCGGTTGCTGACCACAAACTCAAACAGTACGCCGAGCAACGTTCTAAGCAAAATACTCCATATTTTTTTTTATCAATCATCAAGCATGGAGCACTGGGAGCTTTTTTTGTATGTAAAAATTACTCTCTTATGTGGACTAATGATAAATGTACACTTTTCGTCCTATGTGACCATCCATCTTGATCGGAATCAGAGATACTTAGTCGAATGGAAGGCCGACCAAATCTAGAATGAAAACCATCCGAAATATCAAAGGTTACTCGGATGGAATGACGACCAGCACTGAATTACAAGAGTCTCATTTGTTAGACACATATGTAAATTCCTAGAAATATAAAGGCATTCCATATAGGGTTTTACACCAATTATATTCTCAAGCACACCATACTTGAGCTATTGTAATCAACATAAATAAAAATTATAATAGACGTAGGCTTTCTTCATAGCCGGACCACTTTAAAAATCTATGTATCTTGTGTGTTTGTTTAATATTGCTCTTATTCTTTATCTGTGATTATAAAATTGGATCACTCCATTTTTAGACATCAACTGATGAGGTGCAATATATCCGAGGTAGGAAATTTAGTATTGGGGAAAATTATACTTGGGAGGATTATTAACGGATGGATAATGAATTTGAGATAATGGGGATACGAGTGTTGGATATAGGAACGTATCCAGAACTAATATTTTGATAATCAATTAATTAATGAAGTGAATAATTAAATAATTGAGAATGGAAACAATTTTCGAAATATTTAGGCTAAGTGCTATAATTGATAGGCGCGATTAGCCAGAATTATTGGGGATATATATATATATATATATATATATAAAGCAGGAGGTTTTTTTTGTCAAGGCTAACTCCCAATTGAGATTAAATTTGAGGGGTTTGTATTGTAACACCCCATGATTTTTGAGACTGAGAAATTAAATTTTGAGAAAATAAAATTTAATTTAAATCGGAGAATTTTAAATTTGGGAATTTAAGTCCAAAAATATAGGATGCTATAAAGTATTCCGTATGAGGATTTTGAGGGTACCAATGATCCCGGAAGGGTCGAGATAGTCAAAATGACTGTCATTGAGTTTTATTTCGGCTCCGGGATATTTTTAAGTCAGTTGACTCGAATTGGAGTAAACGAGTCATTTAAAGTGTGTATTAACATTTAAAATTGGGTTTATTGTTTTAAAGGATGTAAGGCTTACGGATGAAGCCTTCTCCTTTGAGAAAAGAGAGAAAAAGAAAGAAAAGAGAAAAAAGAAGAAAGGAAAGGAGAGAAGGAGAAAAGCTTGGAGATTTCCGGCCTATTCGCGACATCGAGGACGATCCAACCTCTACAAATCTGAGGAAAGTGTTTAATCTTGCTAAATAAGTCATTTGTGTATTTTATTTAATAATTTGTGGGTTAAAGAAATGGTTTTTGGGTATAAACATCAAAACCTAAATTTTGGTTCAAATCTTGAAATTGAAGATTTTAATTGGGTTTAAGGGATATAAATTGATGAGGTGAAATTTAGGATGTGTTTTGATGTTGGAAATTATGTTGGGATTGAAGATTAAGGGTTGGAAGTAGTATAAATCGAATTTTGGGGAATTTTTGGTTATAGATAAATAGCCATTTTCGTGGCTTTCTAAACTGGCAAATCGATTCGCCCCTACCGAATCGATTCGCTATGTTGCAGAAGCCTCGGGTCTTTAGGACCGAATCGATTCGCCCCTAGCGAATCTATTCGGAGGGTTTCAGAATCTCAGGTCCCTTGGACCGAATCGATTCGGATGAGCCGAATCGATTCGTTGTTGGGCCGAATCGATTCGAAAACAGAGAATTTTGAGAAATTTTCTCTTTAGTGAATTCAAACCCTTTTTGGTTGGGTTTATTGATTTGGGGCTTTCTCTTATGAAGTAAGAGATATCTTTTGGTGACTTATAGGGGGTCTCTCACTTAGTATATGATAGTGGGGACTTCTTGGAATAATTGGATAAGAAATATCCATGTATGTTGTGAAATTTCTAGGCCGACCTTTATGTCAAATCCTTATAAGGATAGGATATTGTTAAGATACAATTTGGAGCCAAATGGAAGAGAGTGGTCGCATACTCTTAAAGAGTGAGGAGTCTCATATCCTTAGAAATGTTTAGACTAAGGAACAATTGATAACTCAATAGGAGTAAGGGTTCCTGAGATTTATTTGAACCATAGGTAAAAATTGGGAACGGCTTGGGATCGTACTATCGACTAGAATAAGCGGTAGCATAATTCTAGTTAGGATAGTTTACACGTAATTGTGGGGATATGACCATTGAGATTCCAATACTTGAAACGAGCTTGGAATAATTTGAGGTTTTAGACTATTAAGTCATGTATGTGCCTATGGTTAAATAGTACTAAAGGAAACCATGTACTTTTGAATATGGATGAAATGTGTAGTGATGGATTCCTACACAAACTCTTGGGTGATAACCCTAATGTTGAGTATATATGTATAGATATATACATATGGTTTTGGGAGACTATTCATCATAGGAAAAATGATTGAATATGTTTCAAGTGAGGGATTATATTCACATATCGAGGTAAATTTAAAGGAAATTGTGGTGACGGCTTGTATATTAAGGATTATGTATACTTATAGCCGAGTTTATATATCTTATACATATGAACGAGAATTAGTTTGTATATATAATGATGTAGCGATGTGTGAATATATGTACATATATCTATATATAAATATGAATATATGGATATATTTATGTTGTGGACATACATGGTATGGATATTTAAACCGTATATGATGGTTTACTATTTGATCATATGATGGGATCATATGGATGTATGTATATTGCGCATGTGAGCGATATATATACTTATGTGGTTAAGCATACCCAGCTCATGCTATCATTGGAAATTTTCCGCGTAGAGGGTGAGCATCCTGGCATATAGAGCAGGTTGTGGATATTCCCCAGGTCATAGTCGTCCAGTGTGTTATTATATGATAGATATATTTTTGGGATGAGACGTGGTGGGTATGTTTCGTCTCATTGACAGTTGGAGCTATGGCCGCTTCTCGGGACGTCGTGTGTGTGATTTATCACAAGGTGGGTGTCGTTGATCCCCGCCAGGTGGTCCCCAGTTGCTACGTGAGCCGGGCACTGGAAAGATGATAGCATTGATGCAGTTTTATCGGCGATATATATAGCCGGGTGGATTATGTGCATGTCTATTGTACATCAGATATGATACGTACACTTGGTCATGGGTATGGATGATTGGTATATGTATATATATGGTGAGAATAAAATACCTATACCTATACCTATATATATATATATATATATATATATATATAGGATATATATATTTATATATCCTATAGATGAAAGGATATAGAATCTGTGTAGAGTACATCTTGGATGATTATGGTGTACTAGATTGATGGGGGTTGATGTATCGCATTTAAGGAATATTTCGGTTACATCATCCCAAGGATATTATTGGAGTTTTAGTATTAGTGGTAGTATTATATTGTATATATGGCATTATGGATCTCTAGGATCGACATTGTCAAGGAGTAGTGTAACGGGGTGGTTTCTTGTTTGGATTTCGCTTTGCGAGACACCATACGCATGAAACGCAGTGCCGTGTTGAAATTGGAGAAACGTTCTGCCAATTATGGTATGTACGACATTATGGACCTCTATGATCGATATTGTCAAAGAGTAGTGTAACGGTGTGGTTCCTTGTTTGGATTTCGCTTTGCGAGACACCCCACGCACGAAATGTAGTACATTATTGAGAGTAGAGAGAAGTTCTGTCGATATTTATGTGTGGCATAATGGATCTCCAGGATCAACGTTGACATGGAGTAGTGTAATGGGGTGGTTCCTTATTTGGATTTCACTTTGCGAGACACCCCACGCACGAAACGCAGCGCAGTGTTGAAATTGGAGGGAAGTTATGTCAATAATAATTTTGCATGCTTATTAATTAGAAATTTAAATCATATGTTTCAACCCAAATGCATATTGGGTAACTTATTAAATTATAAATGGTTAAAGTATAAACCGGAATCCACTAAGCCTAATAAGGCACATATGATCGAAAATAAATGCTTAATTGTGTTTAGAAAAGGGGTGGATTCTTGGGTTAAGTTAGGAAGGTAGATCTTGTGGGCATAGGCTAGGCCTATGATAAGTTAGGTTGTCCTAATAAAATGGGGGTAATTTAACTAAAAGTTGAAGACGCGAATAGGTGCGCGCCTTTAGATGAGAGGTGAGTTGGGGTTCCACGAGAGTGCGATTCCAATTTAATTATGAGATAAGTGCACCGATATTTATTATGCACGGTTAACACACTTGCTAAATATTTTTCACAACTCGGGCTCTGACCCGTTTACTTTTCTCTCCTGCTTGTATGTGTATATATATATATATATATATATATATATATATATATATATATATATATATATTACTACACGTGTCCTACCGCATGGATACCGGATGACCTTTTATCCAGAGTCTTGGGAGCCGTGATAGGTGCGGAATGTTGCGGGACTTTGATGGTAGTCGCTTCCTACTTTTAAAAATCTAGGTAGGATTCATTTTATATCGGGTTTGTACCCAAGCACTACAAGAATTTTCACCAGCAGCAACATACAAATTATGTTGCCAAAGTTAGAAATATGTTGCTAAAATATTTTGGCAACATATTTTGTTATGTTGCCAGCTTGTTGCCTATTGTCTGTCTAGGAAACCCTTTGGAAACATAGCAGACTTGTGTTGCTGAAGGTATACTTTTGGCAACACGCAATTATGTTGCCAAAAGTATTTTTTAATTTGTCAAATTTATAATAAAAAATATTATTTGTGTTGCCAAAAGTCACTCAACGGCAACAAAAATAGTTGTGTTTCCAAAAGATATAACTTTTGGCAACACAGGTCTTTTGTTGCCAAAAGCAATATCTTTGGCAACACAAGAGTTGTGTTGCCAAAAGGTATGACTTTTGAAAACACAAGAGCTGTGTTGCCAATTGTACGACTTTTGGCAACACAAGAGCTGTGTTGCCAAAGGTATAGCCTTTAAAGTCATACCTTTGGCAACACAGCTCTTTTGTTGCCAAAAGCCGTACCTGTGGCAACAAAACATGTGTTGCCATATCCAAAGTGATAGATGTAGATGATAACTTTTGGAGACAAAAAATTGTGTTGCCAAAAGTACAATATTTTTATTTATTACCTATTATTTTTTTCGCAATTGTAAGCACTTTTAAACCTGCACTTTTTTCATCAAACGTGCAACCTTATAATCCAAAATAACATTACGCATTTTTCATACAATCACAAGTAATACAAAATTCCACAATTTTCAACCAAATCTCATAAATATGAATTACAAAATAATATTCCACAAATTCACTGTGTCTAAAAAAAAATAAAGTGTCAATTTAAAAAAAAAATAGACAGAGCTTCCTTTGTTTATTGGACTATCCACCCTATTTAAGGGGTAACAAAAAATCCAACAATACAAAAAAAAAGTCCCAAATTCGAAGATGGGAGCTAGAAGGCCGGGAAAGGAGAATATGAATTTATTCTTTCTGTGGGACTTCCTCAAAATGTCTGAGCAGCCTTTGCGGGAGCATCGGAGAGCATGTTTTTGGAAATTGCAATTATTTTAAGTCTTTTGCAATCATCTGCTTCTGGATTAAGTGCTACTACTGCTGTCTTCCCATCCTTCTTCCCAACTCTCGCCATTATCACTCTCTCCCTCCCGATTTTCTGTACGATTTGACAAACAATAAACATAATCAGTTTCTCGAACAAAGATACAATCACATAAGTAAAGATACAATCAGTAACATACATGAGCTTTTTTTCAATCCTAATCTTACTTGCATCCAAGGTAAAGAAGATTTATATTAAAACATTGAACATTATATATACATACAGTTCATATCAGTATATAGATGTGATGTGTACAATCGTATTGATTATTGAAATATTAAAAAATGGAAAACATAGATTAAGGATTTGGAAGTAAGAGTGTCGACTTACCATGGTTGCCGCTGGTTTGGATGTTTTAGGTTCTCAGTACAGATTTGACCTGAGAGAGAACAAAAACAAATTCTCAATGTTGAGATATATTGAGTAATGGTGTAAGAAGTGAGGGGTGTGGGTGTGTGTCACTGATTTTTGTAGTTACTTGTTTCATCATTTAACTACTATATCCATTAGTTCCGATTCTCATTATGGGAAGCAATAATTGTCTTTAATCTCTACACTTGGCATGCACATACACACATATATATTCTAAGGAGTTCAACTAAAGATAAATGCACATTCGGCGCACACATACTAAAGATAAATGCATTATCTCTAGATCATGTAAATTCATACTTTCTAGTACAACTCTGAGATCAAGAACACCAACCGGGAACATCTATTTTTTCACGTTTGATAGTGAACATCTGGTGCTAACAACAAAAGACATTAAAATTAGAAAGAAAAAACAAAATTAGACCCCTCATAGGTCTAATTTAGAAAGAAAAAACAAAACAACTTGACTTCAACTTCGAAACTTGAATTAACAACACTCACGTTCCAATAAGAACAAAACAAATGTTATATATATAGTTATATACAGTGTATATACACATATATACAAATACATGTATACTATGTATACTGTTATATATATATAACTGTATACATATACATTTATATAACTGTATATATATATAACAGTATACATATACATTTATATAACAGTATATATAAAGTATACATATAACAGTTATATGTATACATATACTGTTATATGTATACTGTATATATATTGTTATATGTATACTGTTATATATATATAACTGTATACATATACATTTATATATAGTTATATATATATAGTTATATATATATGTATATATTATATATAAATGTTATATATATATATATATATATATAACGGTATATACAGTTATATAACTGTATATACCGTTATACAATTATACTGTTATATCATGGGCTTGGAATAGAGTTATGCTCAACCCTCGAGGTCTATATTGATTATTGAATCTCTATAGGAGGCTTATACAAGTACAATAGCTGAGTTGTTCTAAATCTCATACATGACTTCACAAGTTGATCTATATAATCCATAATTTTGGGGCAAATAATCTCTCCCAAACGGGGCCTAACTCTAACCAACCGACTTCTTATTTGTGTTAATAACTTTAGACTTGCATGTTATTGGCATACCTTGGGCAAAAAGTTTTTTGTAAGGTATACAACACCCGAATTCAACTCAGATATCGTAAAGGGAGGCTCAATTTCAGTGTGAAGATACATTAGTCCCTTAGCGATGCCTATAACAATTTTCATTCTCCGTGTCCAGCTGAGCTGGCATCCTTATCCAATTGTAGTTAATATTTAATTTACATTTTTTACGCGTTTGGGGTATTTTCAAGGTAAGCATTAGGTAACATTTATGTTACCTCCTTCTGAAAATAGGGCTTGAGATAACCTATCTAGTTCTCTTCTTTAATCCAAAGGGCTATCACAGCAATCTCGGGCCCAACTTTCATGATGCCTTTATAGACTATACTGTCTGGAGAGGAACCAATAATGCCTTTGTAGACAATCTCGGGCTTGAATTATTCATACTCCACAGACCCCCCTTCATCAGTATCTAAAACTACAAAATAATATGGGAGAAACATTACTACCATATCCTAAAATAAGAATTTTGTTCCAAAAAAATTGTATAAATAATTTCAAAATCAGTAGAGCTTAGAAATTTAACTAGGCTTTAGATCATGTCAAAAGAGCAGGGTTAATTTCCTTAATCAACATGTATCTTCTTGCTTATCAACCTACATATGAATTGAACAAATGTCAGATATCAATTGGCAATCTGAGTACATGTAAAAAAAATACAACACTTCAAAAAGTATTCAACATTTATCAGAAGATGTCGATGCTCATTGCAATGTGCTAAATTCAAACTAGGCCAATGGTTAACATGTTCCATCCATAGTTTTTATATAAACTCAAAACAAAAGTATATAAATGAAATTGTAAACAAAAGTGCATAAAGACATATATATATATATATATATATATATGTGTGTGTGTGTGTGTGTGTGTGTGTGTGTGTGTGTGTGTGCGTGTGTGTGTGTGTGTATTAGTGTAAATTAAACTAATAATGTATCTCACTGAAATTTGAAGAACAAATCATTAATTATTAAACACTATGTAACTCATTTTATATATCATTTAATCGTTCGTCTAGGTAGTCATTTAATCGTGACTTTATCAGCAGTATTTGAATGCGAGAGAGATGGAGTTTAGCAGCATGATTTGTGATCGCGATAATGCAATAAGTTTTCTGTAATGCGGATAGATGGCGAACCACCACAACACACATTCAACCATCCATAATCTTCTGAAGTACTTCTTGAACCAAACTCTCTAAAAGACACCTAGTAGCAGTTGGGAAAAAGGTCAGGATTAAAATAGTTCAAGTTGAAAAACACATTGATACACAAACTGTAACGTTAACTATAGATTATTGTAAAACATCCATTAACATTGAGGATTTCAGATGGTAATTTTGGTGCGGAAGCCATAGCTGTGATGATAGTTAAAGTTGTCCCATTATTGGATGATGATTGTGTAGGCGATGTTGAGGCTGTAGCAGTCATTGATCCAGCGCGCCTGTTTAAATCATTGCCAAATTGCAATCCTTTCTCTTTGAGTTCCCCTGCTGCTCAAATTCTCTGCAAACAAATGACTTTAACCTTAATTGACTACAACAACAAATGCATGAAGTTTAAATGTAAGGATGCAATACCAAATGTAAGGATGAAGTTTAAATGTAAGGATACAATAACAAATGCATGACTTTAATCTTCATTGACTTCAATTAACTGTTTTGCCATATGCAACTACAACTGTTGTGCGTAAGATCTGAAATTGAAACGTGTGAGCTGTGATAGCCAGTTCTGTTGATTCAACTGCCATAGCTGGCTGCATTTTTATAGTTTTCTACTCAATGAGGCAGCTCACAAATTACAATCTTGGATCTGTACCTATTGGTTCTCTAATCGTATCATTTAGTGAGTCTAGCCGCTTTATACTAAAGGCAACTCGTCGAAAACTGAAAGATGCTAACACTATAAACTAACCTTTTCTCTAGAAATCTCTTACTTTGTTCTAGCATGGTTCCCAACAGGAGAAATGTCGAAGCACATTTGAATGAGTAGCATTGGATCGAGTGACAATTGCTTAGTTCCAAATAAGTTGGCATTCAGACAAGTTATCATGGGGTGTCCAATAGGAACTATTGATGGAGCCAAAAGAGCACAAATCTGCATATTTAAACGTGACTGAAGGCTATGTGAGTATACTCTTTTTAGGCTTTTTTCAAGGTTTTTTCATTTAATTCTCATTTTATGTTATGAGCCTCAAAGGGCATATGTTGTAATGCTTGTTGACTTGAATGTTATAAGCTTGATTTGTGTACAATACTGTAAATTAACAACTCTGTAATTTGACATAGATGTTTCTTTAAGACCATTGGATTGAGCACAATCCTGGTCCATATAAAGGGGGAAGATATTCTTATGTAGACGAGGATGAGGAGGTGAATGTCCAAGAATCGTGATTCATATGTGCCTTTTGCTTATCAAGTGGTTAGAGTTCCTTTAGACCATCTGATGAGTGGATATGTATAACTTTATTTTTTTGCTATGATATTATTTGGTCTTATTTGATTTGTCCTTTATTTATGACACTAGCTATTTTTAAATGTCCGTCTTAAACGCACTTCATCCCTTATAGTAGGGATATTGAGGACATGAACACGACTGTCGTGCATACCTAGATAAGTCGCTCGTTGGTGCATGAGTTTGGTTCTTGCTGGTATCTACACGGCATGGTGGTCCACCAGATCATGCTGGGTGAGAATTTAGTCCCATTAGTATATCCTCTAAAGCATATGCGGGATCCATAAAGATTATTTATTAAGGATATAGAGGTGGAATTTATTGGAGATCCCTAATCCTCATCTCAGAATATGGTAGGGTATGTCAACTACATGGCCTTTGTGACTACATGGTTGATGGATCCCTTTATTGTCTATGTCATTGCGCTAGTAAGAGTTGCTCATTCTATTAGAGATAGTGTTCCTGCTCGACTCAAGCAGTTGACAGTGTAGCTTGGACTTTTTGCGAACCCATCCCTGGATATTTAAGTTGGGGGCACCATCGTGTTATATTTTAGTGTTGATTTGACTGGTTTGATGAGAAAAGAGATTCCATTTTTCCCCATGGGACATTAGATGGATTCCCCCCTTTTCCTCTGAAGATACTAATGTGAGACATATGTTACTAACTTATTTTAGTATTTCCTTCTACCTTAGGTATTAATTCTTTTTGTGACACTAATGTTTCTTATGATTCTATTCCATGCAAGGTGTGATGATGAATACTTCTTCGCTTCATCAAGTGTGGTAATGGATGACGTCTACTATTGAGTATGATCGTGACATTGAATGTTCTTGTGTTTCCTAGTCGACTACTAACGAGTCCGATTTAGATGGTTCTTACAATTTTACTAACACTTATAGCGAATCAGTTGATATGTGGAAAGAGGCATGTGATAAGTTATGAGGCATGTCAGTAGATGTAGAACTAGAAATTAAGTTTTTAGCTTCTGATATATCTGTAATTTTATTTTCTATTGTAACTGAAATTTAAATTTATGAGAGAGAGAGAGGGAGAGAGAAATATGTACAGAAAGTTAATGGTGCTTTATTTTGTATGTTATGCGTAATGACTTAATATAAGTGCATGCTCTTAAGTTTCTACAATAATTTAGAAAAGAGATAGTAGAGGTAAGTATTAAAAAATAAATAAAAGAAATGAGAGTAAACAAACCCAACCTTTTCTTTACTCCAAAAGTTTTTCTTTACTCCAAAACTAATCCAACCTACGAGTCACATTGGTCCCATGTTAGGTGTTCGTGACTCTTACGGGACCGTTGTGTGTTTGTTTAAAGTTTTCACCATTCGATGGAATTTTTTTATGCTTAAGTCTAACTTTTTTGCAAATTTACATCGTACACTCAAACCGGGAGTGCCGTGACTACGTGGTCGGCTCCTACGAGTTACATCGATCCCGTGAAAGGCGTTAGTACCTCTTACGGGTCCACTTTGTGCTTGCTTTACATTTTCACCCTTCGATTGCATGTTTTTATGCTTAAGTCTAAATTTTTTGCAAATTTACATCGTACACTCAAACCAGGAGCCCCGTGACTACGCAATCGGTTACAGCGAGTCAGGTTGGTCCCGTGCGAAGTGTTCGTGAATTTTACCGGACCGTTTTCTGGCTATTTTATATTTTCACCGTTCGATGGCATGTTTTTATGCCTAAGTCTATTTTTTTTTTGTAAATTTATGTCGTACACTCAAACTGGGAGCCCCGTGACTACGCGGTCGATTCCTACGAGTCATATTGGTCCCGTGCGAGGAGTTCGTGACTCTTATCCGACCGTTTTGTGGTTTTTTACGTTTTCACCCTTCGATGGCATGTTTTTATGCTTAACTCTAATTTTTTGCAAATTTACGTCGTACACTCAAACCGGGAGTCCCGTGACTGCGCTGTCGATTCCTACGAGTCACGTTGATCCCGTGCGAGGTGTTCGTGACTCTTATGGGACCGTTTTGTGGCTGTTTTACATTTTCACTCTTCGATGGCATGTTTTTATGCTTAAATCTATTTTTTTACAAATTTACGTCGTACAGTCAAATCGGGAGCCCCGTGACTACGTGGTCGGTTGCTACGAGTCACATTGGTACCATGCGAGGCGTTCGTGGCACTTATCGAACCGTTTTGTGGTTGGTTTACGTTTTCACCATTCGATTGCATGTTTTTATGCTTAAGTCTAAATTTTTTATAAATTTACGTCGTACACTCAAACCGGGACTCCCATGACAACGCGATCGGTTCCTACGAGTCACATTGATCCCGTGCGAGGTGTTCGTGACTCTAACCGGACCGCTTTATGATTGTTTTACGTTTTGACCCTTCGATGGAATGTTTTCATGCTTAACTCTAAATTTTTTGCAAATTTACATCGTACACTTAAATCGGGACTCCCATGACTACACGATCGGTTCCTACGAGTAACATTGGTCCAATGCGAGGTGTTCGTGACTCTTACCAGACCGTTTTGTGGTTGTTTCACATTTTGACCCTTCGATGGCATGTTTTCATGCTTAACTCTAATTTTTTGCAAATTTACATCATACACTCGAACCGGGAATCCCGTGACTACGCGGTCGGTTCCTATGAGTAACATTAGTCCCGTGCGAGGTGTCCGTGACTCTTATTGGACCGTTTTGTGATTGTTTTACGTTTTCACTCTTCGATGGCATGTTTTTATGCTTAAATCTATTTTTTTGCAAATTTACGTCGTACAGTCAAACCGGGAGCCACGTGACTACGTGGTTGGTTCCTACAAGTCACATTGGTCCCATGCGAGGCGTTCGTGGCACTTATCGAACCGTTTTGTGGCTGTTTTACGTCTTCACCATTCGATTGCATGTTTTTATGCTTAAGTCTAATTTTTTTGTAAATTTACGTCGTACACTCAAACCGGGACTCCCGTGACAACGCGGTCGGTTCCTACGAGTCACATTGATCCCGTGCGAGGTGTTCGTGACTCAAATCGGACCGCTTTATGGTTGTTTTACGTTTTGACCCTTCGATGGAATGTTTTCATGCTTAACTCTAAATGTTTTACAAATTTATATCGTACACTCAAATCGGAACTCCCATAACTACGCGGTCGGTTCCTACGAGTAACATTTGTCCCATGCGAGGTGTTCGTGACTCTTACTAGACCGTTTTGTGGTTGTTTTACGTTTTGACCCTTCGATGGCGTGTTTCCATGCTTAACTCTAATTTTTTGCAAATTTACATCGTACACTCGAACCGGGAACCCCGTGAATACGCGGTCGGTTCCTACGAGTAACATTGGTCCCGTGCGAGGTGTTCGTGACTCTTACTGGACCGTTTTGTGATTGTTTTACGTTTTCACTCTTCGATGGCATGTTTTTATGCTTAACTCTATTTTTTGTAAATTTACGTCGTACACTCAAACCGAAAGTCCCGTGACTACGCGGTCGGTTCCTACGAGCAACATTGTTCCCGTGCGAGGCGTTCGTGACACTTATCGAACCGTTTTGTGGCTGTTTTATATTTTCACCCTTCGATGGCATGATTTTATGCATGACTCTATTTTTTGCAAATTTACGTCGTACACTCAAACCGGGAGCCCCGTGACTACGCAGTCGGTTCCTACGAGTCACATTGGTCGCGTGTGAGGCTTTCGTGAGTCTTACGGGACCGTTTTGTGCTTGTATTACGCATTCACCCTTTGATGACATGTTTTTAATCTTAAGTCTAAATTTTTATAAATTTACGTCGTACACTCAAACTGGGAGCGCTGTGACTACGCGGTCGGTTCCTACGAGTTACATCGATCCTGTGCGAGGCGTTTGTGCCTCTTACGGGACCATTTTGTGCTTGTTTTATGTTTTCACCCTTCGATTACATGTTTTTATACTGAAGTCTAAATTTTTAGCAAATTGACGTCATACACTCAAATCGGGAGCCCCGTGAATACGAGGTTGGTTCCTACGAGTCGCATTGGTCCCGTGCGAGGTGTTCGTGACTCTTATGGAACCGTTTTGTGGCTATTTTATGTTTTCACCCTTCCATGTCCTCTTTTTATGCTTAAGTCTTATTTTTTGCAAATTTACATCGTACACTCAAACCGAAAGCCCCGTGACTACGCGATCGGTTTCTATGAGTTAGATCGATCCTGTGCGAGGCGTTTGTGCCTCTTACGGGACCACTTTGTGCTTGTTTTACGTTTTCACTCTTCGATAGCATGTTTTTATGCCTAAATCTAAATTTTTTGAAAATTTACATCGTACACTCAAACCGGGAACCCCGTGACTACGCGATCAGTTCCTACGAGTCACGTTGATCCCGTGCGAGGTGTTCGTGACTTTTAACGGACCATTTTTGGGCTATTTTACGTTTTCACCATTCGATGGCAAGTTTTTATGTCGAAGACTATTTTTTTTGCAAATTTGTCATACACTCAAATCGGTAGCCCCGTGATTACGCGATCGGTTCCTACGAGTCACATTGGTCCCGTGCGAGGCGTTCGTGACTCCTATCGGACCGTTTTGTGGTTGTTTTATGTTTTCACGCTTCGATGGCATTCTTTTATGCTTAACTCTAATTTTTTGTACACTCAAAGCGGGAGCCCCATGACTAAGCACTCAGTTCCTACAAGTCACATTGGTCCCGTGTTAGGTGTTCGTGACTCTTACGGGATCGTTTTGTGTTTATTTTACGTTTTTGATTGAATTTTTTTATGCTCAAGTCTAACTTTTTTGCAAATTTACGTCGTACACTCATACCGAGAGCGTTGTGACAACGTGGTCGGTTCCTACGAGTCACATCGATCTCGTGCAAGGTGTTCGTACCTCTTACGGGACCGTTTTGTGGTTGTTTTACATTTTCATCTTTCGATTGCATGTTTTTATGCTTAAGTCTAATTTTTTTGCAAATTTACGTCGTACACTCAAACCGGGACTCCCGTAACTACGCGATCGATTCCTACGAGTCACATCGATCCCGTGTGAGGCGTTCGTGACTCTTACCGGACCGTTTTGGGGTTGTATTACGTTTTGACCCTTCGATTGCATGTTTCATGCTCAACTCTAAACTTTTGCAAATTTACGTCATACACTCAAATCGGGATCCCCGTGACTATGGGGTCGGTTTCTACGAGTAACATTGGTTCCGTGCGAGGTTTTCGTGACTCTTAACAGACCGTTTTGTGGCTGTTTTACATTTTCACTGTTCGATGGCATGTTTTTATGCTTAACATTTTTTGCAAATTTACGTCGTACACTCAAACCGGGAGTCCCATGACTACGCAGTCGATTCCGACGAGTCACGTTGTTCCCGTGTGAGGTGTTCGTAACTCTTATGGGACCGTTTTGTGACTATTTTACGTTTTCACTCTTCGATGGCATGTTTTTATGCTTAGATCTGTTTTTTTGCAAATTTACGTCGTACACTCAAACCGGGAGCCCCGTGACTACGTGGTCGGTTCCTACGAGTCACATTGGTCCCATGCGAGGCGTTCGTGGCACTTATCGAATCGTTTTGTGGTTGTTTTACATTTTCACCATTCTATTGCATGTTTTGATGGCATGTTTTTATGCTTAACTCTATTTTTTACAAATTTACGTCGTACACTCAAACCGAAAGTCCCGTGACTACGCGATCGGTTCCTACGAGTCACATTGGTCCCGTGCGAGGCGTTCGTGACACTTATCGAACCGTTTTGTGTTTGTTTTATATTTTCACCCTTCGTTGGCGTGCTTTTATGCTTTACTCTATTTTTTTGCAAATTTGCATCATACACTCAAACCGGGAGCCCCGTGACTACGCAGTCGGTTCCTACGAGTCACATTGGTCCTGTGTGAGGCTTTCGTGAGTTTTACGGGACCGTTTTTTGCTTGTTTAACGCATTCACCCTTTGATGCCATGTTTTTAAGCTTAAGTCTAACTATTTGCAAATTTACGTCGTACACTCAAACCGGGAGCGCTGTGACTACGCGGTCGGTTCCTACGAGTTACATCGATCCCGTGCGAGGTGTTTATGCCTCTTACGGGGCCATTTTGTGCTTGTTTTACATTTTCACCCTTCGACTGCATATTTTTATACTGAAGTCTAAATTTTTAGCAAATTGACGTCATACACTCAAATAGGGAGCCCCTTGTTTACGAGGTTCGTTCCTACGAGTCACATTGGTCCCGTGCGAGGTGTTCGTGACTCTTATGGAATCGTTTTGTGACTATTTTACGTTTTCACCCTTCGATGGCTTGTTTTTATGCTGAAGTCTTATTTTTTCCAATTTTACGTAGTACACTCAAACGTTTTGTGTTAGGTGTTCGTGACTCTCACGGGACCGTTTTGTGTTTGTTTTACGTTTTTGATTGAATTTTTTTATGCTCAAGTCTAACTTTTTTGCAAATTTACGTCGTACACTCAAACCGGGAGCGCCGTGACAACGTGGTCGGTTCCTACGAGTCACATCGATCTCGTGCGAGGCGTTTGTACCTCTTACGAAACCGTTTTGTGGCTGTTTTACGTTTTCATCCTTCTATTGCATATTTTTATGCTTAAGTCTAAATTTTTTGCAAATTTACGTCGTACACTCAAATCGGGACTCTCGGGACTACGAGATCGGTTCCTACGAGTCACATCGATCCCGTGTGAGGTGTTCGTGACTCTTACCGGACCGTTTTGTGGCTGTATTACGTTTTGACCCTTCGATGGCATGTTTTCATGCTTAACTCTAAATTTTTGCAATTTTACGTCATACACTCAAATCGGGATCCCCGTGACTACGCGGTCGGTTCCTACGAGTAACATTGGTCCCGTGCGAGGTTTTCGTGACTCTTACCAGACCGTTTTGTGGCTGTTTTACGTTTTCACTCTTCGATGACATATTTTATGCTTAACTGTAATTTTTTGCAAATTTACATCGTACACTCAAACCGGGAGTCCCGTGACTACGCAGTCGATTTTTACGAGTCACGCTGTTCCCGTGCAAGGTGTTCGTGACTCTTATGGGACCATTTTGTGGCTATTTTACATTTTCACTCTTCGATGGCATATTTTTATGCTTAAATCTATTTTTTTGCAAATTGACGTCGTACAGTCAAACCAGGAGCCCCGTGACTACGTGGTCGGTTCTTACGAGTCACATTGGTCCCATGCGAGGCGTTCGTGGCACTTATCGAACCGTTTTGTGGTTGGTTTACGTTTTCACCATTCGATTGCATGTTTTTATGCTTGAGTCTAAATTTTTTGCAAATTTACGTCGTACACTCAAACCGGGACTCCCGTGACAACGCGGTCGGTTCCTACGAGTCACATTGATCCCGTGCGAGGTGTTTTTGACTCTAACCGGACCGCTTTATGATTGTTTTACGTTTTGACCCTTCGATGGAATGTTTTCATGCTTAACTCTAAATTTTTTGCAAATTTATATCGTACACTTAAATCGGAACTCCCATGACTACGTGATCGGTTCCTACGAGTAACATTGGTCCCATGCGAGGTGTTCGTGACTCTTACCAGACCGTTTTGTGGTTGTTTCACATTTTGACCCTTCGATGGCATGTTTTCATGCTTAACTCTAATTTTTTGCAAATTTACATCATACACTCGAACCGGGAATCCCGTGACTACGCGGTCGGTTCCTATGAGTAACATTGGTCCCGTGCGAGGTGTCCGTGACTCTTATTGGACCATTTTGTGATTATTTTACGTTTTCGCTCTTCGATCGCATGTTTTTATTCTTAACTCTATTTTTTTACAAATTTACTTCGTACACTCAAACCGAAAGTCCCGTGACTACGCGGTCGGTTCCTACGAGTCACATTGGTCCCGTGCGAGGCGTTCGTGACACTTATCGAACCGTTTTGTGGCTGTTTTATATTTTCACCCTTCGATGGCATGCTTTTATGCTTGACTCTATTTTTTTGCAAATTTACGTCGTACACTTAAACCGGGAGCCCCGTGACTACGCAATCGGTTCCCACGAGTCACATTGGTCCCGTGTGAGGCATTCGTGAGTCTTACGGTACTGTTTTGTGCTTGTTTTACGCATTCACCCTTTGATGCCATGTTTTTAAGCTTAAGTCTAACTTTTTGCAAACTTACGTCGTACACTCAAACCGGGAGCACTGTGACTACGCGGTCAGTTCCTACGAGTTACATCAATCCCGTGCGAGGCGTTTGTGCCTCTTACGGGACCATTTTATGCTTGTTTTACGTTTTCACCCTTCGATTGCATATTTTTATACTGAAGTCTAAATTTTTAGCAAATTGACGTCATACACTCAAACCGGGAGCCCCGTGATTACGAGGTTGGTTCCTACGAGTCGCATTGGTCCCGTGCGAGGTGTTCGTGACTCTTATGGAACCGTTTTGTGGCTATTTTACGTTTTCACCCTTCGATGACCTATTTTTATGCTTAAGTCTTATTTTTTGCAAATTTACGTCGTACACACAAACCGGAAGCCCCGTGACTACGCGATCGGTTTCTACGAGTTAGATCGATCCCGTGCGAGGCGTTTGTGCCTCTTACGGGACCACTTTGTGCTTGTTTTACGTTTTCACTCTAAGATAGCATGTTTTTATGCTTAAATCTAAATTTTTTGAAAATTTACATCGTACACTCAAATCGGGATCCCCGTGACTACGCGATCTGGTCCTACGAGTCACGTTGGTCCCGTGCGAGGAGTTCGTGACTTTTAACTGACCATTTTCTGGCTATTTTACGTTTTCACCATTCGATGGCATGTTTATATGCCGAAGAATATTTTTTTTGCAAATTTATATCGTACACTCAAATCGGGACTCCCATGACTACGCGGTCGATTCCTACGAGACACATTGGTCCCGTGCGAGGTGTTCGTGACTCTTACCAGACCGTTTTGTGGTTGTTTATGTTTTCACCCTTCGATGGCATGTTTTTATGCTTAACTCTATTTTTTTGCAAATTTACATCGTACAGTCAAATCGGGAGCCCCGTCACTACGTGGTCGGTTCCTACGAGTCACATCGATCTCGTGCGAGGCATTCGTACCTCTTACGGGATCGTTTTGTGGGTGTTTTACATTTTCATCCTTCGATTGCATATTTTTATGCCTAAGTCTAAATTTTTTGCAAATTTACGTCGTACAATCAAACCCGGACTCCCGTGACTACGCGATCGGTTCCTACGAGTCACATCGATCCCGTGTGAGGTGTTCGTGACTCTTATGGGACCGTTTTGTGGCTATCTTACATTTTCACTCTTCGATGGCATGTTTTTATGCTTAAATCTATTTTTTTGCAAATTTACGTCGTACGGTCAAACCGGGAGCCACGTGACTACGTGGTTGGTTCCTACGAGTCACATTGGTCCCATGCGAGGCGTTCGTGGCACTTATCGAACCGTTTTGTGGCTGTTTTACGTCTTCACCATTCGATTGCATGTTTTTATGCTTAAGTCTAATTTTTTTGTAAATTTACGTCATACACTAAAACCGGGATTCCCGGGACTACGAGATCGGTTCCTACGAGTCACATCGAGCCCGTGTGAGATGTTCGTGACTCTTACCGGACCGTTTTGTGGTTGTATTCGTTTTGACCCTTCGATTGCATGTTTTCATGCTTAACTCTAAATTTTTGCAATTTTACGTCATACACTCAAATCGGGATCCCCGTGACTACGCGGTCGGTTCCTACGAGTAACATTGATCCCGTGCGATGTTTTCGTGACTCATACCAGACCGTTTTGTGGCTGTTTTACATTTTCACTCTTCGATGACATGTTTTTATGCTTAACTCTAATTTTTTGCAAATTTACATCGTACACTCAAATCGGGAGTCCCGTGACTACGCAGTCGATTCCTACGAGTCACGTTGTTCCCGTGCGAGGTGTTCGTGACTCTTATGGGACCGTTTTGTGGCTATTTTACATTTTAACTCTTTGATGGCATGTTTTTATGCTTAAATCTATTTTTTTGCAAATTTACGTCGTTCAGTCAAACCGGGAACCCTGTGACTACGTGGTCGGTTCCTACGAGTCACATTGGTCCCATGCGAGGCGTTCGTGGCACTTATCGAACCGTTTTGTGGTTGGTTTACATTTTCACCATTCGATTGCATGTTTTTATGCTTAAGTCTAATTTTTTTATAAATTTACGTTGTACACTCAAACCGGAACTCCCGTGACAACGCGGTCGGTTCCTACGAGTCACATTGATCCCGTGCGAGGTGTTCATGACTCTAACCGGACCGCTTTATGATTGTTTTATGTTTTGACCCTTCGATGGAATGTTTTCATGCTTAACTCTAAATGTTTTGCAAATTTATATCGTACACTTAAATCGGGACTCCCATGACTACGCGATCGGTTCCTACGAGTAACATTGGTCCCATGCGAGGTGTTATTGACTCTTATCAGACCGTTTTGTGGTTGTTTCACATTTTGACCCTTCGATGGCATGTCTTCATGCTTAACTCTAATTTTTTTGCAAATTTACATCGTACACTCGAACCGGAAATCCCGTGACTACGCGGTCGGTTCCTATGAGTAACATTGGTCCCGTGCGAGGTGTCCATGACTCTTACCAGACCGTTTTGTGATTGTTTTACGTTTTCACTCTTTGATGGCATGTTTTTATGCTTAACTCTATTTTTTTACAAATTTACGTCGTACACTCAAACCGAAAGTCCCGTGACTACGCGGTCGGTTCCTACTAGCCACATTGGTCCAGTGCGAGGCGTTCGTGACACTTATCGAACCGTTTTGTGGCTGTTTTATATTTTCACCCTTCGATGGCATGTTTTTATGCTTGACTCTTTTTTTTGCAAATTTACGTAATACACTCAAACCGGGAGACCCGTGACTACGCAGTCGTTTCCTACGAGTCACATTGGTCCCGTGCGAGGCCTTCGTGAGTCTTACGGGACCGTTTTGTGCTTATTTTACGCTTTCACCCTTTGATGCCATGTTTTTAAGCTTAAGTCTAACTTTTTGCAAACTTACGTCGTACACTCAAACCGGGAGCGCTGTGACTACGCGACCGATTCCTACGAGTTACATCGATCCCGTGCGAGGCATTTGTGCCTCTTACGGGACCATTTTGTGCTTGTTTTACGTTTTCACCCTTCGATTGCATGTTTTTATACTGAAGTCTAAATTTGTATCAAATTGACGTCATACACTCAAACCGGGAGCCCCGTGATTACGAGGTTGGTTCCTACGAGTCGCATTGGTCCCGTGCGAGGTGTTCGTGACTCTTATGGAACCGTTTCGTGTCTATTTTACGTTTTCACCCTTTGATGACCTGTTTTTATGCTTAAGTCTTATTTTTTGCAAATTTACGTTGTACACTCAAACCGGAAGCCAAGTGACTACGCGATCAGTTTCTACGAGTCAGATCGATCCAGTACGAGGCGTTTGTGCCTATTACGGGACCACTTTGTTCTTGTTTTACATTTTCATCCTTCGATAGCGTGTTTTTATGCTTAAATATAAATTTTTTGAAAATTTACGTCGTACACTCAAATCGGGATCCCCGTGACTACGTGATCAGTTTCGACGAGTCACGTTGGTCCCGTGCGAGATGGTCGTGACTTTTAACGAACCATTTTCGGCTATTTTATGCTTTCACCATTCGATGGCATGTTTATATGCCTAAAACTATTTTTTTTGCAAATTTATATGGTACACTCAAATCGGGACTCCCATGACTACGCGGTCGATTCCTACGAGTCACAATGGTCCTGTGCAAGGTGTTCGTGACTCTTACCAGACCGTTTTGTGGTTGTTTTATGTTTTCACCCTTCGATGGCATGCTTTCATGCTTAACTCTAATTTTTTACAAATTTACATCGTACACTCGAACCGGGAACCCCATGACTACGCGGTCGGTTCCTACGAGTCACATGGGTCCCGTGTTAGGTGTTCGTGACTCTTACCGAACCGTTTTGTGATTGTTTTATGTTTTCACTCTTCGATGGCATGTTTTTATGCTTAACTCTATTGTTTTTGTAAATTTACGTCGTACAGTCAAATCGGGAGCCCCGTGACTACGTGGTCGGTTCCTAAGAGTCACATCGATCTCGTGCGAGGCATTCGTACCTCTTACGGGACCGTTTTGTGGCTGTTTTACGTTTTCATCCTTCGATTGCATATTTTTATGCTTAAGTCTAAATTTTTTGCAAATTTACGTCATACACTAAAACCGGGATTCCCGGGACTACGAGATCGGTTCCTACGAGTCACATCGATCCCGTGTGAGGTGTTCGTGACTCTTACCGGACCGTTTTGTGGCTGTATTACCTTTTGACCCTTCGATTGCATGTTTTCATGCTTAACTCTAATTTTTTGCAATTTTACGTCATACACTCAAATCGGGATCCCCGTGACTACGCGGTCGGTTCCTACGAGTAACATTGGTCCCGTGCGAGGTTTTCGTGACTCTTACCAGACCGTTTTGTGGTTATTTTACGTTTTCACTCTTCGATGACATGTTTTTATGCCTAACTCTAATTTTTTGCAAATTTACATCGTACACTCAAACCGGGAGTCCCGTGACTACGCAGTCCATTCCTACGAGTCACGCTGTTCCCGTGCGAGGTGTTCGTGACTCTTATGGGACCGTTTTGTGGCTGTTTTACATTTTCACTCTTTGATGGCATGTTTTTATGCTTAAATCTATTTTTTTACAAATTTACATCGTACAGTCAAATCGGGAGCCCCGTGACTACGTGGTCGGTTGCTACGAGTCACATTGGTACCATGCGAGGTGTTCGTGGCACTTATCGAACCGTTTTGTGGTTGGTTTACGTTTTCACCATTCGATTGCATGTTTTTATGCTTAAGTCTAAATTTTTTATAAATTTACGTCCTACACTCAAACCGGGACTCCCATGACAACGCGGTCGGTTCCTACGAGTCACATTGATCCCGTGCGAGGTGTTCGTGACTCTAACCGGACCGCTTTATGATTGTTTTACGTTTTGACCCTTCGATGGAATGTTTTCATGCTTAACTCTAAATTTTATGCAAATTTACATCGTACACTTAAATCGGGACTCCCATGACTACACGATCGGTTCCTACGAGTAACATTGGTCCAATGCGAGGTGTTCGTGACTCTTACCAGACCGTTTTGTGGTTGTTTCACATTTTGACCCTTCGATGGCATGTTTTCATGCTTAACTCTAATTTTTTGCAAATTTACATCATACACTCGAACCGGGAATCCCGTGACTACGCGGTCGGTTCCTATGAGTAACATTAGTCCCGTGCGAGGTGTCCGTGACTCTTATTGGACCGTTTTGTGATTGTTTTACGTTTTCACTCTTCGATGGCATATTTTTATGCTTAACTCTATTTTTTTACAAATTTACGTCGTACACTCAAATCGAAAGTCCCGTGACTACGCGGTCGGTTCCTACGAGCCACATTGGTCCCGTGCGAGGCGTTCGTGACACTTATCGAACCGTTTTGTGGCTGTTTTATATTTTCACCCTTCGATGGCATGTTTTTATGCTTGACTCTTTTTTTTGCAAATTTACGTCATACAATTAAACCGGGAGCCCCGTAGCTACGCACTCGGTTCCTACGAGTCACATTGGTCCCGTGTGAGGCTTTCGTGAGTCTTACGGTACCGTTTTGTGCTTGTTTTACGCTTTCACCCTTTGATGCCATGTTTTTAAGCTTAAGTCTAACTTTTTGCAAACTTACGTCGTACACTCAAACCGGGAGCGCTGTGACTACGCGGCCGGTTCCTACGAGTTACATCGATCCCGTGCGAGGCGTTTGTGCCTCTTACGGGACCATTTTTTGCTTGTTTTACGTTTTCACCCTTCGATTGCATTTTTTATACTGAAGTCTAAATTTGTAGCAAATTGACGTCATACACTCAAACCGGGAGCCCCGTGATTACGAGGTTGGTTCCTACGATTCGCATTGGTCCCGTGCGAGGTGTTCGTGACTCTTATGGAACCGTTTCGTGTCTATTTTACGTTTTCACCCTTTGATGGCCTGTTTTTATGCTTAAGTCTTATTTTTTGCAAATTTACGTCGTACACTCAAACCGGAAGCTCCGTGACTACGCGATCGATTTCTACGAGTTAGATCGATCCCGTCCGAGGCGTTTGTGCCTATTACGGGACCACTTTGTGCTTGTTTTACATTTTCGTCCTTCGATAGCATGTTTTTATGCTTAAATCTAATTTTTTTGAAAATTTACGTCGTACACTCAAACCGGGATCCCCGTGACTACGCGATCAGTTCCGATGATTCACGTTGGTCCCGTGCGAGGTGTTCGTGACTTTTAACTGACCATTTTCTGGCTATTTTACGCTTTTACCATTCGATGGAATGTTTATATGCCGAAGACTATTTTTTTTGCAAATTTATATCGTACACTCAAATCGGGACTCCCATGACTACGCGGTGGATTCCTACGAGTCACATTGGTCCCGTGCGAGGTGTTCGTCACTCATACTAGACCATTTTGTGGTTGTTTTATGTTTTCACCCTTCGATGGCATGCTTTCATTCTTAACTCTAATTTTTTACAAATTTACATCGTACACTTGAACCAGGAATCCCGTGACTACGCGATCGGTTCCTACGAGTCACATTGGTCCCGTGTTAGGTGTTATTGACTCTTACCGGACCGTTTTGTGATTGTTTTACGTTTTCACTCTTCGATGGCATGTTTTTATGCTTAACTCTATTTTTTTTGCAAATTTACGTCGTACAGTCAAATAGGGAGCCCCGTGACTACGTGGTCGGTTCCTACGAGTCACATCGATCTCGTGCGAGGCGTTCGTACCTCTTACGGGACCGTTTTTTGGCTGTTTTACGTTTTCATCCTTCGATTGCATATTTTTATGCTTAAGTCTAAATTTTTTGCAAATTTACGTCGTACACTCAAATCGGGACTCCCGGGACTACGAGATCGGTTCCTACAAGTCACATCGATCCCGTGTGAGGTGTTCGTGACTCTTACCGGACCTTTTTGTGGTTGTATTACGTTTTGACCCGTCGATTGCATGTTTTCATGCTTAACTCTAAATTTTTGCAATTTTACGTCATACTCTCAAATCGGGATCCCCGTGACTACGCGGTCGGTTCCTACGAGTAACATTGGTCCTGTGCGAGGTTTTCGTGACTCTTACCAGACCGTTTTGTGGTTGTTTTACGTTTTCACTCTTCGATGACATGTTTTGATGCTTAACTCTAATTTTTTGCAAATTTACATCGTACACTCAAACCGGGAGTCCCGTGATTACGCAGTCGATTCCTACGAGTCACGTTGTTCCCGTGCGAGGTGGTCGTGACTCTTATGGGACCGTTTTGTGGCTATTTTACATTTTCACTCTTCGATGGCATGTTTTTATGCTTAAATCTATTTTTTTGCAAATTTACGTCGTTCAGTCAAACCGGGAGCCCTGTGACTACGTGGTCGGTTCCTACGAGTCACATTGGTCCCATGCGAGGCGTTCGTGGCACTTATCGAACCGTTTTGTGGTTGGTTTATGTTTTCACCATTCGATTGCATGTTTTTATGCTTAAGTATAATTTTTTTATAAATTTACGTCGTACACTCAAACCGGGACTCCCGTGACAACGCGGTCGGTTCCTACGAGTCACATTGATCCCGTGCGAGGTGTTCGTGACTCTAACCGGACCGCTTTATGATTGTTTTACGTTTTCACCCTTCAATGGAATGTTTTCATGCTTAACTCTAAATTTTTTACAAATTTATATCGTACACTTAAATCGGGACTCCCATGACTACGCGATCGGTTTCTACGAGTAACATTGGTCCCATGCGAGGTGTTCGTGACTCTTACCAGACCGTTTTGTGGTTGTTTCACATTTTGACCCTTCAATGGCATGTTTTCATGCTTAACTCTAATTTTTTGCAAATTTACATCATACACTCAAACCGGGAATCCCGTGACTACGCGGTCGGTTCCTATGAGTAACATTGGTCCCGTGCGAGGTGTCCGTGACTCTTATTGGACCGTTTTGTGATTGTTTTTCGTTTTCACTCTTCGATGGCATGTTTTTATGCTTAACTCTATTTTTTTACAAATTTACGTCCTACACTCAAACCGAAAGTCCCGTGACTACGCGGTCGGTTCCTACGAGTCACATTGGTCCCGTGCGAGGCGTTCGTGACACTTATCGAGCCGTTTTGTGGTTGTTTTATATTTTCACCCTTCGATAGCATGTTTTTATGCTTGACTCTATATTTTTGCAAATTTCCGTCGTACACTCAAACCGGGAGCCCCGTGACTACCCACTCACTTCCTACGAGTCACATTGGTCCCGTGTGAGGCTTTCGTGAGTCTTACGGTACCGTTTTGTGATTGTTTTACGCTTTCACCCTTTGATGCCATGTTTTTATGTATAAGTCTAACTTTTTGCAAACTGACATCGTACACTCAAACTGGGAGCGCTGTGACTACGCGGCCGGTTCCAACGAGTTACATCAATCCCGTGCGAGGCGTTTGTGCCTCTTACGGGACCATTTTGTGCTTGTTTTACGTTTTCACCCTTCGATTGCATGTTTTCATACTGAAGTCTAAATTTTTAGCAAATTGACGTCGTACACTCAAACCGGGAGCCCCGTGATTACGAGGTTGGTTCCTACGAGTCGTATTGGTCCCGTGCGAGGTGTTCGTGACTCTTATGGAACCGTTTTGTGGCTATTTTACGTTTTCACCCTTCGATGGCCTGTTTTTATGCTTAAGTCTTTTTTTTGCAAATTTACGTCATACACTCAAACCGGAAGCCCCGTGACTACGCGATCGGTTTCTACGAGTTAGATCGATCCCGTGTGAGGCGTTTGTGCCTCTTACGGGACCACTTTGTGCTTGTTTTACGTTTTCACTCTTCGATAGCATGTTTTTATGCTTAAATCAAAATTTTTTGAAAATTTTCATCGTACACTCAAACCGGGATCCCCGTGACTACGCGATCAGTTCCTACGAGTCACGTTGGTCCCGAGTGAGGTGTTCGTGACTTTTAACGGACCATTTTCTGGCTATTTTACGTTTTCACCATTCGATGGCATGTTTATATGCCTAAGACTATTTTTTTGCAAATTTATATCGTACACTCAAACCGGGACTCCCATGACTACGCGGTCGATTCCTACAAGTCACATTGGTCCCGTGCGAGGTGTTCGTGACTCTTACCAGACCGTTTTGTGGTTGTTTTACGTTTTCACCCTTCGATGGCATGCTTTCATACTTAACTCTAATTTTTTGTAAATTTACATCGTACACTCGAACCGAGAACCCCGTGACTACACGGTCGGTTCCTACAAGTCACATTGGTCCCGTGTTAGGTGTTCGTGACTCTTACCTGACCGTTTTGTGATTGTTTTACGTTTTCACTCTTCGATGGCATGTTTTTATGCTTAACTCTATTTTTTTGCAAACTTACGTCGTACAGTCAAATCGGGAGCCCCGTGACTACGTGGTCGGTTCCTACGAGTCACATCGATCTCGTGCGAGGCGTTCGTGACACTTATCGAACCGTTTTGTGGCTGTTTTATATTTTCACCCTTCGATGGCATGCTTTTATGCTTGACTCTAATTTTTTGCAAATTTACATCGTACACTCAAACCGGGAGCCCCGTGACTACGCAGTCGGTTCCTACGAGTCACATTGGTTCCTTGTGAGGCTTTCATGAGTCTTACGGGATCGTTTTGTGCTTGTTTTACGCATTCACCCTTTGATGCCATATTTTTAAGCTTAAGTTAACTTTTTGCAAACATACGTCATACACTCAAACCGGGAGCGCTTTGACTACGCGGCCGGTTCCTACGAGTTACATCGATCCCGTGCGAGGCGTTTGTGCATCTTGCTTGACCATTTTGTGCTTGTTTTATGTTTTCACCCTTCGATTGCATGTTTTTATACTAAAGTCTAAATTTTTAGCAAATTGACGTCATACACTCAAACCGGGAGCCCCGTCATTACGAGGTTGATTCCTACGAGTCACATTGGTCCTGTGCGAGGTGTTCGTGACTCTTATTGAATCATTTTGTGGCTATTTTACATTTTCACCCTTCGATGGCCTGTTTTTATGCTTAAGTCTTATTTTTACAAATTTACGTCGTACACTCAAACCGGAAGCTCCGTGACTACGCGATCGATTTCTACGAGTTAGATCGATCCCGTGTGAGGCGTTTGTGCCTCTTACGGGACCACTTTGTGCTTGTTTTACGTTTTCACCCTTCGATAGCATGTTTTTATGCTTAAATCTAAATTTTTTGAAAATTTACGTCGTACACTCAAACCGGAAATCCCGTGACTACGCGATCAGTTCCTACTAGTCACGTTGATCCCGTGCAAGGTGTTCGTGACTTTTAACGGACCATTTTCTGGCTATTTTACGTTTTCACCATTCGATGGCATATTTTTATGCCGAAGACTATTTTTTTGCAAATTTATCGTACACTCAAATCGGGAGCCCCGTGATTACGCGATCGGTTCCTACGAGTCACATTGGTCCCGTTCGAGGCATTCGTGACTCTTATCGGACCGTTTTGTGGTTGTTTTACGTTTTTACCCTTCGATGGCATGATTTTATGCTTAACTCTAATTTTTTACAAATTTATGTCGTACACTCAAAGTGGGAGCCTCATGACTAAGCACTGAGTTCCTACAAGTCACATTGGTCCCGTGTTAGGTGTTCGTGACTCTTACGGGACCGTTTTGTGTTTGTTTTACGTTTTCACCCTTCGTTTGAATTTTTTTATGCTAAAGTCTAACTTTTTTGCAAATTTACGTCGTACACTCAAATCGGGAGCGCCGTGATAACGTGGTCGGTTCCTACGACTCACATCGATCTCGTGCGAGGCGTTCGTACCTCTTACGGGACCGTTTTGTGGTTGTTTTACGTTTTCATCCTTCGATTGCATGTTTTTATGCTTAAGTCTAATTTTTTTGCAAATTTACGTCGTACACTCAAATCGGGACTCCCGTGACTACGCGATCGGTTCCTACGAGTCACATCGATCCCGTGTGAGGTGTTCGTGACTCTTACCGGACCGTTTTGTGGCTGTTTTAGGTTTTGACCCTTCGATTGCATGTTTTCATGCTTAACTCTAAATTTTTGCAAATTTACATCATACACTCAAATCGGGATCCCCGTGACTACGCGGTCGGTTCCTACGAGTAACATTGGTCCCGTGCGAGGTTTTCGTGACTCTTACCAGACCGTTTTGTGGTTGTTTTACGTTTTCACTCTTCGATTGCATGTTTTTATGCTTAACTCTAATTTTTTGCAAATTTACGTCGTACACTCAAACCGGGAGTCCCGTGACTACGCAGTCGATTCCTTCGAGTCATGTTGTTCTCGTGCGAGGAGTTCGTGACTCTTATGGGACCGTTTTGTGCCTATTTTACGTTTTCACTCTTCGATGGCATGTTTTTATGCTTAAATCTATTTTTTTGCAAATTTACGTCGTACACTCAAATCGGGAGCCCCGTGACTACGTGGTCGATTCCTACGAGTCACATTGGTCCCATGTGAGGCGTTCGTGACACTTATCGAACCGTTTTGTGGCTGTTTTATGTTTTCACCATTCGATTGCATGTTTTTATGCTTAAGTCTAATTTTTTTGCAAATTTACGTCGTGCACTCAAACCGAGACTCCTGCGAGAACGCGGTCGGTTCCTCCGAGTCACATTGATCCCGTGCGAGGTGTTCGTGACTCTAACCGGACCTCTTTATGGCTGTTTTACGTTTTGACCGTTCGATGGAATGTTTTCATGCTTAACTTTAATTTTTTTGCAAATTTATATCGTACACTCAAATCGGGACTCCCATGACTACACGGTCGATTCCTACGAGTAACATTAGTCCCATGCGAGGTGTTCGTGACTCTTACTAGACCGTTTTGTGGTTGTTTTATGTTTTGACCCTTCGATGGCATATTTTCATGCTTAACTCTAATTTTTTGCAAATTTATATCGTACACTCGAACCGAGAACCCCGTGACTACGCGGTCGGTTCCTACGAGTAACATTGGTCCCGTGTGAGGTGTTCGTGACTCTTAGCGGACCGTTTTGTGATTGTTTTACGTTTTCACTCTTCGATGGCATGTTTTTATGCTTAACTCTATTTTTTTACAAATTTACGTCGTACACTCAAACCGAAAGTCCCCTGACTATGTGGTCGGTTCCTACGAGCCACATTGGTCCCGTGCGAGGCGTTCGTGACACTTATCGAACCGTTTTGTGGCTTTTTTATATTTTCACCCTTCGATGGCATGCTTTTATGCTTGACTCTAATTTTTTGCAAATTTACGTCGTACACTCAAACCGGGAGCCCCGTGACTATGCAGTCGGTTCCTACGAGTCACATTGGTCCCTTGTGAGGCTTTCGTGAGTCTTACGGGATCGTTTTGTGCTTGTTTTACGCATTCACCCTTTGATGCCATATTTTTAAGCTTAAGTTAACTTTTTGCAAACTTACGTCATACACTCAAACCGGGAGCGCTGTGACTACGCGGCCGGTTCCTACGAGTTACATCGATCCCGTGCGAGGCGTTTGTGCATCTTACTTGACCATTTTGTGCTTGTTTTATGTTTTCACCCTTCGATTGCATGTTTTTATACTGAAGTCTAAATTTTTAGAAAATTGACGTCATACACTCAAATCGGGAGCCCCGTCATTACGAGGTTGATTCCTACGAGTCACATTGGTCCTGTGCGAGGTGTTCGTGACTCTTATGGAATCATTTTGTGGCTATTTTACATTTTCACCCTTCGATGGCCTGTTTTTATGCTTAAGTCTTATTTTTTACAAATTTACGTCGTACACTCAAACCGGAAGCCCCGTGACTACGCGATCGGTTTCTACGAGTTAGATCGATCCCGTGTGAGGCGTTTGTGCCTCCTACGGGACCACTTTGTGCTTGTTTTAGTTTTCACCCTTCGATAGCATGTTTTTATGCTTAAATCTAAATTTTTTGAAAATTTACGTCGTACACTCAAACCGGGAATCCCGTGACTACGCGATCAGTTCCTACTAGTCACGTTGATCCCGTGCGAGGTGTTCGTGACTTTTAACGGACCATTTTCTGGCTATTTTACGTTTTCACCATTCGATGGCATGTTTTTATGCCGAAGACTATTTTTTTTGCAAATTTGTCGTACACTCAAATCGGGAGCCCCGTGATTACGCGATCGGTTCCTACGAGTCACATTGGTCCCGTTCGAGGCATTCGTGACTCTTATCGGACCGTTTTGTGGTTGTTTTACGTTTTTACCCTTCGATGGCATGCTTTTATGCTTAACTCTAATTTTTTCAAATTTATGTCGTACACTCAAAGCGGGAGCCTCATGACTAAGCACTGAGTTCCTACAAGTCACATTGGTCCCGTGTTAGGTGTTCGTGACTCTTACGGGACCGTTTTGTGTTTGTTTTACGTTTTCACCCTTCGTTTGAATTTTTTTATGCTAAAGTCTAACTTTTTTGCAAATTTACATCGTACACTCAAATCGGGAGCGCCGTGATAACGTGGTCGGTTCCTACGAGTCACATCGATCTCGTGCGAGGCGTTCGTACCTCTTACGGGACTGTTTTGTGGTTGTTTTACGTTTTCATCCTTCGATTGCATGTTTTTATGCTTAAGTCTAATTTTTTTGCAAATTTACGTCGTACACTCAAATCAGGACTCCCGTGACTACGCGATCGGTTCCTACGAGTCACATCGATCCCGTGTGAGGTGTTCGTGACTCTTACCGGACCGTTTTGTGGCTGTTTTACATTTTGACCCTTCGATTGCATGTTTTCATGCTTAACTCTAAATTTTTGCAAATTTACGACATACACTCAAATCGGGATCCCCATGACTACGCGATCGGTTCCTACGAGTAACATTGGTCCCGTGCGAGGTTTTCGTGACTCTTACCAGACCGTTTTGTGGTTGTTTTACGTTTTCACTCTTCGATGGCATGTTTTTATGCTTAACTCTAATTTTTTGCAAATTTACGTCGTACACTCAAACTGGGAGTCCCGTGACTACGTAGTCGATTCATACGAGTCACGTTGTTCCCGTGCGAGGTGTTCGTGACTCTTATGGGACCGTTTTTTGGCTCTTTTACGTTTTCACTCTGCGATGGCATGTTTTTATGCTTAAATCTATTTTTTTACAAATTTACGTCGTACACTCAAACCGGGAGCCCCGTGACTACGTGGTCGGTTCTTACGAGTCACATTGGTCCCATGCGAGGCTTTCTTGACACTTATCCAACCGTTTTGTGGCTGTTTTACATTTTCAGCCTTCGATGGCATGTTTCTACGCTTAAGTCTAAATTTTTTACAAATTTACGTCGTACACTCAAACCAGGAGCCCCATGACTACGCGGTCGGTTCCTACGAGTCAAATTGATCCCGTGCGAGGTGTTCATACCTCTTACGGGACCGTTTTATTACTTTTTTACGTTTTCACCCTTCGATTGCATGTTTTTATGCTCAAGTCTAAATTTTTTATAAATTTACGTCGTACACTCAAACCGAGACCCCCATGGCTACTTGGTCAGTTCCTACGAGTCATATTGATCCCGTGCGAGGTGTTCATGACTCTTACCTAATGTTTTGTGGTTGTTTTACGTTTTCATCCTTCGATGGCATGTTTTTATTCTTAAGTCTAATTTTTTTGCAAATTTATATCGTACACTCAAACCGGGAGCCCCGTGACTACGCGGTTGGTTCCTACGAGTCACATTGGTTCCGTGCGAGGTGTTCGTGAGTCTTACCGGACCGTTTTGTGGATGTTTTACGTTTTCATCCTTCGATGGCATGTTTTTATGCTTAACTCTAATTTTTTGGAAATTTACATCGTACACTCAAACCGGGAGCCCCGTGACTACGCGGTCAGTTCCTACGAGTCACGTTGGTCCCGTGTGAGGCGTTCGTGACTCTTACGGGATCGTTTTGTGTTTGTTTTACCTTTTCACTCTTCGATGCCATGTTTTTATGCTTAAGTCTAACTTTTTGCAAATTTACGTCTTACACTCAAACCAGGAGTGCCGTGATTACGCGGTCGGTTCCTACGAGTCACATTGGTATGTTTATTATTGGTTTTACATTTTCATTCACCAATGTTCAGTTTTCAAATGTTGTATGCTCTCCTTAATCAATTTAGAACACTTACTTATTTCATAAAATTTCTAGAAAGTTTCATTTGTTTATTCATGAAATCCAACTTATTTTAATATTAAAATAAACCCAACAACAACAACAACCATAAAATCCGTAGCTAAACCACCAATAAATCCCTTCCACCGATTTAACATCTAAAAATAGTATATAAATCCATGTATCCCCTTCCTCCATGTCAACCACTTATTAAGGCCTTAAAACACACACATCTTACACAACACACACACGCACACACAACTAAATAAAGAATTTACTTTGGTAAAGGTGCACTACACTAGAAAATCTTCTATTATCAATATAAAATACTTACCAAATTTATTCAAAACTTGAGATCCTCCGAATAATCTCCCTCATTCTTGATCCTTGCATATTTGTGCAAACAACTCGAAATCATCCCTTTTCCGATCACTTCTTCGAGTTCCGCTTTAGCTTTCACTATTGTCTCTGATTGCGCAGTACCTCTGCCATAGCCATGTTGTATCAGTCTCGACACAAAGAGGTCCTACAATAGCAAAATTATATTTTAAAAAGATATATTAACCATTATGTAGGGAAAGTAGTCATTTTACAACAATATGTGACTTAATTTTCTGATTTGTGAATGTTCTTGGTTTTTTGTTTTATTTACCAGTTTTTCAATTTTGGCATAGGACATTCATGAAGAATTAGTGAAGATGAGTAAGTAGTTGAGAAAGGAGACAAACCAAGAACATGTGTTCGATGTGGGTCCTGTCAATTTATTCTGAGTTCTATTGTGAAATATTAAGTATTGTCCTCACCCTGAGTTTGTACGGGGGAGTGATTCGAATAGGGATTCAAATTAGGAACATACACAAGCAAGAATACTTCAAATAAAACTATTATTTAAAACAACTGACATTCTTTGATAGAACAGGGCAATACATCTTTTCAGTGTAGAGAAGCTGGTATGCATAATAAAATGGAAGTAAATACTTGTAAACATAAAATCACTACTGGTGTTATTTTTTTAAAGGAAAAATAAAGAACAGTTTCTAATATTTCTATTACCTCAATCTGTAAAGATATTCTAGATGACATAAATATCAATGACTAATCTGTAAATAAATCAGGCCACAAATTAACATAAAGTGCGTAAGAAAACTCACTCACTAAGCATAACTAAATACATTTGAAAGTCACAGCAGAAATTGATTGGAGAAATTGAACAACTAGCAGAGAGGGTCAATTGAAAAATAAGTAACTAACTAAATGAAATACAATCTCAAACCCTAGGTCGAAAACATGAAGTAATGATACAAATTGAAAGTAACAAAGAATACGAAGGAGGAGATGAGATTACGGGACTGAACCTTTGTAAACGAACAGGTTAATACCTATGTAAGCAGCGGTACACCAAGATTCGCAAGTAGATGATATTATGGGTAGATGAGAGAGAGAACCTACGAAGGAGAAGATGAGAGAGTGTCGGAAAAAGAGGGACTGACGGGGGTAGGGTTTCGCAGGTGAGAGCAGCGTGGGCGTGGGTGGGTTTGGGGGGAAGTTTACAATCGATTTTTTTTTTGTATAATTTGATATATTTTGGTATTTTACATTTAAAAATATATATAAAATACTTTTGGCATCACAATTTCCTTTGTTGCCAAAAGTGGTCTATTTTTCTCAACAAGAGTATTATGTTGCCAAAAGTTAGGTCATGTTTGGCAACAAACAATTCTGATGCTAAAAGTTAAAATTCTCCCCCCCCCCCCCCTTTTATTTTGCTACCTTCCCACTTAAAATTTTAACTTTTGGCAACAAAGTTTATTTTATGCTGCCAAAAGTACCCTCTCAAATAGTCTTTTGGCAACATAAATAAGATTTTGTTGCCAAAAGAGTATCTTTGGCAACAAAAATAGCTTGTGTTGTTAAATATTGTTGCTAATGGTGCAAATTCTTGTAGTAAAGGGATATTTATAGATGTTTATATTTATTCCATTTCAGTTATTGTATTGGCTGTGACCCAAAAGCTTATTCGGGTCTACTTTTTATAGTATATTCTGTGGTAGTTATTTATTTCATTTTTATTCTAGCATTTCATTTATCTTAGTTCTTTCATGCATCTTTCTTTCTTTTATCAGTAGTGTTAGTTGGTTTATGTTGCACATTTTATTTAATTTTAACATCTCGCCTATATGATATCGGGTAGTTAGTCCTATATTATATAGTACCGGCAGTTGATGTTGAGACTGGACCATCTGAAATTCCTGATTTAATATAGTATAAGGCTCGCCACCCGTTATTATTTTAGGCGGGGTGTTACATATATCTTATGTTTATCGGGGATAACTTACTGCTCAGATTAAATGGAAGGGCTAACTCATTATAGAGGTACATAACATGTAATCCCTCTCTCCATTTGAGAGCACCGTGCACGTGCTCCCTCTCTTCAAGATGTCAGATTATGCGTGTTCTTGCGATACGCAACTTAGAGAGAGACGAGGACCCTTCCTTGAGAAAAGATTTTCAAACTCTAGCTATTTCCATTTTTCTCTTTCACTGCTGCTCCGAAGGTTTATTATTTTTCTCTAAGGTCCAAAACCTCATTGGGTGCCACCAACCCCACAAGCTTCCGTTTTTCTATTTTAAACTAAGGTTTGCTATTTTAAACTAAGGTTTGCCGTTTCTTTTTTCTCTTTCAATCACTCTTTCACACGACGAACACTGGGAATCGCGAGTTATTTTTAATGGTCAAATATGAGTTTAGATCAAAGATCTATGTTCTGAGATTTGGGGATGAACTTATTGTAAGGGAGTGAAACCGCTGTTGTTTCTGATCCTCAACTCCCTAAAGAGAGGCATGTTACCATTCAACGCCATATTGTGTTGTTACCTATCATGTGATCATAAATTAGTATTATATTTTTTCTTTAATTTTGTTGTATTTCAGGAACAATCTACAAGAAATGGGTTGGTGTCTTATCTCAAGGATTTCAATTTTGAGGGTTCTTAGGTTCCAAGAAATGGCTTTCTTTTTGGATCTGTTCATAAGAATCTACATGAGTTGAAACCTAAGTTGGTAACTTTTTTTTATCTCAACTATTAATATTTTTTGTTTCTTATATTTTTTGGCAGGGAGAAAAATCAAACGGTTTAGCTGGAGAGAGATGTTTATGCTCAAGTTTAATCTTAAAGTTTAATCTTACTTAACATATGTTGGGGAGCAGGAAAAGATATGGAATGAGGTGTGAGATATTTTTATTTTGGGTACCATTTTTTACAAATACTGTTTATCAAGCCTGTAGACATTTTTTTGAGGTTTTGAGTAGAAATCAAGGGTTATTCGTGTGAGATGTCAGGTATATCAATTTAGTGGTCATTTATTTTGAGTTTTAGTTTAAACCATTGAAAATTTCATGTTATTTGTACTGGCTTAAGTTTTTTTTACAAGCTTTTGGGATTCGAATAGTGAACATCATATCCCAGTGACATGAAGAATTTTTGCCATTCGTAAACATCATGAAGAACTTCTGGGCTTCTAGGATTCGAAAATTTCATGTTATTGTGCTCACCACATTTGTCATTTTCAGTGACAAGAAGAACTTGATTGGAGTAGCTTGGAAGAAAAATATTTATAGGACATATTTGGTTTTCTTCTTCAAGTCTATACACCCCCTCAGAAGTACCTACGCATTATTGTATAAGAAAACATTTACAGTTAATAGATAAATCATGGTTCATTCAAGTAAATATGTCCAATAGGTTATGTGTTTTGATATTGCAAGTTATACACACAAGCACAACATCTCTTTATTATTGCAAAACACTATATGCATTTTTTATTTTGCGTTTACAGGTAGTATATTTCATAAGGGTGCATGGGTTTTCATGGGATGGTTTGATGCGAGGTTTACGAGAGAAAGACAATGGGCGAGGGAATTGTCAGCTCATTAGAATGCTGGGAGACTTTGAAGTTTATTTAAAAATGGGAGTACAACACTTCAGAGTGTTGACCACTCTTATGATAAAAAAGTATAACTTATTGGTAGACCCATACACCTAGAGCCAAGTCTGCCGGTTACTCAACAAGAAAATTTTTATCCACTCCATTAGTCTGTCAGAAAAGTTAGTGATACATAAATCTTTGTAGTCTCCATCTTAATATCCCTTTTCAAATATCAATGAACCCAAAAAGATTAATGTTTTTCAAACTTATCTCTCCTAGGGTAATGTTACTCTCCAAGAACTAAGCTTCTATATATAGGTCTTTGATGGTTATTTATTTTTGATTAAATTTTTTTCAAAAGATGCCATATTAGGTGATGGGTAATTTTTTTGGGAAATATTTTTTCGGGGAGAAGTTGTGTTGAATGAATATCAATTTCCTTTTTATATCTTAATGTAAAAAACTAATATATAAGTTGGAATGTGCTTTAACTTTTGTTTCCCACTATTGTATAAGGGTTTGCATGTCAAATGAATTTGGTGCACTTTTTAATTAGTAAACATCAAAAGAAGGGGTTTTTTTTTATTTAACCCAATTTTTCACTTCAATCTCCCTAAAAATGAGGGTTATAGAAAAAGAATGGAGTTTAGAAAAATATAAAATGTAGTGTGACATGCATATTTACATAATTACACACGGGAACAAATTCATCACATGAACAAATTTATCGTTATGCCATCGATACGGATACAAAATATCACATGAACAAATTTATCATCATGCCATCGGCACGAGTAAATGCATATACGTTCATTGGAATTATGTAAATATGCATGTCACACTACATTTTATGTGATATTAACTTGTGAAGAATGAAATAATTATTAGTGAAAGTTATTTGAAATGGAATATTAAATTATAATTGAGAATAATAATTGTTCAGTAGAAGAAAAAGCTAATAATATAAAATACGCGTGACACATGGTAGCTTATGAACTTAAGGGTACTTGGAGGCGGGGTAGCGTAACTAGGAGGTTAAAATGAAAACGTTAGGCGCCTAATATAGTTGATGGGTGAGTAATGACTCATGTGAGTATGACACCAATTTAAATATGGAAGAATGCACTCATATTTATTATTTATTTTAATTACTTGCAAAATATTTTCAAATGATTTGGGCTTATTAAATTTATTTTCAAAACTTTTTAGATGCTCAATGACAAGGATGTCAAGCATGATTATTATTCTAGGTATCGAAGCTACGACCATTGTAGGACATTGCAAGATTTGATGTAGTCGGTTCTATTATCACCTTGTAGACATGACTTTTTTTATATTCGAGCGTGTTGCCCATGTCAGTCATATTTATTTTATTTTACTTCATTATTCGGATTTATTGTATGGATGTTGCACCGATTGTTTATTCGGTTAAGTTTTTCATGTATGGGATTTCTCTTTCAAATTTAATATGTGATTGCCGACTCTTATTGTTGTTGGGATAAATATTGGTTTGTTTATGGTATTGTTGTGTCAAGTTAATAAGACTAAAACTTGACACACGACTTAATTTAATAATAGGTGGTTAGTAATTAGTTGTTTCGACAGTGATGCTAAGAATTAGCCAATGAGATTCATGTTTTATTTTAGTAAAGGGGTAGCAACCCGTTATTTTGATTCTAGCATAGCGTTTTGTGATATAGAGCCCTATTATTAGGACTATTGTACTCATTTACGCATATACGTTCTTTTGATTATATAATTTGTATTAACTATAGGCTTATGCAAATTCGATCTAGTTTCAGATGCCGCCAGGAGAGATCACCCATGGCGCGCAACCTCCCTGATAGCACTACAGTGGTATGTTCACGTAATTATATCACACACACACACACACACACACACACACACACACACACACAGATATATATATATATATATATATATATATATATATATATATATATATATATATATATATTCCTAATAATTTTGGCTAACCGTGCCTATCACTTGTAGCACTTAGCTTAATAATTTCGAATATCGTTGTTGTTTTCAATTATTTAATTATTTACTTAATTAATTAATTGACACTCAAAATATCTGGATATGTACAATTCTCCAATAGTTCGTATCCCTATTATCTCGCATTTTCATTATCCATCCATTAAATATTTTTTCGAGTATAATTTTTCCCCAAATACTTAATTTCCTACCTCGAATATATTCCAACTCATCCTAAGGTATTTATATTATTATTAACCATCTTTCCAGGAGTCCTAACCTATTCCTGAATATCATAGTTTATCGCAAAAATTAAATTCGTTAACAAAACCTTAAAACATAACAACTTGGGAATAACAGGGGTGCCAAACTAGTTTGGCTCGAGGGCGGACCGGTTTTCCCCTCCAGTACTACCCATATTCATCGTTTTATGAAATTCATCTATTTTCACCCATTTCCCTTTCTCTAAAAATCAAATATCACCAAGAATTTCCCTTTCTCCAATAGTTCTAACTATAAAACTAATCCATTTTCATATTCAATCCATACATTCGTGACAACTACGTGGGATTCATCATTATTTTTCCACAATTGAATAATTTTCACATTAACCCAATAGTTCATAAATTCCAAATCTCATAAGAATCAATCTTTCTACATGATTTCCTATTTCTAGTTTTGTATTCATATAACTCATGTCTCAATATTATGAAATTTATATCCCCAAAACCCATTTTTATATGAATCACGAAAATCAATTTTTACTAATAATGATATGAATTGAATTACAAACACAAATTACTAAGTAAGTTAATTACTTGCCTTAATCACTTGCAGAGTCTAAATTTGTGTGAAGAAATCCTTTTGGTAATGATCCTCTCGCATAACTTTTCCACAATCTTCTCCAACCAATCTTCGCTTGAGTTCTTAAGTTTACTCTTCACTTTCCTCTTGAACTCTTCAATTTCTCCTCAAATTTCTTTTTCTATTTCTCTCTAACTCTTTGTATAACTCAACTGTAATACCCCGTATTTTTATGCTATATTATTTTGGTGATTTATTGAATTTAATGTGAGTTAATTATTTAATAAAAATTCGGAAATTAATTATGTTCTAATTATTAACGTGACGAGAGTTAGTAATTATGGAAAATTTGTTGAATATTACTAATGAGCAAAGTAATATATGATATTGATATTATTGAATGTCACGAGAAAATAAAATGACAATTTTGAAAATTTGAGTCGGGACGCGCCCGTGTCGCGTCGGGACTAAATATTGATAAATAAAAGTGAATATTTTATAAGTCGTTCGTATAGTCATTTTGAGTGCGCCAACGCATCCGGAAGGGTCGAGATAGTCAGAAAAGTGTACCCGGGGGTTTAGTTTGGGTCTCGGGGCATTTTTAGGCCTAAGTGGTACCCCGGGAGGGCATTTTGCACATTTCACATTTATGGGTAATTAAACCCACGAAAATTCAAAGGGTTATATCAGATATCTGGATTGTCATCTAGGGTTAGAAACTCTAAACACAAGTGAAGGCCATAGGAGATAAAGGAGAGAGCTCTCAAGGAAAATTCAAGGCCCGAAATCCACCCGTTTGCACCGCAACCACCACCAATGTGTAGATCGCGCAACGGGCTACGCAACCACACGAAAAACATCTGCAAATCAGAACGTCGAAAATCCCAGGAAAGTGTTTATCTTGCTTATTTCATTGGTGCAATTTTCATATTAGTTTAGGAATGATTAGGGATGAAATATATGGAAGAAAACCCAAAGTGTGATAGGAATTTGCATGTAGTAAAGACTTAAACCTTATTCTGGAAGTCTTTTGTGATGTAGAAGAATAATCCACGAAATTTTGGTGTAAATAAGAAAGAAATTTTGGGATAAAACAGATTAGAATCATGATTTAGATATTTTTAGGGTTCTTGAGTTTTAAATGAATTTCGGTATGATTAATCCATGTTTAGTGACGTAAATTGACATGCTTTACGTAGAATGTGTATCCTATCATGTTAGGATGTTAGTGGCAGAATTTTTGAGACGTTTGGGATCGAAAAATATGGATTTGGATGAAGTTAGATAGTAGAACCCGTAACTGCAATTCTGCAGAAATCAAAATACCTGCTTGATCAATCGATCGAGCCAGAGCATCGATCGATCGAGCCCTCCTGGCAGACTCCTATTTCCCTTTTTAGTGAGTTAAATTCAATTTATTATGAGATAATTGTTGGGCATCCTTAATAAAATGTTTTGGGAGATAGGGAAGACCAGTAGGACATGTGAATAGATTTTGGGACCCTTAATGTCGGCCAAAGATTGTATTTTGGGATAATTACATAAGGGTCGGTGAATTTATGATTTAAAGAGAGAGACACGTAAGAGAGTTACTTTGGGATAGATGTGTATACCTACTGAATTTTATAATTGGGAGGATAGAATCCATGAAGCGTTATGTAGTAAGTGGAAAAGTTCCTCAAATTAAAGTAAGATGTGAATGGTTATACGTGATAACTATATAATGAGAAATAAATGCAAATGACGTAATTATGGGAATTGAGAATTTACCCATTATTGATATGGTAATATTAGTATAGTTATATGATTGTGTATGCATATACTATCTATGCGTGAAAATCATGCCCACGCTACTTGCTATCCCTGAGGTCTCCACGTTGGGATAGTCTTATCTCGATGGGATCTTTATGGGGGATATTGACTTGTACCCTAGAAGATAGATATCCTTGGTACAGGCTATCGGAATGATAGTTCATACGGTCCTAAGAGATGCGGGTATGTGCTTTCCTCTTAGAGACTTGGAATCTATGCTTCGCCTCATATTGTTTGTGTATAGGTATCCTTGGTACAGGCTATCGCAGTGATAGTTCAGACGATCCGAAGAGACTTGGAATCTATACTTCGCCTCAATTTTGTTTGAGTATGTGTTAATACAGTTCGAGAGTGATTCCGAATCTGTATTCCCTTAGTACGAGTGATACGGGGATTGGATAGTAGAGTATGCCCGCACCATAGTTTTATTTGGGGTGCTGTTATGATATATATATATTTTATGAGTAGTTAATATATATATGAAATTCTGAAATCTGGAACTGCCTACTGTGATGTGATATGTAGGACATTGTTGATGACTCAATTATAAATACTTGTTTTGTGAAAGTATAATATAACAATGGAAAAACTTTATTGATTAATAAAGTTAAAATGAGAACTTTGGTTACAAATTGAAATATTCTTTTCAAACAATTAAATCGTTAAATTTTGAATCTTACGAGTAATCTAAGATAAGTTAAATCAGTGGGAAGATTAGTGCGATAAATGATAAGACAAACCATTGGGAAGGTTAGTGCGATAGGTATGCACATTAGAAGAGAGGTCAGAATTTCTCAAGAGAGTGTCGCACTAACATGTTGTTGCATTGGCCTGTATCAATTTAAATACTTGCTAAACGTATTTTAAATCAAACACACTATCGGGCTCTGACCCGTTTCTTTTTCTCTCTCTCTCTCTTGTATACATATGTATGTATTACAGGTGCCCAGCCACAGGGGCGTCTTGCTTAGGATCCCTTGAAAGGAACATACTGCAGCTTAGGTGGGAGTTGCAGGACACTTGTATAGACGACTTCGTTCACTTCATTCCACATCTATCGTACTCATTTATTGGGCATGTGTCGCCCTTTCCACTATTTATCTGTTTTATTGGGACAATTGTATTTCCATTATTTCCAGTACTGTTACTATGGGATTTATTTCAGTATGGATGTTTTACCTTAAGTCTTAAATGTTGGGACTTTAAATGTTTAAATTTAATGGATTATGTTCCAGGATAATTGTTGTATGATTCTTATTTATTGAAAATGTTGTTACTAATTAAATAAATAAGTTTTTCTTTAAAAATACATTTTGGTTATAAAGGTTAAAAATGGTTTTGACACTTAGCTTAAATAATTTGGGTGTTAATTTGGAAAAGTTTATTTTTATGACAGTGATGCTAAGAATGAACCAACTGCTCACCTTGATTTTAATTTAATAAAGGAGTGATCGCCCGATATTTAATTATGCAGGGTGTCACATCAACTAACCTTTGGAATTGTGAAAATGACTTTTTATTTCACCCTAATCCTCCAATATAAAATTCTAAATCCAAAATTGACTATTCATGTTCCCTTAAAATGACAGTAATACCCTTATTTTAGTCCCATCTAGTCTAAAAAGCTACCAAGACCCAAACACAACTATCGAGTACTTAATTTGGGCGATTTTGATCCATTCAGGATCAATCGTGCACTCGAAATCATCTTCTGAGTCAATTTTCAATATTTTTCCATCTCAACCTAATATAATTTAATCACACATGCCTCGGTTGAGATATTGTTATATTTTATAGCGTTTACTCAATTACGACTTAATTCAGTTTTATTTATTGTAACACACTAGTGAATACATTATCACATAAATATTAATTCATTTCACTCTAAATTAATATTTATTTATTTATTTTCAAATTATTTCATGATTAAAATAAATTATGTGTCACCCGCATAAATTAAATATTCAATTATATATATATATATATATATATATATATATATATATATATATATATAAGTACAGGATGTAACATACTTCCCCCTTGAAAAGGAATTTCATCCCTAAAATTCGAGTATACCTAGAATAAAGAGTTTTGGATACTTCTCACGCATATCCTCCTCATGTTCTAATGTCAAGAGTATACCTAGAACAAAGAGTATACCTAGAAACGTTTCGAACCCCCGGCCACGAACAGTTGTGCTATTTTTTTAGAAAAAAATTAAAAATGTTAATTCGTGGATTGAATTAAATATTCGGGAACAATTGTGACATTCTGAAAAATATATGAATTGAGATGATGGGTTAAAATTAGTTGACATTTATTGAGGATGCAATAGTTAGAATAAATGGAAAGAATTTTAGTCGAAAATGAATAATGAATTTGGGATGAAAATTCAGAAATATAGGGATGCGGGTTAAGTGAAACTAATATGTATCCAAAAATTTATATGATGAGATTTAATTAATTAATTTAGTGAACGATTAATTAATTATGGATATGAACAATATAGTGAAAGTAGTTTATATGTGCCATGAGGGATAGGCACGATTAAATGAAATTTTAAGAAATATATATACAGATATAGAAATAGTGTGTGTGTGTGTGTGTGTGTGTGTGCATATATATATATATATATATATATATATATATATATATATATATATATATATATACATATATATATATATATATATATATATACATATATATATATATATATATTATGTCGGTGTGAATGATATAATTAATTAAACATACCACTCTAGGGGTGCTATTAATGGAGGTTATGCGATGTGGGCATTCTCCCTGGAGAGTGAAAGCACGTTAAATATCGACCAAAGATCATAGCGCCATGCATGCCAGAAAAAGTTGGAGTTGAGTGAGGTAATGTTTGTATGGTTATGCTCACTGGCTCAGGACTATGATCACCTCTAATACATTTTATTTTTGGGTACGGTAGACGACTTTGTCCCAGTATGTTTAAGGTGAGGAAGTATTATCCTGAAGAGTAGTACGCTAAATAACCGTATCTCAGGGAGTTTTATATCGGAGGGATGACTTGTATACGTATATATATATATATATATATATATATATATATATATATATATATATATATATATGATGTGAACATTGTGTATATTAATATGAACAAGTATACACGGTTTAAACATTAAGTGTGAATAATGTTGAAATAACCAATGAAATTTAATGACTTTAATTAATTAATTATAAGTTAGAATTATAAGTATTAATGGTAATTAGGATTAATTTCATCAAATACGCGGTGATGGGATAGCATACAGAATTAAGGAGGGTATGGGACTCGTTAAGAAGGTAGCATAACAAGGCGGTAAAAAAGTAAATGTTAGGTGAGTACTTTAAGTAAGAGCTGCATAACGTCCCAAGAGACTGTGACACCAATTTAAAATATGGAAGAATGGTCATAATTAATTATGCATTTTAATTACTTGCAAAACATTTTCTAAAAGGTTTTTGGGAGCCGACTCATATCAAATCTATTTTCAAAACCTTTTAGGTGTTCAGCCACAGGGACACCAAGCGTTATTATTCTTCCAGGTATCGGAGCAGCGACCATTGTGGGACGTTACAGGATTTGATGTAGTCGCTTCTATAATCACCTTCTAGACATGACTCTTTTTATATTTGGGCCTGTTGCCCGTGTCAGTCAGATTTAATCTATTTCACTTCATTATTGGAATTTATTGTATGGATGTTATACTGATGGTTTATTCGATACTTGGTTTTATTTATTCTTGCATTTAGACTTCTTTATTAATGCGATCATCTAAACTAGTTATTATGGATGGGATTATGATGAATTGATTGCTTTCAGTATTGTAATTAAATACTAAGATTTGACACAGCTTGCTAAACTAATAGGTGGTTAGTTATTAATCAAATTTCGATAGTGATGCTAAGAATGAGCCATATGAGACCCTCGTTTTATATTTGTAGAAGGTTGGTCACCCGTTATTTTAATACCCCGTAATTTTATATATATTTAATTGTATATTTAAATTATGCAGGTGACACATAATTTACTTCAACCGCGAAATAATTGAAAATAAATAAATATTAATTTAGAGTGAAATGAATAAATATTTATGTGATTATGCATTTACTAGTATGTTACAGTAAATAAAATTGAATTAAGTCGTAAGTGAGTAAACGTGATAGAACTTAATAATATCTCAACCGGGCATGTGTGATTAAATTATATTAGGTTGAGATGGGAAAATATTTATAAGTGACCTAGGTGATGATTTTGAGTGCACAGTTGATCCAGAATGGGTCAAAATAGTTACGATTAAGTACCCGGGGATTGTGTTTGGGTCTCGAAGCTTTTTAGACTAGGCGGGACTAAAGTAAGGGTATTATGGTCATTTTAATGTCACATGAATAGTCAATTACGGCTTTAGTCTTATATGTTATAGGCTTAGGGTAAAAGGAAAATTCATTTTCACATTCCCCAAGGTTTAGTTGAGTTATACAAAGAGTTAGAGAGACCTAAAAAGAAATTTGAGGAGAAATTCAAGATTTCAAGAGGAAAGTGAAGAGTAAACTCAAGAACGCAAGAGAAGATTGATTTGGTGAAGATGGTGGAAGAATTGTAGGGTAGGATAATATCCAAAAGGATTTCTTCATACAAATTCATACTCTACAAGTGATTAACTTGCTTAGTAATTTGTGTTTGTAATTCAATTCATATTATTGTTGGTGAAAATTGATTTGGGTGGGATTCATATGAAAATGGGTTTTAAGGATATAAATTTCGTAGTATGTAGACATGAATTATATGAATTAAAATCTGAAAATGGGCACTCATATAGAAAGATTGATTCTTTTGAGGTTTGGAATTTCTAAACTATTGGGTTAATGTGAAAATTATTCAATTGTGTAAAAATAATGATGAATCCCATGTAGTTGTCACGAATGTATGAATTGAATATGAAAACGGATTAATTTTATAGTTAGAACTATTAGAGAAGAAAATTATTAGTGAAATTGCATTTGTAGAGAAAGGGAAATGGGTGAAAATTGTTGAATTTTGTAAAAGGATGAATATGGGAAGTACTGAGGGGGGCGAGCCGATTCGCCCCCAAGCCGAACCGGTCTGGCACCCCTGTTAAACCCAATTTGTTATGTTTTAAGGTTTTGCTAATGAATTTAATTTCGGGATAAACAATGATATTCGGGACTAGGTTGGGAATCCTGGAAAGATGGTTAATAATAGTATAAATACCTTTGGATGAGTTTGAATATATTCGGGGTAGGAAATTATGTATTGGGGGGAAAATTATACTCGGGAAAATTATTGACGGGTGGATAATGAAATTTCGAGATAATGGGGATATGGGCTATTGGATAAATATATGTATCCATAGCTAATATTATGATAATAAATTAATTAATTAAGTGAACAATTAAATAATTGAGAATGGCAACGATAGTCGAAATTGTTAGGCTAAGTTCTATAAGTGATAGGCACGGTTAGCCGGAATTATTGGAAAAATTTATATACAAGTACGAATACAGTATATAATATATACTATATATATATATATATATATATATATATATATATATATATGTGTGTGTGTGTGTGTGTACGATATAATTATATCAACATACCACTATAGTGCTATCCGGAAGGTTGCACATCGTGGGTGATCTCTCTTGGCGAATCCCAGCAGGTGTAGTATCGGCTCCAGGGTCAAAGGGCCATAGATGCCCACCCTATGTGAGGTTGGAGCCTTGGTGAGGTGATTTATGGTATGACCATGCTTCACTGACTCATGACTATGACCACCTCTAGTATGTTTGTTATTTTTAAAGAGTTCGGTGTGAGATTTCGACTCAGTAGCCGAGGATGATGTGTGTATACCATGGAGCATGGTAGCATTGTGAAGACCGCATCCCGTGAGATATGACTCTAAGGGATGGGTATTATACACGACATATGTGAGCTTGTTATATATTATTACTTATATAAATGTGTAGAAATTATATACAGGCTTAAGACACTATTTGTGAATAATTATTGAATAATAAGTGAAAGTTATTGAAATAAGTTATGTGATATTAACTTATGAAGAGTGAAATGATAACCAGTCCAATTTATTTGAAATGGAATATTAAGTTATAATTGTTAAGGTGAAGAGAAAGCTAATTATATAAAATACCCGTGACACAAGATAGCATATGAACTTAAGGATACTTGGAGACTAGTTAGGCGGGGTAGCATATCTAGGGGATTAAGATGCAAAAGTTAGGTGCACACTAAAGTTGAGGGGTGAGTAATAACTTATGTGAGCGTGACACCAACTTAAATATGGAATAATGCACTCATATTTATTATGCATTTTAATTACTTGCAAAATATTTTCTAAATGGTTTTTTGGCTCTGACATGTATCAAATATATTTCAAAATCTTTTAGGCATCCAGTCACAGGGACGCCAAGCATGATTAGTCTTTCAGGTATCGGAGAGACGACTATTGTGGGATGTCGTAGGATTTAACGTAGTCGTTTCTATAATCACCTTCCAGACATGACTCTTTTTATATTGAGGCATGTTGCCTATGTCAATAAGATTTATTTTATTTTACTTCACTATTGGAATTAATTGAATGGATGTTATGCCGACGGTTTATTCGATACTTGGTTTTATTTATTCTTGCATTTAGACTTCTTTATTAATGAGGTCATCTATATTAGTTATTGTGGATGGGATTATGATGAATTGATTTCTTTCGGTATTGTAATTAAATATTAAAATATGACACAACTTGTTAAACTAATAGGCGGTTAGTAATTAATCGAATTTCGACAGTGATGCTAAGAATGAGCCATATGAGACTCTCGTTTTATTTTTGTAGAAGGCTGGTCACCCGTTCTTTTAATACCCTATAATTTTATATATATCTAATTGTATATTTAAATTATGCGGGTGACACATAATTTACTTCAATCAAGAAATAATTAAAAATAAATAAATACTAATTTGGAATGAAATGAATAAATATATGTGTCACTATGCATTTACTAGTATGTTACAGTAAATAAAATTGAATTAAGTCGTAAGTGAGTAAATGCGATAGAACTTAATAATATCTCAACCGGGACATGTGTGATTAAATTATATTAGGTTGAGATGGGAAAATATTTATAAATGACTCGGATGAGGATTTCGAGTGCACAGTTGATCCAGAATGGGTTTAAATAGTTAAGATTAAGTAGCTGTGGGTTGTGTTTGGATCTCGGGACCTTTTTAGACTGGACAGGACTAAAATAAGGGTATTATGGTCATTTTATTAGCACATGAATAGTCAATTAAGACTTTAGTCTTATATATTAGAGGATTGGGGTAAAACGAAAATTCATGTTCACAATTCAAAGGTTTAGTTGAGTTATACAAAGAGTTAGAGAGGCCTGAAAAGAAATTTGAGGAGAAATTCAAGAGTTTAAGAATAAAGTGAAGAGTAAAGTCAAGAGCTCAAGAGAAGATTAAATGGATGAAGATTGTGGAAGAATTCTAGGCTCGGATAATCACCAAAGGGATTTCTTCATACAAATTCAGACTCTACCAGTGATTAAGGCAAGTGATTAACTTGCTTAGTAATTTGTGTCTGTAATTCAATTCATATCATTGTGGGTGAAAATTGATTTGGGTAGGATTCATATGAAAATGGGTTTGGGGGATATAGATTTCATAGTATTGAGGCATGAACTATATGAATTAAAATCTGAAAATGGAAACTCATATAGAAAGATTGATTCTTATGAGGTTTAGAATTTATGAACTATTGGGTTAATGTGAAAATTATTCAATTGTGTAAATATAATGATGAATCCCATGTAGTTATCACGAATTTTTGAATGGAATCTGAAAATGGATTAGTTTTTTAGTTAGAACTATTGGAGAAGAAAATTCTTAGTGAAATTGGATTTGTGGAGAAAGGGAAAGGGGTGAAAACTGTTGAATTTCGTAAAAGGATGAATATGGGCAATATTGGAAGGGTGAGTCGATTCGCCCTCAAGCCGAACTGGTCCGGTACTCTTGTTAAGCCCATGTTGTTATGTTTTAAGGTTTTGTTAATGACTTTAAATTTTGGGATAAACCATGATATTCAAGAATAGGTTGGGATTCCTCTAAAGATGTTTAATAATAGTATAAATACCTTTGGATGAGTTGGAATATATCCGGGGTAGGAAATTGAGTATTTGGGAGAAAATTGTACTCGGGAAAAATATTAACGGATGGATAATGAAAATTCGGGACAATGGGGATATGGGCTAATGGATAAAGGTACGTATCCATAGCTAATATTTTGATAATCAATTAAATAATTAAGTGAATAATTAAATAATTGAGAATGGCAACGTATTTGAAACTGTTAGGCGAAGTTTTATGAGTGATAGGCATGGTTAGCCGAAATTATTGAAAATATATATATATATATATATATATATATATATATATATGTGTGTGTGTGTGTGTGTGTGTGTGTGTGTGTGTGTGTGTGTGTGTGTGTGTGTGAGAGAGAGAGAGAGAGAGAGAGAGAGAGGGGGAGAGAAAATTATGTGAACATACCACTCTAGTACTATTTGGGAGGTTTCGTACCATGGGTGATCTCTCCTGGCGAATTCCAGAATGTGTAGTATCGGTACCAAGATCAAAGGGCTATGCATGCCCACCCAACGTGAGGTTAGAGCCCTAGTGAGGTGATTTATGGTAAGATCATGACTCACTGGCTCAAGGTTGTAGCCGCCTCCAATACGTTTGCGATTTTTATAGAGTTTGGTATGAGATTCCGACTCAGTTGTCCAGGATAATGTGTGTATACCTTGGAGCATGATAGCATTGTAGAGACCATATCCAGTGAGTGATTATTGCACGACAAATGTATATTTGTTTTACACGACATATGTGTACTTGTATATAATAACAAATATAAATGTGAAAAAATTATATACGGGCTTAAGACATTATTTGTGAAAAATGATATCATAAATAATGATCATTATTGAAAATAAGTAATGTGAAACTAACTTGTGAAGAATGAATAATAACCAATGAAAGTTATTTGAAATGGAATATTAAATTACAATTGTTAAGTAGAAGAGAAAGATAATTATATAAAATACGCGTGACATGAGGTAGCATATGAAAATAAGGATATTTGGAGACTAGTTAGGCAGGGTAGCATAACAAGGAGGTTAAAATGCAAACATTTGGTGCACACTAAAGTTGAGGGTGCGTAATGACTCATGTGAGCGCGATACCAATTTAGCTATCAAAGAATGCACTCTTATTTATTATGCATTTTAATTACTTACAAAATATTTTCAAAAGGATTTGGGCTCTAACCTATATCAAACATATTTTCAAAAAAAATTAGGTGTCCAGCCACAGGGACACCAAGCATGATTATTTTTTTGGGTATCGGAGCTGCGACCATTGTGGTACGTTACAGGATTTGATGTAGTCGCTTTTATTATCACCTTCTAGATAGGACTCTTTTTATATTCGGGCGTGTTGCCCATGTTAGTTAGATTTATTTTATTTTACTTCATTATTGGAATTTATTGTATGGATGTTATGTCTATGGTTTATTCGGTACTTCATTTTATTTATTCTCGCATTTAGACTTCTTTATTAATGCGATCATCTATATTAGTTATTGTGGATATCATTATGATGAATTGATTGCTTTAGGTATTGTAATTAAATATTAAAATTTGACACAGCATGTTAAACTAATAAGTGGTTGTTAAATAATCGAATTTCGACAGTGATCCTAAGAATGAGACATATGAGACTCTCATTTTATTTTTATAGAAGGATGGTCACCCATTATTTTAATACCCCATAATTTTATATATACTAAGTTGTATATTTAAATTATGTGGGTGACACGTTATTTACTTCAATAAGGAAATAATTGAAAATAAATAAATATTAATTTAGAGTGAAATGAATAAATATTTATGTGCCTATGCATTTACTAGTATGTTATAGTAAATAAAATTGAATTAATCCGTAAGTGAATAAACACGATAGAACTTAATAATATCTCAACTGAGGCATGTGTGATAAAATTATATTAGGTATAGATGGGAAATATTTATAAGTGATTCGGGTGACGATTTCGAGTGCACGGATGATCTGGAATGGGTCAAAATAGTTTGAATGAAATAATCGGGGGTTGTGTTTGGGTCTCGGGAACTTTTTAGACTAGACAAGACTAAAATAAGGGTGTTATGGTAATTTTAATGACACATGATTAGTCAATTTCGGATTTAGACTTATATATTGGAGGCATAGGGTGAAAGGAAAGTCATTTTCACAATCCCAAAGGTTTAGTTGAGTTTTTAAGAGGGTAGTCCCCCTGTATCCTATAAGTATTATAATACTAGTTGTGGTGTAACCCCTATAGGTATGGTGATAAATGATAACCCGAGAAACTCTTTAATAGATACAAATGAGCACACAATACTATATATGATCAAAACTCAGATTGAAATCACTATACAATCGTGTATAACTCAAACAACAGTAAAGGAAAATGATAAGTGACTCATTCAAAAGGGGAGAGAAGCAAATACCCTAGATACACCTTGGCAAGCAGCCAACACACCAAATAACTTCTTAAAGACCTCTCATTAGCTATTAAAAGCTTCATAATAAATTACAATAGTGGGTGAATAAGAGATCTCATTTGCAATAACTTCTCTCGGATATGTATATTCTCTCTCTAGCAATAATCTCTAGAAAGAACTCCCTCTCTCAGCAGTGGTTGAGGCTAATAAATAGCCCCCACACCACTCCCGAGATGCCTCAGTCCTCATTAATGTGAAAGAACCCCTTATCATGCTTTACATCACAGACATTAAATACATAATGGGATAGCTTATCCTACATCATAAACATTAAATGCCAAGACATGCTTTTTCCCTAACCACTGTGCATCAAAGGACTGTCACCACAGAGATGGCTCACCAAACCGTCTGACAATCCCCAATACTATAGTGGTTTACTCGAGTTCAGATTAGATAGTGTTTAGCTGGATGGTGATATCACCTAAAGTAGATATGACATTTGGTAGGGACTGTTTAACTCAAGGCTTAATATACGATAGAACTCAAGGCTACTTCGCACAAGCTTCCACAGTGAAAGGCTACTTGGTGTTTTACCAGGTGTATCTAAGATGGTCGGTACAAGCCCTAACGTTGCATAACTTCTCAATCCTCCAAACCAAGTCTATCTGAAGTTCCCACGGAAAGGTCATTCGATAGAGCATATAATCTCTCCCAGTCCCTGCCAGACCCGTTCTATCGTGAGTACCGTTTGACCTCACACTAAATACTACAATTGTTACAGCATTACAATCCATGTTATAGGTAGAAATTAACTATGTAAAAAAAAAAAGATAAAGCGGGGATGCCACGCTGCATTTATGTTACTTCCTTCCCCTAAGTCCCCTCAGTTAGCTGGGTGGGCTCTCTCTAATTCATAGAATATCTTCAAGAACCCTTACATTTTTCCCTTTGTGGAGAGATTTGTTGTGAAAACAAAAAATGTTTGCATGAAAAACTTCTCAATCTGATGAACTTTCTACTTGTGAGTAAAAAAAATCTTGCCTCTCTGTTTTCATTGCGACTATTGTCGTTATCTCTGCCAAAAAATTATAGAATTCTCCTCAATGTACCTAAACCAAATATATGTAAATTCACAGTGAAATGGCATGGGGACATCGCTACTTTTTCTGTTGTTATATCTCAGTCATTCTGTATTCATCACTGGCTACTGGAATTCCCCCGATATATATGAGAAAACTATTATTACCCATTTTGGATGTTCAAAAGTTAAATTATCCCCTATCTACGTTATTCCATTCCCCCAGTGAGTGAGCCTTATCCTTAGGACTGCCCCTAGTGGAAAGAGTTCTCGTCATTTTAACTTATCCATTATTCTTCCTCATTTTAACTTGTTTAAAAAATAAAATTCCCCTCGGTGTACCTGAGCCAGAAGTAACGCCGATCAGGCTTATGGCAAAGACACATCGTGAATTTTCTGAACTGTGCTGCGTGGAGCCTTTCCTCTAGCGTTAAAATTCTCCCTGATGCCTCTTCCACCCTTCTTATCTTAGTTTGGGTTTTTTTGGCATGCGAACTCTATATGGTTCAAAAAATTTGGTGCCAAAACTTAACTTCTCTTGAAAGCAACACACATTTTCCCAAACGTCACCTCATTAATGACGTGAGATTATCTTTTCAACTGTCAAAGCATGCCTTGAAGTGCCACATGTCCACTTGCGAACATTTTAACGGCTTGGCACATGCCTCTATGGAAAACTCAATCGTCCACTTGATTTTAAACGATTAACTCCCAACACTTCGTCATTTTTCATCTTCGTCTCTTTGTTTACCTCAATACTTACAGAGCTTTTTTATAGAGAGAAAAGAGAAAATTGCCATTGCTAACCAAGTTTTTGCCTGGTTCTTACCCTTTTTGCCTTATTTGCCTTCTCCAGTCGTTGCTCCTCCACTATTTTCACTACTTTCTTTCCTCTCTGCCAACCTGCACCATCTCTCATGGATTCTTCAAGCTCTCTAGTTTCCCACACCACTAGTCCTCTGCCTTATACTGCCATTGCTAATACTGCTGCCCCTAAGGATGCCACTTCTTTGGTGGAAGCTCGCCAGGAGCAACTATGTATCTATCGTCGCTCTCCTTTTTTTGGTCAAGATGATCATTACTCCTCCATGTGCAAGGTGGTTGTTCTCCGTGCTAAGTGTGATTCCTTAACACTTGGCGATGAAGATGATAAAGCTAAAGATTTGGGTTTCTTCCCCCCGGAGGGGTTTATGCGCTTCCATTGGGACCGTGATGACTTTCCTTAGTCCCAGATTGATTTCAAAGGATCCGAAGGTTCTCCGACCAACTTTTTTGTTTAGAACACACATATGTAAAACACTTATGTTGATGTCCTCACTAATATTGGGCTCCATCGAGCAAAGTGGTTTGGTAACTTTATTCTTTCCAAACACAATGTTGCACTCCAAGTTCTGGGTCTCTCGCTAAAACGTTACCACTCATAATTTTATTATCGCCTGGGGTGAGTTTACCATCACGTTGGAGGAATTTTATGTAGTGTTGGGGATTGATCCCATAAGAGTTGTGTCTTACTATGACAAGGCACTAGATTTCGAAGAAGCTACTGATCGCTCAAAGTTGGATCGAATTTGTCGAAGATGCACCGGGTCACCCAATAAAGCCACATTCACTCCTATCATCAATTAATTCTTCTGGGATACATCTGGGGAGGGTAGTTCTTCTGCTGGAGAGGGGTAAGGTACACTTCTAGAACTACCAACTTATATACTTATCATTCTTTCCCGTTTTGTGCATCCTGGGAAATTGAATGACTAGTCTAGGAGGGACCTTATCAATATATATATATATATATATATATATTTGTTTGTCTAGAGGAGTCAAGCATCCTATGGTATCCATGGCCCTAGGGTCCTTCTACACTTAGCTGGATAGGACCCATCTGGACATGGAACGGCCCCTTGGTCGATACAACCTGGCTAATTTTTCCAACACCATACTTCTCACAGGCTTCATCTATACCCGTTTCCCAGCCATATCGGCTAACTCCATCCGTCCTTCCTCTGATGAATCCATCAGGCCCCATCGCTTGTATTGTTACCATAAGAAATAGAGCCATAAGGAAATACTGCCAGTCTTCGATAAACCTGAAAGTTTTGTCATGAGGCCATATGGCGAAGAAGTTTTCCTCCACACTTAAATTTTTTGTCAGCATGGGGCGAGGGTGGTCCAGCTAACTACTGTGGACCTCATCACTAAAAATACCTCACTAGTTATGGTCATTCTATTCTCCCTTGGGTACTTACCTTCCTACACTGAGTGGGGATATACCTCTGACCATTATAGCCCCAACCAATGTAGCCGCTACTTTAGTTTCGACCAAGGGACCCCTCGCCCAGTTTTTTAGCTATCCTACCCTAAGGCCACCTTTACTAAGGCTTTCTCCTTCTATACTTCCACTGCTACATAGGAGATCAGCTCAAGAATGGCTGGGCGAGTCCACTTTCCCAGCATTACAAGACAGGGGGATATGACCTCGTTATTTGCAACTAAGTATTTATAGGGGGAGTCCCCGCCAAATAGTGATTAACTTGGTTAAATATTTTGATTAGTAGAGGAAGAAAGAGGATGAAGGTCACCTGAGAAAGTTACCTCAAAGATTCTCCGTAAAGGTAGCTTGAAGGACCTACCTCGAAGATTCTCCCATGGACCTAGCTCGAAGGATCCAATTCATAGATCAAATTCACTTGAGTGACGATAGTTTGTAATAAAAAATAGAATGAATTATATCTTGTACTTTATCTTATGATTATATGTTGAGAGATGTTGTTTGGTACCCACGAGGGACCATACCTGACATGGTATGGGAAAGCTAACATGCTCTATCGAACAACCTCCTATTGGGAACCCCGCAGGGACATGGTTTGGAGGATTGGGAGTAAGGCAACGTTGGGAATACAACTACCAACCCATTTGGGAAAAACTTCACTTAGTACATATGGTTACTCGAGCCACTATAGCCTAGTTGCCTCAACTCCTACCTGTTCAAAGGAACCTCCTCTAGGTACCTCAATCTTGCGCCATTGGTCTTAAGATAGTTCTTAGCTAATAAATAGAAAACCAAACACTTGAGCTACCTACCAGCTGAGCAACAATAAAGAATACACCATCATGCCTGACTGATGGCATCGTGCACCAAATAGAGTCATTGTTTATCCACTTTCGGACGTCATAACATCTAAAATTTAGGGACTTAAAGTTATGGTACTCAAGTGAGTTTATCCTTGGGACGGTCTGTCTATTTCATCAAACTTGGCCCTTTAGTCATCCTAAGGTAAACTCCAAGCTTCCATGTCATGTCCCTCAGTAATACACACCATATTTCAAGCTAATAGATAAGCACCCAAAACTATCTATTTTATACCCCGAATAAAAGCATTTTAGTCACTCGTTTTAATTAAAATTGGCCTTATGTTCGTATTTATCTATTTTACAGGTCAATACGCAATCGCAGTGTTGAATAATACTAAATCCAGTCAATTGCGATGTAGAAGCGGTCAAAAGCGTGCAACGAAGAAATCCAAACAGACCGTGAAGTGAGAAATCCATTCTGAGCTTGCCCCGATGTGTTTCGATATCCGAAACAGTCCCGTAACCTTAACCCAGTCCATTCCCCGAGCCTGGTGTGTGTTTAGTTTGTATTTCATATTGTTTTTAGATTTTTAGCTTTAATCATTTTTATTTTTAGGATTTATTTTTTATTTATTTAGGATTTCTAAGTTTTATTTTCTATTTTTATTTTATTAGTGTAATTTTATTTTATTTTAATTTTTATTAGTTTTTAGTTTTATTAGGATTAGTTTTTAGGAATTTATTTTTAGTTTATTAGATTATATATTTTTTGTTAGGACTTTAGTTTTCATTTAGATTTTAAGATTTTATTTCTTTTGTTTTATTTTAGTTTTATAAGCTTAGAATTTTATTTTTTAATTTTAATATTTTTATTTTTAATTTCTTTAGTTTGTTTTATTTTTAGTTAGATTTTATTTTATTTTTAGTTTTAGTTTTAGTTTTATTAATTTTAGTTGAGTCTTTATTAATTTTGTAGGTGTCCAAATTAAACACACACACACACACACAAACCCCTCTTATATCCATTTACACTTAAAATACTCCCTCACCCACACTTACCTTCCCATACAACTCACTCAAACACAACAATTCCCAACCCACCATTTGCTTCACCAAACACCACCCTCTTTCACCTCTCCTCCATTAAACCAAAACTCCATAACCATAATAGCCTCCTCCTAACCTGAAACCCCCTCCCAAACCAATACCCGATCCCGACTACCTTCGGCCAGCATTCCCCTCACGTCTCCTCTCTCCCAACCTCCAAACGTCGGCGACCCCCCTGTGTAAACCTCCAAACGCCAACGACCCCACCTCCGATCTCCTTCACCCGTCGTCGGACCTGCCAGATCCTCAACCCGGCGGCGTCCTCAACCCGGCGCTACTCCAACCCGATTCAACCGCCCTAAACTGCGACCCTCGTCTAGCTGCCCCGGCAGACCCCCGTACTCGAGCCCAACTCGCACCAGCCCCAAATCGGGAACTCTCCAATCCGAAATTCCAATCACTTCCATCCTACCCTTATCCCTTCAACCAAAATCCCAGCAATATCGGAGTCAAACCCAAGCCAAGAAAATCCCATAAAAAACTCTCCAACCAAATGAATTCGTGGACTTTGAAAAGAAGGAGGGGTACTCTCATTTAAAAAAAGACTCTCTCAGCACACAGAGAAAAACACAGATACAAAGAGAGAACGGAGAGACATAAAAAGAAAAAAAAGAGGGCAGAAAAAATAGTTAGAAAAAAAAGAAAAAATCTAGTTTTAGGTCTAGAAAAATTTGTAGGTTCATTTTTTACTTTTTAGTTTTATAACCCAGTTAGATTTTGTGACAAGTTTGGGACGCGTGTTCATGCACACAGTTGACACAAGAAATTATTGTGTATCGTATTTCTTTCTCTTTCTCTTTAGTTACTTGTTTGTTAATTGTGCTTGTGCTGAATTTTTAATCATGTCTGGCTAAGCACCCCATTCAAGGGGTGGGATGAAACGCGTATGTTGAATTTTTTATTTGAATAATGATTCGTTGATGTGTTCTAGGCTAATTAAATTGGGAAAAATCACAAATTTATTTATGTAACGAGAGTTAATAAATTAATGGTAAAAATTAATATTTGATTTTGAATTTCACTTAGAGATAAGTATTATTCTTAAATTTAAATATTAATTTTGTGTATGCAATTCAAAGATTCCTTCAAATTTTAATAAATTGTTTTAGCGGATATTTTATTGAAACAAGTGTGAATCTTAATTTTTTTTATGTTGTGACTATTCCTGATTTAATTGCTGAAAAAGATAAAATTGAATTTAGGATTGTAATGAGAGTTAAATTTTAAATTCAATATTATTTTGAACTATTCAATTGAATAATTAGGATTTTAAATTAATTTGACTACACAGTGAAATCCCACCTCTTGTTTCTTCTCATAAATTCCAAACTAGATAACTTTCTAATTTTTCATAGTCATTTTAGTTGCATAAATTGTTGTTTTATCCATTGAAAATTGTTTTTGAAATATATAAAAAAACATTAAAGAAAAATTTTAAAAACACAAAAAGATTTTTAATAAAAATTGGAATTGCAAGTTTTCACGATTACCATTTCGATGCTAGAAATTGGATTGTAACCAAATTTGCCACGATACAGAATTTTTAACAAGTTTTGTAGGTAATTTCAGGAATTTTGATACTCGAAGTTTTACCGTAGCGACATTCCAAATCCATATCCGAAGGAAGACACAAAATCGAGAGTTATCAAATGGCGGATTTATTTTTGATTATATAGGATTTCTAAGTTTTATTTTCTATTTTTATTTTATTAGTGTAATTTTATTTTATTTTGATTTTTATTAGTTTTTAGTTTTATTAGGATTAGTTTTTAGGAATTTATTTTTAGTTTATTAGATTTTATATTTTTTGTTAGGACTTTAGTTTTCATTTAGATTTTAAGTTTTTATTTCTTTTGTTTTATTTTAGTTTTATAAGCTTAGTATTTTATTTTTTTAATTTTAATATTTTTATTTTTGATTTCTTTAGTTTGTTTTATTTTATTTTTATTTTTATTTTTATTTTTATTTTTATTTTTATTTTTATTTTTATTTTTATTTTTATTTTTATTTTTATTTTTATTTTTATTTTTATTTTTATTTTTATTTTTATTTTTATTTTTATTTTTATTTTTATTTTTATTTTTATTTTTATTTTAGTTGAGTCTTTATTAATTTTGTAGGTGTCCAAATTAAACACACACACACAAACCCCTTTTACACCCATTTACATTTAAAATACTCCCTCACCCACACCTACCTTCCCATACAACTCACTCACACACAACCATTCCCAACCCACCATTTTCTTCCCTAAACGCCACACTCTCTCACCTCTCCTTCATTAAACCAAAACTCCATAACCACAATACCCTCCTTCGAACCTGAAACCCCCTGCCAAACTAATACCCAATCCCGACTACCTCCGTCCAGCACCCCCCTCACCTCTCCTCTCTCCCAACCTCCAAACGTCAGTGACCCCCTGTGTAAACCTCCAAACGCCAGCGACCCCACCTCCGATCCCCTTCACCCGACGGCGTCCTCAACCCGGTGCTACTCCAACCCGATTCAATCGCCCTGACCCGCGACCCTCGTCTAGCTACCCCGGCAGACCCCCGTACCCGATCCGAACTCGCACCAGCCCCAAATCGGGCACTCTCCAACCCAAAATTCCAATCACTTCCATCTCACCCTTATCCCTTCAATCAAAATCCCAGCAATATCGGAGTCAAATCCAAGCCAAGAAAATCCCATAAAAAAACTCTCCAACCAAATGAATTCGTGGACTTTGAAAAGAAGGAGGGGGACTCTCATTTAAAAAAAGACTCTCTCAGCAAACAAAGAAAAACACAGATACAAAGAGAGAACGGAGAGGCAAAAAAAGAAAAAAAAAGAGGGTAGAAAAAATAGTCAGAAAAAAAAGAAAAAATATAGTTTTAGGTCTAGAAAAATTTGTAGGTTCATCTTTTACTTTTTGTTTTGTAACCCAGTCGGATTTTGTGACAAGTTTGGGACGCGTGTTCATGCACACAGTTGACACAATAAATTATTGCTTATCATATTTCTTTCTCTTTCTCTTTAGTTTCTTATTTGTTAATTGTGCTTGTGCTGAATATTTAATCATGTCTGGCTAAACACCCCATTCAAGGGGTGGGATGAAACGCATATGTTGAATTTTTTATTTGAATAATGATTCGTTGACGTGTTATAGGCTAATTTAATTGGGAAAAATCACACATTAATTTATGTAACGAGAGTTAATAAATTAATGGTAAAAATTAATATTTGATTTTGAATTTCACTTAGAGATAAGTATTATTCTTAAATTTAAATTGTAAACGTGAGAATTTCCTTTTTAGATAAATGCGGAAGCGTTACGAAGATGATGGTTCAATAAGCCAATTAATTAATCAACTCAATTCCTAGAATTTGCCTAAGTCAAAATTAACAATTATCCGAAGTTAGGCGAAACCAATTTTAGCAAAAGACTTGAATAAACCAAATTTACCCAATATTTAATTTAAGTCCAAATTAAAATGAGTGTGACAATTTAAACCGAATTTTATCTTGAATTGTCCTAAGCATGCGTTCTAAGTTATAATGCAAGATAGAATAAACAATATCACACTACGCCGCGATGTACGAGGAAAAACCCAAGATGGGAAAAAACCTCGGACGGCCCTAGCCACAAATCCACTAGATACGGAATTACAAGTACAAGACAAATAGACTTACAACGACTGACTCGATCCCTCTCAAGCCTCGACGCTTCTTCTTGTAGACACCTATTCCTAGCGGATAACCTTGGAACACCACCGCGGTCTCGAAATCCACCGATAGGGCTTTCTATGGTCACCGTCACCCGAGCAAGGAGCCTTTCTCCAAGTGGGTAGAATCACAACAAACGTCTTCTTCTTTGATGGATGTAGAAGCAAACCAAAACTTCTCTTCTTGAATTCGGTAGAGAAAACCGGTGCCAAACTCCAAGCAATTTGATATGTATATAAGAACTTGGATAAACAATAATTGGGTGTAAACACTAGAGTGGTATATGAATTTCTCTTTGAAAATTTGCACTCGAAACATGATATTTTTCTCTTCTTTTTTTTTCTCTCAAAACACTCTCTAAGAGTTTTTATGATATGAAAAAGATGGATTAACAAAAGTGATTCCCATTCCTATTAAAATATGAAAATGTTAGTTACAAACATAGTGGGAAAGTGGGTGCAAAACTGCCAAAAAACTGTCAAAAACTGTTCCCGCCTGGCCTCTCGTTCGAACGACATTTCGTTCGAACGAGATCTCGTTCGAACGAGACTTCTAACGACGCTCCAGTATGGACTTCGTTAGAATCTCGTTGGAAATCTCGTTAGAACGAACAATATAGTTCGAACGACATTTCGAACGACGGACCAGTATAGGTTAGTGAGAACTCGTTGGAAACGACATTTCGAATGACTTCCAGAAATTTTGTAAAATTCAATTTTGGCCCAGAAACTTTATATACTTTAATTTAAAGTTCCAATTAATTTTTTCTGAAAATAAAACACAGTTTTTATTAAACCTAACACCCAACAAACTTTGTTCCAAGATCCTATATATATAATTGCATTCATACCTTGGGAGCATGGAACTATGATTGATGATTTAGAAACGAGGCACACAAACCGGCATATTTGATGAAGCTTTATACTCTTTGCCGCTACGTCTTCAATAAACACTTCATAGGCTTGAGAGTATTACAATGACATACTATCCTATGAATAAATGTTTTTGTCCGGAATTGAGCCAACACAATACATGGACTCAATTGGAAATTTGTGTCCTTACATAAATATTAATTTTGTGTATGCAATTCAAAGATTCGTTCAAATTTTAATCAATTGATCTTAGCATATATTTTATTGAAACGAGTGTGAATCTTAATTTTTTTTTATGTTGTGACTATTCCTTATTTAATTACTGAAAAGGATAAAATTGAATTTAGGATTGTAACGAGAGTTAAATTTTAAATTCAATATTATTTTGAACTATGCAATTGAATAATTATGATTTTAAATTAATTTGACTACGTGGTGAAATCCCACCTCTTGTTTCTTCTCATAAATTCAAAACTAGATAACTTTCTGATTTTTCATTGTCATTTTAGTTGCATAAATTGTCGTTTGCTCCTTTGAAAATTGTTTTTAAAATATAAAAAAAACATTAAAGAAAAATTTTAAAAACACAAAAAGATTTTTAATAAAAATTGGAATTGCAAGTTTTCACGATTACCGTTTCAATGCTAGAAATTGGATTGATACCTGAATTTTCCACGATACTGAATTTTTAACATGTTTTGTAGGTAATTCCAGGAATTTTGATAGTCGAAGTTTGACTGCAGCGACATTCCAAATCCATATCTGAAGGAAGACACAAAATCGAGAGTTATCAAATGGCGCCGTTGTCGATTTTTTGAAGATTGAAGCCCGTGAAGATTTGTAATTTTCATTTTTTTTAGTGTAGTTATTCCTTCTTCTCCCTCCTTAGACTGGTTGTTTAGGATTATTGAGGCCTTGTAATTAATTTGGGTGCATTTTGACACCGAATTTTTTTTGTAATATTTATTTCAAAAATAAAAAATAAAAAAAAAAAGCCAAAAGGGAACCGAACAAGGTAGAGAGATGGCGTCCAAAGGCGCGGATTTAGAAGCCTCTCTACTTTGGGTCGGTAGGACTCCCGGGGACGACTGAAGTAGGCGTACTTCCCCCTGGTCGACTCAACTCGGTCTTCACCCCACACGTGTAAAAATCGTGGGAGGTAAACTCTTTATCACTCATGAATCTCCTTCAAGCGAGCCAATTTTTGTGTGCTACTTGCTCCTATATGCTTTTTCTTTTTGTATCGCACTTAATTTGGATGGTTTGATGAATAAATTTACCTAAGACATATACCCGGTCATTGCAACAAGTTAGGATTTCATCACCGACTCAATCACATCTCCATTTGCTTGTTACCTGTGCTCTCGCTTAAATTAAAATCAATCCACTAGCAAGCCAAGTAGGAACAGTGTTCATTAGGACCCTTTCAGAACGAGACCCTCGTAGGATACTCTAGTGAGTCCGTTCCACCCCTGAAAATCTTCATTCAACTATCTTAAGACTTTTGTCTAGGTAAACTGGGTTTTAAGTAAGGCCACCCAGTAAATCGGGTTGTGCTTTCCCAGCGTGGTACCGGATAGTTGTGTGCTGTAGTAGCTAGTGTGGTGAGCCTTAACTAGTGAGCCTCTTGTCTCTCGGGAAGAAAATAGGAGCACACTTTTATCGGCGAGGCCTAAGATTCCGTGATTTTATCGCCCGCGAACTAATTAAAATTGACTACCCAATCACTTAACTTCAAGATAATAATTTGGCTATGTGCTCTTTCGGACTTGTTCCATTTGTGTACGTGTCTAAGTTGTTCCTTTAGGTAGTCCAATTTTTGCTCCAACTATCCGTTTTTCCACCGTTGTCCATCACGCCTTTTCCCGTTTTTTCTGCATTTTTTTAACAAAAACCCAAAACTACAAAAATATTTTCCTTTTTTCTGCTTCATTTTTTCTCACAAAAACCTCCAAAAATATTTTTCATCTTTCCGTCCTCATTTTCCAAAAAATCCAAAAAGATTTTTTTTTTTTCCAACAACCAAAAATCCCAAAAATGTTTTTTCCTTGCTTTTATGCCACATTGGCAACGCATTAATCATCGATTAACACGTTCCCCTAATGCTCCATCTCTAAATTCCCTCTTAGGTGATCTTGTTCCTATCATTGCCTTTCCTCCTCATTTTTCTGATCCGTGTTCTTCTTCTACGGAGACGCCTAGTTCTCCCACTTCCCCTGGTTCTATTACCCCACCCATCAGGGCCGATGAATGCTCTTTAAGGGACTACTTTACCCCGATTACGACCACTGTGCAATCATCTATCGTCCTTCCACCCACTCCGGGCGTGCAATTTGAAATTCGCCCCACGACTATTTCTATGTTGCCCAGTTTTCATGGCCTTGAACACGAGTCTCCTTATACTCACTTGCGGATATTTCTCACTGTGTGCACTACTTTTAAAAATCAAAACTTAGATGAAGAGAATGTTCGTCTTCGATTGTTTCCCTTTTCCCTTCACGATAATGCATCGATGTGGCTCCATTACTTGCCCTCGGATTCTATCCTAACTTGGGAACAACTTGTTACGAAGTTCATGTCTAAATTCTATCCAATGAGCAAAACAAATGAAATGTGCCAAGCAATTAAGGATTTTAGACAAAAGCCTACTGAACAGTTTTGTGAAGCATGGGGCCATTTTCAAGACTATATTAATAGTTACCCACATCACGGTCTCGAGAAAAGTCGCTTACCATAGTTTTTACAATGGTCTTATCCCATTTTCTCGCACCATGATTGAATCCAAGCATAAAGGGAAGTTCATGCATTTAACTCCCACTGCCGCCTATAATTTTCTCCTTGAATTAGGTGATGACTCCCAAGATTGGGAGGGCACCAACTCATTTTCGAGATTCGACCCTCCACGTGTAGGGAACACTTCTGAGGTAAAAATGATCCTGATTTTAAAACTTTGATCCACAGCTTACACTCATTGACTAAAACCATTGACGCTCTCAGTTGTACTATGCAATAAAATGTTACACTTTTTAAACAAGCAATGACTGTCAATGATTCTAGTCCTTCATCTCGTGGTGTATGCTTAAGTCAATATCATTTAGCTCATTTGTGCCCCCTCCTACAAGATGATCCCGAACCCACCATGGCCCAAGCATGTGCCTTTGATACCACTAGGAAACCCATTCCCCCGTCATTTACTTACAATCCTAACAATAGGAATCACCCCTATTTATCTTATAAGTATGACAACAACTCTGCTCCTTCCCAACCACAACATGTTGGTGGTTCACCTGGGTTTCCACACAACCCACAACGCCAACCTCGCCCTCCTGTCCCACATCAGCCTGCTCCTTATCATCAATCACACTTTCCATCTTCCTTTGTCCCCCACGACGGACATTCAAACACCAATAATCAGCTTGTTCCTGTTCCCCCTCCTTCCTTTGAGTATTCAAACCCACTTAATTCTCAACACGAGTTGGTTCCCCAACCATCTTATGCCCCTCCGCCCAATTCCTCCACCTCTTCTCTCGAGAATCTCCTCACTCAGTTTATGACCACTCAGACTCAAGCCCTCCAACGGCTTAAGCAGCGTTTCAACCAATTCGAGTCTGAGCGACAGAAAGGTCATTTTCCCAGTCAACCCATTGCTAACCCTAAGGAGAATGGCAAAGACTTGGCCTAAGAGGTTGGTTCCACTTCTAATCCACCCAATTACCAAGTGGATATGAAAGCAGTGTCTACTCTTCGCTTTGGAAAACAATTTGATAATGGTGTTCATGCTCCCACTGATGTCCCACACCCGACCATCCCACCTTTAGCGCATATCCCTAAGGTTACCCCACTATCTAAATCCCCAACTCACACTGAGTCCAATCCTCCTGAGCCCACTTCTGTTTATGTGCCCAAAGCACCCTTCCCTCATCGGTTGGCTCCCACTAAGAAAGCCCAGCAATTTGATGAGATCAAGAAAGTCTTTCAGAATGTTCATATTAACATTCCCTTCCTCACCGTGATTCAACAAGTCCCCTCGTTTGCCAAATTTTTGAAGGACTTGTGCACTGTTAAGCATAGGACAAATGTTCCGCGAGATGCTTTCCTCACTGAGCAAGCTACGTCACTTATCCATAATAACGGTGTTGTGAAGTATAAAGACCCTGGTCGTCCAACTGTCTCTTGCATGTTAGGCGACAAGTTCACTACTAGTGATTTACTTGATCTTGGGGCTAGTGTTAATTTGTTACCTTACTCCCTCTACCTTGAGTTAGGTTTACAAAACATGAAACCTACACGAGTCACTCTTCAACTTGCTGATCGTTTCGTGAAAGTACCTAAAGGAATCGTTGAAGACGTTTTGGTGAAAGTTTCAGACTTTTACTATCCTATGGATTTCATCATCTTAGACACTCCTGCGCCCGACCCAACTAATACTCCTATCATATTGGGTCATCCCTTTTTGGCCACTACCAATTTCGTTATTAATTATTGTGATGGGTCCATGAATCTCTCTTGTAGCAACATGACTGTAGAAGTCAATATATTCCACCTTATGTAAAAATTGGTTGATGTCGATTTTATTGATGAGGTGTGTGTGATTGACTCCTTAGTTAATGAAATGTTAGACCACACTTACCCTATCGATCCTCTCCAATAATGTTTAGCCCATCTTGGATTCGACTTTGACATTGATTCCTCCATCTTTGAACTCAATGCCCTGCTATATTCCACTCCACTGATGGACACTTCCTATTGGGATCCTCCCTTCGAGCCCCTCTATGATGATACTATTTACTCTCTAGATCACCCTGTTCCACCGTCTGCACTCCCGGCCACATCAGATTCCTCCACTTTATGCATCGAGAACCCTTTGGACTCTATTTCTGCATCTGAGTTCGATGTCACTCCTCCGCTACCTGCTAGTTTGGAACCTAAGCCCTTACCTCTCGAGTTGAAATATACTTTTTTAGGCCCCAACAACCATCACCCTGTCATCATTGCTTCTGACTTGACCCCTGCACAAGAAGAGCAATTAGTCCACACCCTTACTCAGCATAGCACTGCTATCGGATGGACCATTTCAGACATTCACGGTGTGAACCCCAATGTGTGTAGTCATCGCATTCATTTAGAGGAACACGCCAAGACTTCTCGTGAACCCCAACGTCGACTCAACCCTGCTATGAAAGAAGTCGTGTGCGCTGAGATTTTAAAATTGCTTGATGCTGGTACTATCTACCCTATCTCAGACAGTCAGTGTGTCAGTCCTATTCATGTGGTACCGAAAAATTCTAGTGTCACCGTCATAAAAAATAGTGATAATGAGCTTGTTCCCACCCGTATGCAAACTCGCTGACGTATTTACATTGACTATCGTAAGCTAAATGCTGTCACTCGCAAGGACCATTTTCCTCTTCTCTATATCGACCAAATGCTCAAACGTTTAGCTGGTCATGCATATTACTGCTTCCTTGATAGCTATTCAGGATACAACCAAATTCCAATTTCCCCTGAGGACCAAGAGAAAACTACCTTCACCTGTCCCTCTGGCACTTTTGTGTATTCTCGCATGCCCTTTGGCCTTTGCAATTCACCTGCGACTTTCAACGGTGTATGATTAGCATTTTTAGCGACATGGTAGAACGTTTTCTCGAAATCTTTATGGATGATTTCTCTGTGTTTGGTTCTTCCTTCGATCAATGCCTCTCTCACCTCACTATGGTCCTCAAACGTTGTCAAGAAAAGAAATTGGTCCTCAATTGGGAAAAATGACATTTTATGGTAAAAAAGGGGATTGTTTTAGGTCATGTAGTCTCTCGCGACCGTATTGAAGTAGATAAAGAAAAAGTTGACATAATCTCCTCGCTTCCCATTCCTAAGTCTGTTAAGGATATTCACTCCTTCTTAGGACATGCGGGCTTCTACCGTCGTTTCATCAAGGACTTTTCTAAAATTTCTCGACCTTTAACAACCCTTTTATCCAAAGATGTTCCCTTTGTCGTTAATGACGCATGTGTTGCTTCTTTTGAGCGCCTTAAAGCCGAGCTCACTTCTGCTCCTATCATTCAGCCTCCTAATTGGTCTTTACCCTTTGAGCTCATGTGTGACGTATCTGATTTTTCTCTAGGTGTTGTACTTGGTTAGCAGGTTGACAAGCGCCAACACGTCATTTATTATGCTAGCAGAACCCTCCATGACGATTAACTTCATTACACGACCACCGAAAAGGAGTTGCTAGATGTCGTATTCGCACTCGATAAGTTTAGATCTTATTTCATCGGTTCCCATATCATCGTTTACACTCACCACGCAGCCCTGTGGCACCATCTTCAGAAGAAGTATTCTAAGCCACATTTGATACGGTGGATTCTCTTTCTTCAAGAGTTTGACCTATAAATTCGAGATAAGAAAGGGTACGAAAATTTGGTTGTCAACCATATCTCCCGCCTCACTGTTACGTCTACATCTGATCATGTCCCTATTTTGGAAACATTTCTCGATGAGCAACTTTTTGCTTTCTCCACCGCTCCTTGGTATGCCGATATTGTTAATTTCCTTGTTAGTGACCAAATTCCCAATCATTGGTCGAAACAAGAGCGCTCTAAGTTCATGGCCCAGGTGAAATTTTACTCTTGGGATGATCCCTTCCTTTTTAAGTATTGCTTTGATCAAGTCATTCGTTGTTGTGTTCCTGACCATGAGCAGCCAAGTATACTCTCCTTTTGTCACGATGGTACTTGTGGTGGCCATTTTAGCTCCAAGAAAACCTCCACCATAATTTTCCAATGTGGTTTTTACTGGACCACTCTCTTTCGAGATGTCCACAACTACTGCCATGTGTGTGCCAAATGCTAATAATCTAGGCGTATCTCTCTTCGTCACATGATGCCCCTCACACCCATTCTCATCGTTGAAATCTTCGATGTATGGGGCATTGATTTCATGTGTCCTTTTCCCTCATCTCATTGCTTCCAATATATACTGGTTGCCGTTGATTACGTTTCCAAATGGATTGAAGCCATAGCGTGCCACACCAATGACCATCGCATTGTGGTCACGTTTCTTAAGGAGTCTGTCTTCACACGTTTTGGAACTCCAAAGCTATCATTAGTGATGGGGGGTAAACATTTCTGTAATCGGGTCTTTGAACATCTCGTAAAAAAATATGGTGTTACCCACAAAGTTGGTCTCTCTTACCACCCTCAGACTAGTGCTCAAGTTGAAGTTTCCAACAGCGAAATCAAGCAAATCTTAGAAAAAACAGTTAATCCTAATAGGAAAGACTGGTCCTTACGCTTGAATGATGCTTTGCGGGCATACCGTACTGCTTTTAAGACTTCGATTAGCACCTTATCGCTTGGTCTTTGGTAAACCATGCCACTTACCTGTCGAGCTAGAACATCATGCTTATTGGTCTGTCAAATCCCTTAATTTTGATATCGGCGAGGCTGGAATTCATCGAAATCTCCAACTTAATGAATTATAGGAGATACAGAATGATTCCTATGATTTGTCCAAGAAGTACAAGGACAAAATGAAGTGGATCCATGGCCAAAGCATCCTCCGCAAATAATTCCACCCTGGTCAAAAAGTGTTGTTATATAACTCCCGTCTTCATCTCTTTCTCGGGAAGTTAAAAATCCATTGGTCTGGATCCTTTATTGTTGAATCTGTTACTCCTTATGGTGTCATCACAATTCAAAATCCTAAGGATGGTAGCCTATTTCAGGTCAATGGTCAACAATTGAAGCCTTTCTTAGAGCTAGGCCCCTCTCCCATTGAAGAAATTGAACTTGTTCATCCCATTTATGAAGACTGATTGTTCAGTCTTGTTTGGGGGTGACTTATCACCCCATTTTTTTGCCACCCCGTACCTTTCATAGACCTTATCTTTAGGGTGAGAGCGGTTCGGTCTGGCTGAAGACATTAAACTTAGCGCTACTGGGAGGCAACCCGTCATTCATTATTTCTGAGTATGAGTATTATCCTATTTGGGGGTGGTGTTTCACACCACCCAATGATTTTCACATGCTTTATATACTTGTACGCCTTTTTGTATCACATCTGTTCTTCAGGTCTCATCTATGCTCCAGAGTGCCGTAAATTTCACTAGTGGTTCATTATGGTACTATCTTTCCTCCCTCGTGCTTTTTATATTTATATATGGTTTTAAACATCGAGGACGATGTTCTCTTTTGTTTGGGGGTGGGAAATTTATCAAAACTGTACCTCAGTTGAAAATGTTTCTGAAACAAGTGATTTTAAAATTTTTGTGCAGTTAAAAATAAATTTTTATGACATGATTTGTCTATCATCCATCTTTTAGAAATCTCGGAATACCTGTGTTTGACCCAAAAATTAAGTTTTTAACCTTAAATTAATTAATACCTCTTAAAAGCGTACTTGCACTATGAATTTCTAAACTCGACAATTTGCACTATCACTTTTACAATCAAAAGTTGAAGAGTAAATATATTCTCAAGAGAACCTTAAAAGATCACTAGTGGCGACTTATACCCGTGAGATTTGAGCTTTTCACCTTTTTGAGTTTTTTTTACCGTATCTTCGAGTCACAAGTTGACTCAACTTTCTTTGGGTACTACATTTAGTCGTTGCATGATCTCATTGTTTTTTCAAATTTGGCTTAATCACTGAGAATGACATTACTTTCGAGTTGTAAGAAACATGTGTCTTGTAGTTTGTCCCGAGCACTAACCGATTTTTCCACACACTTACCATTTTTTTTTATCACCATATCATTCACCCATTATCATTTTCCCTATTAACCTTATCCATATGTCCCAAATACCATCCATCATTGCCATCGTTTTTTAGAAAAAGAGTGTTGAAATTTTCCATGTAAATTGTCTTCATTTGTGCTATGAAAAGAAAAATGTATCGCAATATAAAAAAAAAGCAAAGAAAGAAAATAAAAATAAAAAAGAAGAAAAAGAAAGCATGCGATCATAAATTCAAATAATGAAGACAGTAGTTAATCAAAGTGTGTCACACTCTTCTTAAAATACCCCATCATATCATTCGTCTTCTTCATTTTTTCCTTCATACCTTACATAAACCCCATTTTCACCATTGGTAAAGTGTTCGGGCAAATTAGAAGATTATATGGTGAATAACTCGACATTCTTGACATAGTGGTTATCACTCCTTCATGAGATCAGATTTTCTTTCATGTATCCGTCATTTTCTAGAAAGTGTGTGAGACGTTTGAACTTGTTTACATTTACTCACCTCTTCACACACTAGAGAGATACACTTACCCAATTCTCAGAGAGTTTGATTCAGAGAGATATATCCAGTGAGAATTGAAGTCAAATCTTTGATTCTATAAAGGCGATCTAAGAATTACTCTAATGATACTTAAATTTATTTCACACTACAAACGCTGAGTTTTAGGAAGGATTACGCTTTTGGTATTAAGTAATTTTATATCTTATTCAATACGGTGTTCTTTGACGTCCTTTTAATTTGGGTTGTATACCATTTCATAATCTACTCAGGTACTGCATTTAAATAAGTTTTTGAATTTTGTGGGTACATTGACTGCAAACCCTCACGAGATACCACTCGTCCTATAGGGAAACCTATATGTTTAACGGCTTGTTGCACATGCTAAGTGCAATCGCCAGTGCCTGCGAAACTGACACACTTTTGGTTACTTATCTATGTTTTCTCTCTAATTTTACTCGAGGACTAGCAATGTTCGGTTTGGGGGTGGTGTGATAAGTACCCAAAAGTGCCTATTTTATACCTCGAATAGAAGCATTTCAGTCACTCATTTTAATTAAAATTGGCCTTATGTTCGTATTTATCTATTTTGCAGGTCAATACGCAATCGCAGTGTTGAATAATGCTAAATCCAGTCAATTGCGACGCAGAAGCTGTCAAAAGCGTGCATCGAAGAAATCCAAAGAGACCGTAAAGTGAGAAGTCCATTCAGAGCTTCCCCGATGTGTTCCGATATCAAAACAGTTCCGTAACCTTAACCTAGTCCATTCCCCGAGCTTGGTGTGTATTTAGTCTGTATTTCATTCTGTTTTTAGATTTTTAGTTTGAGCCATTTTTGTTTTTAGGATTTATTTAGGATTTCTAACTTTTATTTTCTATTTTTACTTTATTAGTATAATTTTATTTTATTTTGATTTTTATTAGTTTTTAGTTTTATTAGGATTAGTTTTTAGGAATTTATTTTCAATTTATTAGATTATATATTTTTTGTTAGGACTTTGGTTTTCATTTAGATTTTAAGTTTTATTTCTTTTGTTTTATTTTAGTTTTATAAGCTTAGAATTTTATTTTTTAATTTTAATTTTTTATTTTTAATTTCTTTAGTTTCTTTTATTTTTAGTTAGATTTTATTTTATTTTTAGTTTTAGTTTTAGTTTTATTAATTTTAGTTGAGTCTTTATTAATTTTGTAGGTGTCCAAATTAAACACACACACACAAACCCCTCTTACACCCATTTACACTTAAAATACTCACTCACCCACACCTACCTTCCCATACAACTCACTCACACACAACCATTCCCAACCCACCATCTTCTTCCCCAAACATCACACTCTCTCACCTCTCCTCCATTAAACCAAAACTCCATAGCCACAATACCCTCCTCCGAACCTAAAACCACTATCCCAAACCAATACCCGATCTCGACTACCTCCGGCCAGCATCCCCCTCACCTCTCCTCTCTCCCAATCTCCAAACGTCGACGACCCCCTGTGTAAACCTCCAAATGCCAGCGACCCCACCTTCGATCCCCTTCACGCGTTGTCGGACCTGCCAAATCCTCAACCCGGCGGCGTCCTCAGCCCGGCGGTACTCCAACCCGATTCAACCGCCCTGACCCGCGAACCTCGTCCAGCTGCCCCGACAGACCCCCGTACCAAGCCCAACTTGCACCAGCCCCAAATCGGGCACTCTCCAACCCGAAATTGCAATCACTTCCATCTCACCCTTATCCCTTCAACCAAAATCCCAGCAATATCGGAGTCAAACCCAAGCCAAAAAAATCCCATAAAAAACTCTCCAACCAAATGAATTCGTGGACTTTGAAAAGAAGGAAGGGGAATCTCATTTAAAAAAATACTCTCTCAACACACAAAGAAAAACACAGACACGGAGAGAGAACAGAGAAACAGAAAAAGAAAAAGAAAAAAAAGAGGGTAGAAAAAATAGTCAGAAAAAATTTAGTTTTAGGTCTAGAAAAATTTATAGGTTCATTTTCTACTTTTAGTTTTGTAACCCAGTTAGATTTTGTGACAAGTTTGGGACGCGTGTTCAAGCACACAGTTGACACACGAAATTATTGTGTATCGTATTTCTTTTTCATTCTCTTTAGTTTCGTGTTTGTTAATTGTGGTTGTGTTGAATTTTTAATCAGGTCAGGCTAAACACCCCATTCAAAGGGTGGGATGAAACGCGTATGTTGAATTTTTTATTTGAATAATGATTCGTTGATATGTTCTAGGCTAATTAAATTGGGAAAAATCACACATTAATTTATGTAACGAGAGTTAATAAATTAATGGTAAAAATTAATATTTGATTTTTGAATTTCACTTAGAGATAAGTATTATTCTTAAATTTAAATATTAATTTTGTGTATGCAATTCAAAGATTCGTTCAAATTTTAATAAATTGATCTTAGCGGATATTGTATTGAAACGAGTGTGAATCTTAACTTTTTTTTATGTTATGACTATTCCTGATTTAATTGCTGAAAAAGATAAAATTTAATTTAGGATTGTAACGAGAGTTAAATTTTAAATTCAATATTATTTTGAACTATTCAATTGAATAATTAGGATTTTAAATTAATTTGACTACGTAGTGAAATCCCACCTCTTGTTTCTTCTCATAAATTCCAAACTAGATAACTTTCTAATTTTTCATAGTCATTTTAGTTGCATAAATTGTCGTTTGCTCCCTTGAAAATTGTTTTTAAAATATAAAAAACAAATAAAAGAAAAATTTTAAAAACACAAAAAGATTTTTAGTAAAAATTGGAATTGCAAGTTTTCACAATTACCATTTCAACGCTAGAAATTGGATTGATACCTGAATTCTCCACGATACTGAATTTTTAACATGTTTTGTAGGTAATTTCAGGAATTTTGATACTCGAAGTTTCACCGCAGCGACATTCCAAATCCATATCCGAAGGAAGACACAAAATCGAGATTTATCACTAGTGAAACAGCTTCCCACCAAATTATGAGATCCCGTGCATTTAATGCAATATCTTCTACATTAATGGGAGGTGCTTATGCATTTAATACGATCGATCATATTAAAAGCGTGCAAGATAACTCTAGTAACTTGCCCTTTATATAAATACACCATACAAACATTTTAACTGGCAGTGCATTCTCGGCCTAGAATTGTTGCCTAACTTCCCCCAAACACTCCATGCTATCTGAGGAAGTGAGAATAGCACGGATGAAGCCTAGTGCGTCCAATGACAGTGTGATGAAAACAATGGGTGCATAGACAAGAGTAGGTAGGCCCGAAATAAATAAAGGGACTTATGGGTTTGTTCACAGAGTTCATCAAGACGCCGGAGGCCCAGGCGATGCTGGGGATCCCTACGAGAGGGAGCTCTTTCACTACACCACCCGCGGTAGCTCCTACTATTACAGGGGGTATTACTACGCCCTCTTTTAATGGATCTCTCCCCACCGCTCTGCCAATTTATGGCACTGTGCCTCCCATAACGATCCCACTCGTGACAACTGGGCCAATGCCACAAGATGGGGGAATGACGTCGGAGGATGAGGATATGACGGGCGGCATGGAAAAAAGTGCACCACTCACTCCGGTGATTTCATAAGTAATAGAAATGCAACAAACTAGCTCTTACCCGACCGGCTTGGAGGAAATGAAGAAGGAGTTACTTAAATTCATAGTAGTGTCCAAAGAGGAAGATATTTCTTTGGTGCATGATGACTTCCGTACTCCGTACCCATAGGCATACAACAAGGAACCCTACCCAGTAGGGTATATTCCCCAATCTTTGAGAAGTACACGGGGAAAGGAACAAAACCAAAGAAGCACATGAAGAGATTTATTGAAAGTCTTGGGGCCCATTGCAACGACAAAAAGCTGAGGTTGACGAAATTTCCAAAATCCTTGACAGAGAAAGCATGCACATTTTTGATACGAGAAATCATCCACTTGTCATTCTCGTATCATCAAATCAAGTTTAAAATATGTAATGAGAAAATACAGCAAATAAAGAGGTGTCGAAGACAAGATATAGAGTGGTTTAGCCTCTAAAATAGGCATACATCCACTTTGGTGCTCTATTCTCATTATACATATGATGTTGTACAAGTTTACAGTGCCATTGGAGGCATACAATGGAATAAAGGGGAGAGAATACATGATAATGGCTAAGCAGGAGCCCTAGATGTGGCCTGGGGGTGATCGGCGCGGCTACGGCAGGGGGTCAGCCCCCAAGTTCGATGCTCTAGAGAGAAAGAGAGTAAAGTTGGGAAGGGCTTCGCCTATTAATTCTCTATTTCCCTCCACTAATAATGAGGTGAGTGCCTCTATTTATAGGAGGTATAAATGTGTGGCACGCGCTCAAGTCACGTGACATATGGATGAGTCTTACAAGTAGGGAATCCTTCTAGAGATGCACAACTGTTAAGTGGTCATGCCTGTGTAAAGGTTGCAGCCTGTAAGAGGGGGTGCAGCCTGTTATAAGGTGTGTGGCACCCTGTGATGTATGCTGGCAAGATAAACTTCCATGGCTCATAACTTTTGTCATATGTAGGAAGGGTTCCGTAGCCGAGGTGTTGTATTTTACATTTCAATAAGCCCCCAAGTCGTAGTGTCAAGAGATAGCGATAGGGACTGCAGATGAGTAGGATCTAGGTGTCGCGGTATTTCCAAGGTGACGCTTCGTCTTCCCACACTCTCTTATATAAATTATTCCAGTCGTGGAATTCATTACGTTTCCAAAAACTTTGAGAGCAAATTGAAAGTTGAACTCTGTTAGTTCGTCCTCTTACTTTTTTCGGCAACTTTTCAAGGCAGCTGGTGGTGGTTCTAAGGCGTTTGACGGTGGTTTCTTCACTTCCAGGTAATCTTCCAACCATCTCTATCATTTTATACCCTATTTGTGTATTGGCTTCATATTTCCTTAAGACAAATTCCACACGACTGATTAAACTCGCGTATCTGTTAATTTCTAAGATTTAAACTCGTTCGAAAATGAATTCTCATCTATTTAATTGTTGAATATAACTACTATTGAACCTTGAATTCCATCTTTACAATAGGAGAGGTAATGAACATCTGAATAAAAGATAACTGTAATTGTTGCCAATTTGTTGAATTAATCGATCTTTATATGATGAAATAAACCCTTAATTTTCTTTTGTTCTTATCATTCTTGATTGAAACCTAGAATTCATGGTTTTTGATCTTTAGACTGGATTACTGTCAATAAAAGGATGTTCGTATGCGTGGCCATGGTAGTTAGCCCTGTACTGTTTGAGTGAGTTTTCGCGGCATGGATTATTGAAATCCCTTTAGTAATTTAGGGCTTTCTTGAATCAATGCCTTTAAATATTATTCTATAGCATAGAAAACGTTGGTGCAACAGGTAATAGACATAATATTGCGAAACGCAGTATAGCCCGCGGCCTGTAGTAACTTAGAGCATCCCTACTTTTCCCTTGAGCCGCAGCTTCTAACACTTGAATCAACTAGTTGCAGAAAACATGATGGGGGAAAGCCAAAATTTCAATAGGACGCAGCATATAAGAGTCTTTCCCAAAATATGTAGGCCGCGGCACGGAAGAATATTAATAATTTCTTCCCCAAGACAATATACCGTCGCAGAAGTTGAATTCTTAGGATTCCAGATCCCAACACGTGTAGTTAAATAAATTTTCTAAGACTTCTATTAATGTTCTCAAACATGCTATTTAATTGTATCTGTCGCGGCCTTCAAGAGGCCCGTTCGATCATACTGGCTGCGTCATCTAACCGCGGACCCTTTCTGCCTTTCAGATCTTGCTACATCCATATGAATTGGGATCTCGAAGAATTTCTCAAGGACTTTTGGAACAAACATTTTGGAGTCTCCCCCACCCCACCCGAACTTTCTTTTGTGCGCCCTTTAAAGGAAGTGGGACTTTGTTAGCTCAAAGATAGCCCAAACTATCTCATTATAGACCCCGACTCTGCAGGCTCTGCTTGTATGAAGGATTTTGAGACCACTCCAATGGAAGAGGAAGCCAACTCTAGTAAAAACCCAACGGGTATTGATGCTGCGACCACTGGTCCTTCTGAGTCTAGGGACGCACCTACTGGTCCATCCAGCATATCCAAGGGAACTCTTGTAGCTTTAAATGTCCGCGGCATTATGACTCAAGAGTGGGTTGACCAAGTGGATGAAGCGTTTGAGTTTCTCGATAATGTGGTCTTCACTACCCCCGTAGCGGACCAAAGACCTTGCTCCGTTATTGCTGATGGTGTAGTCTGTTTCCCCCTTCACGCATTTGTGTATGGGTTGCGGCTACCCATCCCAGTTCCTATTAGGAAAATTTTCCATGCGATGAAGTTAGCCCTAACCCAGCTAGATCTCAATGGATGGAGGTCAATTCTTGCCTCAATAGTGTTATGAAAATAAAAGTTCAACAAGGACATAACTCCCGTGGAGTTCTTCAATTTTTACATGGTGAAGGAGAACTCCGTGAAATTCGTGTGGTATTACTACCTTACTGTCCGCAGCAAGGATGAAACCCTCTACTCTGGGAGGCCCACCAGTGTCAAAAATTGGAAAGGGAAGTATTTTTATATTTCTAGAGATGGATGGGAGGTTCATCCAAAGGATACTGAGAGAGAAAAATCACATAGGATGCCGCGGAAATGGGGACGTCCATCCAAACTAGGTACACAGGGCTACATCCTTAATAAAATGTTGCGTCCCATTTCAAAATTCACACGGTTTCTTTTATTGTATTGCACTAACATAATCCTCTTGTGCATCTCTTGATAATTTACAGGTCAGTGAGCGGCAGGAGAGAAGAGTGGGAAGAGTTGCGGCCATCAAGGATAAAGAGAAAAAATTCAACACCTAAGTGACTTATATCACTATATTTGAGGTAGGTTATTTCCCCAGCAAGTCTCAGCCAACAAAGATGATCGCGGAAGGTAACAATCACCTTTCTTTAGTATTCCGCAGCATTTGTCTTCAAATCATAAGTACTTAGAATTTTTACTTTATTTTTTCTTCAGGTGAGGAGATAGACAGGGAGCTTTTGAAAGCTCAATTAGCAAAGATGGATCAGGACACATCTTCCCTCAATAATGTTGCTAAGAAAGGAAGAAGGAAGAGAAAGAGGGAACCTGTCGTAGACTCAAATAATATTGAGCCTACTACCGTAGAAGAGGATAAATCCCACACTTGGGAGGGCTGCGGTGCAGGAGGTGTTTGTGGACAGTGTCGCGGCATCACAAAGAGATTAAATCGATGAAGACATCGACCAACATTTGGAAGCGGCAGGATTACTGCCCTCTGAGAATGGGGACATTAGTGGACGCGGACCTTCACCTATTTTTTCTTCCAATTCTCCTCCTTCGCGCACGATTATGGCTATAAATGCCAACCTGCCACCTCCACAAGTCAGGCCAAGATTTGGGCCCGATGGCCGTCCGCGCCCTCAGCTTAGGAAAGAAAATCCCAATTCCTCCTGGGATACAACTACGAGAGCTGTTCGCATAATGAGGAAGGTTCTAGATAATGTGGACCTTGACCGTCTTGTTAAAGAGGATCACGAAGACTTGAAAGGGTATGTTCTCCGCCTCCTGCTGAGGGTAATTTCTTCACCACTTTCTATTTATTCCAATGTTTTTTTCCAGAAGTTAATGAGCAATGAATTTTGTCTTTCAGGCTGCAGAAGTTATGGTATCCTAAAGGATGAAGTACAGTGGGCTTTACAAACTTTATAGGGCTACGGAGACTTCCCACTAGAATGACCTAGACGGGTCCAAGTCGTCCTCCTTTCAAGCAGGCAAGGATTCATCTACTACGGCACTTGAGGCGGCTAAGTAAGATTTGGAGGCTACCACTAAGGCTAAAAATGAGGCTAAGCAGAACTTCTCTCGGGCTGCAGAGTCTTTGTCATTTGCCAAGGCTCAAGATCTTGAGGCTGCAGAATGAGCCACTACTTCTCAAAATAGGCTTGCTACGGCTAGAAAGAAAATGGAGAAGATGGCTATTGATCATGTTGCGACCCTCAGAATTCTTGAGAGTCGACATTCTGAGGCCATCAAACTAAGAGAAGATAATCATGCCACAGCCTTATGCCAAGCTGCGGACCTTGCTGTGGCCAATTTTAAGAAGTCCAAGGACTTTTTCCTAATCAACAACAAAGCCTACCTTCGCGGCTTTCAAGAGATGAGGCACAGAGTTGGCAAGAATTTCCCAGAGGTTAAGGAAAAAATCATGTCCTGGAAACTGGGTGATGCTGAGCACGACCATTGTGTAGCTGAAATTAGGGTTGTAGCATAGGAACGAGCACGAAAGCTTGCTGAAGAGGCTGTGGCCGAGGACGAGACTGAGACTGTTGTGGAAGGTGATGAAGGAGATGTCAATGACGATGCAGCCTCATGATATTTTTACCTTTTAATTTTTTATTTTTGAACTGTAAATGCAAGGTTGCGTCCCTTAGAATATTCTTAAACTCATTACATATATGGGTTGCGTCCCTCTTCATTTAACTTTTGATATTCAAGGTTGTGGCCTTTATTTGTATGACTTAATCTCTGATCTTTAACATTTGGGGATACCCTTTTAAACTTCTGTGGCCCTTATTATTACGGTCCCAGCCACTTTTGTATGCTTTATACTTCCAAAGCTTCATCACTTAAATTCTTATTTTCTTACTTGATTGTTTGCTTGATTGAATGTTCGAAAGTGGTTGTACTCTTCCTGAACAGGGTCGCGGTACCTTTGAGTGTTTGGACCCCATCTGCTGTAATTTTATGATTATATCTTTTCTTGAATGTGGTCGCGATAGGTTAATAATCATGTCTGCCTTTATTTGTCAAATCTGAATGAATTCACTTAATGGCTGCAGCCATATATATAAGGCTACGACACCTTTTTAGCCCTTTAAGAAATTAAGTCCATCGTTCTGTGGCTTTGGCATGCTTCGTGATCATAGCAACACAACCTCCTTTAGTCGCTTCAATTGCCTTTCATGACTCTCATTTAGTCGCTTAAATTGACTTTCACGGCTCTCCTTTAGTCGCTTAAATTGGGTTATTATCAGGCCCCCTGGGCTAGGTATTATAAAACTTTCCCAAGATGATATGAGATCACCGGGTTAATGATGTTTAGTCTCATATCCACCAAGTTAATGATGTTTTCCGGGGGAGTAACCTCCCCAAGCTAATGACACATCCCGAAAGCTAGAAATGGGCATTGGAAGGCCTTGATGCTAATAACGCTTTCTGATAACTGCTTCTGAGAATGTAGCTATCATATGTTGGGATATAATCTTTATAAGTGATTATTATAGACTAATTCAGATATCTTCTCTCAATAGTCGCTTTCATTATTTTTTGTTATCATTCGACTTCATATAACCAGGCGTCATTGCGGGCGTTGTGAGCCTATTTGAATATAATTATTCCCAATACAATTCGATGTCTCATATATAATCTATTTAAGATGAGAAGTCTTTCATAAGATATCATTTAATGGCATTGAGAAATTAAAATATTATATTCATTAATCCTCATAAGCATAGACATAAAAAGTCAAAATGAAATCAAAGATAATGTTCACTATGAACATAAACTGAAGATGATATAAACTAAATCATAAAGATAAGGGATTTATGACCCGTCGGGCTAGCTTGAATCCCCTAAGCATCTCTGAGGAACCTCTGCAGCATTCCCTGCCCAATCAACCTTTCAATTTCGTCCTTCAGAGCATAGCACTGCTTAGTGTCATGGCCATGGTCCTGATGGAATCTACACCAAATAGCTTTGTTCCTCTTTTGGGGTAGAGCCCTCAGCTTTTCTGGCCACCTCAATAACTTGTCCTCAATGATAAACTTGAAGATGTCTTCAATCGGGAAGGCCAACGGAGTGTAGGTTTAAGATTTCCTCTTTGCCTTCTCCATCTTCCTTTTTAGGGCCCTGGCTGCGGCCTTGTCTTCAGCGTCCAATGCTTTTAGCTGGGTCACTTCCTTGGATGGAACTTCTAGAGCTACAGCAGTAAGGATCCTAGGTTCCGCACGTATATTGGGTGAGGCCGTGGCCTCAAGCATGAGGACCCTTTGAGTCAAATAGTTAACTTGGATCTGGAGTGAAGCATGATTGTCATAGAGATGGTTGAGGTGATTGTACAGCTGCACAATCTCATCTTTGACTTATGTGCTCTAGTTGGATTCTCCTTCCATTTTTTGCTTTTGTTAGTCTTTATAAATTATATATAATCTGAGACAAAACTAATAGAAGTGAGTAATCTCAAAAATATTAGAGTAACAAAGTAGGAAATGGGGATACAACGTTTGCATTGTTGCATGGCATTATTGCTGGATCCGCGGCCAGTGAAGCACATAGGTGCCCTGCCGTGGCCTTTGTATGACATTCACCAAGGTTGACCACCTGAGTACGTTCCTTGATGATTTGAAGTTGGTGTAATAGAACCGCGATAAGGGAGACAGTGGAATTATTAGGCGGTATCCCTGTCTGGGCAGTGAAGGGAACAATCCCAAAATTAAAACCTTAAAATCGAGTTTTTCTCCCAAAACACGTGGGGAACGATACTACTAGGGTCTATCCATGAGAGAATACCCTCGAAGTGCACCAAATGGCACAATTCTAAGGATAAACCCTAGATCATAGGCCAAGAATCAACAAAAAGGGAGTAAATACAATCCTTCCCTAATCATTCATCTTTTCGGGGCTAAATCCCATCATGCTTTTCAGCATTATCTAGATGAAACGATATCACAGGGGTATGTAAAATAGATCTAAGGTCACAAAAAATAGACCATAACAGATCTAAATATATGAAATACCCATCTAAGGGTGCAAATATAAAATAGAGCTCAATAACCAGAATTTACTCGTGAGACGATGATCCAAAGGATCCCCACGAATAAACTAAGGTGTTTAAGAATTCAAAATATAGATAAACATAATTGAAATATCTCGTTCCCACAGACGGCGCCAGATTGTTGATACGAGAAATCGTCCACTAGTCGTTCTCACATCATCAAATCAAGTGTAAAATATGTAATGAGAAAATACAACAAATAAAGAGAGGTCGAATACAAGATATAGAGTAGTTCAGCCTCTAAAATAAGCCTACGTCCACTTTGGTGCTCTATTCTCATTATACATATGTTGTTGTACAAGTTTACAGTGCCATTGGAGGCATACAATAGAATGAAGGGGAGAGAATACATGATAATGGCTAAGTAGGAGCTCTAGATGTGGCTTGAGGGGTGATCAGCGCAGCTGCGGTAGGGGGTCAGCCATCATGTCCGGTGCTCTAGAGAGAAAGAGAGTAGAGTTGGGCAGGGCTTCGCCTATGAATTCTCAATTTCTGTCCCCTAATAATGAGGTGAGTGCCTCTATTTATAGGAGGTATAAAAGTGTGGCACGCGCTCAAGTCACGTGACATATGGATGAGTCTGATAAGTAGGGAATCCTTCTAGAAGATGGACAGTTGTCAAGTGGTCATGCTTGTGTAAAAGCTGCAGCCTGTAAGAGGGGGTGTGGCCTATCATACGGTGTGTGGCACCCTATGATGTATGCTGGCGAGATAGACTGTCGTAGCCTATAACTTCTGTCGTATATAGGAAGGATTCCACGGTTGAGGTGTTATATTTGTCATATCACACATGGTACTCCCACCAATCCCCAGGAAATATGGTCTCCTAGGAGGAGTTGCACATTTTGTTTGTACAAAAGTTCCTTTTGGCTGAGGATGAGTTTACACTCACTCAGCTTGCACGTGAGATACAAAAGCCGGGGGAGGATGTTGTGGCCAACATTAGGAGGTTTTGAGAGCGCTCTTTGGACGTGAGAGAGGAGATGCGGGAGGATAAACTTTTACAAGTTTGGGTAGAGGGCTTGTTGCCCGAGTATACATGCCATTGGATTAATAATACATGAGAATGAATGTTAGCAGCATTCTTGAAAGTATCAAGGAACATTGCTTTGGTGATTAAGCCCATAGCACCCCCGCCTTCTTTGACAAACTTACTAGGTTTCCTCGAGGAGGGGAATACCCTCGAGGGTTAATTACACAGACGATGGGTCCAATGAGGAAAGCAATGGAGGCCGAGGAAGAAGAAGGGGTAGAGGCAATAAGAAAAGATTCGAAGATGAAGAAGTCCCCCCGATCTACCTTGCATGGTGGAACAAGCTCTGAATTTATATGATCTTATGGTTCGCGACAAAGTTTACAGGTCGGTCAACGTTAACATGACACAAATCTCTCTGGAGGACAGGGATAAACCTCATTATTTTGCACCTCACAATAGGGTGAACCACCCTACCAAAATATGTTTTTCACTAAGGAGGTTAATTGACCATCATATGAAGATTGGAAACATCGAGCTGCGATAAACTAATGTGAATAACAATCCTTTACCACCGCATAGAGCCCATAAGGTCAGCGCTTTTGATGAAGAGGCCGAACATTCGATGAGAGAGTGGTGGTTCGAAGAGGGAGAATTCAAAGAATTTATGGAGGATGATTTTGAAGAATCTCTATAAGAATGCACCTCCGAGATGGCTCAACTCCATTTTGGTGACGAGGCTAAGGATGTGGACGAACAAAAAAAAAAGTCCATGACCCCATCGAGAGACTTAGTAGGCAGTCGAGAGCCTGCTCCCTGGAGGAAGTAAATGAAGTGATAGCCTACGATGAGGCTACATATAGAGATGCGGAGGAAGTTTACGAGTTATAAGATGACTAAATAGACCCATGGATCGAATGTGTGGAAGTTTCTCGCTCTCCAAAGTTTGGACGGTTCTTCGATCAGGTTAGCCTTCCTGAGGACTCCTGGCTAGAAGTTACGCGAGCCATCTTGGAAATTACAAAGAAAAATATGGCACCGCACCTAAAGTGGAAAGGACCTATGGCTAAGCTTGTGAGTAGGTACCTTCTCAGAAGTCACGTTCTCGGAGGCCAATAGACTAATCAGGTATCCCCACAATAGGCCCTTATACGTTACGACATCTATAAATGATTGTGCTTTCTCTCGTGTCTTATTGGATGGGGGAACTTCCATCAATATAATGCCTATTATGTCCTTTTATGAAATTGGATTGTCGGAAACAAGGATAGTTCCCCATTTGTTGGCAATCTTGAGATATGACAACTAGTCATCCAAATAAATGGGCTATGTTAATGTAGGCATCACGATGGGAAATATCACTTCTCATATCAAGTTCCACATCATGAATCGTGATCCATAACACCAACTTCTAGTGGGCAGGGTATAGATGCACAACCATGGGTTAGTACCCTCCACTTATCATCAGTGCGCTAAGGCAAACATAAAAGGAAAAGGGGTGGTGATTCGAGCTACTAAAAAACTATTTACAAAGGAGGAAGCTCACATGGTAGATGCCTTTTTCTACACAGATCTAGTAGAAAAATCCACGGTGGTAACAAGGTACACTGTTGGTACAAGGGTCCCGACCACTCAAGCGAGTGTGCGAGCAGCCGCCCGAATGGTGTTGTCCTACGAAGAATAATGGGAGTTCGGTGTGGGGAGGCCCCCTAGTCTATCGAGGCAACTTTGAGATTGAATGACTCCACGCATTGATCTGATTGAGCACTAAGTCCAAAATCAGAGAATCCTTAGTAAATGAACAGTGAGATAAGTGAATGAGAATAATAGGAAGAGGCTATTGAAAGAAGAAGCTGACCGACAGTGCAAATGAGTAGTTTTGCCTAACGGTAAAATTATCTACAAATAATGAAGGTGTGAGGAGGCAGCTGAAAGTTTGGAAGACGAAGTTGACCCGATTTATGAGTGCTTTCTGGTGGATAACTAGGGGAAATGTCTGATGATTGATAACTCTGAAGTACAAGAGTTTATGGAAGGGGTAGAACAAGAACCCGAGTGCATGAAAGACAGCCCCAGGCTATAGATCCAAGAGTTAGATAAAGTTGACCTGGTCAAAGAAGGTGATGATCCTAACCCCATTTTCATCTCGAAGGACTTGAAGGGAGTGCCTCGAGCGGAGTTTATTAAATTGTTGCTAGAGTTCAAATATGTCTTTGCATGGAAGTACACCGAGATGCCTGGGGTAGACAAAGAGGTGAGTTGTCACGGGTTGAATGGTTTGCCATCCGCCATCCCAGTGAAGTAGGACACCCAAACGTATAAGACAGAGTTGGACCTAAATACCAAAGAGGAGGTTCAAAGACTACTTACAGCCGACTTCATAGTTCCAATCCAATATCTTATTTGGCTCTCTAGTATCATGCATGTGGGAAAGAAAGATAAGAAATAGATCAGAATATGTGTGGACTTTAGGGACCTAAATCGAGCATGCCCGAAGGATGAATTCATGCTGCCTTCCATTGATAGTTTGATTGATTCAACTGCGGGCCACGAGATGTATAGCGTCATGGATGGTTATGTGGGATACAACCAGATAAAGATGGATCTGACCGATGCAAAGAAGACAGCTTTTTGAATGCCTTTGGTTAACTTCATGTACATTATTATGCCTTTCGTGTTGAAGAACGCAGTAGCCACCTACCAGAGGACAATTATGGCTATTTTTCAGGATCTTTTTCATAAAACTGTGGAATTTTATGTTGATGGTCTGGTGAATAAATCCAAGAAGGAGGGGTCCTACCTGGATGATTTGAGAAGAGTATTCACTCGATGCAGGAAGTACAAACTGAAGATAAACCCCCTCAAATATGCATTCAGGGTGGCAAGTGGGAAATTTTTGGGCTTTGTGGTGAACCGTCAAGGAGTGCAAATGGTCTTGCATAAACGTCGAGCCATCCTTGATATGACAATACTAAAGTCGACGAGGGAGTTGAAAATTTTCCTTGGTAAAGTCTCTTACTTGAGGAGGTTCGTCCCAGGGCTGGCTGAGGTGACACACCCATTGATGCAGTTGCTAATAAAGGGCATGAAGTTTGCATGGGAGGTAATACACTAAGATGCCATGGACAAACTGAAAGAACTCCTTACTTCTCCTTAGACCACGATCCCTCCGAAGGTTGGTATTCCTTTATGTTTGTATCTTACATCAACTGAACGATTTATTGGTGCTTTTCTAGCCCAAGAGATGGATGGTATAAAGAAACCTATTTATTACCTGAGCAGAATCATACATGGTCCTGAGGCCAGATATACTGGTATCAAAAGGCATTGTTTAGCCCTTGTATTCATAGCACAAAATCTTAAGCAGTACCTATTATCATTCACAATTCACATTATAACTAGGTGTGATCCTATAAAGTTTTTGCTTACTAGAACTGTGTTAATAGGTAGGGAATATTGATGGTTCTTACTCCTCTCAAAGTATGATCTCAAGTGTGCGGTTCCTCGAGCCATTAAGAGCCAAGCGTACACAGATTTGTTAACCATTTTCCCATCAGGAACATTCGATCCACCTGTTGAAGAGCTCCCGGGTGACAATCTCCAGGACAATTTCATAGCATCTAGCCTGGATAAGTGGAGTATGGAATTTGACGGCTCTTCGGCTGAGAAAAAAGGGGGAGCTGGAGTTATCCTATGAAGGAATGGTGAAGAAGTCTGTTTATATTTTAAGTTGGAGTTTGAATGTTAGAATAATGAGGTTGAATACGAAGAACTAGTCTTGGTGTTACTCGAAGCTCTTAGAAGAGGTGTCCAAGTCCTGAGGATAAAGAGGGATTCCAACTTGGTGGTGAACCAGGTAACAAGGTAATTCGCTCTGAAGCATTTGAGCCTAGTGCCCTACTAAATAATTATTCAGCGGTTGCTCGGGTAGTTTGAAGTAATAAAGATCAACAGGCATCCCCGAACGATGAATCAACATAAGGACACTTATGCCACTATTGCCCAGAATATTGCCTTTGAGGGAGAATCAATAGTGGTTCGAATCACAAAGAGAAAAGCCCCCTCGATGGTGTTAGAAATGTTTCCCTCAGGTGACAAAGATGATTGGAGGGGTGAGATCAGAAAGCAACTTGAGAAAGGCAAAAGGCTACTGAACTTAGTTGACTTGGTGTAATACTTTGTTACCAGGGGTAACATGTAATATAAAAATAAAGGAGGTTGGCTATCCAGGTGTGTGGATCCGGAGGAATCCAAAAGAAGATTGAGGTGCATGAAGACAGCTGTGAAACTACCGAGATCCCTCTATACAGGAGGATAAAGTGGGCAGGGTACTTCTGGCCTTTGATGAGATAAGATACTACAGCAGTACAAAGAAATTGCGCAAAGTATTGTCTTTTTTATCAGGAAGCAGAGTGCAATTTCATTGATCAACCCCAAGATTGGAGGCAGACGTATATGGATTTGTTTATAGATGGAGTAATGCCTACGGACAGAGAGGACGCCACCAAGGTAAAGAGTCAAGCACCAAGGTACTTTGTACAAGAAGGGAAATTGTACCGACAAGGCTACCATGACTGGCCCCTAGAGTGCATAAGGAGAGAGGAGGCCGAAGAAATGATAAAGTAATCTCACGAGTCGGGACACATCGAAGGAGCCAAGCTCTACGATCAATTCATGACCTTAGGGTATTATTGGCCCACAATGGAGAAAGATTCAGCGGAGTTTATTCGTGAGTGTAAATCTTGTCAACTACATAGGAATATGATTCACTCTCCTTTGGTAGACCTATATTTCCTCTCTACACTTTTTTCGTTCCACACTTGGGCGTTCGATCTGGTGGGGGACATAAACCCTTCATCGCGAGGAAATATTTAGATTTTAGTAGCTACAGAGTGCTTCACATGGTGGGCAGAGGCCATACCACTCAAGAAAGCCACAGCGGGGATAGTGGCCCAATTTATGAAGGAGTACATTATCTGTCGATTTGGTATCTCGAAGGTGTTTTTAATCAGATAATGGCACCCTTTTCGTGAATAGCGACATATATTTATAAACGGACAAGTAATCCATCATCCATCATAAATTAATGGTAGCATAACCGAAGTACAATGGGCAAGTAGAAGCCACCAACAAAACCTTAGTAAATATTTTGGCAAAGATGTTAGAAGATTTCTCGGGCATATGGAATGACAAGATCCCTAAAGTACTTTGGGCTTACCGAACAACAGAGACTAAATCAATGGGGTATACCCCATTTTCCTTAGCGTTTGGGGCAGATGTTATGCTACCAGTTGAACTCGAGTTACCTTTTGCTCTCTATAACTTACGAAGTTCCATGCCCCCTCACAGTCGGCACGTATAACTTAAAGCACTAAAATAACATCGGGACAATGCAGTGAGACACTTCGAGATGTAAAGGAAGCAGTTGTCCAAATCCTACGACCAATTGATGAGGACAAGGGTGTTTAAAGAAGGGGACTTGGTTCTGAAAGCATACAGAAGGCATATTAGGGGTTTATCACTGCCCAAGTTTGAGGCTAACTGGGAAGGACCGTACTTTATTCGAGTAGCTTATGATTCACATTATTACAAGATATCCATGGTGGATGACAATGTTACTTTCAAACTAAACGACAAGTGGTTGAAGATATACCATGTTTAAATGTATGTTTTTCCAGCACCTCGGTTTATTAAATTATATCTTGTTAATGTTTGTTTGAAAGGATGTCTCTTATAAATGATTGGGCATATTCTCTTAATATAGTATGCTACGATGTTTAGGTGGAAAATTCTAGTACACTACTCTTTATATGTTTGTTACTCCCCTTAGATTGCATGGTACGACTTGTACTAATGTAATAGTTTAGCTAATGTTAAAAGAACAAAAAGGGGAAAGAAGAAAAACACCAAACATCATATTCTTTTTTTAATAAAGAAGTACATTGATTACATGCAAATAAAGTAAAGAAGGGGAACACAACCCCAAGATAAAAAAAAAATAATGAAGGAACCATTAAATAAAGGTGACTACAGGCTATCCATAATAAAACGAAAGTTCACCGATTCAAGCAATCGATGGTGATGTTGGGGAAGAATTTGTTCAAGGTTCCTCTGATCTGCAATAAGATCGGACAAATCCTTCTGGTGAAGCTCCATCTGCTGCTGAATAGATTCCAAGTCTTGCTCCCTCTTAAGAAGCTCAGGCTCTGCCCAAGAAATAGCTTCACAAGTCGCCTATACCTTCTATTCAGACATCACCAGTTGGGCCACCAGACTTACGAGCTCCTCTGAAATAGCTACTTGTGAGCAATTAGAGCTCTGCAGTTGATGATAGAGGACAGGTAGACCAACTGTCTTGAAGTCACGGAGGAACTTCACCAACCAAGGTAATGAGAATCTATCATTTATGAGAACATTAATTGTCCCTAGCAAAGACTTGATTGTATCAGAGGTAAGAGATTCAGGGGGTGTATTGAGGATCTCCTCTAAGATAATGGTGAGCCCAAGCAAGCGATATGCCATCATCCCAGGAATAGGCTGAAGACTGCGAGAGGTGAAAGTTGAAGGAAAACGGACCAAGAATTGTTCGATCAACAAATGAGGACCCTCAGTCAAGATATGGGGGAAATTAGCCAAAGTCTACCTCATAACCAACTCAGGGGCTGCCTCAGGAGGATGTGCGCTAAAGACGTTATCACTCGCGAAAGGGAGTCGAGTATGCGAAGTGTTGTCACTTTCATGAACCCTTGAGGCAAACACTTCGAGCACCTCACCAAAGTTAGGTGTTGTTCCTTGGATATGTATAGCAGGGGCCCTACCCAAGGATGAGAATTCAGCTGGAGTCCTCACTTGTGCAACTTTTTGAGCAATATCTTCAACTTTCGGCCCACGTGCTATGGGTTGCTCGACCACCTGAGATACAAGAAATTGCTAAGTGAGAAACAAAATAATAAAATGCATACAAATTGGCTTGCAAGTATGAATTTTCTGCCAATAAGACTTGACCCGCCTGACCCTCGATTATGGGAGATTTTATGCCAATAAGACTTTGATCGCCTGACCCTCAGCTATGGGTCATTTTATAACAATAAGACTTGGCTCGCCTGACCCTTGGTTATGGGATATTTTATGCCAATAAGACTTGGTTCACTTGACCCTCAGTTATGGGAAATTTTATGCTAATAAGACTTGGCCTGCCTGACCCTCGGTTATGGGAGATTTTATGCCAATAATACTTGGCCCACCTCACCCTCGATTATGGGAGATTTTATGATAATAAGACTTGGCCTGCCTCACCCTCGGTTATGAGATATTTTAATCTAATAAGACTTGGCCTGCCTGACCCTTGGTTATGGGAGATTTTTATGCCAATAAGACTTAGCCCGCCTGACCCTCGGTTATGGGAGATTTCTAAAACCAATATGGCTTGGAAAAACATTAAAAAAAAGAGTTTAAATGTAGGAAATATCTAGCAGATGGCAAGTATACCTCTGGATGTTTCCCATCAATAAATTCACGAGTAGCCATTTTAACTACATCTTCTTACTTAGTCAAAATAAGTGCCACCAAAGGATGTTGCTATTGGGGGGCAATCACATCCCCCCTTCATCAGCCACCTCTTCCAGTCTCCCTTCTCATTGGCTGGTAGCAGCAACATCGATCGAGGGCCCAAAAATGGTAACAACAACCTAGTGATAAGAGGGGTGGGACTAACGGAGCAATGAGTAGGGGTAAAGATACCTATGAAGCACAATGGTGATAAAGTTAGAACAAAAAGGCAAAAAGAATAAAAATGAATTTAAAACATCAAGATAAAAAACTTACCACGGGCAACGAACTAACAACAGCGGGGGATTTAGGAACAGCTTCAACAATCCTTACAATTAGCACATTTACCTCAAGACCACCCTGCTCTGGAAAAAAATTAGGATCAGTAGAATAGCCACTACTTGATTTAGTTAAAGTATGAGAAATAACTACCCCTAGGGGGAAATTGGATGTTACTTCTGAAGCAATAGGGGCAGCTATCTCCTGTGGTGCAGTTTCTTTCGAGGAATGTAGAACTTCACCACGCTTCTCCAATAGACTGCTTTCCTCAACATCATCGCGCGAGCCACCTCGCGCATCAACCTGGAAGTCGGGGAGAGTTAGAAAAAAATAAAGTCATCATCACAAGGAAAAAGAGAAAAAAGTTAAAGACTTAGAAGAATTATGGAAAGTATACCTCTTTTTCTTCCAACACATCCTCCAAAACTTCATAATCCTGAGGAGGTGAGGTAGGTTTAGAGGGGAAACCATTATCCTCAACCTACGTCACCGGACTAATGTAGTATCCTCCTCTTCCTCTTACTCTTCCTCTTCCTCTTCCTCTTCCTCTTCTTATTACTACTCTTCCATTGCTTCCTTTCCTCCTAACTCACCACCACCATCATCATCATCATCACCATCATCATCAAAACCAGATTTTACATGCTTCTTAGGCAACTCATCCTCTCTTGATTCGCCCAATTCCTCCAGCACAACTTAAGAGGGTAATTTCCTTCCTCTTTTACCACCTTCGGTGGGATGAGGAACGTACGAGAAATCACGAGAAGCCATCTCAGCTGACATAAAAGCCCTATTTTCTTTGCTAAAGTTCTCCCAAGTCTGTCGAAGTTGATCAAATATTAGACTGGCCTCCTAGGTGACATTGAGGTCAGGAGTTCGGGCCACTAAAACTTATTGGACAGTTTTGAGCTTCTTCATTGGGGCTGTCTTTGTGGCGCTCATATCTTCTCAAGATGAAGCAACACGTGGAGTATCACTTCCTTCAACTGGCTTCGAAGGACTAGGGGCAACAGCAACTACCTCGGCTAAAACGAAGGATTGTGAAACTTTCTTCTTTTTGACCATATCTTGGTCCACTAGAGCTATCGGAGGCAGCTCGAAAGGAACATAGTTATTGAAAGTACGCAGAGATAACATCAAGTTAAAGGTGGTACAATTTCTTAAACCCAACTCTGTGGGAGGGTATCTCTCAACCTCAGGATATCGAGGTTCCTTCAAAACATTACTTTGAAAATGAACAAGCTGGTTTTGCAAGAACATTATTATGTACATTACCGACTAACTTCCTCAAGCTTTTTTTACTCGGAATGATAGGATTGGCTGGGTAACTAGCTCGGAGACTTACGACAGCTGAAGTTAGATAATTCGCACAAACAGAGGAAAAGTTTGTTTGCTTCTCACGGGTAAAGTGGCTCAGTAAAGGGGTTCCTTGATCATAACCAAATTTAATGGCTACACGATGGGAGATGTAAATGGAATAGAAAGAAGACCATTTCGTGTACAATGGTAAATAGGAAGGGATCAAAAAAAGGGGGACATTGTTCGAAGGAAAGTTCTTAGAAAAAGCTTCATCAAGGGGAGAAATGGGGCGCTCCTTCTCATAAAAAAATGATTTTTAAAAAACTTGTTCACCTAAACACAAGGGTGAGGTAAGAACCTTTCAACTCTATCCATCAAAGCAATGAGAGGCTTCTAGACACTTTTGTGATTACAGCAACAAATCTGGGGGATCTTAATGGGCTAAGAATTGGGGTAATTGTCTGCCGGTGCATAGTCTGGGAAGTGGGCATAAAGGAAAGATGTTAAAAGGACATGATTTTCATAGTTGGAGACATCAAACCTACCGATGCTCGACACAGAATCTGTCGCCACACGATCTAGTCAAGTATACAATGAACCAAGAACGATAGCAGCAAGAGGGATCTTCATGACGCTAGCCATCCAAACAGTCATGTTTATTAAATCCATTTGAAGGAAATCATGGGGCTTGATCGAAAGGTAGATTTTTTATAACATCACCCAGATATAGCTAGCCAATTCGATCTGGGAGTCAAAGCCATTTCCCCCCATGGGTTGTTCGAACACTTACTTTCCTCAGCAATTCTCCTTGGCCGCCTCATGAGCCTTAATCACAGCTTTATTTTCGATGAAGTAGAAGTACCTAATCACTACGAGTAGGTGCACTTGTTGTAAGAAACCATACAATCCTTCACCACTGCTTCCAGTTCAGTCCTCAAGGCCTTTTCTTTGCTGGAGACTGCCTCCTAGAAGAAAGTATCAAACCCTGCAGCTTCCAACCCCAGAAGCTCATAAACATCTTCTAAGGTGTTAATGAACTTTCCCAAAGAGGCCACAAAGGTATGTGACCTGTGACTCCAGCGAAAAATGAGCACTTAAAAGGCGATGTTGTTTTTGGCGAGGATGAGATCACCAAACTAGAGTGAACATGATAAACCATAGAGAGCAAGTTAGAGAGAATATTTAGAGTGGATGTATTCGTTACAAGGACCTAATCCCTCACAGGAACCTAAGGAAGCTTCAAACTCTACTTTAGAGAAGGGAAATCACCACGTTCAACGCAAAATCGGGTGATAGTGGCGGTAGGAATATAGGAAAAAATTTTAGCATCCTCACCATCCTCCATTAGTAAATTGGGGTTTTCAGTTGGCTCTAACTCAGCGGGATATCTTTTTGTAGTTTACGAGAAATGATCAGACTCGTCGAAATAGGGAGAGCGACTATAATGTGCCCACTGGTTTTGGCACGCTTGGGTTTCGGGGGAAGCACCCCTAGATGAGTGGGTTCTTTTGACGATGGGTGTTATGGAAGCTTAAAGGAATAAAGTTGAAAAGAATAAAGGGAGTGAAGAAGGAAAACTCTCAAAAAGGCTCAACACAAGATAATAAAAACCCAAAGATGAGTGCTTAAAATGAGGATACCCCTTTTTATAGGGGCAACACGGAACCCAAAAGGCGGTAAAAGGAGACGCTTAGAAAAGCATAGTAATGAATAGGTTAGCTTGCGTGTTCGTCAAGCACGCATAGCTACAGAAGACCAAGGGTTACAATGATGATGTTTTGGGAGACAAACGTGCGAATGAGTAACGTGGGGAACACATGTGCACCCTGGCACTGCCATGTCTCACATACAGAATTACAAATGACAATCTCATTTGATGAGGCATGCTTGGGGTCTTTTCGTCTTGGGGATTGAAGAGTTTGAGGGGAAATTTGAATAAACCTATTAACTTTCACTAAGGTGTCTGCCACAAGTAATTATGAAGACTCACAAAAGGAAGAGATATTATTTCAATTATGGAAAGTTATTCATTAAATCGATGAGGCGGTTTGAAAGATAGAGGAGAGTATAACTCTTCCATTACATACAATTTGTTATCCCTTATATAACAAATGCCCAGATATTATTGAAAACTTGTTGCACTAAAGGATTGAAGGCCAACAAAGGGTTTCGTATAGATATTTCTTCATGCAATAAACAAATATCTCTATGAAAGGGCAAATGTAAGGGGAGTCCCGGCCAAAGAGTCATTAACTTGGTTAAATTTCTTGATTAGTTGATGAAGAAGGGTGATGAAGGTCACTCGAGCAAGTTACCTCGAAGATTCTCCGTATAGGTAGCTCGAAGGACCTACCTCGAAGATTTTCCCACGGTCCAGGCTCGAAGGATCCAATTCGTAGATTAAAGTCACTTGAGTGACGATAGTTTGTAATAAGAAATAGAATGAACTGTATCATGTACTTTATCTTATGATTATATATTGAGCGGGGTTATTTGGTACCCACGAGGGACCATGCTTGGCAGGGTATGGGAGATCTAACATGCTATACCTCCTCTTGGGAACCCTGCAGGGACATGATTTGGAGTATTGGGAGCAAGTCAACGTTGGGAATACAACTACCAACCCTCTTAGCACACTTAGGCAAAACTTCACTTAGTACATATGGTTGCTCGATCCACTACAGCCGAGCTACCTCAACTCTTACCTGTTCGAAGGAACCTCCTCGAGGTACCCCAATCTTACATCCTTGGTCTTAAGATAGTTCTTAGCCAATAAATATACAACTAAACACTCGAGCTACCTAATAGACAAGAGAACTTAAAGCAGATGTTATCCCGCCTGACTGATGGGACCGTGTACCTAATAGAGTAATTTTTTATCCACTTTGTGATGTCATAACATCTAACATTTAGGGACTCAAAGTTACGGCACTCAAGTGAGTTTATCATTGGGATGGCAGGTCTAGTTCATCAAACCTGACCCTTTAGTTATCCTAAGGTAAACTCCAAGCTTCCATGTCACGTCCCTCATTAATTTCCTCCATACTTCCAGCCAATGAAATAGTTTCTCGCTAAATTATGAGATCCCATGCATTTAATGAAATATATTCTACATTAATGGGAGGTACTTGTGAATTTAATAAGATTGATCCTATTGAACGCGTGCTAGTTAACTTGAGTAACTTTCCCTTTATATAAATACACCATATAAACAATTTAACGGGTAGGGCATTCTCTGCCTAGAATTGCTGCCCAACTTCCCCCAGACATGAGAGATATTGTTAGAACATAACTTTCCACATCCATTTAATACCCATATTATTGAGCATTAACTGAACTTGAAGTTCCTGCCTTGCTTTTATTGTGCCTAGAGTGCTTGCTCTTTCACCCTCCAACCACGTTACATGTTGGTCCTGTCTATTTATTATGCATGTTGTGTATTTATTGTGCGAACATATCATTTAATAAAAGTCTGAATATTCAATCCTTTGCCTCTTATTCTCCTGTGTTCACTATCAATATCTAATATTGCACGATGTTGATCCCGATCTTGATAAAGGGTTACGCCCCACTTGATACTAAATGTATTCTAAGAACCCATATCTAATAGTATTGTCCGATGCAACTGGCCCAAATTTCTAAATTTTTTCAGGGCCCTCCAATGTATCCCCTTGTTCTTTCCCTCTCTTATTTTGAATTAGCCTTAAGGGTAATTTTGTTTTTGGGGTTGAGTTCCCTCTAAAAAAACACCCCGAAAGATCCACCAAGTGAGCTTCCCTCTTATTTCCCTATGATCCCTGCATCCATACCCAAAGCCAAAAAAGACCCCACATCCAAACCAACCATTATTTTTTAATGTCCTTCTAGCGAGGGGCCTTCAAAACCTCCCTCCTTGAAAACCAAAACTTCTAAGAGTGGGACTTCTTCAAAATTAAAGTCCAGCCCAAGTTCGAAACTCTGGTATATGCCTTCCCTATTGCCTCCATTCCACCTTCCATGTCTGTATATCTTAGTGGAGAAATAAGAGCAAATGCCAAGCTGATCTGGAACGGGTACAACGGGAATTTTAAGAAGCCCCCCTCCCATTCCTCTTGCTACTGTATTCTCCACTATCATCGTAGATTTAACAGAGGGGGTATCAAAATAAAGAAAAATCTCTAGATTCCCTTCTGCTTGGGAACAAAAACCTAGAAGAAATGCGCTTACGAGGTGCAGCCAACTATTATTGCTCCTACTTATGAGGCCTCTCCTTATCCAAATCCCGTTGAGGCTATCACTCTTAATGACAGTCCTGACGCTTAGAAAGGTTCAACCGATAGGGCTTCTTCAGTCCCTTCACCTCCTGCTTCGTCAATGGTTATATTATCACATTATTTTCCTGAGTAAGAGGTTAGTTTTTTTTCATACTTAAACCATTTTAAGCATTGTGAAGTGTACTTTATAACATTTAGAAATTTTCTTTGTGCAGGAGATTGAAGGAGAAAGGCCTTCTCCTAACGTGACCCCCTTTGTGGGAGGATGCTTCAAGAGAACTTCATTTGATGCATCTCCTCCCCATTCTCCCATGTATCAGCTTGCCTACTCTCGTCGAACTGCCTCCATGCGTGAAAAAGAGGGTACCATGAGGGTTGGTGTTTTTGGAGAATCTATTGGAACTTCTTATGTGCCAGAAGATGCTACTTTTTCTTCATTTTTTCCATCTTCTTTACCAATGGTTCTTCTGTACGTTATTCCAGTATCCTCTAAACCTCCAACTGTAATAGCTTGATTATTACTTAGCTATATTTTACCCCATTTCCTTTCTTGTACTAAGTATTTTATTGAACCTTCAGGTTGTAACTACCCCTGATCTGGCCACATTTATTGTTGGGTCAATTCTATAATTCTCTCTAATGAGGCCTGTAATTGTTCTATCTCCCTTTATCAATATTACTGAGGTAAGATTTTTCCTCATGTTTTTTGCATGTCTATGTTGTGTTGCTTGTTTATAACACTTTGTTGTTGTGTACAGTGTTCCCCAAGTTTAATGTCGCCATCTTCTTCTGTAGCCCCCATGATGAGTAGGCTACCGTTAGGTCATCTTCTTGCTTCGGGGTCCCTTCGGCCCCCTTGAGGGTTGATGCTGCCTTAGGGGGCAAATAGTTCTTTCTGATCCCTCACCCATCCTGGCTTTAGTGACTTTTCCCAAGGAAAGTGATTCGCTCAGGGTTGACGTTCCTTTGGATGAGGATTCCTCAAAGTCTCAGAGGGAAGTTTATTTATCTTCTACAGCTTCTACCATTGCATTTGTTTCTCCATCTACCATTGTTGGTCCAGGCATCCCTGAGATATTTTGCTATTTTTTCCCTCTTTTTTACATATGTATTTCCGTTATGCCTTCGGGGTAATTTTAACAATGAAAAAACACTTGATAAAGAAATCTCAAACTCCACCTATAATGGTGACTTAACAAGGAAAACTACTTGTTAAGATTTTTCAACAAACTCCACCTATAATGGTGACTTAACAATGAAAACCACTTGTTAAGATTTTTCATCAAACTCCACCTATAACGGGGACTTAACAATGAAAATAAATTTTTAAGATTTTTCAACAAACTCCACCTATGATGGTGGCTAAACAATTAAAACCACTTGTTAAGATTTTTTGGCAAACTCCACCTATAACGATGACTTAACAATGAAAATCACTTTTTAAGATTTTTCGTCAAACTCCACCTATAACAGGGACTTAACAATGAAAACAGTTTGTTAAGATTTTTCAACAAACTTCACCTATAACAGTGACTTAACAATTAAAACCACTTGTTAAGAATTTTTCCAACTCATTTTTATTCATCACTTTACATGTTGTGAGGGGCCCTGCTATTGTCCAAACACCGGTTCAGTGTGATCCCTTGCCTGTTGAAACCATACATTAAGAACAAGTCCCTTTTGAGGACTCAATCCATGATGACCATGGTTCAACTACAAACCTTCCAGTAGACAAGGAGTGAGGATGTGAGGTTCCTCACCCAGACATGGATCCTTACAAGTTCTGTCTGATGGTCCTTCGCCGATCTCCTCAGATTTTTATGTGCGATCGATCTATCATCGAACATTTTCCTAGCACCATCCTCAAACTTTAACCACTGAGTGTGTGCACTCCAATGTGTTGGAGATGATCCATAGGCCCCAAGGTCTAATGGTAATTGATAGACACGATTTTATCGCGGCGCGAGAGTCACCTACGTGGTGGTCGTGTTGTTTTAGGCGCACCAACTTGATACAAAAACCTAAACTATCACTACACTCATTTAAGGGAGTATAGCTGGCAGTCCGGCTATCGAATCCACAGAGAGGAGTTATTAGGATTTAATTGGCTTATTACTTCTCAATAAAAGTGTAAAAGGTAATGCTCACAAAAAGGAAAGGATTAATCTAGGCGCGGGAATATTAAACTATCTTAACAAAGGAATAAAAACTATAGGTTGCATCGAATATCCCTCACCCCGAGTTAATTAGTATAAAATGGTTACATTGGTTCATGAATTATTAAGACTGCATCTTGTTTCATCAATTAATTAAATCAAGAGTTGTCACACCCCTAAATTTGCATAAAAGACTAATATGATTTTGGCATCAACAAATACCCTGGAAATTACACACGTGAGGTCGTAAATACAGGGCATACGTGATATACCCCGTTAAATCTCCTAGACGTGATAACTATGAGTACATAGTCGAAATAAACACGTAAAACTCCATAACCAAAACAAAGCAACCATTCAACCCTAGATGAGTTCAATCCAACACAACCTAGATTAAACTAGCTAGAAAGCATGGTAAATGACATGTATTTAAATAAAGCAAGTAAAGAAAGCATGTAAATCTACACTAGAAAACAAGAAAGCTAATTAACAAAGCAAGAAAATAAGAAATACAAGCTATATTAATGGAGGAGATGATGAATAGTGCTTACAATACCCAAATGGGATCAAACCCTAGGAATAGAAGCCCCACCCAAGAATCCCCTATCTTTAACCTAAAATGACAACCTCATAAGTCGAAAAATGATCTCTCAACTTAAAATAAGGTTTACAAATAAATACCGCACCAAAAACCAACTTAAAATTACAAATTTGTGGACTTTCTGTGCAAGGCGAATCAATTTTCCCCTGGGCGAATCGATTCGCCCCTACAAGAATCTATTAGGCAAAAAAAACCAAAATATGAAATGACTAAAATACCGTTGCGCATGCGGATGTGTACGAAACTTCACCGAAATGCGTTTGAACTTCATACTAAGCATCCAAATACTTATAAAACCTCAATTAACTCATGTAAAGCATGTATATATAGAAATCTGAGGTTATTTTGTTAAAGAGCATAAGTATAGGGATTAAGATACCCGAGGGGGCTAATAACGCGTAGGTTAACAGGAGAAATATGCAATATTTACATCGTATCACACCCCCTAACTTACACATTGCTAATCCTTAGCAATGAAATAGGGTACAACAAGAACTACAAGTAAACCAAAAGTAGGAGACAGGTAAAAAAATGGAATAAAAACATAAAAGCCATTTTCGCGGGCGATACGATTGTATTTAGCATATGCAATAAGCCATTAAACCCCTAAGTTACCCTAATGAACGAGTGTCATCTCGTGAGGGTTTTCAGGGATGACACCCATAAACATCAAATAGTTTCCTCAAAATATGCCCAACCCAACATGCGACAAGCCCAACAATATCGAAAAAGATTGCAAACATGTTATTACCATATTGAACGAATTCAAGCTAAAGTCTGTTGTTATTAATAGGTTAAATGCACCTCATAAAATTGAAACTTTAAAAGTGAGAGGGGGGAGAGCACATGAAAATCATGATTTGGAAAAAACTTAAATAATCCTGATAAACATAAAAGCAAGCATATAATCCGATCCTCACAGGCATTACACTCATCAAATGAATTCACTCAAAATAGGGAGGTAACACACAGAACATGCGGGCATAAAGAGTAAATGGAAATGGAAACAAGGCCACACACATGTCAAAAATGAAGAAAGCTATATAGAAAATAAAAACATGTAATCTCAATGAAAGATACAGCTCATTAAAGGAGGCGAAATGTATTTTCACAAATTATAAAAATTATTTAAACTTTTAAATTGAACTCACCCTAGGATCACATAGGACTTTATAGGATTGTAATGTAGGCTAGGCTCGGGTTATGAAATGAAGTAAATATCTACGAATTCAAAGTGTTGGGGATGAAAACTCGAAATAATGGAAAAATGCGGGCAATTCCAAAATTGGAAAACAAGTTTTCTAACAAGCATTAAATGTGAAAATTGGAGAGTAACAAGGATTATTGAACTATACATACACAATATATATACAAACTTTCTTTTCTTTTTTTTGCTTTGTGCTTTTTCTTTTCTTTTTCACTACACTTTTTTTCTTTTCTCACTCTTTTCATGCTCAAATTGCAACCACACTACACAACTTCATTCAATCCCAAGCAACATTCCAAACAAAGGTAAGGAAAGTAATATGTATGGCTGTAAATCCAATTTGGAGTTGGTTATGGTATTTTGGGTTATGAAACGAAAGGCTTTATTAAGGCTCAAAGGGGTTAACGAGGGGAAACTATATAAGGTGAGGTTTAGGACAATATGGGTGATATAACAAAGATTGCCTATGATCATTTCATAAAGTTTACGCAATTCTCGACTCAAAACAATATATGAAAATCATGCTCAAGTAACACATTTCAAGACATAAACTCAATTAATGAACGATCAATGAAAAAATAGTGAGATTACCGAAAAAATCAACGTTTTCAATGAGGAAAGAGTAGTATATACACTCAAAAATTAAGGTAAATCTGTAATCTCACTTGGTGTAAATATATACAATGCAAGAAAAGATTACCGACTTATAAATATCTCAACCAAATCAATAATATAAGAAAATCGCATGTGCTCATCGGATTAAAGTTTAATTCACGAAGTTAATCATATTATCAATTATTTGGGGACTAAAGTCTAACAACTTCTAAAATCGAGAACGTGCATCATTGGGTTGTCTATTGGATCGGGAAATTATTGAAATTTATCATTGGAAACTAGGAAAAATGCCCAACAAAGGAGAAAAAAGAATGAAAGTGTTTTTTTGAAAATTTTCAATTTTTTACAAAAAGTCATACTTAGTAACTAACATGTGATAAAATCCATGGACCAAACAAAGAAATGGAAACAATATCCCACACCCCCTAACTTAAATGTTGCATTGTCCTCAATGCTAATCAAGAACACAACATAAAGAGAGAGAAAGAAATATATTACCCAAAATTAGAGCAATCTCCGATAAGTACGAGTACAAAGAATATACAGAACAAGTTAGTACTAAGTATAGCAAAAATATTTACCCAAATATTAAGTTAAAAGAAATTATGGAGTAAGTCACAACGATATAGAGGGGTCGAAGTGCAAATATTAGATGAATTGATGGTGAACATTTGATTTTATAAAAATGGAAGGTCAGACACATCAAAATCCAATAAATAACCACAACCACATTACCATTTCTCATTTCATAAATATCCCAAAACATCTTAATGCAAGAATTAAAAAAAAAAAGGAAAAACTACAATATAATATTCGTCCCCAAAATAGCAGCCTAGTGGCTGGAACCACTAGGATCAAAAGCACTCTGAAAATGAGGAGGGAGGGAGTGTCCAGACCATGCTGCTATAAATATAAATCTCTCATTACGGCCTGCATCATGCAGAACTCCTACCGACGCTCTGCCCTATCCTGTCGCTGCTCGGCCTGCTGTTGGTCTAGGTGGGAATCGAAAGTATCCCACCTAAGTTGGGTCTCCTCCCAATGCTGTTCATGCAGTGCCTCATACACCGCAAAAAGGGAGTAAAAAAATGTAGGTGGAACCTGCGAACTCTGCCCCTGATCAATCTCTAGGATCTCAGCCTCCTCCTCAGTCTTGTCAGTAGCCTCTGTCCTCGGTCTCTTGCCACCCGGTTGCCCCCAGGGGTGGCCAAACATCTTAGAGATGTTAACCTTGTTGAGAAGCTTTAGTGGGTCACATTTGTGGTTAGAATCAAATTCAAGGCAGCCACGCGATAAACATATATGTGTGATGAGGGAAGGAAATGGGAGGGAAAAAGTGTAGGATCCCTCCTTTGAAGTGGCGTACATCATGTCCAAAACGATATTGGGCAAACTAATTTTGCCCAAATTATTAATGAGCGCGTAGACAAATGCAGTGTGCTTATGGCGCACCTCAAATCGGTTTCTAGTAACCATAAAGGAGTGCATATTGAGGTAATCAAGCAACCGTGGCAAGTCTTCCATTGCGACCGAATGGAACGCTTTTTGTTTCTGTACTTCCCCAGGCGCAAGCGCCTGGATCAATGTGGTGAGCCCAAAAATCTCCCCATCCAAGAAATCAACTGACTGCTCGGGGTCTGGAACACCCATATATCTTGCTAAATTCGAGCGACCGAATGAAATCTGAACCCCCCGAGCCATGGCCTCATAAGTAGAAGGTCTCACTTTTACTACCACAAATGTCGCATAAACAATTTGAACAAGCTCCTCATTAATGCGCCCATTCATGGAAAGAAAGGGATCCTAACTGTGCCGGTGCAGGATAACATGCACTTCCACAGGAAAATCAACAAGGTTACAAGAATAGTGGTAGGTTAATGGCCTCTGCGGCATCTGAAAGTACGCTTGGAACCAATCACGCTCCCTTTCGCATTGAAATCCCTCAAAGCCCCGGGTGGGCACACACTTGGTAGAATCGTACTTCCTAATCTCGGCCATTTCAACCTACAAAACAATAATTAGGCAAAATAAATAGAATTGTAAAGCGCAATTAAAAGTTAGTCGGTGAACTAGCTGAAATGGTGTGTGCAAGTGCGTGAATCCGAGCGAAAATATTCCACATTGTTGCAAAATGTGTCGAGGTGTGACAACGAGTAAAAACCACCCAAATTTGTACTAAAAATGGATTAAAAAATTGGTTTAGGCATTTTAGCGAACACTTGGTGTGCACAATGTGGACTAAGGGTGTGAAAATGCCATTGGAACCAACAACAACCTCCATTCATGAACAAACCAAGAATTCAACAAAATTTGTGTGTTTATGAATGGATATAAAGAAATAATCAAGTTGTAACAACACAATATGGGACACACCCAACAATACATTCAAAACTGATCAAAACATGCATAATCTTATAAACATGACAAAAAATCAACCGTAAACACCAAATATCCAAGTTAAATAGGAAGAAATTTACCTTGAATGAGGAAAAGAGGGTTTGTTTTGAGTGAATTTAGGTGTTGGAAAACTAGGGCACGAGAGTAGGAAGGAAGAGGAGAGGAGAAAAATGAAAACAGTGACTTAAAATAAGAGGGAAAACTGCTAAAAACTAATCGACCGATCGATCGACCCCTGGAGTCGATCGATCGATCCCTCAGGTTTTAGCACACTACATTCTGTTTTTGTAAAATGTGGGATAAAGAGGATTAAGAAGTAATAAGGGGAGGAAAGAGGTATATATATATATATATATATATATATATATATATATATATAAGTAAAACTAGAGTATATACATATAAAAATAAAAATAAAAACACAATATAAAAATAAAATTAAACAAATAAATACATAAACATATATACAACACAATTAAAATAAGCGGATAAACTTTACAATGAGCGACACCCACATACACACAAATAAAAATGAAATAAAATGAAATGGAAGAACAAACAAATGCAAATGAGTGAGAATGAGTGTGCAAAATAAGGAAAATATTTTTGTGAGTAAACTCTTTGCGGTTATTTTTTTAAACAAAAGCACATCCGGGATGCACAATCTCCGCAAATACAAGTTCGTTGAACCTACAAAAATTTTAGGACCAATCATACAAAAATAAATAAAAACGAGATTAACTAATTACACTAGACTGAATTAAAAAGAAAGGAAAAAACTAATTATGTACAACCCACATTTTGGACTTCTAATCAACTATATACTAAAATTCTAAATATTTGAGGGCCCATCCAAAACACAATTTTAATTTGAAGGATCGAAAATGGACCCTCCCGAACATGCATGCCTCCCAAAAAATGAGAAATTCGTTCGAAGAACAGAAGGTATGTGTAAGTCGGAAGAAATGAACCATCCCCAATTAAAAAAAATTGAGGGAGGGTAAGGGAATTGGATAACATGGGTGATAAATACACAAGGGGCCAAGAAAAATAGAATTATCTCCCAAAGATTTTGAAGTTGGAATGGGAGGGGGCGCACATGAGGGCAAAGATGCGTTCATAGAAAGCGACTTGAGCGAGTCCTCCTCATCGGTGAAAAGGTTTGAAACTATAAGTTTGGAACCGATTCATCGGGAACTAGCGTTGTTGTGATAGTATAGAATAAATATGGGGATGAAATAAATTCAATCTCAAGAGATGAGTTATCATCGCTTGAAGGTTGAATTTCGACGAAAATAGGACCTTTTGCAATGAAACTTTCTTCTTTGAGAATCAAAGAAGAAACGAGTTCATTGCAAATAGATACTACACCCATTTCTTCTTCATTTTCATTCTCCACTATACCATGGGTCAAGTCAAGAATGATTTCTTCCAAACTAGGTCGTGGTTCCTCATTTGGTTCAAAACATTCTTCGACTACAAAAGTATCAAAAGCAAAATCGTCGTCGAATTCCAAAAATAAATCCAACTAATGTTCCTAACAACGATTTTCTTCCTGATAACGGTTTTCAATTTTCTCATCTTCAAGCATACGCAATCCCTCACCAAAGGTTATAGGGGGGAGCGGATTCTTGCAAATGAGAACTTTCAAAATTATCATCAGAACGACTATCAAAATCATTAACATAAGAATTTTGAAAGTTATTACAATCTGTTTCAAAATTCTTATCATAAGGATCTTGCGACCCAAAGTCAAAAGGATCATTCCCAAAATTTCTGTAATCCATACTTTGACTTTCGTAATACTCACCCAATGTCATTTTAGATGTTTCATTTTTTGAGTTTGTAAGTATTGACCGAAAGTCATAGGTTTACTGGGATTTTGAGAATTATTATTAAGATTACCAGAAATATTGGAATAAGATATGCTTACCCCCAACAAAGGCTCGAGATGCTAAATTCCACAAAGATATGCGTGAAATAAATTCAAGCGTTCCTTGGCTCTCAAATGTAGAAGTCCAGCAAAAATTTTAGCAAAAAATACAAATAGAAAGAAAATACTACGAAATACTAAATCAAATAAATTCTAAAACATCAATTCCCCGGAAACGGCGCCATTTTGATAGACTAGGTTTCGTCACGGTGCGAGAGTCACCCACGCGATGGTCGTGTTGTTTTTGGCTCACAAACTCTATACAAAAACCTAAACTATGACGACACTCTTTTAAGGGAGCATAGAGGCTAGTATGTGAATCGAATCCACAGAGACGAGTTGTTAGAATTTAATTGGTTTATTACTTCTCAATAAAAGTGTAAAAGGTAATGCTAACAAAAATGAAAAGATAACAAAAGGAAAGGATTAAACTAGGCATGGGAATATTAAACGATGTCAACAAAGGAATAAAAACTATGAGTTGCGTCGGATATCCCTCGTCCCTAGTTAATTAGTATAAAATGGTTACATGGGTTCACGAATTATTAAGATTGCGTCCCGTTTAATCAATTAATTAAATCAAGATTTGTCACACCCCTAAATTTGCATAAAAGACTAATATGATTTTAGTGTCAAAAAATACCCTGGAAATTACGAACGCAAGGTCGTAAATACAGGGCATACATGATATACACCATTAAATCTCCTAGGCGTAATAACTAGGACAACATAATTGAAATAAATACGTAAAACTCCATCACCAAAGCAAAGCAACCATTCAACCCTAGGTGAGTTCAATCCAACACAACCCAGATTAAACTAGCTAGAAAGCATGGTAAATGACGTGTATTTAAAGAAAGAAAGTAAAGAAAGCATGTAAATCTACACTAGAAAGAAAGAAAGCTAATTAACAAAGAAAGAAAATAAGAAATACAGGCTATATTAATGGAGGAGATGATGAATAGTGCTTATAATATCTAAATGGGATCAAACCCTAGGAAGAGAAGCTCCACCCAAGAATCCCCTATCTCTAACCTGAAATGAAAACCTCCTAAGTCTAAAAATGATCTCTGAACTTAAAATAAGGTTTACAAATAAATACCCCACCAAAAACCAACTTAAAATACAAATTTGTGAACTTTCTGCGCAAGGCGAATCGATTTGCTCCTGGGGTATATCAGATTTATAAGGTTGTCTTCTAGGGTTAGAACAACCAAAGACAAGTGACGGCCATAGGAGAGGGAAGGAGAGAGCTTCCAAGGCAATACAAGGCTAAAAATCCATCCGGTTGCACCGCCACCACCACCAACGCGTAGATCGCGCGACGGGGAACGCAACCACACCAAAATCATCTGCAAATTAGAACACCAAAAACCCCATGCAAGTGTTTATCTTTCTTATTTCGTTGGTGCATCTTTCATATTAGTTTAGGAATAATTAGAATGAGTTTTTATGGAAGAAAACCAAAGATTTAAGATAGGAATTGCATGTAGTGATGGTTTAAATGATAATCCTGGAAACCCTTGCCATGTAGAGGAATTACCCACGAAATTATGATGTTTATAAGAAGAAATTTCTGGAAATACTTGTTAGAACCATGTTTAAGAGAATTCTAGGGTTCTTGATAATTATATAAATTTTGGGCTATTAATCCATGTTTAATGATAGAAATCCACATGCTTTACGTTGGAAATACCTAGTATGATCATATAATGTTCGTAGTATGAATCTTTGGACGCTTGGGAATGTAAAACTTGAATTTGGATGAAGATAGGTGTTAGAACCCGTAACTGCAAAACTGCAGAAATCGAAATACCTGTTTGATCGATCGATCGAGCCCAGAGCTTCGATCGATCGAAGGTTTGCTCGATCGAGTCCCAGACCTCGATCGATCGACCAGACTCCTATTTCCCTTTTTAAATTAGTTAAATTCAATTTAATGTGAAATAATTCTTGTACATCCTTAATAAATTGTTTTGGGAGATAGGGAAGATCAGTAGGACATATGAATAATTTTGGGACTTTTAATATGAGACGAGAATTGTATTTTTGGGGATAATTACTTAAGGGTCAATGAATTTATGTATTAAAGGGGGAGATACATAAGAGGGTTACGTTGGAACATAAAAAGGACACCTACTGAAGTTTATACTTGGGAGGATAGAGTCCATGTGAGTTACGTAATAAGTTGGAAGAATCCTTCGAATTAAGGTTAGAGACGAACCCTTATACGCGATACTAATAATGTGAAAATAAGGATAAATGTCGTAACTATGGAATTTGAGATATACCTAATATTGATATGGTAATATTAGTATAGTTATATGATTGTGTATGCATATACTATCCATGTGTGAAAATCATACCCACGCTACTTGCTATCCCTGAGGTTACCGCGCTGGGACGATCTTATCCTATGCTGCCTTCGGGGGGATATTGATTCGTACCCTAGGAGATAGATATCCTTGGTACAGGCTATCGAATGGATAGTTCAGACGGTCCTAAGAGAAGCAGGTATGTGCCACCCTCTTAGAGACTTGGAATCTATGCTTCGCCTCAATATTGTTTGTGTATGTGTTAATACAATTCGAGAGTGATTCCGAATTTGTATTCCCCTTAATACGAGTGATACGGGGTTTGGATAGTAGAGTATGCCGGACCATAGTTTTATTTGGGGTGCTGCTATAATATATATATTGTACGAGTAGTTAATATATATATGAGATTGTGGGATTTGGAACAGCCTACTGTGATATGGTAAGTAGGACATGGTTGATGACTCATATTGTAAACACTTATTTTGAGAAAGTATAATATGACAGTGGAAAACTTTATTGATTAATAGAGTTAAAATGAGAACTTTGATTTCCTCGTTGAAAGATTGCTTTTTAAATAATTGTATTGTGAAGTTTTTAAATCTTGCGAATAACCTAAGTAAGTTAAATCGTTGGGGAGGTTAGTGCGATATATGACGAGATAAACCATTGGGAAGGTTAGTACGATAGGTGTGCTCATTAGAAGAGAGGTGAGAATTTCTCAAGAGAGTATCGCACTAATATGTTGTTGCATTGGCCTGTAATCAATTTATATACTTGTTAAACGAATTTTTAAATCATATACACTATCGGGCTCTGACCCATTTTTTTCTCTCTCTCTCTCTCTCTTGTATATATATGTATGTACTACAGGTGCCCAGCCACAGGGGCGTCTTGCTTAGGATCCCTTGGAAGGAACGTGTTGTAGCTTAGGTGGGAGTTGCAGGCCACTTGCTTAGACGATTTCATTTACTTGATTCCACTCCTATGATTCTCAGTTATTGGGGCATGTGTCGCCCTTTTCACTATTTATCTGTTTTGTTGGGACATTTGACTTCAGTTATTTCTAGTACTGTTACTTTGGGATTTATTCAGCATGTATGTTTTACATTAAGTTTTAAATGTTGAGATTTTGGATGTTGAATGTTTAAATCAATTGGATTATGTTCCAGGACAATCGTGGTATGGTTCTTACTTATTGAAAATGTGGTTAATAATTAAATAAATAAGTTTTTCTTTAAAAATACAATTTGGTTAGAAAGGTTAAAAAATGATTTTGACACTTAGCTTAATTAATTAGGGTGTTAATTTGGAAAAAGTTATCTTTACGACAGTGATGCTAAGAATGAACCAACTGTTCACCTTGATTTTAATTTAATAAAGGAGTGATCGCCTGGTATTTAATTCGGCGGGGTGTCACATGGGTTCATCTTCAACTTGTATTTTCTGCATCGAATGAACACCTTTCTCAGATCATCCAGATGGGACTCCTCCTTCTTCGACTTGATAACCAAATCATCCACATAAAATTCCAAACACTTATGAAAGAATTCATGGAAAATGGCATCATCATCCTTTGATACGTTTCCCCAACATTCTTTAACCCAAAGGGCATCACTATGTACATCAAATTGCCTAACGGGGTCCTGAACACCATTTTCTCTACATCTGCTGGGTCCATCATGATCTGGTTGTAACCTACCTACCCATCCATGAAATTTTACATTTTATATCTAGTATTTGCATCGATCAAACTATCAATAGAGGGAAAAGTAAACTATCCTTTAGGCAAGGTCTATTCAAATCTCTAAATTCCACACAAATTCTTATTAGATTCTTGTCCTTGTCTCTAACTGGGATGATACTTAACAGTCAAAGGGGGTGTTGTATCAATTTAATGAACCCCATAACTAGTAATCATTGTACCTCTTCTTTGATCTTTAGGTCCAGCTCACGCTTTTAGGTTCTTGTGGCTTGCTTCACCAGTATGGGTGAAGGCATATTGTTAATCTTGTGCAACTTACTTCTTCATATAGCCCCTCGATTTTTGTATACTTCCATGCAGAAACATCTTTATATTCCCAAATCATCTCAACTAAGGCCCTTATTTTCTCTTCGCTCAGATCTTTCAAAATGAAGATTGGCCTAGGTTCCTCTCCTTCTTCAGCGTAGTCCAGTTGTTTCAGTTCTTGCACCAGTGGCTTCGGCCGATCTGGCATGTATTCTATTTCTTCTCCCACTTCTTCCACAAACTCTTAGATTTTAGAGTTGTCTTAATCATACATTACCCTTGTTGATCTACTAAAAAGCATTCATATACCGAGTTAGCCTCTTCGTCAGCTTCTAAGATATCTCCTTCGATCGCCCGCTCACACCTTTAGAGGAGGTAAATCACCCTCCCATCCTCTATGATCTTTTTCTTGCATTGCCTACTTGTCATTACAACTGCTTTCCTCTTCCTTTATCTTGAAACCTTTACCAGTTTGTTTCTAGAAAACCTGCTTAGCACACTCTGTCATTGGGCTTCGTGATCCATCGGATCCATCGTGGTCCTCATTCTATCTCCAAGTTATTTCAAGATATTTTGAGGTTTAGGATCAGTCTGATGAACTTCCTCAGCTACTTACCTTCTTCTTGCTCCCTCACTGCTCTGACCATTCATAGGCTCCATCCATTCTCTAATAGAGGGAACGTTTACTCCCTCAATTCTCCTTGTTAATACCCTAGCATCTTCTTCCAGCTCTATGTAGAAAGCTACATCTACTAGGTGAGCTTCTTTGGTGGCAAATGGTTTCTTCATTGCACGTATAACGATTTCAGTCCCTTTCATGTTTACCTTTGCACATTAGTGATATGTCGAAGGAACTAAGCTATAATTGTGCATCCACACCCTTCCTATCAAAAGGTCGTACGAAGTAGCACTCTCGATCACGTGGAACTTGATGTGCAAAGTAAGGTTACCAATCACAATCCCAACATTCATATATCTAATTGATTTGGATGATTGCTTATCATAACCAAAAATTACTAGAGGCATCAGTATCAAACTTGCCTCAGTGATGTTGGATGCTTGTAAGGAGCTTATTGGCATGATTTTTATCAATGCTCCTCCCATCCATCAAGGCTCTTACAAAACTCACCCCGTTAATACTGGTAGTTACGTACAAGGGCATGCTATATGGAAACCTTACAGCCTTGTCAGCATAATTAAAGGCAACTTCAGATAAAAACTTCCTTACTAACCTGGCCATTATCTCTCTCCATCTTAGTGATGGAACTACTCTCTTCTGTGCAATGTCTAGGATCATTTGTGTTATGTCTAACTAGCCCTCCTTTGGCAACCCCACTTGGTCGAAGAACTATGAAAACTTGGGTGACTGTGAAATAGCCTAGCACTTTACCCCTTGGTTCATCTCCTACCCTTCTAGATTGTACACATCTTCTATATCCTTGGAATTAGCTTCATCGTAAGCTATCACCATGTTGGCCATTCCTCTGGTACAGTCCTCCAATGCATCTTCAAATTCTTCTAGTTTGATCTTCAGTTCTTTTTTTCCCATTCAGTCTGGTTGGCCCCATGCGCTGTGTGACACCCCGACTAATTAAATATCGGGTAGCTACTCCTTTATTAAATTAAATCAAAATGCCAAGTTGGTTCAGTTAATAGTATCACTTTCGAAAACATTTTTGAGTAATTACTAACCACCTAGTATTTAAAAGTAAGATGTCAAATTTTAAATTAAGTATGATTAACAAGCAGTAAGTGAGATATAAAAGAATAACATAACCATACACCATAAAGTCTCAACGAAGTAACCGACAAACATTAATCAGTCCAGAGGAAAAACTCCTCACAACAATCCCACAACTGAAATAAATAAAGCAGTGTATCCTGAATTAAATGCATGCCAAAAGTCTGAATAACTGATATGAAATGTCTCTAAAAGAAATGGGCGACATGCCCTACAAGTGATGGAACTGAATATGGAGTCAAAACCAAAAGAAGTGTCTACTAGCAAGGCCCTGTAACTTCCACAACAGCTACAGCTCGTCACCTGAATGGAAATACTATGCATGGTGTCCTTGTGGCTAGGCACCTAAAAGGTTTTTACAAAAAAAAAGATTTGAAAGCAAACGGGTCAGAGCCCGAAAGTGGAGAGTATTTTAAAAATAGCAAGTGCTTTAATGACATTTAAAACAATGAATGCAAAATACATGTTAGGACGTGCACTCACATGAAATACTCACATCTCGACTAATTGTGCACTCCTAACGTACCGTACCCATCTAAATGACATTCATATCTAACTAAACCGTTTTAAGTCTTACCCCTTTCTACTCGATTCCCATTATACATTCTAACGTTATCAATTAAATAGAGGACCTTACTTAAACTCGAATTCTCAATTATAAACAATACAATTCACTATAGGTTATCCCTTTTTATTTTATCAAGGCGTGACCATAATTATACTCACAATAGCAACCTGAGAATTCTCATTATTTAAGCGTGTATTATTCACGTCATAAATATACAATACAAGCACCCGGAGACTAAGCTGCGGTGCACACATACTCTGCTATCCATCCCGGTACATCACGTACATAAGGATCACGCATTTCGAATCTCTCAGGAATCGTTCTCAGATAACAACAATCACAATCAATGGAGGCGAACACAGTCACATCACATGGGTCACGCACATACCTACGCTCCCACGATCAGCAGACTTATTAACTTCCCAGTAAGTCCTTCTCTGACCTATGTCCTCGAGGTACCAATCTATATCCCCCCGTAGGCACACAAAGATTAGATGGTCCTAAACGAACGCAAACCTCCCGTGACAGCAAGTATGGTAGGTATGTCATACACATAAGTTATATACTAAGCATTCACACATCTTAGATGTCTCAATATTAATAAAGGTATATTCTACATCCTTATACCATTATTCCAATTTTATACATTTTAAGCCTTTCGATAATATATAATGTAGACTGTCGACACATCTCACGTCATAGTTTCTTGTACTTAAAACCTATCTCAAAGGGATTATTAAGTTTCCTATTATTCCCACATATAACATCATTATTCTTAAGGTCCTTACTTCTGCCCCAAACCTCATTTCATCAAATTATTCAAATTTACTCTTTTAACCCTAATATTATCTCACTCATCGAATTTCATTAGATTTTAGAATAATTCCTCAAATTGAATTCTAATTAAGGTCCAAATTTTATAACCATACCTACTGGTCTTCCTTAAGTCTAAGGATATTCATAAAGTCTCTAATAATAATTTTCTAAGGGTTAACATCATTAAAATTTAACTAGGGAAAATTTTACTCATTTTGGGAAGGTCGATCGATCGATCTTGAACATCGATCGATCGATGGTGGTCGATCGATCGACTGATGAATGTCGATCGATCGATTGCACCAGATAGGCTACGGACTGCTTCGTTTTGCAGTCCTCAAATCATCCCAAAAATTCATTACAATGCATGAAACTTCATTCTAACGTTATAATATCATCAAATAATCATCCTACAACATTGTTAACGTTCTAAAACTAATTAATCATCACCCAAAGGCCTTATTTAGATCAAAACATCCTCAACAACCCTAGTTTTCTATTTCTTTCAAGAACAACAGTAATTCTCTTCTTTAATCCGTTTTTAGATCATCAAGTATTATGTTTTGGATTCATAATTCATCCAGAATATGTCTACATGCAATTCCTAACATGGTTTATAGTTTTAATCCCCAAATTCATGGGTCTATATCAATCTTCCAAGACAAAATTCAATAATTACACTAAACGTGGAAGAACACATTCATTGAATCAATTGTAACTAAATCACTTGCCTTATGTTCTTCAGATTTTTGTTGTTGGTTGAAGAAGGTTGAATTTCTTTCTCTCTCTCTGCAGAATTCTCCTCTCTCTCTCTCTCTCTACAAGTTCTTCTCCAAGATGACAATGGTGGTTTAGAGGTTGCCTTAGGAACCTCTTAAAATTTCTTCCAATAACTCCCGTAGCCCATTAAGTCATTTAGTGTTGTTATTGGGTTTAGTGGGTAAAGACTAAATCATATTTTAACTTCTAATTTTCGTGGGTTTTAATTCCCAAAATTTCAAAATTACCAAACTACCCTTTTGGGTTGCCGGTATGGCCTAAAAATGCCCCGGGACCCAAACTAAACCCCCGGCTAGTGTTTTCTGACTATTTCGACCCTTCCAAACTCGTTGGCGCACTCAAAATGACCATACGGTTGATAAAAATAAAATTCACTTTTTAATTCGAATAATTACATTCCTGACGCGACTGTCACGTGCGTCCCAACTAAAATTTCCAAATTGTCGTATATTTCAACCTCGCGACAATTTCAATATTTTCAATATTCATATATTGCCATATATACACATTATAATCAAATACCAACTCACATCTCATTAGTATTTTATCCGGATTAATTCTCAATTAATTCACATTTAATTTAATTAATCCCATAAATAAATATCGATAAAAATGCGGGGTATTACACGCTGGTAGGGGGTTGGCATTTACATTCTCTTGAGGGATTTGCAGAGTACCTGTCTTCATGTGCTTTTTTAAGATTTTTTTTAGTGTGAAGCAGGTTATCGTTGGATGCCTCACCTTTCGATGGATTTTACAATACTTGGGATGAACTCTTGTCTCGGTATCTAGCTTCGCAGTTGGAATGCCCTTAGGTTCATATACCGCTCCCCCTTGGACCATGTCATTGTAATAGTTGACTGCCACTTCAATAGTACAAGGCAGTAGTGGTGGATCCTCCCTATCTTTGCCAAACTTTATTTTGTTATCCTTCTTTAGTTTCTTAGCCCCTTCTCCCCCGTCAGCGTATCCCACCCATGGGGGTGGCCCCATGTCGCACTGAGCTGTATCGGCTTCCTAAACATCACAGGCACCATGATAGTACTTGGCCTAATGACGAGTGATATATTCCTCGCTGCCTTCAGAAACTCCGTAAAAGTTCCTTCACGCGTTTCATTGATGACATGGAAGATGTATTCTGGGATCAAACCTTCAGTAAAAATCTTAAGTAGTTTGGACTCTTTAGCCTCTTCTCGTACAAGGAGACACCTCTCCCTGAACCTTCAAACATACTCCACCACTTCCTCCCTGGACGTTGTTTTTCCCTGCCTAGTTGGGTCAGTGTGAACTTATCTTCTACTAGAGAGAACTTCTGAACAAACAGCACAAGCATCTCCTCCCACGTTGAGACACTTTTAGGCGCTAAATGAGAATACCAGGTGTAAGCCTTATCGGTTAGGGATTTGTAAAACTCCCACAACCTAAGCTTTTTATTATTGCATTAAGCCCCCGGTTGCTCAATGAAGCATTTGATATGTTCCTTTGGGTTCCCCCCTTTCTATGTGTACTTATCAAATATAGGAGGGATTTAGTCTTTTAGGTACAGCTCATCATTGTATTCCTAAGGGTAAGGAGTACTAAAATCATAATACACCGAAGCTACGTCGCTAGTAGACTACGAGGAAGCTGTTATCATCTTCAACATCTCCTTTTGCATCTCCTTCCTCATTTATTCAAAGGCAGATGCTGGTATTTTCTCGACCATTGGAGAAATGGGTTGAGGGACCATGAGTGGAATACACGTTATACCTGGTGTACTTACCACTGGTGAAACGCCTGCCACACCTGAGATGCTCACCGTTAGGATAGGAATAGATATTATGTTCGTGGGGCCAATTCCCAGAGGAGTTGTGCTTAATGGGGCTATCAGAGCCTCCATTGGGGTTACGAAGGAACTGGGGTCAAACCTACCAAAAACCATTGCAGTAACGGTAGTTTGCAATAATTCAAAGAACATCCCCATGAGAAGGGCCATTTGTGCTTGTCCCATCCCGGCACTAGTGGAAGCGTATGTCACCCCTTGGATGCCTGTCACCATTTGAACTGCGGGTACATCCACCCAAGGAATCCAATCTCTGGTAGCCTCAAGATCCCTCACAGCTTGTTCTTCGTTACGCTGAATGGCATCAAAATCTATGGTACGATTAACATTATTTTATACCATACTTTTAGAATATTACTTCCCCAGCAGAGTCACAAAATGTAAGAGGATAGTCCCCTTATAGCCTAGGAGTATGGTGATACAAGTTAAGGTGTAACCCCTATAGGTATGGTGATAAACGATAACCTAAGAAACTCTTTAATAGATACAAATGAGCACACCATTCTATATATGATCAATACTCAGATTGAACTCACAATACACTCGTGTATAACTCAAATAACAGTAAAGGAAACTCAGAAGTGACTCATTCAAAGATAAAGAGAAGCAATCACCCTAGATACACCTTGGCAGGAAACCAACACACCAAATAACTTCTAAAAGACCTCTTATTAGCTACTAAAAGCTTCGTAATAAATGATAATGGTGGGGTGAGTAAGAGATCTAGTTTGCAACAACTTCTCTTCCTTATGTATATTCTCTCTCTAGAAATAATCTTTAGAAATAACTCCCTCTCTCAGAAGTGATTAAGGCCAGTAAATATCCCCCGTACCACTCCCGAGATGCCTTAGTCCCCATTAATGTGAAAGACCCCCTATCACGCTTTACATCACAAACATTAAATGCATAATGGGCTAGCATGTCATATGTCATAAACATTAAATTCCAGGACATGCCTTTTGCCTAACCACTGTGCGTTAGAGGACTGTCACCACAGAGGTGGCTCACCAAACAATCTAACAATCCCCAATACCACAGTGGTTTACTCAAGTTCAGATTAGACAGTGTTTAGTTGGATGGTGACATCACCTAAAGTAGATGTGACATTTGGTAGGGTACTCTTTAACTCAAGGCTCAATATATAATGGAACTCAAGGCTACTCCGCACAAACTTCCAGGGTTAAAGGTTACTCATGTTTTACCAGGCTTATCTAAGAGGTCAGGATAAGCTCTAGCTATGACTAACTTCTCAATCCTCCAAATCAAGTCCCTCTGAAGTTCCCACAGCAAGGTCATTATATAGAGCATGTAAGCTCTCCCAGGACCTGCCAGACCTGATCTCTCGCGAGTAACATTTTACCTCACACTGAATACTACAATCGTTACAACATTATAATCCATGTTATAGGTACAAATTAACTAAGAAGAAAAAAAAAGATAAAGGATGAGCTCTCGTGGCCACTCTCCTCGCTGAGCTACCACGCTGGGTTGCCTCGCTGAGCTGCCTTTATGCTACTTCCTTCCCCTGAGTTCCTTATGTTAACTGGGTGGGCTCTCTCTAATTCAGATATTATCTTGAATCCCCCCCCCCTATAGAGTTATACAAAGAGTTTAAGAGAAGTGAAAAGAAATTTGAAGATAAATTCAAAAGTTCAAGAGGAAAGTGAAGAGTAAACTCAAGAACTCAAGAAAATATTGATTGGGTGAAGATTGTAGAAGAATTCTAGGCTAGGATAATCACCAAAAGAATATCTTCACACAAATTTAGACTCTACAAGTGATTAAGGCAAGTGATTAACTTGCTTAGTGATTTGTGTTTGTAATTCAATTCATATCATTGTTGGTGAAAATTGATTTTGGTGGGATTCATATGAAAATGGGTTTTGCGGGTATAAATTTCATAGTATTAAGACATGAATTATATGAATTAAAACCTAAAAATAGGAACTCATATAGAAAGATTTATTCTTATGAGGTTTGGAATTTATGGATAATTCGGTTAATGTGAAAATTATTCAATTGTGGAAAAATAATGATGAATCACATATAGATGACATGAATGTATGAATTGAATATGAAAATAGATTAGTTTTATAGTTAGAACTATTGGTGAAGGGAAATTCTTGGTGAAATTAGATTTGTAGAGAAAGGGAAATGGGTGAAAACTGTTGGATTTCGTAAAAGGATGAATATGGGCAGTACTGGAGGGGCAAGTCAGTTTGTCCCCTAGTCAAAGGGGTTTGGCCCCCCTGTTACGCCCAAGTTGTTTTATTTTAAGGTTTTGTTAATGAATTAAATTTTGGGATAAACTATGATGTTTGGGAATAGGTTGGACTCCTGGAAAGATGGTTAATAATAGTATAAATACCTTATAATCAGTTGGAATCTATCCGGGATAGAAAATTGACTATTTGGGGGGGAAATTATACTCGAAAAAATTATTAACGGATGGATAATGAAAATTCAGGATAACGGGGATATGGGTTATTTGATAAAGGTATGTAATATTTTGATAATCAATTAATTAATTAAGTGAAAATTTGAATAATTGGGAACGGCAATTATATTCGAAATTGTTAGGCTAATTTCTACGTGTGATAGTCACGATTAGACGGAATTATCGAAAATATATATATACGAGTGTGGAGACAGTATATATATATATATATATATATATATATATATATATATATATATATTTATTATATATCTGTCTATGATCTAATTATGTGAAGATACCACTCTAGTGCTATTAGGGAGATTGTGCATTGTGGGTGATCTCTCTTCACAAATCACAACAGGTGTAGTATCGGCCCTATGGTCAAAGGTCCATGCATGCCCACTCTATGTGAGGTTGGGTCCCTAGTGAGGTGATTTATGGTATGGTCATGACTCACTGGCTCAGGACTATGACCACCTCCAATACGTTTGTGATTTTTATGAAGTTCGGTGTGAGATTTCGACTCGATAGCCCGGGATGATGTGTGTATTCCCTAAAGCATCATTGCATTGTAGAGACCGTATCCAGTGAGCTATGACTCTGAGGGATGGTTGCTATAGACGACAAATGTGTGCTTGTTGTATACTATTACAAGTATAAATGTGCAGAAATTATAAATGGACTTAAGACACTATTTGTGAATAATGATTTAATAACTAGTGAAAGTTATTGAAATTAAGTTATATGATATTAACTTGTGAAGAATGAAATAATAACCAGTAAAAGTTATTTGAAATGGAATAATAAATTATAAGTGTTAAGCGAAAGAGAAAGCTAATTATATAAAATACGTGCGGCACAAGGTAACATATGAGCTTAAGGATACTTGGAGACTATTTAGGCAGGGTAGCATAACTAGGAGGTTAACATGCAAACGTTAGTTGAAAACTAAAGTTGCGGGATAATTAATGACTCATGTGAGTGCGACACCAATTTAAATATGGAAGCATGCACTCATATTTATTTTTCATTTTAATTACTTACAAAATATTTTCAAAAGGATATGGGCGCTGACCTGTATCAAATTTATTTACAATTTTTTTTAGGTGTCCAGCCACAAGGATACCAAGAGTGATTATTCTTCCAGGTATCAGAGTTGTGGCCAATGTGGTACGTTTAAAGATTTCATGTAGTCGCTTTTATTATAACGTTCTAGATAGGACTCTTCTAATATTCGGGTGTGTTGCCTATGTCAATCTTATTTATTTTATTTTACTTCATTACTGGGATTTATTGTATGGATGTTATATCGATGGTTTATTCGATTAAGTTTTGCATGTATGGTATTTATGTTTCAGGTTTAATATGTGATTGTAGACTCTTATTATTATTGGAATAAATATTGGTTTGCTTATGGTATTGTTGTGTCGCATTAATAAGATTAAAATTTTCACACACGGCTTAATTTAATAATAGGTGGATAGTAATTAATTGGTTTGATAGTGATGCTAAGAATGAGCCAATAAGATTCCTGATTTATTTTAGTTGGGGGTTGGTCAGCCATTATTTTAATATGCGAGGTGTCACATAAGAAGGCTCAAATCACAAAGTAAGAGATAAACTAGCTAAGAAAATATAGTCATATGAATATAAAAACTAAGGCACCAAAGTTTAAGGGAGAAGGAAGGGGTGAGACATATTTACATGGTTCTACTTATGATTTGCCTAAGTCCACAATGTGAGTTCGGATTCACAATCTAAAAAATAATTCAAAAGTTTCAAAATGTTTTCTCATTCTCACTTTCTCAACTTGGGCACAGTAGTAGTATAATATTTTTAGATTAGTTTATATATGAAACAAATATATCATAAAGAGGTAACATGTGGTGTAGTGAGCACACCAGATGGCATGGGACTTCACTCTGAGAGTTGGCTGATGAGGTGAGATATTATGAAGAAATAATAATCTCCACCTAAGGGAGGGTGGTGACCAAATTATTTTCCTTTATTCCAATATTGAATCTACCCTTAACATGAATACATGAGGTTGAGACTCTCTAAACCCGAGTTAGGATGACAATGAGGAAGTGAGCATTATAACAAATGGTTATTTTTGTCTCAAATTTTATATAAGAGACTTGTCACGGTTCTTAACGATGACCGTGATAAGCCCGTGATAAGTTTTCTCAGGGCCATATCGCGACCATGGATTGCGACAAAAATAGCAATTTTTTCCCTAAATTGTGTCATTTTTTGCTCCAAATTTAAATCAAACTTTTACCCATTTTTTATTCTTTTTTCCGCTTACTACATACGAGCTGGGGAAAAAATGGAACTTTCTTCTCTCCCCCTCTTTCCAAGGTAATTATACCCCCCCACCCCCACCCAAACACACACACACACACATACATATATATATACACCATTCGTCTTGTATATATAGGTTGGTATATGTATATATGTTTATGAATTAGTTTAACATGTATGAAATGTTTGGGCTAGGGTTTTTGATTTGAAATGTTGAATTAGGGCTTATATTAATGGTTGACATTTAATTCCTCATAATTAATGCTTGAGTTAGGGTTTATGTTAAATAGGGTTTTGAATTGGGGTTTATTTGGGGTTCAGTTGAGTTTGATTATTATTTAGTGCTTGAATTGAAATTTTGAATTTGGATTTATATTAATACTTGACAATTAGTCCTTATTAATTTGAAAAAAAAATTAATTTTAACGGATAAGAGCCAATAGTAATTCCCTAAAAGTCATATGATTTCAACAAAAATACATTACTCGATTTGTAGTTGATTTATTAAATTTTATTTAAACTATAAACATAATATATGTCAAATATGTGTTTGTTGGGTTTTTATTGGGTTGCACTTGTTGGGTTGTGTTTGTTATGTTATTTTTGTATTTGATTTAATAACTAATTCAACTACCCATTTGTTTACACATGGTAGGTAACTATTTGTGAAGCTTTGTCATTACCTTGTAGAAAAAAATGACCACGACAAGGGAGATTTCTCATAGTCCATGACTGTGACAAGTTCTTTTTCACCTCAAAAATTTTCACCGCCATGGATCATTACAAAATAACAGCCCTGGTTTAATGAAAGGGTATAGGTCATAAGAAAAGGTAATGAGTTGATTCAATTTCTCCCAATAGAAAAAGATGGGGAAAACTCCATTGTCTAAGGCTTATAGGCATGGTTAAAGTCCTCACATACCTTTAAGAAGGTCGAGAAATGTAAGGCATGGAGCCTGCTAAGTATGATGGCCTTGTGGTCATAGCATTGCACACCATGCCAACCTCTTTTAATTATCACTTATCAATTTCACCGAAGACATAGGCCTTCTGATAATGCTGGGGCTGAAGTTGAAGTGTGTAAATCTTAGTTGTACGAGGCAGCCAATTGGAAGATCAACCATATTTGTTGATTCATCCTTGAGATTGTTATAACTTTAGTTGTTTCCATGGTCCCGTACTTTTATTTGATAACTCTAGTTGTTAGGTTACAAGTGTTGGCTCCTAAATGATGAAGCATATTTGAGTGAAGCTTGTTGATTCCCCGAAGTGTATTTTTAGATTTATTGTTCCCCCGATGATCCCTCTTTCAGTTCGGAATTTATTAGGTCACACATATTTATGATTGGTGTTTTAAATAAATATTTTTATGAGAGTGTGTGACTCTTTACGGTAGTTACCCAAATTAAAATTATTTTCAATTAATAAGGAATATTTTTTATCCAAATTTAGGTATATCCTTAACTTAAAATCTAAGTGATAAAATGTGGTTAGATAAATGATTGAATTTATTACCATATGGTCATTAAGAATATTAATAAATAAAAATGCAAAGAAGAAAACTATTCACTTGAGACCAAGATTTTTTAGGAGGAAAACCCTTGCGAAAAAAACATCAAACCCAATCAACACTTTGCATTAATATATGTAAGGGGTTACAAGAATGGAGAAATAACTTAAAAACTTTAACCTCTCTTAAAATTAATGATGCACAACCTTCACAACCAACATTTTTCACCCAAAGTTCTTAAAATTGCTTAAAATGTCGATTAATCGGCTTTTAGGCAGTAGATAGTGAATGACCAAAGATTTTGATGGAAAAAAGGTTGGAAAATCGAGTTTGGATTATTCGATGCCTAGTTCGATCAATTAGAATGGATATGATATATTAATTGAATTTGATTAATCACTAGGGTTGTTGGGCAGGATTTTAACCATTTTTTATTTTAAAAAAATAGCGGCAAAACAACGTCATTTTGTAATGGGATTGTTAAATTAAAAATGATTCATTTTCAATAAACCTTAACCTGATTAAACCCTCCATTACTCCTATTTAACTCTCTTTGTTACCTCTCTCGCTCTTTTCTAATTCTCTCTCTTGAAGTCGAAGAAAGCAAGACATCCAAAAGGTAAGGCCAATAGATTCCAGGCTTTCGTGAGTTTTTGTTCTTTTGTGATTTTTTTCACTAAATATGAAATTTTATACTTGTTTTGGTTTCTTTGTGCATGTAGTTCAATTTTTGGGTTTGTTCTACTATTTATACATACAAATAAAATAATATTTAGGGTTTACGTGTTGATTATTTCTTCTTAGAAATTCTAAGTTTCAGGGTTATGTATTAATTATTTTGTAACCTCCAAATATTAATGTATTTTTTCTTTACCATTGCAAAAAATTAATAATAAATTATTTGAACATATATTGTGAAGATTGATTGGTCAAGAAGAAAGATGCTACTATTACTGAACAACCTCTTCAACGTTCGCCTAAGAATATTGAATAAGAGTATGTAGTGTTGTCTATTCCCACCAATTTGGAAATTGAAATGTTTATTGTGAGAAAAATATCAACTTAAGGGAAGTTATAAACTAAAACATCACATTGCAAAAATACAAGTGTTGTAAGACCATGTTTAAGGGGTAACAATGACGCAAAAAACGATGAGGCAAAAAATTCTATGGTTCCTTTTCATCTCTTCCTAAAATGATTAGAGGTTTTCTTCAAATGGATAGAATAGGGTGAAAAAAATACCCATTCCCATCCTAGAACCGAAAATAAGGTGAAAAAATACATTACTCAACTATATACAGACCAATACCCTACAAAGTAGTAACAAGCTATACAACGGGTCTAAAATACCTGTGATAAAATAAACACTAAATGGGATATAGGTTGAGTTAGAATAAGGAATAGATAGAAAAATCACTTAGTAATACTCAAGATCTTCTCCCCCAATTTTTCTCAAATATACAAAGGGTAGAAATCACAAAAAATAGAGATTAATTAAGCATTACGATGCCTATAGTTGTTCGCAAATAATCAAATCGTATGTTATCTAATGGTTTGGTAAAGAGATCTGTGAGCTTCTTTTGAGTGTTCAGATATTAAATTACGAGATCTTTGGATTCGACAAGGTCACGGATAAAATGATGTATCATCTTCATGTGCTTAGTTTGGGTTTGGATGATAAGATTTTTAGAAATATTAATAGCACTTTGGTTATCACAAAACATAGTTAATTATTTTTCGGTGAGACCAAAATCAGTAAGCATTTGTTTAATCCATAGTAATTGCGAACAACAAGTACCAGCTGCTATATATTCATTTTCGGCGCTAGATAATGAAATACAATTATGTTTCTTACACGACCAAACTACGAGATTATTGCCTACGTACTAACAAGCACCTAAAGTTCTCTTACTATCGTTAGAACAACCAGCCCAGTCGGCATCGGTGTATCCTACAATAGAACTAGTCGTATCGTTTATGTACCAAATACCAAATTTTAGAGTAACCTTAATATATTTAATAATTTTTTTCACACTTAATAAGTGGGAATCTTTAGGGTTACTTTGATATCTAGCACAGATACAGACAGCGAAGGATATGTCGGGTCGAGACGCTGTAAGATACAACAAACTCCCTATCATTCTTCTTTAAAGAGTGGGATCAACACTTTTCCCATTATCATCCTTAGAAAGTTTAGTTGAAGTACTCATGGGAGTTATAGAAGTTTTAGCATTTTCTAAGCCGAATTTTTTAACAAAATCTGCAGCATATTTGGATTGAGAGATAAAAAGACCATCATTACATTGTTTTACTTGTAAACCCAAAAAATATTAAAGTTCACCCATTAGAGACATCTGAAATTCGGTATGCATGATATCATAAAAATTCTCTACTTGTTTAGGACAGGTGGAACCAAAAATAATATCGTCCACATATACTTGCACGATTAAGACATGTTGATTTTCCTTTCTAACAAATAATGTTTGATCATTTCCGCCACGTACAAATTTATGAGACACTAAAAAGGTAGACAGTCGCTCATACGAAGCTCTAGGGGCATGTTTCAAACCATATAAGGCTTTTTTAAGTCTAAAGACGTAATCCGGGAGTACAGGATTAACAAATACCTTGGGTTGTTCTACGTAAACTTCTTCAGATAAAATTCCATTTAAAAAGGCGGATTTAACATCCATTTGGAATAATTTGAATCGCATATGACAAGAGATGGCAAGAAGGAGACGAATTCATTCTAGACGAGTAACATGTGCAATTTTTTCATCGAAATCAATTCCTTCAATCTGGGAGTATCCTTGTGAAACCAACCTAGCTTTATTTCTAATGACCTCCCCATTTTCATCAGTTTTATTTTTAAAGATCCATCTTCTGACAATAACCTTCCAATATTTTGGTCTAGGAACAAGATTCCACACATCGTGACTCTTAAATTGGACTAGCTCTTCTTACATAGAATTTATCCAAAATGAGTCAGTAAGGGCATCATTAACATTTTTAGGTTCCTCAAGGGAAACAAAACAAGAAAATTGTGCCACTTGTCAAAGTTGGGATCTAGTTTGAACTGGTTTCGAAGGATTACCAAAAATGGTATCAGTGGGATGATCTTTAGAAACCCAAGTAGGTACACAAGGACTCTCAGGTGGCAATAAATCAGTGTCATTTGGAGGATCAGATGATCAATTAGGTTCGTCCTCATCAAATGCTACTGGTTAACTGTCACTTCTCCTTAAACTCGTGTCATCTACAATCACATTAATATATTCCATAATAGTTTTGGTTCGATAGTTGAAAACACGCAAAGCCCTACTATTTTGGGAATAACCAAGAAAAATTCCCTTTTCTCCTCGGGTATCAAATTTTGAAAGTTGCTCTCTATCTTTGTAGATATAGCAGATACTTCCGAAGGTTTTAAAAAATTTTAAGTTTGGGTTTTTGTGGAATCATAACTCATAAGAGGTTTCTTTGGAATTTATCTAAGGTAGATACGATTAATAATGTGACACACGATTTGGACAGCTTCTGCCCAAAAAAATTTAGGGAGATTCCTAGCATGTAACATAACCCTAGCCATTTCTTGTAAAGTCCTATTCTTACGTTCAGCTATACCATTTTGCTGCGGAATTTTTGAAGCGTTAAACTCATGTTTATAGCCATTGGCTACACGATACTCAGAAATACCAGAGTCCTTGAACTCTCCACCTCTATCACTCCTAATTCGACACACCTGGGTATCTTTCTCATTCTCAATTTTTAAGATGATTCTCAAGAATTCATTGAAGGTATCTGATTTCTATTTCATAAAAGCTACCCATGTATATCTCGTATAGTTGTCCACTATAACTAGGATGTAAGATTTTCCACAAAAACTAACAGTTGTTGAAAGAGTTTCCACAGAAACTAACAGTTCTTGAGGTACCCATGAGGTCGATATGGATAAGTTCGAGAGGCTTTGTGGAAAGGACATCTTTAACTTTCTTGTGTGGAGATTTACTTATTTTTCCTTCCTGACAAAGTCCACATACAGGATTAAAAGAATTTTTAATTTTAGGTAAACCTTTAACTATCTCTTGGGAACTCAATCTTCTAAGGTTATCATAATTTGTGTGTCCCAATCTATTGTGCCATAGATCAGAATCCTCTAATCTGACAACATTGCAAGACTCGGAATTGGGGATTAGTGTGTAACAGTTTCTTGGGGTTTTGTTTCCTGTTAAAATAAAATTACCTTTTTCATCAATAATTTTGCAATCATTTTTTGAAAAATTAAGTGAGTGATTGGAGTCACAAAATTGTGATATACATAAGAGATTAGCTTTGAGGCCTTTAACTAAGAAAACAACATTCAGTTCAGGAAGCCTGAGCTCACTCAATGTTCCCTTACCTATGATCAGAGATGAAACATGTGACACCCCGCCAAATTAAACATCGGGTGATCAGGCCTTTATTAAATTAAAACAGATTTCTCAAATGGTTCATTCTTAGCATCACTGTCAAAAACTTTTTAATTACTAATCACCTACGTGAAAATTAGACCGGTGCCAAAATTTCATCTTTCTTAAACAGAAAATCAACCATGCGGAAAATAGTAAAACAATTACCATGTACTAAAACCCAAACCAACAAAGTATAAGTACAACAAAACAAAAGTATTACCGAATAAACCATCGGCGAAAAATCCCAAACAACAATAGAACAACTACTAGTCTGAAACTGACATCTCAGACTCATACGGACTACAAGTCCATACATAGAATAGTTTGAGATCCTGTATTAGATCTGAATGAGAGATATTGTCTATTCAAAATCCTGTAAGCATCCACTGTGCTACATCTTCGAGTCCCTAGAATAGAATCATCATCCATGGCGTCCCTGTGGCTGGACACCTAAAAGGTTTTGAAAATATTTTATAGTAAGAGTTAGTAGTCAAAATATTTTGAAAATATTTAGCAAGCGTTTATCACAATATAAAATGTGGTTATTGATTACACATGTTAGGTTCTCATACACTCTCTTGAGTTTACTCACCCCTCATCTTTTGTGCACACCTGACGTTCTACACTTAGCCTACCTAGCCATATCTCCCAAGCTAACTAGGACTAAGTAATCATCTGAACTTATCTATACTTAAGTTCTCGTATCGCCCACACAGTACATCCATTTCATTAACATCTCGCGAAGGTTAATTAATACCCAAGTAACATTTCACCGATGTTATGTTTCAAAACTTCTCATTTAGTTTCACTACTAAATTTCTATAATTATCACAATTTCTATCTTCCCACTTTTGTAATTAAGTTTCACTACTAAAATTACTAAATAGATATTCTCTATCTAACGTTACATTTCGTAATTAAGTTTCACTACTTAACTTACCAGTTTGCTATGTATCTTTAAATACATAATATATATCAATCTACTAATACACAGAAGTAGAATATCATCAAGTATATATTTCACACACAATATATACTAAATATCAGTCATTACTATTTTTTCCTTTTTACACACGTAAAGGACTCTTGGTTCGGAATGATTCATCAACCCCAAGTAAGAATTAGTTCGGAATGATACATCGACCCCAATTATTTATATACACAAATTATGGCTCGGACTCTTTCATCACGCCACCAGTTCAAAGGTTTGGTTCGGCATTTTTCATCAACCCCGGACATATAATAACCATATGTTAGTTCGGAATATCTCATCGAGCCTAACATAGTTAATTTAGGTATACTTATATCGACCTCAAAGATCATATAATTCAGTAGGTACACGCTCGACCTATTAATTATGTTCGTACACAATATTTTAATCTTTTATATCTACCGTACAATATTCGCTTTACGATTTATCTCATTAATCGCATTTATTCGAGTATTCACACAACTCTAAGGGTTCTAGTTACCCCTCACATATAATTTCAGTAGTTATTACTTACCCTACTAGTCTATTACTTGAATTGACTTTACCTCGCCTCGTAACTCAATTCCAAATTCCCAGATACTCTACTAAATCGGATTATTCTCGTCCGTCCATAATTCAAGCCCTACACCCAATGGCCTTATTGGACCTCAACAATATACCTATTGGTCTTATTCTCACTCTCATATAAGTATAATATAAATCCTAGGATACCCAATCATTCCCATAAATCAAAGAAACCTTAAACACGGAAAATTCGAGAAAAATAACTTACATCGATCGATCGACTATTGGGTTCGATCAATCGACATTCGAGATCGATCGATCGAGCAGGGATAGACACATTTCGTCTTCTTCGTTAACCTCTTCCTCCATTAACAAATCTCCAAACTTCATTATAGTCCACCAAACTTCAACCCAATGATCCTAACATGTTTCCACATATACTAGGAAAATTTCTAACGTTTCAAATACATCAAAACCTCAATTCCTTTAAAGAAATAGTGAATTAAACCCAGAATTTCTTAAAACCCTAGTTATGGTGTTCTTCCCATATATTCATTCAAAACACAGATTTTATTCTGAAATAATCATCAAGTCTACTCTGAATATTAATCCTTTACATATGTTAAATCATTCTACATGCGATTCCTATCCCAACATGTATAAATATCATTATTCTCCTATCAAGATATTGATTTAACAAAACTATTCAAAAACCCTACACATGGGTATTATAACTTTATAATTTTTGCAATAAACAACTTGCCTTGACAGAGGGAATCTGATTTCGTGGAGTTGATGATGGATTGATGATTCTCTTCTTCAATACTTCCTCCTTCGGCTCCTAGGGTGCAAGATCCAAACCCAACCTCCTCAAAAGCATCTTCTAAGCATTGAGAATGGTTTTCTCCTTCTCTCTAATGGTATTGGTGTTTTCGTGGGTTTTCTAACCCTAACCCTTCTTTCATACGGCTGATAAAAAGCTCTCAAATTCGTAGTTCTCCATACCCTCTCATATTAAAAGACCAAAACGCCCCTGAACGATCTCGGTTTAGTCCAAAATTACCCCGAGACTCAACTAGTACCCTTGGGTATACTATTTTGACTAATTTGACCCTTCCGGACTCATCTGTGACCTCCAAATTATCATTTGAGTCACTTAAAAATATTACTCGTTCTCACCCCAACACGGTCTACACGCGTTAAGTAACTATTTACCACTCGCACTAAGTAAATATAATGAGGCAATATAAATAGGTATCTATCTCTCGATTAATATTCCATAATTATAATTTTTAATAAATCTCATTAAATTACTCCTCTTACGTAATTTAAATTAATCCATATTTTCTCATTTAATTCTCCAATTTAATTAAATAGAATATTCATAAAATACGGGGTATTACAAAGCACCATCTCCAAACATAACACTACCTCCAAGGAAGTCTGTCTTGTTTTTCAATTTGGTTTCATCCCCGATCATATGTTTAGAACATCTGGAGTCTAAACACCATCCAGTTTAAGTGCTTTGTGCCTTTAAATCAGAAATGGCAATGTTGCACTTGAGCTGGCGTAATAGATCATCTTTTTTAATCCAAATAGGCCTAGTTTTAAAAGATTTGTTGCCTTTTGACTTATAAAAGGTTTGAGGGGTCTTTTTGAATGATTTTTTCTTGGTCTTGGACCCTCCCTTTTTTTTTAGAGTTAGAGTTATTTGTGGCCTGTCTAGAAAGTACATAAGTATTTCTTGATTTCCTAGAATAGTTAAATTTTAGGGAGGTTGGGGTTACAACCCTTTCTGGAAACATTCATCGAGAGTGTGACCGAAAATATCACAGTAGGAACAGTGCTGATGAGTATAGGACTTGACTTTCTTGCTAAAGTCTTTGAAAATTGGCTTAGATCTATTGGGTACAGTAGTCCAGTTGTCATTACGTTTAGGTTTTTGTCTTTGGTCTTTGGCATAAGGACAAATATATTTAGTCTGACTGTTAGGACTCGTCAATTGATTGTACTGATTATGTGATGCTTACATTGAGACTAGATTCACCTTTTGGAACATTTTGACAAGTTTGGCCCCATTTTGCAAAAGTAACATTTTCAAGAGAAACTTTGGTCTTACTTGTGTGCAATATTTCACCAAAACCTAGGCCAGACTTATCTTCAGAGTCAAATTTGATTCCAGTAACAATGTTTTCATAAGACTTAGTTTGTTTTTCAAAGTGTTGGCATTTTTAAAACACATTTGAAACCTTTTGCTTTGACTCTTCTAGTTCAACAAGGGTTGCCTTGTATTTTTGTTCAAAGTCATGATTCTTTTGAGATAAATCTTTTATTTTCAAGGCATAGTCTTCAATCTCAGTCTCATGATCAACACATTGAGAAGTATAATCTTTAGTGTTCTTCCTAATGGTCTAGTTAAGCAAATCGATACGCTCACTTAAGGTTTTTATCATTTTTTCTAAGCGAGCACTCTTCTTAACCGTTTTAGTGTATGACTCATGTAAATCAGGCAGATCATCATCAGACTTGCTATGTGCATCATGTGAAGTGTCCCCTATGTTTTTTATAGGTTCTTTAATCACGTACACATTCAATTCGTCATCAACATTATCACTTTGACTCACACACAGTCTTTCAGCAGTAGTGGGAACAAAATTATCAACAATATCATTAACAACATCAACAGGCATAGCAGGCTCATGAGTAGATAAGTATGCATCATCATTATATATTATCTTAGTAATGAAAGACATGCAGTACTCATTTATCTGGGTTGACTCAGTTACATCCTCATCAGAATCACTAGAGTCGTCCCTTGTCTTACACATATTGTCCATGTTATTGTTATTAAAACTAATTGGACATTTACTAGCATAGTGACCTAGTTTACCACAACGGTCACACTTAATATCTTTTATGCCAGTTTTAGGTCTGTTGGGGTTATAATTCCTCCTATTTTCATAAGTGTATTTGGCACTGTCTCTGTCATGAGGTCTGTGAAATTGATTACCTTAATAATTTAATTTTCCTTGTTTAGAGGCTATAGCATTTCTAAATTTCAAAATATTTTTGAAATGCTTACTCATAAGAGCTATTTCATTGTCAACGTTTTTCAAATCATAGTTTTCAAGACAGTCAGTGTCAAAATCTAGAGTGTTCAATTTAGGCATTGGCAATTTAGAAGAAAACACAACATTTAAACTAGAGGCTTTATTAGTCTGTTTGGTCATTTGCTTTTTGAAGTCTAGTTCCAATTCTACAGTCCTCAATCTACTGCTAAGTAATTCAGGTGTCATATTAGGGTCATTCATTTCTTCAATAGCATATCTCTTGTTGTCAAATTTAGAAGGTAATGACCTAAGAATCTTTGAAACAATTTCCTTTCTACTATAGGTTATACCATTAGCATGAAGTTTTGTAAAGATATCAGTTAACCTTATGTAAAAATCATCAAAGGATTGATTGTCATTCATAATAAGGGTGTTATATTGCTGGATGAACATTTGAGTTTTTCCAGCTTTGACATGTTCATCACCCTCATGAGCAAAGACTAACGTGTCCCATGCCTCTTTGGAAGTAGAACATATGGATATTATTTTGAATTCATGTTCGTTAATGGACATAAAAATGGCATTCTTTCCTTTGTTATTATCTAGAGATGATTTTTTCTCTTCCTTAGTAAATTCACTGAGAATTTTCTTAATTCTTGTTGGATCAGTGGGTGAAGTAGGTTTAGTAGGATGTTCAAACCCTGTTCCAATCATTTCCCAGACTTCATCACTCGGGGTTCTTTGAATGAAAGCAGTCATTCATACTTTCCAGTACGAAAAATTATTTCCATCAAAGAGTGGTGGTCTGGATAGGTTACCTAACTTCTCAAATTTTTCTTCCATTTTTATAAAGAAGTTTCAAAAACAATTTCTCAAGTTTCAGGTTCACAAACGGTGTTCCTGCTCTGATACCAGTTGAACAAAAGCTTTAATGCTAAAATCTTGTTTACAAGGTTGATAACAAAATGTTATAAATTGTGTAAACTCCGAATAAACTTTTTGGGCAAAACTCTTTTCGAAAAACACAAGATGTATTGTAAAAACTTTTTTGAATGTATGGTTTAGATTTTATAGTTGATTACCTTCTTTTTAAATTTTAATATACATCTACTAAAGTTACCATGCAGTCCCAATCACAACAACAATTAAGAATATTTAAAGAAATAAACACAGGAATTTTTAACCTGGTAAAACCCTTAATCAAGAAACATCCACGGTGCCCTCTACGACATAAAACAAAAATTCACTAGAATAAAGAATCAAGTTTCAACACTTAAGCAAACCACAAAGATCCTAAACTAAGTTCATAATATACCTACTTGAGATTATCCACTCCAAAGGTATTCTGAATTGGACTGATCTTTTCTTGCAGCTTCTTTGCTTTTTTCTTGATCTCTTTCTCTTTGAATTCTGATTCTAGCAACTCGTTCAAAATTCAAGATTCTCAGACAGAACCACAGTGTCTAAGTGTTCGTGTGAGATAGTGTTTGTGATGCGATACTACATGCAAACATTCTACTCACCCTCTCAAGATTATACAAACATTACTAACAAATTACAACAGTTCTAAAATGATTAGGTTATTTCTGAATTTGTATTTTCAAATCAAGACTTCTTGATCTTTCTATAAAATCACAGATCTCAAGGATACCTTGCTCAGAAGACGTTCAAGGTCTTAAAAAATTTCAGTATTTTGAAAATATTTTTGAAATTGTAAACCTCTAATTGAGATCCAAACTAGACTATAAGTCTATTTTGTTAAAACAGATTCATACTTACCATGCAGAGAATGATTCAATATATTATGACATAAAACTTCTTTTCTCAGATCTATGGTTATGCTATAAAAACTTTAACTACAGTTCTTTGTGTTCTTTTTATTTTTGTACACACGTATTTCATAAAACATGAAATATAAAATCAGAAACACAAACAACTCACTAGATTTGAAAATATTGTGAGACTAAGAAGTTTCTGTTTCAAAATTTATTGAAACATAGTGGATCTAAAATACTAGATCTAAAAAAGAGAAACTGAAAACAAATTGTGTGGTGTTCTCTTTTTAGAAAAACTCAGTTTCAACAATGAAACTTAAGTTTCTCTTAGAGATGAGTTCTTAGAGAACCAAGAACTTGAAGAGGTCTTTAAACGAAGAATAACTCCAACACCAAAATCACGGAAACCCTAAAAATATCTAATTCTCAAGAGTTGGTTTTCTGGTGTATGAAACTTTGAGGTTTTTTGGTGTTTGGTTTGGGAGAAATCACTCAGAGGTTGAACTACGAAAAACCTAGGGTTTCTTCTTTCTTTTCTCTCTCTTTTCTTTCCCTCTCTTCTCCCTTATTTCTCTTCTCTCTTTATTCTCTCTTTTCTCTCTAGTTTGACGAAATGGCAAAAGTTTGTAAATGCTGAGACTTGGGTCCTATTTATAGTAAACGAAGAAGGATCCAGAATGTCTAACTCAATCATATGGCTGGGATTGATTTTCACCAATTGACTTACAATTCAGCGGTTCATCACAAGCGGTGGATTAAACGATTATTGACTGGTTTACACTAGTTTCACAAGGATTGACTCTCAACGCATGCAGATCGTTGATAAGGTTAATCCAAGGGCGGAGAAGACACACACGGTTTGTGTCTTACAGAAAACACAATCTTAGCCAACGAGACGCTAACACCTGTACGAACAAGATACAATAAAAATGCGTGTTGAAAATTAATTACAAAGTGCACCCTGAAGTCTCTAGCGCTTTTGTATTCTACCCAGGCAAATAATCAACAAACAAACTAACTTTCAGAAATTCAAATTTCAACCACAACACTTTTAAAAATATGTTTTAATTAACTCAAAAATTATTTGAAAGTTATATAAAATGATTTTAAAATGTAGTAAAATAATTAAATTGGTTTTAAAAGACTTGAAGTGTTTTAAAAGACCACCAATGCAAATATGAATAAAATATTATGTAGTGCAGGAGTCCTATAGCGGTTATAAGATAGAAATCACTTCCCTGTATGTTGATCTTGAGGATTTTCTTGGACAGGATTTCTTCAATATACTTGAACCTTTGAGGAGATGGAGTACTCAAAAAATCTAACTTATTTTGTCTAGATATCCAAACTAGTTGGAACTCCTATATATGTAGACTCAAGTAAGTCAATTAATAGTGTGTTCTCAATATGTCTATGGCTATGTCAATTGGTATAAAATGGTCTTTTACAATCTATTCTGCAGACTCCTAATGGAATACGCTTGGCAACAAATCACAAAATCCGTATCGTTACACATTCATTTCTATCCATTTCAACAGCCCCACCAAATTCATGAACCCATTTTCATTGCATTCAACGTGACATTTGTTTTAGCACCTCAACATGCAAATAAAAGTCTTCTATAGGTGTGTTGTTTTTACCGGTTAGTTTATAGTTTATTGATTTTGTTTGTTTGTTCATGGTTGTTGTTTGTAGATGTTCAATTTAATTGTTGATATTTGACTATTCAACTGAGTTGCCATGGTCATATATGAGGGAAAATGTTAAGAACACAATGAGACATTTATAGTATGTTGAACTGAGTTGTTCATTAATGTGCTCCAGATTATATAATTGGTGACTGGATTGTTACTACTTATTTTTTTTTACTTTATTGTCATTTTTTAGATTTATGGGTGTATTTTTTTATATTCGAATTTTTTTTTCATGACCCCATGTTCATTTTTTCTTTATTTTTATTTGAACAAAAACACATGATTAATTTGTTAATAAATTCCAAGAACATCGTTGCATGATTTTTTTTGTAAAATGATGTTCTAAGGACATACCTTTTGATTTGAAATTTGAAAACTCAAATGTTAATTTAATTTTAAAATATTGCATTTTTCTTATATTATATTGTAACTTCATTTTTTGACCAAGTGTCCCAAGGAATAAAGAGAACACAAAAATCCTATATAAGTTGATTTTTTTTTTTTTTGTTATGATATTACAAGTTCATTTTTTGATTTTCTACACAAAAAAAATGAAGATAATCCTATATATTTTAATGAAAGATACGAAAGGATTTAATTCAAGATGGAGAAGGTGGATTGGATATGCCAATTTTTTAGTGTCGAAATATCCTTCCTCTTTTTTCTTTGGATTGTGTTTTGGATATAAAATATTTGAATTAAAGATGGAGAAGGCAGATTAGTTAATGTCAATTTTTCGACGCTGGTTAATGGGCGGTCGAGGGGTAAGTTTAGGGCTTTACAAGGAATTATACGATGAAGCCCCCATTCCTCTTTCCTTCTTGAATGTAGTAGATTGCGTGCGTAAGTTTGGACTTAATTCATGTTCAAATTGTATTTCTATTCGGCCTTATATGCATTTATTTACAATATTTTATACGTATTTACCAATAACACATACAATTGATATGGATTTATTAGGTGGTAATGGATATGTCTACTAGTAATGCCATGTTCCCTACTTTTAACACTTAGAAACTACCAAGATACGGTCACACATGCAACGCACATGGCCACACCTACTACTAAGTAAAAGAAAATAACAAATAATAACTAGGAATTTGAATCCAGTTATCACTTTTGACTAATATTACATATTAATTTAATTCAGTCATTCCCGATTTTATAACTCAAACTAAACCGTATATCAATTTCAAGTTTTCAATGTTGTCTTTAAGCATAAGATATCAATTAATTTAATAAAAGCATAACCCATCAAAAAGCACTCACACCAAAAATTAAAATATGAATTGTCAAACAATTTTCAAGGTTTAAAACACACTCTTGTATTATTTTAAATGAATACTGAATTCTTAATGTATTTAAAATATACCGGGAATGAAAATGAAATTAAACTAACTACACAATACTAATCAAGCATGATAAATTACACCTGGCCCTAGTAGAGAAATTACACTAACATAATCAAAGATATAATAAAATTGCAAGCAAGAATAATAATTTTTATTACTATTGCAAACTTACAATAATTGTGCCTTGCAATTAATATTGACAAAATTCTCCTCGAAAAATTACAAAGCTTGGCCCTCAACTATATTAAACTCTCTCAAAAATTGCTCCAAACAATTATGTGTGAAATGATGAGCTCAGGGTTCCTTTTATAGGCCAAGAGGAGGGGTATTTGGTTTTGGGTGAAACTCCTTTTAATTAACCGAAAAGTATTTTTCAATCACCCAAATAACAGTATTAAAACCGAACACTCAACCTCCTTTGGTCTTTGGATTGGAATAAGGTACACAATTTCCCCCCACCCAAGGACTCTTATTTTTCTTGCCGAACACGCATATCGAAATAATAGTATTTTACAGTCACCCAAATAACAGTGTTGAAACTCTCTTTAATCCTACTTTTTTTTTATTTCACGAGTGTATAAACAGTTTTTTTCGAACGATCGTAAAAATCAATTTTTTCACACTTTTCTCTAGTTAATCTTTAATTTGCTCAAAATTCCATCATTCCCTGCAAAATTTACTCTAGGCAACATTTTCACAAATTAGCTCAAGAAAAATATAAATTATTGAAATGTTCCTTTTTGCCTTTAAATTACTGTCTTAAATCCGAATTCAATTATTTTTTATTTTATTTCTCTTATTAACGAAATGGTCCCAAGAACTTATTAAACAAAATAAAATAGGTCTAACACATAAATTTTAGTATAAAATATAAAAAATAATGCACGCATTAGTCCACTAGTTCTTCCCTTCCGCGGTTGGTTAAGAAAGATCCCACATACACCACCCGTTTTAGTCATATGTGAGACGACGAAACAGGGATCATATCTTCAACCGGTGAAACTGTTGGTCGTCTCTTCTCTTGGGTCCAGCCCATCAATGTGAAATTATTCCTTCCTTTTCTTCAGTGATGTAAAATGAAAACTCTTAGCGCGATTTTGGCTTCTGCGCACTTTTCCCACTTCATTCGGTGTTAGAAATCAAAAGGTTAGGGATTTAACTGAAAGTACTGCATTCAATTAGCTCAGCATCATCCGTTCGATCAGGACATTGTATGTCGATGGTGACCTCACTATCAGAAATTTTACTTGAAATATAGTGGACTTTGGACTTTTTCCCATTGTGAGGGGTAGATCAATCGTTCCTTCAGGGTATACTTGCTCCACAAAAAAAAACAAAAAGTACCACCTTCACCGGTCTCAATCAATTGCCCTCCAACTGCATCTTCTTGAAATAGTCATGGTATGTGATGTTTGCTGAGACACCCGTATCCACCATAATTCTCCTAATAGTCCAGTTGGATATGAGTGTATTGATCAGAAATGGATCTTTATGCGGCATGATCAAGTCGTGAGAGTCCTTTAGGGTGAAGGTCTTAGTCTCCCAATCTTCCTGGGGTGTTGGTGATTAGACCTCCATTAGTTCCCATTTTTAAACCTTGTAGGCCTTAGAGGAAGAGGCAATTCTCCTTAGGCTGCGAAACCACCTAATATCATGTTAATTCATTGATCTCTCACTGTGGCGTCAACCTTCTTAGGCCTCTCTTGTCTCTGATCATGCTCCCCTAATGGGTTGTGGTGATGATTCCCCTTTCCATTATTAGTTCTATCTTCTGACTTTAATATTCTTCTTCCCACAAGCTCCTTCAAATGACCTCTCTATACCAGGGACTATATCTCTCAATTTAGGAGAAGTCAATCATTTGTGCCATGCCCGTCGTCATTGTAAAAGTTGCAATACATATTGGATATCCTTCTAGTCGTTCAGCTTCTAGGCATGTTCGTCCAGTTCAACATTTTTTAGTATGTTATAGCATACATGACCCTTACCATCGTCATGTTAAGTGTGGTGAACTGATTAACCTTGTTTGGTCTCTTACGGTGTTCCCCTTGGGGGGAGATTCTTGGTTCCCTCATCTCATAATCTTTTTTCTTGCGTCTCTTCTTCGGTCTCGGGATGAAGACGACTGTTTATTCGGCATAAATGTGATTCTCTATTTTCCCCATCAAATCGGTCATGTTGGTTGGAGGGTTTTTGGATAGGGATAAAACGGCAATCCTATTATAGAGGCCTCATAAGAAGGTTGATACAGCCACTCGCTTGTCCAGGTGGTCAATTCAGCAAAGATCGTCATCGATCGTCTTTTTATGGACCCGAATACCAATGAAATATTTAACAAAGTAGTCATTAATCTCTCTAAAGAAGGTAACTAAATTCGATAATAGCCTATTAAACTAAGCTATAGTCGATCCTTTTAGCATGGTGGTGAGGGCTCTGAATCCATATATTTCTCGTAATTGTCTATCGGGTCTCGTGGATCTGACATGTCATTGAACGAACCCATCTGAGGGAGCTTGAATGTTGGAGTCGTGGGCAATCTATGACCTCAAGACATAATGGGGATGACTAACTGACGCCTCCGTCGTTGGAAAGTTCAAAAAGAGGATCAATCCTTTGGAATACCATTTCTCTTTAGACAGTGGAGGAAAGCGTAGTTGGAGGAGATGAAAGAGTGATCGGGGATATCTTATTATGTGGTCTGATTAACAGGCACCTCCTGGTCAACCTGATGTTCGTGATCTTTAGGAGGGGGTTGGGTTGTAACTTATCCACGATTTGGGCCCAGTTACACCTAAAGAGCTTCCTATTGCTCCACAAAATCGTTGATGGCATGTGTAACCCGATGTCTATTCATGACTTTGGAACTTGTTGTTCCCATAGACACAGTCAATTATGTTAAGGTGACAAATGGAACTCACACGACACAATAACGAAAAGTGTAATGCAAGAAATAGAGAATTATATACAAACAAAATATGCACGTGGTTCGTCCTTGGTAACCTACATCTACGGGAAAAAGGGACAAGGGCGGTAGTTTTATTAATCTTTGGAGTAGTATTGATTACATGCAATCAAATAAGTGTCTTTCCTCCTATGTGTAACACCACGTAATTTTATGCATTTAATATTTAATTAATTCGAAAAATTCTAAATTACTTGTGTGTCGTAATTTTGATTGAATTAATTATGGTAATATTTATTTAAATATTAATCGAAGAGTAAATGATTAATATTTAGGGAAATTTGAATTACTAAATGAATAGTAATAAACTATTTGCATCATTACGGGTATTAGTGATGAGGCATTTAGTTATTTCAACCGGAAGTCGGTATAGATTAATTTTGGGTGTGAGATAAGGATTTTTATAAATTATTTCGGATGCCAACTCTGAGTGTACGGTTGAGTCCGGATGGGCCGAGATAATCGAAAAAATTTACCCGGGGGTAGTAAACGGGTCACAGAACGTTTTTAGACATAGCTGGGCCCACACAAGAGCATTTGGGTCACTTGGGCTTGGCCCATTAGGTAAAAAACGGGATTAAGCCTAATTACTTAATTGTAAGGAAAAGGGGAACGGCTGATGAATGTTTAGAAAACACTTAGTGGGAGAGAAAACCCTAACAGGCAGTTAAAAGCAATTTGGGGGACAAAGGAAAGAGCCAAAGGAAGGAATTTCATCTTCAACCTTAGAATTCACAACTTCAAATCAGACCCTACGAAATTATAAGGCAAGTGGTTAACTTGCTGTAGCATTTAATTATGTTTTCAATTCATATTTATGTGATGTGAATACCTAAAAATTCGTTTTGGGGATAAATGGGTACAAAAAATGGGGTTTTTGTAATTGGAACACAAGATGAGAACTGGTGTAAGAAATTATGGTGTAACATGATTCTGAACAGGTATTTGCCTTGGTCGTAATAAACCCAGACGAATTTGGAATGAAATCAAGTTAGTAATTTCGTGTTATGACCGATATAAGAATAACCCGTATTTTCCCCAATTTAGAACAAAATAGTAGAGAACGAAAAATTAAATGAGGTTGGGAACTTTATGGGGGGTCTCATATGGTGTTCTTGACGTGTTATATTGATGAGAGGACTTGGGTTAGACTGTAGAAGAATTTTGGGATTTGAGTTTTTCATCCATGGCTGAAACAGAGACCTGGGGAAGACGAAGACATGTTCGATCGATCGATCGATGGTCGGGGAATTCTGGCAGTTCGGCCAGTTTATATATATAAGGAGAAATTAATTAAAAAACTTCTTCCCAAAACTTCTTTAATGAGAAATAAAAATAGGAAATACAATCAAATTAATTGTGAGGGAAAAATAATTGGTATTGGAGAAAATTTATGTGTGACACACTATGGTTAAATATTGGGAAGAATATTTCGACGTAATTGAATGCGGATCGAGTGAGCAAGTCCGGGTATAATGGTTGAGCAATACCAAGGCGTTGAATTAATTTAGAGTGAAAGCTAAATAATTTGGAGCCGGGGATTTAGACTCGGGTATAGTTTTATTCCGGGGGACAAGAGCGAGTCCAAATATATTGATTGGGGCGACACCAAAAGTAATTTAATTAATTAATGTGCAAATTAATTAATAATCAGAGTGGGCCATAAATCTAGGATAAATTGTACGGGCTTGTGTTACGGACTTAGTATACGGTATAGCCGGGGCATATATATATATATATATATATATATATATATATATACGGTGTGCGATAGTATATATATGGTATGTACATTAATATCAGTGGCTAGATATTAGTATTATATATTAGTATTATATACCCTAGTGCTATAGGGTAGGTTGCGTGTAGTGGATGAGTCCCCTAGCTTAAGGAGTAGGGCGAGTATATTCCCAGGTCATAGCGTCCATTATATGGGTGAGGGACATATCACTTTCAGGAAAGGAATATGACCGCCTCCAATATGTATGTATTAACCAAGTTAGTGAGAGATTCTGACTTGGGGTAACTAGGTTATGTAAATATACCAAGTGGGATAGCACTTTAAAGGATATAGATCCGGTGAGTTATTACTCGGGAGGATGTTCATCATTAATTATTATTTCAGCATATTTGTGCATGTTGTAATATGACTATACATTTATAATTAGGTAAATAATTATATACGGGTTAATTGATACCGATCGTGAATGGTATTATATGTATAACGGGTGTGAAAGTTATATGAATTTAAAAATGAGAATGATTAATTAAGTTAGTGTTAGTAATAACTTAGAAATCATAATTATGGCATACTCGATTAGAGTAGGGTGGTTGCAAGGGGCTATATTAGTTATCTAGTCATGGGGTAAATAACTAGGTAAATTAATTAAGGCGTTAGTAGTGCACATTAGAGGCGGGGTGAAAATGTCCTTAAGGGAGTGCGGCACTAACTAAAATATGAAGAGCATGCATACATATTTATTATTGCAAGTTAATCATTTGCTAAATATTTTCCAAATCTTTTGGGTACCAACCCTTGCTATAAAAACCTTTTAGGTGTCCAGCCACAGGGACGCCAGGCTTGCCTCATTCCAGGGATCCGTTGCTGAAGCATATGTGGATGTTGAAGGAGTTTGATAGGCAGACATTCTTTTCATTTCTAGTGTAGAGATTTCCTATCAGTTATTCAAGCATGTTGCTCACCGTTATTCAGTACTTATGTCAAACTTGTTAGGAATTATTACTCTTCTTTAATTTTGTTGGATTTGAGCCAATGGTTTATTCGGCTAGTTATTTAGATGTGAATGCTTGTTTTCAGTTAATTGTGATTGTTTAAATTAATTTGTTTCCGCATGAGTATTTCATTAGATTAATGAAAGATAAAACTAGGCAGCAGTCTAATTTTCTCACTTAGGTGGTTAGTAATTAAAAAGGCAACAGCGATGATAAGAATGAACCAACTGAGAAACGTATTCTAATTTAATTTAGGACTTATCACCCGAGGTTAATTAGGCGGGGTGTCACAGATGGTATCAGAGCATCAGGTTCTAGTGTCCTTAGGATCTGTGTGGCTTACTACGTTTCAGCGTAGCGTTCAGTTGTTATAGAGCCCTATTATTAGGACTGTTGATTCATTTTCGCTTTTGAGATATCGTATATTTTGCTATTAGATTTTTGTATAATTGTGTACTTATACGATTCGATCTATTATCAGATGCCACCAAATAGGCAGAGAGCGCAGAGGGCTGAGGCTAGGGATGAGTTAAGGGAAGCTCATCAGGAGCCACAGGTACCGCCACCATCACCCCCACCCGAGTTGATCTCCACAACTCAGGTGGCTATGATAGTGGCCTAGGAAGTTGAGGCAGCAATGAGAGCTATGGCAGCCTATTTTCCTCAGCCCTGGGCACTACCTCCAGTGGCACCAGCAATTCAGGATCCAATGGGGCCACCGTCTTGGTAGCGAGTTAAAGAGACCTTTCAGAAGGGTCACCCACCCGAATTTCGGGATAGCACCGATGTGGTAGAGGCTTGTGACTGGAAGAAGAATATTCAGCGCCATCTGTGCATGATGGAGTGTACCGATGTGAAGAAATAGATGCTTGTTACCTTCCTTCTGTCGGGGGCAGCCTTACAGTGGTGGGAGTCAATTACCTCCGCTGAGGAGAGGGATTTGATGACGATATCCGAGTTTTGGGTGAGGTTTGACCGCAAATACTTCCCACCAGCGGTAGAGGCTGAAATGAGGAAGAGTTCACCCGTTTTGCGAACTTTATGCCAAATGAGGTGAGCGACGAGGAGTGAAAGAAGTCAAAGTTCATGGATGGCCTGGCCTGGAGGATCAGGCAGCACTTGATTGGTAATCCGGCGTTGGTGACATATACAAATGTCGTTAATGCCGCCCTTGTACATTGCCAGGATCATCGCTTCCATGCAAAGGGGAGCAAGAAGGTAGGGGAGCCGAGCCAACAGGGCAAGGCAGTCATTGGCGGTGACACAAGTGGTACTCAGCAGCAGACTAGCAGTCAACAAGGGAACCAGGCTAAGAAATTTAGGCCTGGTGGGTTCCGATCGGGAGGATAGGGATTCATGCAAGGCCAGCCGGGCCCAAATTAGCAGCAGCAGGTTCCTCAGGGCCGTTAGGGCCAAGGGAACAATGGGGGGCAGCAGGGGAAGCCACGTCAGGGCCAATGACAAGGGGATGGTTAGAGACGCTGCTTTATTTGTGGCCAGACAGGACACTTCAAGAGGGAGAGCCCGCAAAGGGGCAGAGGCCAACAGGGGCAGCAGGGTCAGATGCCTCCAGCAGCACCGGCTCCACCATCCCCACAGCAACAAGGGTAGATGCACTACGAGCGTGTGTATAACATCCAGGATGTTCCCAATCCTACAGCACAACAGGCGCCTCCAGCAGTTGAGGGTATGCTTCTCATCCATGGTCATGAGGGTAGTATACTTTTTTATACGGGAGCATCTCATTCATTCATTAAATCTAAATTTTCTAAATGGGTCGGGTTACTAGAGACCGCGGGTAGTCTTCGTATGTGTGTAGACTCGCCAATAGGCAGCGGGGCAGTGATTCACTCAAAATGTCGGGGTGGACATTTTGATTGGGAGGATTATTTTATCATCAGACCTCTTAGTGTTAGATATAGAGGGGTACGATGTCATCCTAGGTATGGATTGGTTGGCCGGTTATCGGGTGACTGTGGATTGTTACGAGAGAACAATCGTGTTTTCCATTCTGGGACAAGAGATATTCCTAGTAGCGATGCCTCTACCTGAGGGAGGGTCGCTTACACACTTTTACTATATCGAGGAGGAGACCTCATAGGAGGTGGTAGTTCCGTTGGATTCGATTTCGGTAGTGAAGGACTTTGAGGATGTGTTCCAGGAAATACCAGGGTTTCCACCCAACAGAGAAATCGAGTTTCTAATCGATATAGAACCGGGGACTATGATGATTGCTCGAGCACCTTACCGTATGGCCCCTTCAGAGATGCATGAGTTGAGAGAGCAGATTCAGCAGCTCCTGGGTCAGGGTTTCATTCAGCGGAGTACATCGTCGTGGGGTGCATCGGTGTTGTTCGTAAAGAAGCGGGATGGTTCACTTCGATTGTGCATGGACTATAGGGAGATGAATAAGGTGACGATACAGAATAAGTATCCGTTGCCTAGGATTGATGATTTATTTGACCAATTGAGAGGGGCGTCTTACTTCTCCAAAATTGATTTGAGGTCAAGATATCATCAATTGCGTATCCGAGAGGAGGATGTTCCTAAGACTGCTTTCCTATTGCGGTACGGGTCTTACGAGTTCAAGGTGATGCCATTCGGCATCGATCTCATTAACAAGGTTTTCAGAGAGTACCTCGACCAGTTTGTCATCGTGTTCACTGATGACATATTGATCTACTCGCATTCTGAGGAGGAGCACACAGAGCATCTGCGTATGGTTCTATAGATGCTACGAGATCACCAATTTTACGCCAAGTTTGGGAAGTGTGGATTTTGGCTGCGGGAGGTGTTGTTTCTTGGTCACGTGGTGTCAGACCGAGGTATTACAATAGATTCGAGTAAGGTGTCGACGGTGAGGGAGTGGGGACAGCCCATGACACCGATCGAGGTGCCATGTTTTCTGGGATTGGCAGGCTATTACAGATGATTCATTAAGGGGTTCTCAAAGATTGCGGGCCCTTTAAAGAATCTGACCTAGAAAGGGGTGCCTTTCACTTGGAGTGATCATTGTTAATTAGCTTTCGATGAGCTGAAGGACAAGTTGACATCTGCACCAGTACTTTCTTTATCAAAGGGAGGACTAGAGTATCGGGTTTACACCGATGCATCCTTACAGGGACTTGAGGGTGTGCTCCAGTAGGAGGAAAGGGCTATAGCTATTGCGTCCAGAAAGCTAAAGCCCCACGAGAGGAATCACCCCACTCACGACCTAGAGCTAGCAGCAGTAATTTTTGCTTTGAGGATATGGAGACATTATCTTCTAGGAGAGCAGTTCACTTTATTCATGGATCACAAGTCACTTCAATATCTCTTCACACAGAAGGATCTGAACATGAGGCAGAGGCGGTGGCTAGAATTCGTGAAAAGACTACCAGTTTTATATTCAGTATCATCCTAGTATAGCTAATGTGGTGGCAGACGCATTGAGTCGGAGACCAACTGGGGATATATCAGGAGTTTGGAAAGCAAAGTGGAGAGAGCTTCGATATGAGGACGATGTAGCCAGGGCCTGCTTGTCAACTTTATCCATCACACCTGAGATCATTATGCGAGTGCTGAGGGCTCAAGCGGAGAACCAAATTTTCCAGGATAGGGTAAGTTAGTTGTTAGCTGAGGGAGCAGGGGGTTACTCGATCAGCTCGGAAGGAGTCCTACGCCTAAATGGGAGGCTAATTGTGCCAGAGGATGAGGAGTTGAGGCACGCTGTTATGATAGAGTCCCATGGTTCAAGATTTGCGGTACATCCCGACGGGAATAAAATGTACCAGGATATGAGGAGGCAGTGTTGGTTGGAAGGAATGAAAAGGGATATAGCAGAGTCTGTCTCGAAATATCCCACGTGTCAGCTCGTGAACGTTGACCGTCAGAGACCATCAGGGATTCTACAGCCACTAGAGATTCCCGTGTGGAAGTGGGAGAGCATCTCCATGGACTTTATTACAGGGTTACCTGCATCGCAGACAGGACACGATTCCATATGGGTCATTGTAGATCGGTTGACCAAGGTGGCCCATTTCCTGCCGGTCCGCACAGACTTTGAGACGATGCATTATACGCAGCTATTTGTAGCGGAAATTGTTAAGCTGCACGAGGTGTTGATAAATATTGTGTTCGACAGAGATAAAATTTTTATGGCCCACTTTTGGCAGAGCTTCCAGGAGGCCATGGGCACACGGAGTTACGTTTGAGTACAGCTTATCACCCACAGACCGACGGGAAGACTGAGAAAGTCAATCAGATGCTGGAAGACATGCTCAGGATGTGCATTTTGGACTTTAGGGGAGGCTGGGAGAGATATCTTCATTTGGTAGAGTTTGCGTATAACAACTCTTACCAATTCACGATTGGCATGGCACCGTTCGAAGCACTGTACGGGAGGCCTTGTCGTTCACCCGCTTATTGGTTAGAGGTGGGGGACGACAAGCTATTGGGGCCGGATATTGTCTAGGAGATGTCTACCAAGATAGAGTTGATCCGAGGGCGAATTCGGATAGCTCAGGATAGGCAGAAGAGTTATGCTAATGCTTCACGGAGGCATGTGGAGTTAGAGGTTGGGAATCAGGTATTGGTCCGGGTGTCCCCTATAAAAGGGGTAATGAGGTTCGACAAGAAGCGTAAATTAGCACCGAGGTACGTGGGGCCTTTCCCTATTATTACGTGTTCCATGTGGTGTCACTGAAGAAATATCGAAGGAGCGAGAGGGCCTTCTGGTACATTCCACACGAAGAAATTTATTTAAAGCCAGATATCTCGTATGAGGAGAGACCGTTGGCTATTCTGGACCTAGTGAGCGCAAGTTATGATCCAAGGTTGTCCCACTAGTTAGAGTACAGTGTGGTCATCACAATATTGACGAGTCTACCTGGGAGAGGGAGGAGGATATGCAGGAACAAAATTCAGAGCTATTCACCATAGGTACGACCTAATTTCGGGGATGAAATTCCTTTGTAAGGGGGGGGGGGGGGGGGGGGGAGTATGTTACACCCTCTAATTTTATGCATTTAATATTTAATTAATTTGGAAAATTCTAAATTACTTCTGTGTCATAATTTTCATTGAATTAATTATGGTAATATTTATTTAAATATTAATCAGAGAGTAAATGATTAATATTTAGGAAAATTTAAATTACTAAGTGAATAGTAATAAATTATTTGCATCATTACGGGTATTAGTGACAAGGCACTTAGTTATCTCAGTCGGGAGTCTATATAGACTAACTTTGGGTGTGAGATAAGGATTTTTATAAATTATTTCGGATGCCAATTTTGAGTGTACAGTTTAGTCTGGACAGGTCGAGATAATCGGAAAAGTGTACCTGGGGGTAGTAAACGGGTCACGGGACATTTTTAGACCCACACATGGGCATTTGGGCCACTTGGACTTGGCCCATTAGGCAAAAAATGGGATTAAGCCTAATTACTTAATTATAAGGAAAAGGTGAACGGCAGATGAATGTTTAGAATACACTTAGTGGGAGGGAAAACCCTAAGAGGCATTTAAAAGCAATTTGGGGGACAAAGGAAAGAGCCAAAGGAAGGAATTTCATCTTCAACCTTGGAATTCACAACTTCAAATCAGACCCTACGAAATCATAAGGAAAGTGGTTAACTTGCTGTAGCATTTAATTATGTTTTTAATTCATATTTATGTGATGTGAATACCTAAAAATTCGTTTTGGGGATAAATGGGTACAAAAAATGGGATTTTTATAATTGGAACAGAAGATGAGAACTGGTGTAAGAAATTATGGCGTATCATGATTCTGAATAGATATTTGCCTTAGTTGTAATAAACCCAGACCAATTTGGAATGAAATCGAGTTAGTAATTTGGTGTTATGACTGATATACGAATAACCTGGCTTTTTCGCAATTTAGAACAAAACAGTAGAGAACGAAAAATTAAACGAGGCAGGGGACTTTCTGAGGGTCTCTTATGGTGTTCTTGACATGTTATATTGATGAGAGGACTTGGGTTAGACTGTAGAAGAAGTTGGGGATTTGAATTTTTTGACCATGGCTGAAACAGAGACCTGGGGAAGACGAAGACCTGTTCGATCGATCAATCAACGGTTGGGGATTGATCGATCGATGGTAGGGGAATTCTGGCAGTTCAGCCAGTTTATATATATAAGGGGAAATTAATTAAAAACTTCTTCCCAAACCTTCTATAATGAGAAATAAAAATAGGTGATACAATCAAATTAATTGTGAGGGAAAAATAATTGGGATTGGAGAAAATTTACGTGTGACACACTATGGTTCAATATTGGGAAGAATATTTTGAAATAATTAAATACGGATCGAGTGAGAGAGTCTGGGTATAATGGTTGAGCGATACCAAGGCATTGAATTAATTTAGAGTGAAAGCTAAATAATTTGGAGTCGGGGATTTAGACTCGGGTATAGTTTTATTCTGGGCCACGAGAGCGAGTCCAAATATATTGGTTGGGGCGACACCGAAAGTAATTTAATTAATTAATGTGCAAATTAATTAATAATCAGAGTGGTCCATAAACCCAGGATAAATTGTAAGGGCTTGTGTTACGGACTTAGTATACGGTATAGCCAGGGCATTTTTATTTATTTATATATATATATATATACGGTGTGCAATAGTATATATATGGTATGTACATTAATATCAGTGGCTAAATATTAGTATTATATATACCCTAGTGCTATAGGGGGAGGTTGCGCGTAGTGGATGAGTCCCCTAGCTTGAGGAGTAGGGCGAGTATATTCCCAGGTCAGAGCGTCCATTATATGGGTGAGGGACATCTCACTTTCAGGAAAGGAATATGACCGCCTCCAATATGTATGTATTAACCAAGTTAGTGAGAGATTCTGACTTGGGGTAACTAGGTTATGTAAATATACCAAGTGGGATAGCACTTTAAAGGATATACATCCAGTGAGTTATTACTCGGGAGGATGTTCATCATTAATTATTATTTCAGCATATTTGTGCATGTTGTAATATGACTATATATTTATAATTAGGTAAATAATTATACCGATCGTGAATGGTATTATATGTATAACGGATGTGAAAGTTATATGAATTTAAAAACGAGAATGATTAATTAAGTTAGTGTTAGTAATAACTTAGAAATCATAATTATGGCATACTCGGTTAGAGTAGGGAGGTTGCAAGGGGCTATATTAGTTATCTAGTCATGGGGTAAATAACTAGGTAAATTAATTAAGGCGTTAGTAGTGCACATTAGAGGTGGGGTGAGAATGTCCTCAAGGGAGTGCGGGACTAACTAAAATATGAAGAGCATGCATACATATTTATTATTGCAAGCTAATCATTTGCAAAATATTTTCCAAATCTTTTGGGTACTAATCCTTGTTATAAAAAAATTTAAAAATCTTTTAGGTGTCCAGCCACAGGGACGCCAGGCTTGACTCATTCCAGGGATCCGTTGCTGCAACATATGTGGATGTTGCGGGAGTTTGATAGGCGCCTCGTTCTTCTCATTTCTAGTGTAGAGATTTCCTATCAGTTATTCGAGCATGTCGCTCACAGTTATTCAGTACTTATGGAAAACTTGTTGGGAATTATTACTTGTCTTTACTTTTGTTGGATTTGAGCCGATGGTTTATTCGGTTAGCTATTTAGATGTGAATGGTTGTTTCCAGTTAATTGTGACTGTTTAAATTAATTTATTTCCGCATGAGTATTTGATTAGATTAATGAAAGATAAAACTTGGCACCAGTCTAATTTTCTCACTTAGGTGGTTAGTAATTAAAAAGGCGATAGTGATGCTAAGAATGAACCAACTGAGAAACCTGTTCTAATTTAATTTAGGACTGATCACCCGAGGTTAATTAGGCGGAGTGTCACACTATGCCACCCTGACTTTATATAACTACCTTACATTGAGGGGCCTATAATCTCGCATCCACCACTTAATGGAGTGGTTATCAGTATGGTACGCAGGGTTATCTTCAGTGAAGCCAACATGTTACACAGTCCCTATTCATTATGGGGTATGCTTGTTGAAAATGTATTTTAAAAAATTCTCTTATTAGGCCTCCTAGAAGTCTATGTGTTATAAGGTCCTTGGTTACCCAAGGACTGCCTAGCATTTTTTTAAAACATTATTTCCACATTTTAGTTGTAAGAGAAAGGCACATATCGCATCCAACCAACCATCATGTCGCAGCCTGTCGACCTCGTTACTAATGTCACATTTGAATCATTTCTAAATCTTCTTTTATGTTGTAGAAAACTTTGTTCTAATAAAAAGGAACCACGGGTATCCACTGTATTCAACACCTGGGATTTGTAAGGCTATACTAAACATTGATGATGTAGAACTTGTTTAGGCTCACTCAAAATTCTCACCAAGTATATAAAAGTCATAAGAAGAAATCACTCAAGAATAAAATAAACTTGAGTTTCAAGGACATGTAAGAAATCGTCAATATTTTATATCAAAATGTTGTACATATTTTATACACACAAATAATGTGTAACTCTCTTTGATTTCTAATTTTTTTTTAGCTTGATAAAATAGTTGAAAATTCATTAATCCTTGAAAACCTCTGATGGTTGAAGTGTCCAACACTTAAGTTAAATAGCCATGAGGCAAGCTCTAAGGGCCACTTAGCTTGTGCTTAGGTAACTCAAGATATCCTAGGATCAAATCTCAGTAGCTCAGTCTTAGAGAAGTGACCTTAGTGCTAAAATATCTCAAAACTTAAATTTGGTCAACATTCACTCGCCAATTGCAACAAGTTCGCTACAACGAAGACTATACTTCATCGTAGCAAGGCTCTAATGAGCAGTTTGCGACGTCTCACTAAATTTTGGGTGGCCAACCACTGAAGGGTTTGCGGGTAACAAAGAAGGATTCACTAGAGTGAAAGAACCCTTCAATGTAGCTAGAATCCATCTAGGCGGTCACAAAATAAGGCAAAGACTTTGTCAATTTTTGGTTCAAGATTGCAGTTAGGGAATACAGGTTCACTACAGCAAAATGGAAAACTAAGAAGTCCATGTTCGATATAAGAGAAAGTCTTCTAAATACACAAGGATCCATTTTTTAAATTATTTTTATAAGTTAATTATATTGCATTATGCATTTGGCAATCTTTCAAACCTCGAGGTTATATTAAAACATTGTTCAGTTCAAACGAACATTTAACAAAGGGTAAATACTAAGTCCTCTAAATGTGTTTACCTTCAACCTAAAAGTGTCAAAAATTGGCTTACTAGCAGAATCTGTCGCGGGATAAATCTTAATGTGAAGTCCGATTTTGAAATCTTAAATATGAAGCTTTTATATTATCTCTTGGACATAAAATTAAAGTTGAAGGCAATTGAGTCTACATATACTCTTCCATTTTAATTTATCACTTTACATCCAACTAAGATGTCATATTCCCTTACATGTTAGTCATTTTATCTCTCTACAGGAATGATTTGAAAAAATAATGCCACTTAAGTTGTTTAAAAGGTTTAAGACAGTTTAAATGGCTTTGAACCGTTTATTGAAGAAACTCCTTTTTTTACAAAACAAGTACTACACAGGATGTGTATACAAATTTGTGAACAGGATATTTCAGTTATTAAGTATCCAACTTTTGAAAAACAAAACTAAATAAATTTTGAATCAGCACACAAGTAGAAGGTGATGAGAGGAAGATGAAACATGCAAGAACACAAGATTTTAACGTGGTAAAACCCCACCCAATTGGGGAAACATCCACGGAGGTCTCTACACCTCAAAATAAAAATCCAATAAAAAAGAATATAGGCTACAAGCTATATAACAAACTAAACATACAATCCAACCTATTCTAAGTCAAGAAAATACACTAGCTCCGTTAGGTTATTCTGACTCCTCTGAAGGCTCTGATGTTGAAGTTATTCTCCTAAATTTGTTCCTCTTCTCCTTTTTAGCTTTCAGTTGACTCTAAAGTCAATGATCTCTCTACCAACACTTTTTTAGTGTTGTAATGTGAACAATGTAAGTGGTGAAGTGCCTAATCACATGCATGCAATACACACACATACACACAGTTATACAGACAATATGCCTATCAAATTACAGATTTTGTTCTAAAATGCAGTTATAATTTCTCAATCTCAGTTTGTTTGAAAATATCAGACTTCTAATCTTTATTTATATCCACATATCTCGAGGAAACCTTGCCATCAGAAAAAGACAACGTCCTAAACACTTTCTCTTTATTTTATCTGCACCGTTATTTCACAAATTGTGAAATATATGAAAGTGTAAAATGCCATTCAAGATCTTAACTAAATCTAAATCTGATTTTTCTCAAAACTGGAAACAGAAAAAGATTTGTTGGTAAGAGTTTTGACGAAAACATTTACAAGTAAAATAACCAACAAAAATGGATTTCTTGAAGAAAGAAATCAACCTAAGTATGTATACGTGTTTTGTATCACACATAGTTCAGATCTACACTTTCTATGAAAAGAAAATGAAATCCAAACTTCATGACTAGTTGGACAAGAGATTAAAGACCATAGAGGATGGATCTTCACACACGATCGAACCTCAAACTCATAAGATTTTTTTCTAAAGAAAAATCACAAGAGTTTGATTTAGGGTTTGATTTTCTCTCTCTCTCTTCTTATTTTCTCTCAAAACACAACTGATCCAAAGATTGTAAACGTATTACACTTGGTCTCTATTTATACAGCGAAAAGAAGGATCTGGAAGGACGAACCAAATAAACGGATTAGATTAAGTCTTATTAAATCGAATCAAATCCTAAGGCTGTAAAACCATCGCTTTTAAAGTCCATCTGATTGGTCCAATATATAAAGACATGGATTGAGATAAAAGACATGCAGACCATCGATAACAAAGATCCAACGCTTAAGATTGAGTATCAAGATTGTGAGAGAGGAAAAACACAAATCTGATGGGTAACTAGCCAACACGTGTAGGGCAGAGATCAAACCAAAAATGCGTGTTTTGAAACTTTTAAAAATACAATTCGTTACGACAAATATTTCTTCCGATTTCGATTTCTACCCAACCAAAATTTTTAGGAGATAAAAGGATTTACAAATAAGTCCAAAACATTTTTAAACCAATTTTAAATGTTAAAAAATATTTTATAAATTCCTAAAAGTTATTAGAAAAATATTTTAATGGGAATTAATACTCACACACCTAATATGATATGAATGCAACAAAAAATATACAATCCTAGATGCAGTGTTGGTATTATACCTTTGAGACTAATAGAGAAGATATCATGTAGAGTCTGAGGTTCTTTGGTAGACTACGATATGAATCAAATTTTATCACTATTTCCAAACTAGACAAGCGTCTATATAATATAGACTCAAGTGAGTCAAAGATATTCATAGCCATCCGTTTCAAGATTTCGACGATTATTCATGGATTTTCTTATGGTTTTGGAAAGCGTTTCCTTCCACTTTATGTTAGGTATACCATCTCTTCATTTTTCTCTTAACCGCCATCCGGTCATCCCATTTGCAACACACATCATTCCCATCATTTTTCGAGTTTCTCGTAAGAATCTTCAAGTGTTCTAGATCTTAGGTGGTAACATTTATATAAGACAGTTATCTCGGTGTTTTTGAGGGGTTTAGTAGTGGTGTGAGAGCTATTTATATTTTTTTTTCTAGATTTCTTTATTTCCCTTGTCATGAAGCGTTGTAATCAACACATTCCTCCATTTTTTTAGTCACGTTCCCATAGAATATGTTTGTGAATGAGTCAAGTCGAATCAAACTTTATTAAAAGGTTGATGAGGTATATACAAAAGACCACTACACCAAATCTGCACTATTGTCACGGTCATTGACCTTGACAAGATGGACTTGTCAAGGTCAATGACCGTGATAATTCGGGGCGAGACAAATTTTTTTGTCACGGACGTGTCACGGTCATTGACCTTGACAAGTCCGTTAGAAATGTCACGATCGTGTCAAGGTCATGGACCGTGACAAGTCCGTTAATAACCGTGACAAACCCGTGATAATATTTTAAAAAATTGACACGGTCATTGACCGTGACAAGTCCGTGATAAGATTTGTCAAGGACTTGTCACGGTCAATGACCGTGACAATTCTGGCCAGAATTTTAAAAAAATCTGCTACGCAGTATGGCCACTGCCACTGCCCAGCAGTATATTTGTACCTGTTATAACAACGTTGGTTGTACCTATTCAAACATCATATGTCCAAATAAACTAAAGATGGTGCAAATATATATTCATGACGATATAATCCAAATATTCAAAATAGAAATAATATACATGACGATATAATCCAAATATAATTAAAATGGACAACCTTAAAAATAATGTAACTACATGTCTTGGGTAAATGTGAGGAGGTGAGTTGGCCACACGATATACGAATTGACACACCCACTAATATACATCGTGCCGCATTGTTCGCGCAACCACAATGGGGAGTTCTCCTTCCCGGGTATCACATGCGTGACGAGCACTTTGGACTCGATCCTTTGAAGCGCACGTCCATGAACTATTCCACCCTCGACGATATTCGGGTCCCTCAACCCCCGCCCTATCCGCTGGCCATCAAATACATCCAATATAAACACGCTCGGCCAACCAAGTGTCGAAAATGGTCTGGGGAAGGGAGCCAAATAAGGAAGTGGATCATCGAAATACGCACGTGACGGTGAAGAAGCAACAAGGTCCACATCCTCGTCCTCCTGCGCCTCGTTCTCCCGCACCTCCTCCTCCTCCATCGCCTTCTCCTTCCCTTTCCCTTTCCCCTTCCCCTTTCGGTCTCCACCCAACGTACTTGATGAATGCGTACATATCTTCGACCGTCGCCTCCAAACAGGACAGCTTCGCGTCGTGTGAATCCACCGTTCGAGCCAATCCGGTGTCGCTCGTCTCCAATCTGATGATCCTAGATTTGGCCACCCGCGAGCTCACCCTCCTTGTCCTCCCCTTGAGATTAGAGCCAAGCACTTGGTTGAGTGCATATGTGGACAAAGACGCCTTGTCGGCATCAGACTGCGACTCATGCACATCCTTAAGCTTTGCCTGAAACGACAAAAAGTACATGATTAGTAAAATAAGTAAACTAAAAAATTATAACGTAATTAACAAAAATTAAACTGTCGGATTACTTACAATCGTCGTTGCGACGCTCGGGGACACCTCCTTGTCCTTCCCCTTCTTCGTCCGAAGAGCCACATAAGTATCGAGCCTATGTGGCTTACCCCCTGGCCCACTCCCTGCCCCCTGAAATAAAATAAAGTAAAATTAGTATCGGGCCCACAAAGTAAAATAATGAAGAATAATATATTTCTTTAGTTATAGAAAAATTAAATCTTACCTTCATCCTATACTCCACCTCGGCGTAAGAGGTCCAGCCGGAGTAGTGCACGTCCGTCTTTTTTGCCCGGTTTTCCCTCTCCGATTGGCGAGATGCCAATTGTCGATCCTCGATCTCATTGTCAATGAACTTTTGCCATTGTGCCAATGAGGTCGGCTCCTTGGGCGGGACGGATCCACGCCATTGTATAATGGACTCTCGTGTTTTTCCAAAGTACCGTGTCCGCATATTTTTCTTCCACATCTTGTATTGCTCTCTCAACTGCTCCAAGACGGAATCGCGTAGCTTTGTATCCAAGTTGAATTGTTCATGTCCAACAAATTCAATGTTAGTTGCGAATAAATATAAATCTAAATCTAAATCTAAATATAAATATAAATATAAAATGAAATTGAAATTGAAATTGAAATTGAAATATTCATATAAATATAAATATATTATCTGTAGTGCCGCCCAAACAGCTAACTTGAGCTCATATGGCACCTCCTTCCAACTTATAAACCCCGGGCCGATGACCGTCTTTAGCAGCTCGAGGGATCTCGCTAATAGCTCCGATTTGTTCTCAACGGTAATCCCAAATTTTTCATATTTGGGGAGCCTAGGGTCGGAGGAGCCCTCGTCGCCTCCGCTACCACCGAGCCCAGACGACATCATCATAAACAGCATCATCATCTTCACCTTAATATCTGAAGGAGACATTTGCTATAAAAAAATGTTAATAGTACACATACACACACCCCTACCCCACCCCCACCACACACACGCACACGTACATAAATATGTCTAAATTAGTTGAAACATCTAACGTGGAATAGTTGAAAACATCTAACGTCATGCCACTTTTAAAACTAACCAACCCAACATTTCATCAATTAAACTAACAATTAAAGTATACAATTATTAATTTACTAATTTACAATGAGGGGCAATCCTACTTTCATATGAAATTGGCACTAATTATTAATTTACTTTCATTTAAACTATACAATTAAAATTACAATTAAAGCTATACAATTTCTTAGTTAAAACTATACAATTGTTAAAAAAAACCACCACCACACCCCCTGCCAACCTCCCCCACCACACACCACCACACACATATACACATATTTAATATCATGTATGTTTCATTTAATTATCATACTTTGTATATATTGTTCGATATACAAAGTAATTTTCAAAAAAAGTTGAAAAATCCCACCCCCATATGGACAATAATCCAGTGGTCATGCCACTTTTAAAACTACCCAACCCAACATTTACTAAACAAAATAATCCAACAGCAATTTCAACAATAAATGTGTAACCCGTACTCCTTCTAATTCATATACTCAATTAATTCATTTCATCAATTAAACTAACAATTAAAGTATACAATTATTAATTTACTAATTTAAAATGAGGGGCAATCCTACTTTCATATGAAATTGGCACTAATTATTAATTTACTTTCATCTAAAACTATACAATTAAAATTATAATTAAAGCTATACAATTTTTTAATTAAAGTTATACAATTGTTAAAATTGCCCCACCACACCCCCCCCCCCCCCCCCCCCAACCACCACATCCCTTAATTAAAGCTATATAATTTATCATCTTATTCATTGCACGATCTTTTATCATTATCTTATCTATATATTCATTGCAATTATTTACTTCTTTAATCCTTTATCTTTATATTTATTCTTTGACATTCTTTTATATTTCAAAAGTCTCTTATCCTCATTATATTTTATCACAATATGCATATCTTATAAGAGAGTCGGGTTTGGCATGAATAATTTGTAATGAAGTCTAGAACGAATCTTACTAAATCAACTGGGGTATTTTCATATTTTTATTACTTTATTAATTTATTGTTTATCAATAAAATTATGACATGAGATAATTATAATTGGAGAATAAATTCCATTATCATAAAGGGATAAATCCAACCAAGTACAGAGATTCTACAAATTAAAGTGAGAATTAAATTTAAGACTATCTAACAACATGCATGTGTATGGATTCTACATAGTTGGGCACGAAAGTAACTAATGATATTTCTAAAAATATACAATTGGCAACATTTTGTGAATTTACTAAACTTTATATAATATTATCAAATTCTGTTAAAAATTATCTAGGGTTTTACCTAATTGAAATAATTTCATGAATAAAATTATTATCAAATTTAAATATTTATATAATTAAATTTAACATATGAATTATAGAACTTTTCTAACATTTACACAATTCTAACTATCACTAACCTTGCATTCATACTAAGGTTTACATAGTTTTAACAAATTATAACAAAATATTATCATATTTTTAGTTAGAAAATTCCACCCCCACCCCCACCACCCCACCCCCTCCCCCCACCACACCCCACCCCCACTACCCCCTTCCCCCCTCCCCCACCACACACCACCACACACATATATACACACACATACACACACAGATACACATACCCCACCCCCTCCCCCCACCACACCTGCACCACCCAACCCCCATTACCCCCTTCCCCCCTCCCCCACCACACACCACCATATACATATATACACACACATACACACATGCATATACACATATATATACACACATACACACACATATAGAAATGAAAGAGAAAGAGAGGAAAAAAAATATACCTTAGAGAGAGAGAGAGCAGAAATCGCTTAGAGAGAGAGAGGGGGGGAAAATCAAAAAAGGTAGAAGCCTTTCGCTTTTTTTACTGCAGAAGTTGTCACGGTCGTGTCAAGGTTAATGACCGTGACACAAAACGCGAGATTTGTGTCACGGTCAATGACCTTGACAAGAGTGGCCCACTGAAAGGTGACAATTTTATCATTTTTGTGTAGTGGACGAGACAACAAGAGGTGACTACAGTCGAGGTTCCCTTAAGGCTCACACGATATTTTGGTGCTCTTAGAGCACCAAAATATTTAAATCTAGTGCACTATACCCGTACTAGATTAAAGTGTGCTTCTATAAACTTTCACAATACACTAATTTATTGTTAGTGTCATTGATCTTAAGTCATGCATAAGATAGTTTTTATTGATATTAATGAATATCTTCATGAACCAAATTCATAATAAATGAAAAAAATACATAGTACAACTTAGTCCAATCACTATACAATCCTTAATGCTTATTGTTTAGTACGAAATCATCAACCAAAAAATTCAAAAATGTCTTTGATTGTGAAATTCGGTTTGGTTTGGAAGAGAAAAAGTGTAACCAATGCATAAACATCTAAATCAATGATGATCCTCGTGAATGGTTTATCTTCTGTGTTTTATTAAAAAATTAATTAAAAATAAATGTGGGCCTCAAAAATAAAAGGAACAATTAATGTTTAGTCACGAAGAGCTAATAAGTATATTTTACACTTAATCCACCTTATTTTTTATGTTCCAAAAATTTCCTTGTCTAATTTTTTGCCAATTTTTTCTTAGAGTTTAGAATAAGAGGAGAATCTTTTCGAGTGTTTTATATGGTGATGGATTTTTTAGAACAAAATAAAAATATTTGAACCAAATGTTAATAAAACATATTGACACACTTTTCATCGAATGATACAAAATAAAACTCTTTTAAGGTAATAATATTATAGCTCTTAATAATATACTACTTGGTGCTTATGTGTTCTATGTTGCTTAATAGTTTTAGATTAATATAAATATTCCAAAAAAAAAAATGAATTTATACTTTTTCAAGAGAGAGAGTAGCTGAACTAACTTTTTGAGAATTTTTCATGGTCCTGAGTTTTAAGAATTATATTTTTCATGGTCCTAAGCTAATTTTTCAAAAATAAATTAGCTTATATTGCTAAACTAAATTGAAGAGTATTTTACTACTAAAATACTCTTCAATTTGACCAAATTCAGTGCTTCCTTGAAGGGTGTTTTTATTCTAACTCACATTTTATTTTGTCACCCCCACTTTTATTCAACCCACACGAATGAGATTATATTTATTTAACCCACCCCAACGGCTCGGGTGTAGATAAAGATTTCAGCAAGTCTCCTCCTAAAAAAAAGGGGTCAACCCACTTTTTTTTCTAACCGCTCTAGTTTTAATATACCCTTATTATTAGGTTGACTTCTTATTTACCCACACCACTTCATGGGATGATTTAAATAAAAATCGAGATATACTTTAATCACACATGCAAACACTCTAAACGAATTTATTTCTCTTTTATTTCTATATTTTTTCTTCATCTTTGATATTTTTCACTTTTTCAAATTACACACAATACAAAAATTGTCAAAGATTGATCCATTTTTTTTAAATAGTAAAAAAGTTATTTTTAGGTGATTTTTTTTATGGGTACCTTTAAATATTTAAAATCCATGGGTATTTTTAAAAAAAGAATTCGTACGGTACAGACCTATATCTAAACCCTTACCTGAGATTCTCTCTCTCTCTCTCTCTATCTATCTATCTATCTATCTATATATATATATATATATATATATATACAATCCTGCTCTTGTGCGGACCAGTCTGCATTTTAAGAATGCAAACTGGACATGTGTCACTTAAGGGTGCGCCTAGAAATTATCGCCTAAATTATAGACACTCTCTCTCTTTTTTGGGCTCACCGCTAGGTAACACATGTTTGGTCCGCATTCTTAAAATGCGGACTAATCCGCACAAGAACAAGATTGTATATATATATATATATATATATATATATATATATATATATATATATATATATATATATATATATATATATATATATATATATATATATATACACGCGTATATAATCGATATATACACATATACACACTTTTATAGACTGCATATAGACATACATAAATTGCGCGCACACACACACACACACGTGTGTATGTGCAATTGTCTATATATGTGTGTATATTTTGAAAAAGTGAAAAATATAAAAGTTGAATAAAACATATAAAAACAAAAGAGAAATAAATTTGTTTAGAGAATTTGCATATGTAATTAAAGTATATTTTGATTTTTATTTAAACCACACCATGAGGTGGGGTGAATGAATAAGAAGTCAGTCCAATAATAAGGGTATACTAAAATTGGGGTGGTTAGAAAAAAAAATGGGTTTATATAAAACCTCCCAAAAAAAATTTGAATTCAACAAAATATCTTCCTCTCATATACAGACAAAGAAGCAACTTTGAACTCAACCAAATCAAATGCACGGTCATCAGAGAACAACTGTTAGCTTCAAAATTTGATTAAACTCTTATCAAACCCATATTTATCTCCAATAAAACTCATCAATCAATCCCCTCGTATTGCTACCTCACTTGGGATATTGTGGCAAGTTCTATTTTGAAGAGGAAATAAGAGGAGAGTATTTTTTTTCATCTGGAGTTTTAATTGCAGAGGAAAGTTTAAAAGAAGAATAAATGAATGAATACTGTTAAAAATCTTTATCTTTACTTTTAAAATAATTCCTCCCAACTCTCAAACATCAAACAACAAGAAAGAAAGTTATTTTATCTTCTTTCCTAAACTCCCAAACAAAAGAAAGAAATACTAATTTTTTCTTCTCTTCTTTTCTCTTTTAACTTTTTCTTCTTTTTCTTTTCTCTGCTAATAATTTTTGTTTTTATTTTCTTCTCTTCTCTCTTCTAAACTTCCAAGCACATCCTTAATCTGATAATTAGCCTGGGTGTCATATCAGTCCAAGTACAAAATACCGACTTTTGCACTTACTGTTACTCAAAAGTGATTAGGATCTTATATAACTTTTAAGTATAAAACACGAAGAACTCAGAAATCCCATGAATGAAGTACATCAGAGCCAGGGCAGGCCCTGACCATGTGCCAGGTGAGCAATGACATAGAACCCATTTTAGAACAAGCACTAATATATATATATATATATATATATATATATATATATATATATATATATATATTTTAGGAGTCTAAAAATTTTTTATGTATATTTTTAGGAGCCCATTTTAAAATGAGTTTAATTTTTTAGAGGGCCCATTTTATCAACTATAAAAAAAAATTGTATAAAGAATGGTTCAACTATCCAAAAAAATCTGATCCAACTCATTTAAAATTATCATTTTCCTAAGGACTCATTTTTTCAACTACTCAATATTTTTGGTGTCCACTCTCTCTCTTTCACTTGCAATTTCCATCGCCCCACTCTCTCTCTCTCTCTCTCTCTCTCTCTCTCCAACGTCCCTCTTTCTATCTCTGTACAAATGCACTTGATGCTAAATTGCTTCTATTCTTTTTGTACTACTATTATTTTTGTTTTGATTTTTGCAGGAGGTCTAAAAAAGGCATAGTCAACAATCAAGAAACTATTCATAGTTTAAAAAGCTTGAAGGCAAATGTAAAATTAAGATCTCTTTATATTTATTTATTTTGAAAAAAAAATCGATTACTAAAACAAACAATAGTTTTTTAATCTATTTTTTTCAAGTATGAATAGGTTTTTAAAGTAAATGTAGATTGTTGTTGGCTATTTTTTTTATACTAATTTGTTTTTTAATTCATCAAAGTCTTACTTATTAATCTTTTTTTGTGTGAAATTATTTTTTTTGTTATCAGGTTCTTACTTTCTACACTAACCAAGTAGATGAAATTGGAGACGGCATAATAAATGGCTCAAACTAGGTGACATTTTTTCATTTTTTTTATTCAATCAATTAAGATATTTATAGAATAAATTATCTATTAGATTCGTTGTTAATTGCGTGTTTAATCAGTGATTTTGTAAGTAGAAATGCTAGAAGAACTATTTTTCAATGAGTTTTTAGGTATTTAATATTTTTTTATAATATTTTTTGCAAGGGCCTTAAATTTAGTTTTGCACAGGGCACTCCAAATCTCAGGACCAGCCCTGATCAGAGCACCTGTTAATTGTGTTGCAGTAGTTCAGATGGAACCAGATGAGAAAAGGGTGTTCTACAGTTCTGTGGTAATCAATTTGTAGCAGCATTTTGGTGTGTGTGTTTCTGGGTTTGAGATTTTCGTTCCACCCACCAGCCAAGACCAAGCCTTGCTACACTGTCCCGGCCCGGGTAATGCAATTTGGTTGAACTGGGCGTGCTGGGATACTTTATTTCACTTGTTGAATTCTTCATCAAAAGTACAACTAAGATTTTCAGTTCAGTTATATAATGAGTTTAATCAGAGCCAAATAGGGTGGTTGATGGAATAAAATCGTTTTGTATTTGAAACTTTAAAATTTAGGACAGGAGTGTATATAAAAATTAAGTGGGTGGAAATAAATAAAAAAATAACAAATTAAAACTCCATACACCAACTTGATAAAGCCAACAAACTTTACGAGACCAGAAAGACTACAAACACACAGCATAAGAAGATGAATGTTAAAATGTATTGCAAAACCAACAAACTTCTTGTATTCTCAAAATTTCAAGAGTAGGAGAGGATACATCATATTACAACCAAGTGAATAAAATTAAAAGAAATTACACAGGAAGAACTTACAGTTGAACATTGAATATGATTACAGCAATTACATAGAAAAATGCAACATTTGTAGTGTAGAAGATAAAGCAGAAGAGTCATTCCAGATCTACTATACCGAAATTGGAGAGGAGGATCTTTACTTGATCAACAAAGTCTGAGCCTGTGGCATACTCTGTTAACATCCCAACAGCGAAACCGAACATTGCCCATCTGCACATAGCAACATTTTCCAGATACATAATGCCGCAAATAGAAAGATAATTACACAAACCAAATCCATCTTACTAGTAGTAAGAATACAGTCAAATTACGGTCCTTGAACTTCCTCTTATGCTACTGTTTGGATTGCAGGAACCATGAAGGAAGATAAGAAGCTACAATTTATTGTACGGTGCGTCACATTTTTCTTATTTCCTCCATTTTTCCCTTAGGTTCCATTTGGTCTGAGATGAAATGTAAAATGATGAAGATTATTTTCACATATTCAGAGTTAAAAATTTGTTTAGAATCACAAAATTATAGCTCACTTATTTACAATATCATATCAACAAAAGGTCCAAGTCCAAATACGAGAATATCTTTTACCATATCACTTTTCAGTTCGGTGAAAAATAGTCCACCGTGAACAACATGAAGTCGAGTACTTTTTGAGAATCAAACATAGCATCACTTTAGGGTCTTTGGAAGGTTAGATGTTTTGAATCCAAGACTAAACCGAGGATATACTTGTTTTATCAACATATAAGCACGCACTTAACGATTCAGTATTCTAGTCAAAAAATAAATAGCAGTGATTCAAGAGATAATGAGACATTCTAATTTCTCCCTTTCACTCTTCTTCTTTTCTTTGTTTCTTACTGTTTTTTCCCCCCTTATGAGAGTTAGGGAGATAACTAAAGTACGAATTAAATTGAATTGATATTATTTTTGAGTCCCTGATCTTACAGCAGAAACATAATCACTTGACAATAGTGTAGTTGATAATAAAGTTGAAAAAACATTTATAAAAAGTCATTTTTATGAGAAGTTGGAAAAATAGTGGAATAAGAGATGGGTAGTTTTGCAAGACGTTCTCATTTATTTTGGTATTGGAAACCAATTCATTAGGGGAGGAGGATTAGAAATGTTTGGATAAAAATGAGGATAAGATGGAGATGGTGTCAAATTTAAGACTATTGTTCTCATAGAATATAATTGCAATCAGACGCTACAAAAATATGAGAAAAAAAAGTATTCTATATGGAGAAAATAATGTAATGCCAATCAAACACACCTCTATTCTCAACCAAAATAGAAACAAAAAACAACCAAACAAACAAACAGAAAGAAAACTATCTGAATCAATTGGTGTCAACACTTTAGCAGGATACACATGCTTTACTAAAACACTGTGTTCTAAAAGGTGCCCCTAGACACCGCCTAGGCTTGAAATTTGGAGAAAATGCCCCGTCTCGAGCCTTTTACGTCTTATTCTTGGTAAAAGGCTTAAGGCGCACTTTTTTTTTTAAACAAAAATGCTTTAGTGAAATGATATCGCCTTTTAAAGACTTTTTTTTTTAAAACGGACCGATATCTCATTCAAAACAATCAAAAGAAAAATGGTATCCCAAACCTTTCTATTTCTCGTCAAAAAAATGCGCGTTTTTTTTTTAATAAAAAAAAATTGTATTTTAGTTTGCATATATTCAGACATATTTTAAGGTATGTACCATTTTAGTATTTTTCATATCCTTGTTATAGTTAAAAATGTTAAAATATATTAAAAAAATGCCTAAACGCCTTTTTACGTCTTTTTACGTCTAAGGCTCACCTAGGCTTCTAAGACCAGGCCTCGATCACGCCCCGCGTTTTTTAGAACATTGCTAAAACAACACATCAATTGACATGCAATACCCACTACCAGTCATATTTTGATGGTTTTGTGATACGTAGCGACACGTAGCGCATGGTTGTGCTCTCGGAAGAAGACTAACTTTTATTTTGTATTTTAGTTTAGGGTAATATTGTCATTTTCTTTTATTTTTAGTCTTTAATTGGTCTCCAAGCATGTTTGAGACTAATTAATAATTTTTTTTAGTTATTAGTTGTCCTTTTTAGTTTATTAGGCCATTAATTGGTTATCAAGTAATTTTTTTCTATAAATAATCCCTTGGCATTTATTTGTAATTACACTTGAATATTAAGAAAGGGAACATAGGGAGAAAGAAACTCAATTTCTTAGTTTAGTTTTATTTGTTGTTGGTGAGGTGGTGTTGTGTAGTTATAATAGTAACTCTTCGGCATTCATAGATTTACATCAAATTGGTATCAGAGTTGCGTTTGTTCTTGATGTTCGTCGTGGTGCATGAAGTGGGTATCGAGTTGTGGTTCCAACTTGAACAACCCTTCATTCGTTAGATTGACAAATGTCCAAATAGGAAACAGGTGGATGGAAACCCTAGATTCCATCACTGCTAATTGGGGGGATACCAACCCTTTTAGTCACCACTTTTTCTACCACCCCATCTTCCTCCACCATCACCACCTCTTATTGTCACACAACCACCACTACACTCTGAAATGCAGCACCATCTTCTTTTCCACCCTATGAAACACTCCCCCACCCTCCTTTATAGCTCTAAACCTAACTCCAAACCCTAATCCCACAAGTTTTACCCTAATCTGACCTAACCTCTTTTAATCCTATTTTAACCCTCTCTCCACTCATCCATGCCCAATCACAATCAAACCCGATCAAAAACGGACATGTCCTACTTTGGCCGGATCCTCTACCCCCTATTTGACCTCAAATCCGGTCAAAATTGGTCTAATGGCCTATTTTTGACACAACTCAAGACTTTCATGAAAAATGCGTCCCACTTGGGATCCATTTTCGACTATTTGCCATTTTTGGATTCGACTTTTCGAAATGTCGCCGCCTTCAGATCGTTTGTTTCACCGTCATACTCGTAAAAGTGCGATCACTGGAGTTTTTGTCCCGTCAGATTCAAAAGTCCACCAAGCCAAGTTCCAACCATGTGCTCGTGGTATAGAGAAGGCGGGTATGGTCGTCAGTTTTTGGGTGCTCGGATTTTATAGGGAACCTTGTCGGGATTTGGGTATATTAAACCCATTATTGATGAAGTTCATACACATGGGACTCATTTAAATTTGGGCAGCCCGCTTGTGGTTGATTATGATTGGGGTCCAAAATTTTTTTGAGGATTATATCACGTGACATTGATGAGACCCTACACGCTGGAGACGAGCTTTTCGAAGACGGGGAAAATGGTGTGTTTTGTGATACGTTGCACGTCGTTGTGCTCCCGGGAGAAGAGTATTATATTGTCATTTTCTTTTATTTTTAGTCTTTAATTGATCTCCAAGTATGTTTGAGTCTAATTAGTCATTTTTAGTTATTAGCTATCATTTTGTCTTTTAGGTCATTATTTGGTTACCAAGCAATTTTTCTCCTATAAATACACCCTTGGCATTCATTTGTAATTACACTTGAATATTAAAAAAGAGAATATAGAGAGAGAAAGAAACCAATTTTCTTCATTTAATTTTATTTGTTGGTGGTGGTGGTGTTGTGTAGTAAGTAGTTATTGTGTAGTTGTAATAATAACGCTTCCGCATTCATGGATTCACATCATATTTACCTGTGAGTGCAAAATTATCGCAACAAAACAATCCCAGAAAGCAAATGAAAAGCAAAAAGTAAATGATCATACGCAACACCATACGTGGTTCGGCAACTTGTATACGTCCACGGAGAGGGCACTGTTCTTTATTAATTTCTCTCCAATAATCAAAATTACATCCCCTTGACCCGGGGTGAGGGTGTTACATTTATAGTTGTGAATAAGTGGTTATCAAAATTTCATCCAGTTTGTGGATAGCTCGTAGGTGTCCCTGAATCTCTCTCCGAGATTGTTGGTAACCGATTCGAGCCTATCAATATATATTTAAGCACATGTTAAATACACGTCTAATGAATATCTGTTATTTGGATTGGGCCGGACAGTCCTCATTCCGTGTTGGGCTAGTCGGCTATGCAAGTGGGCCTAATGAATAAATTAGTCCTCACAATTACCCCTAAAACCTTTGGGCTGAGATGTTGGGTCAATAGATTTTAAGTCAATGATCTGAAATATTGAAAACTGGAATGGCACATTTGTGAAATTTGTGAATTGTTGAGGGTACGCTCGTCCGGGTATAATTGGCATGGCAGACTTGTAATAACCTTGAAATGATGGGGATGCGCTGGTCCGAGCAACAATTTGAAGCGCTAAAAATCGTCTTCAAGAACCGTTCCTCATCATTTTGCACAAATTTTCAAACAAAGTTATGCTGCTTCCAAACTGTCACTTCGCATCCCAAGCTTTCATCTTTGCAAACTTAGTGAGAGCTTTTCTTCCTGTTCCTTCTCTATTGCTTCCTTTCTTCATCGATTTCTTCTGTAGTCTTTGTTGTTTGAAATTCCTTCTTCGATGGCCACTCTTCATGGCAAAACTATTGAAAAGTTTAGGGAAACTTACTCCATTCCAGATTGGATGGAGATCGACTGTTCATGGCAAAACTATTGAAAAGTTTACGGAAACTTACTCCATTCCTGATTGGGTGGAGATCGACTGTGCCCCCATGCCCAGAGATGTCCGGGACATGGATGAAGGGCACTAGATTCACACCCTTATTGTGGTCCGGGGGCCCCAAATCGTTTAATTTTAGAATTTTTTAATTATTTTGAGGTTGTTCTTGCGCAATATGCTCCCAATACCTGAAAGATAGTGAATGGGGTACATAGGATCATAAACTTTATGGGATCAATTTGAGGATCCCATAAATCCAATTCTGCTACGTAACGTATGGTCGCATACGTCCGATGGCCTTCTGTACCTGAAAGCGAGGAGGGCCAACAGAATTCTGGTCGTGAACCTACTTGATTCCAATAAAGAATATTGGGGTCAGGGCTTCATTGCTAAGAACTGGCAACATTCTCTCCTGCCTGAGGGCGAAAGGTATAGAGGACTGGCTGGGGGGAAGATCACATAGGTCGCTACTCGTCTCTTCTCTATAAATTGTTTGACTTTTTGTTTCTATTATTTGCTTTGCTTGTTGATATATGTTCTCTCTATTCTTGTGCAGCTCACGCTAAGAACAAGGAGCCTCCTCTGCCATATAAAGGTTGTTGACCTTGTGAAGGTCTGGAACATCAAGGACAGACTGCGTGACGGTGAACATCTTCGATCGGCAGCCTACCAACTTGAATACACCAACACTACTTCCAGTTTCGTTGTTAGGCTGGTAGACGAGATCCATAATATCGCTCTTCCGGACGAGGAGACTTCTGGTTCGTAAGGGCCAGTGGATGTAGGTTCCCCAAAGGAGGAGGAGGAGATTACTGCTGAGCAATGATGACGATGATTATCAGATCCTGTTATCTTCCAGGGTCCAAGCCCTGAAGTAGTTTGAGGGGGTTCCCCCCAAAACTGATGGCTCCAGCTCGAGAGCTAAGGAGAAAGATGGAGGGAAGAGAGAAGAGGAAGAGGGAGGATAAGAAGGGGAGAGAGGTGGAGGAGAAGAAGGCCATCGAGGCCCCTGTGAAACCCTTCTCTTCCCTCTCCATTAATTCTCAAGGCGACAGTGTGGCCCTCAACCCTACCCTTGTCCCTGGTCTGCTGAAGGGGACGGTGCTCACCGCCAACCGCGAGCATTCATCAGAACTAGGCCTCGACCAGCTGTCTCTTAAATCTATTGAAGCCCTTGCTCTGGTAAGCATTCTTTTCTTCGTTCATTACGTCAGATTTGAATTCTTTTACTTCCATGCTAACTCTTTTTGTCTCTCAGTTTGTTGCAGATTTCACCACTCTTCTGGATGGTCATTCCGACCGGTACAGGAAGAACCAGGAGTTGTCTGAAGCTCTGAAGAAAAATCTAACACAGCTTAGCCAACGCTCAGAAGGCCTTTGATCTATAGAGAGACACGGTTGTGAAGGTGATGGCCAAGCTGAAGACAGCCAACAGTCTCATAGCAGTGGAGAAGGACAGGCTGGCTAAAGAGGTGATAAAGCTGAAAGGAGAGATCCCTAGCATCAAGGAGGTCAGCTATTCGGGGGGTTGGACTGCGGCCAACACTGACGCTGAAATACAAATCGCTTATGCCCGGAAGTTGCCCTTCAAGAAGGGATGGGACCAGGCATAGAAGGCAGCAAGAACCCCTCTGGACTAAGAGTTGTTCGGGAAACACCTACTAGGTCCTCCAATTGTTGAAGAGGAGCCTTCTGCTGGCCAGCCTGCCGACCAATCTGGGAAAGCATCAGACCTGGTCGAGACGGCTGCCGACCAGATAAAAAAGGTTGCTACAAAGGGAAAAGCTCCGGAGTCATCCGAGCAGATGAAGGAGTGAAGCCCTATAGATTTAGGCTTTCCTCTTTTATTTTCGTTCAAGTGTTGTACTCTCCTTTTCCTCTTCTGTAATGGCTTCGGCCTACCTCTTTACTTATCAATAAAAGAAAAACTTCTCCACTTTACTGATTCTCTATATACCTGTTGTTTGCTTTTGTTGCCTGTAGCCTGTTGCTGTGGAAACTTCCTCGTATAAGAACCTTGAAAATTTTCTTGGCCCAAGAGTGAGCGAACAAGCTCGTCGAGCATTCATGAAGGCTTGCAAAGCGTTGAGGGCAGGGACAGAGGCCTACAAGGACCAGTCTGAGATGGTTGCCAAGTTAAAAGACGACCTCTAAGACATGGAGGACATCAACTCCTTGATGTAGAAGGAGATAACTGACTTGAAGGTTCAACTTGCAGTAAGCAAGGATTTAGGCCAGGTTAGTGAATTGATTAAGCAGAGAATGATGCCTTGAAGAAGGTCTCTGAGTTGGAGGAAGATCTCCGGACGAAGAACGTCATTATAACTGGGCTGCAAGCCGGCAAAAAGAAGTTAAAGTATTTATTCAGAATAGGTCCTCAAATTGCGTGGTCCGCTGGTTATGATGAAGGCTGGCAAGATGCATTTGCCAGATTGCAGGAAGCCCAGGATGTCGCTTATAAACATAGGTGGTTGAATGCCCTTAGAGTGCTTAAAGAACCCAAGGAATCCCAGTTGTGGTACATATACCAGGTGAATTGCCCGGCATATCGCCAACCTCCCTTTGGAAAGGACGAGAAGTGGGTTCCTCTGGATGTTATCCCTCATCAACTGCTCAATGACTTCGAGGTGGATCTTGGTAGCGAGGATGAGTTTGCCCCCAACTCGGACAATGGTCGGCGAAGGCAAATAGTATAATTTCTGACTCGTCAACCATAAATAGTCCGTGCCTTTGGAATATACTTTTTGTAATTCTGCTATGCAATTAACACCATGTGTATTTAGTACTTTTGGGCTTTGAATAAATAATGTTAATTATTCACTGTTATGTATTTTGGGCGCTTGCCGACTAAATGGAGTTAATAATAACTGCTATGCATTTTGGGCATTTACCTAGTGAATGGAGTTAATAATATCTGTTGTTACATTTTTCCAGTCCAATATGCCTTAGCATGTAGTATTTGATCCCCCTTACCTCTTAGGTTGTATCGTCACACTCCCTTAGGCCTAGGAGAAATGATGGCAGAAATGCACCTCATTGATGGGCCATCCACCCGTTCAGGAATTTTATCGATTAACATAGTTGGCGACCAACCTAAGTTGGCTTTTTGCCTAAGGATCCCCTGTAGGGCTTTCATTGTTGCCTAGACAACCCGTGAGGTCCTTTGTGTTTGCAATGACAAAGACCTGAGGATTCTCTTAATCGAAACAAGCTTAACAGCTTATTACGATTAACTTGAATCCTGCTCTGTGCGAGGAAATTCCCTGACAGGAATAAGTTAAATAACTTATTATAATTAGATATAATCCTGCTAAGTATTCGGGGGTGGAGCTGTTGCTTAGAAATGGTGCATGATAGAGATGTAAGAGCAAATGGCCTTTATTCATTAAATATTAACTTGCGAACAACATGAGTTTGTAATGAAAATGTAATGAAAATTTGTATAGACTAAACATGCTACAATAGATGAAGAAGATTAAAAATATAACTTATTGAGATTGCCCGCACTCCATGCTCTTGGCAAGACTGATCGATGGGATCAGTATTGCCATCGTAGATCTTGAACTTTAGGGTTGCAAACTTCCTCAGGGACTCCTCCTTGATAGTTTTCGAGAAAGGAGACTTCATCTGGGTGATAAGAGCTCTCTTTGCTAGCTCTTTTGTAGCCCTGGCCCCTCGGTGAACGGGGTGTTGATCAAGTTCCCTTCGAACCGGACTACTTATGTTGCCCTTGTGGCGCTCGTTATCCCTGTGGCGCCTACCTTGATGACTTCCATGCTCTGAATATTCTTGATCGCACCTGATGCTCCTTCCTCAGCTACGAATCTTGCTTGCCTAAGGGGTAGGAGTCCGAGCACGGCGTTTACGGTTCTGGCAGAGTTCTCTCTCCATTTGTTCTAGTCATCGTTGGAGGCGAGAATTCTCTTCAATATGGAGGCAGGCTGCCTCCTCTTACTGTTCAAGCACTGCTTCGTAGGCATCCACCAGGTGTGAGATCTGGGTAAACCTAGGCTCCCCGTGGCTCTCCTCAAAAGGCTGCCACTCTGGGTGAAACCTTAGATTCTCGTCTTGGCAAACCTCAGACCTGATCCTCAGTGGAGCCAAATCAGCTCGCATATCTCCAGGTTGATGCGCGTTGTCTGGGTGGTGAGACATCGTAGCTATTGTTTAGAGAGATTGCTTTCGTGGAAAGAAAATCATTCTCACAGACGGCGTCAATTGTGAGTGCAAATTAATCACAATTAAATTATCCCAAATGAATATAAAGATGTCAATCACACAATACACAAATATACGTGGTTAGGCAAATTGCTTACGTCCACAGAGACGTCACCATATTTTTATTAGTTTCTCTCAAAGTTTCGTAATTACATCTCCTTGCCCTGGGGGTGGACTATATTTATAGTTGTTTAAAACCTTAGTGGTTGAATAAGCTAAGGAACTCCCTTAGAAGCTAAGCTCGTGTAATGATTCCCTGAATATCTAACCGATATGAGCCAATCATGATTGCTTCGTAATTATCCACGTGATAAATGTTGGTATTAATCCTTTTTACTGGTAAGCCGGGTCGGACATGCCCCTAATATCGTTGGGCTTGGTTGCCCAATCCTGAATTGAGCCCAGTTTATATTTTGGTCCACACAGTAGGATATCTTCTTTTCTCCCTTATCTCTCTCAAAAGTCAATCAGTGACCAACATTGGCTCTCTTTCTCTCTTTACTTTTAATTAGCTCTCAAATATGCCCACCCTCCTGAAAACCTAGAAATACTCTTCCATTTATAGTTTTCCACCACAATGACAAATTTGTAAATAAATCAAATTTGAAAATAACACACATCACAAAGTTGGATAAAGTTGGAGGCCTTTCTCCCCCAAATATCAAAGGAGTGCCAAAACCAACATTGTCTTCTCCCAATTACTTGAAGTAAAACCACAAACTATATCGTGCGTCCATTGCAATATGGCTAAAATTATAACTTTGGGGGGTTAAAAGTGTCACGAGTGGCATAGTTACACGAACAAAGTGTAATTAAGCTCAATTCAAAGCCAAAAGTTTGCACAGCGTTAAACTCAAATATCCAGTCTTTGTAAGAATACTAGAATCAATTAACCCCCAACAAGAAACAGAAAATAAATAAAAGGGTAATATCAATTCGTAGGAAGCAATACATACCTGCCATTAGAAATTTCATTTTTGCCAAGAAAACCAAAGAAAGGGCCTTGATCAGCCTCTTCAAGCTTCTTCTGCTTAAAATACTCTTGTAACTCCTTAGCCTTTTGCCTCTGAAACTCCATAGTTATACCACTCCTATCCTCCGCTGTCACAGCCTTCGCCGGAGCCGGAGTAGGAGTCGGAGCCGGAGCCGGAACCGGCGAGACCGTCGGAGCTGTTGGCGGCGAGGGCGGGGTGGGGTTGAGAGGAGGAGCAACTGGTCTTCTCAAAGGGCCTTCAGTTTGAGAGCTCCTAATGGTAACAAATGTGGGTTTAGTAGAAGAGAATCTAAAGGTGGAAGATGAAGAGCATGAAGATGATGAAGACGATGATGGGTTGGAGATTTTGATGCATGGGAATGATGCTACTGACATCTTGTTTGCTTACGAGTTTCCCAAATCTTGTTCGGTTACCAAGAATTGGATAGGGAAGGAAGAGATGAGATGGTGGGAATTTTGTTTTGTTTTGTTTTGTTTTGTGATCAGAATAGGAGATTGTGTGTGTGGATACTATGGGGACAAGTTTCCCTACGGTGGTCAACAGGCTGCATGCTCAATTTTCATCTGGATAATTGCTATTTCCCCGGTATTGTTAAAAGGGACATATACCAAATAGTCTCTCGGATATTTTTTAATATCCATTGAGTCCAAACTTTTTTATTTTGCTTCAAAAAGTCCTTTGCCGCATATTTTGGAGAGAGAGTGCCGCTGGCGCGGACCTCTAAAAATAAGAGGATATTGAGTGCTTGAGGGACTAAATGGGTTAAACTAAAAATATGTGTCCTTTTTAAAATATATATATTTATAGTAGGGAGTATTTAATAATTGACCCTTCTTAAAAAGCCAGGTTTTATTTTTTTAATTTAAAAAGGAATTGATTTTTTCTTTTAATGCATCTTTTGATGGGCATCATCATAAGAAGGTATGTTAGAATAATTTTATCTCGTTTAGTTTTTTGTGTCATTTGGAAAAGAGTTTCAAATAGGATAAAATTATTTTTTGGGATATGATTTTATCTCATGGAGAAAGTAAGACATGTCATTATTTGGATCATACGACTAAAGAAGATTACAAGGATATTCATCTCAACAATACATGAATAATGATACAAATACATGTTTTGAATTCAGAAGTATTCATAGTTTTTAGGAAGATAAATTTGAAAAGTAAATTTTCCTTATAAATTAAAATATATGACTTTCAAATTATTCGACGGTCATCCCGGCAAAAGGGGGAGGAATGGATAGGTGATGGATTTTTTATTAAATATGTAATATGATTGGTAAAATATTCGATAAATGATACCTTATTGGTTTATTGTTTACTGTCCCTATTATTATACTGATATTATATCACTTACGTTGGGGAAGTGACAATCCCCATAATTGGAACTCCTCAAGGAAGGAGGAAGTCCTCTTGTCCACACAAAATTGACGTGTTGTGTCGTGTTCATGTCATGTCTTTTTTACATGAAATGATATAGTATTCGTGTCAAAATTTTGAGTCATGTTAATCGTAATTTTATTCGAGTTATCATGTCTATTTATGTTTAATTCAATATAAATTTATGATATCGTTTTAGTCGTGTCCTGCTGTGTTCGTATGAGATAAAAAAAAACACAAAGTCAATCGTGTTGTGTTTATCTTCAAATAAATTATGTCGTATCAGCGCATGACCTAACCCAAAAACATGAATTGTGACCCCTAGATATGAAACATGGGGTGGATAATAGAGGCTGAGATCCGAAAGAGAGCATGGAGGAGAGGGGTGAGGGAGGTGGAGGGAGATAAATATGGGACAGACAGATTGACAAGTTACAAATCAGACTCCATGGGGAAAAACCTTCATTCAGTCCATCAATTAATATTGATTAATGTATTATTTCAATATTAATACCCTTTTACTAGTTACTGTTGTTATTGTTTAAATCATTGGAACAATTTGTGATTAATTTAGCTAAATAACATAACACAGAAAAATAAGAAGAAGATTTAGGTTTCTCTAAATAAGATCGACTCCAAACCTTGAAGCAAAATTGTTCTTAATCTAACTAAGTTCGGGCTTGAAGAACTAGTTCCAGTGTTTCATTTTGTTATCTTATTCGCACAATGAACTAGTTCTAATGTTTCATTTTGTTATCTTGTTCACCCAACGAATCAACATAGTTAATATTAACCTAGATTTTCTCTTAGTGTCCTTTGATTGACATTAATTTGTTGTCCATGAAAAATAAATGTTTTAGTTCATTTTTTATTTTTGTGGTGCTTCATTTCAAATATGTTCTATGAAAAAAATAGTTATTAATATGAAAAGTGCCCCATAATTTTAGCATATTCAATGGAAAACATTATTTTACCCACCCCCAAAGAATCGATTTCCATGAAAATATACCAAAATAAAACCAAACCACTACTCTTTTTTTCGACTAATTTTTCCACTTCTCATAAAAATGAAATATATTTTCATCATTTTTCAACTTTGTAATCAAACACGCACTGGGGTGTTCTTTATTACAAAGTTGGAAAAGGTTTGGGAAATAGTTCATTTTTTCGAGAAATTAAAAAATGAATGGGAAAAGATGAGTTGTTTGATTCTACTTTAGGATTTTTTCATGAAAATCAATTCTTCCAAGGGCATGGGTAAGAAATATTTCTCATAAAATGAAGTACTTTTCACATTAATAATTATTGTTTTCATAGAACGTGTTTGAAATGAAATACCACAAAAGTAAAAAAAAATATAATAATAATAATAATAATAATAATAATTATTATTATTATTAAAATAAGTATTTTCCATGAAAAACAAATCAATCGTGCTCCTTTCTGTGCAAACTTCAATCATTCCAGGGGAAACATGTACAAAACAGACGCACCTAAAAACAAGTCAAAATTATACCCAGCTAACCAAAGAGCAACTGTTTTACGCAGGCCTGGAGATAATATGTAATCAACTATAATTTGCAACCACCTTTGGCTACCAAAATCCCGATCATTGGTCTCCCAATAAGTTACAACATGGTCTAGACCAAATTCCTGGCATGCTGCAGTACGTTACAACATGTTCTACCAATAAATGCTCAAATTCAAAATCTTGATTACTCTCAGGAAATTAACAAAAACGCTGAGCAGTTACTGTCAAAACAAATGATATAATAATAATAATAATAATAATAATAATAATAATAATAATAATAATAATAATAATAATAATAATAATAATAATAATAAGGATTAAACAATAACCTACTACAATGATACAACGAACACCGAAGCCACCTGTACTGCAAGAACATAAACATATTGGAGAAAAAAGGTAAAAAATAAAGGGGCAAAAATAAAGGATGTTTTTATTTAAACCCCACGTTTCTTTCTGTAAACCCCATTTCTATTAAACTTGTAAAGCTTTTTAGGGGTACGTAGAAAGAAAAATTGGGTGGGAATAAAAACACCCAAAATAAAATTGAAATCCAAAACTGATGGAATAAATATAGACACAACTGATCAGTGGAGAAAACAGCACAGAATCTAATTGTTGCGATTGCGGTATCTTGGCTGGACTCAATCTCATTCCTTCAGAAATCCCAACGATTTTAGCTCAAGTCACCCACTCACTCATTTGTCTCGTCTTACATAGCCCGACTAATGTTCTTGTAAAAGCTCAAAACTACATTATCCAACACGCGCACGTCCTTCCATTCCCATTATCAAATTCATCATCTGACCCGCTGTCCTCGCTGTAATAGAATTGACATGGCATTATATTTCTTCTACAATAGCACAAAATATATCGAAATAAGATCAATATATAGTATACAGTATACTCAATTTACATGTGGCATTACAAGTAATATATCACACGGTTTTGAATCTCTTTCTATTCCCAAACTCAATACAATCCATATAAAGAAAATTGTACAGCAGACTTGGGCGACCAACCATGCGAAGATTTTAGCTTACAGAATCAATTATGCCATAAGGGAAAAGTAAAGGGAATGCAGGAAAATCTACCAATAAATTGAAATGAAATATAGCATTGAGAGTTAGTCAGCCTTCACAAATAGAGTGAACTCAAGTTGAAGGCATGGTTTTATGAGGGCCAATCACCAAAAGGCAAGTATACATCCGAAAGGCTTCATATATCGCATGAAAATCTGCAGATGCGGAACTCATACCCAATGTTTAAAAAGGCGCGACGCGGAGGCGAGGCGTTTTGCCCAGGCAAGGTGTAAGCCTCGAAGAGCATTCAGGCATTAGCCTGATATTTTTTTTAAATCAATAAAATATTATAAAAATAATATTTGCTCTTATTATACCTGCAAACTGACTTATTTGCTCTTATTATTAAACCTTCTAACTGGCTGACGTACATGATATGTAAGTGAAACATATGACAGGTTTAAGAGACGCGACATGTTCATTATTTGTCAGGTTAAGAATGTATCCTACGAAGCACTCGGATTGACAGGGACGCGTAAACTTGACAAACCGACACGAAATCTTCAAAATATCAGGATATAAAAATGTTGAGGGCGTATCGATTAATATATTATCATACTATATAAAAAATGAAAAGTTATTTTTGAACTCTAGTGAGAAGAAAATATATTAATGACGTAAACACTAAAAAACAGAAAAGAATTTACAACTAGACGCCTTTAACTTAAAAAAGATCTTTCAACCCAAAAATACACTTAAACCTCCCATCTAAAAAAAATTACATGTCAGCCCCCAAGATCTATCTGAGCACATGTCATCCAATGAGATCGTGCATATTGGGACGTGTAGGAAGACTAAGAAAATCTAAAAACCTCTTGGCTTGTCCAACAAGTGTCTTGGCATGCCAAATAAACTGCCTAAACCTCAAAGTTCCTCTTTGCTACATGCTATATAGTATACACATGAATATCTGGTTAATCGAACAACTAAGTGCAAAGTAATAGATTCACCCTTCAATTCAAAACTTTAAAGGTGGACCTAGATAAAGCCTCGATGAATTGGTTCGAATTGAGCCTCTTAAGTAGGCATAAACCTCCGCTACAAAATACATGGACTGATGTGCATGTTTGGTATTGTTTATACCTACTACAACTGTGATGGAGCTTCTAGAGGCAACTCCAGGCTTTAACGAGGTAGTGGTGTTATTGGATCTTGAGGGAATTAAGTGTGTTGCTTGCCTACTCAAAGAGATAACCTATTGGCACCACCAATCTGTTAACAAAACGGTTAAAAGGATGGAGTTCTATTGGTTATTGATGCTGGAATTTCTAACTTTACCATTGAATCCAATTCTCTGGTGTTGATTCAAATTTTAAAAGGACACTCTCCCAGTCCCATGGCAAATCCAAGCTCTTAAGAGCCAAATTGATGCTTTAACTTCTATTTCAGTTACCTTCTCTGATTGTTACAAAGAAATAAATACCATTGCAGGATTCCAATTCTAATTGGGGTTATGACCATGGTGGTATGGAATAATTTTGTTGGTCTCTCTGACAATGTTATAACATAACACAAGGAAATGGAAAAAATGTTAGCAAAAATATTTGTTAGAAGGTAATTGGCAAACATATCAAAAAAGATTTTGATCCTTTACTAAAGGCTCACTTGCACTTGCAAGCGGGCTCAATAACGGAAACATGACCACAGAACTTCCATACATGATTCAAGAAGATACAGCAAAACATACATTCTTCATACAACTTCCAATTCAGGAACAGAGTTCTCATACCTGGCCTCAAATTCCCGGATGTCAACAAGTTCTCCACCAGACACATCTGTCCACTGCACCTTCCTCCTCTCTGTTTGATCAGGAACACTGCTACTCTTTTCACATAATGCATCACGTTCATTACCAACACGGCCAAGAACAGAAACGCTACTTGTTGGTTTCTTCAAGCTACTCTTAAGAGAAATATTTTTTGCACTATTATGATCATCAACAAGATCATTCGTGAGAACATGATCCTTAACGTTTTGAAAAACAGTAGTCTCTGCCAGGGGGTCCTGCTGTTGGGTAGGTCCCACTTTGAGAGGAGACGGGCTCTCAAGTCCTGAGGCAGCGCGACCAAAGCAGACAAAGGAAGCGCACCTGCGGACAAGATGATTCTTACAAGAAGCCAGCTGGAGGTCAGGGTCAGGTTCTCGGTGCACCAACTGGTAGTGGTTCCAAGGCAATACTCTCATGGGTTTCTCTTCATTCTTCTGACCCAAAAGAAGAAGGGTCAAGCCCTTGCTATACCCAGAAGCTGAAGAAGAGAAAAAACCTCCTCCTTCCACTGCCAATAACATCAGTTCTGCTCATTGGCCACCATCATACAACCTTCTTCACTTCCAAACAACTAAATAAAACTGTGCAATTACCACTCACAACAGTCAGTCAGATGGGTGGAACAAAAATGTCAAAACAACTAAAACTTGAAAATAAAGTTCAAGAGTATGTAATGTTTATTAGTCATCAAAGAAGTAGTACAACAAAAAAGTGTTTGTAATGTTAAAAAAGTCAAAATACAGCAAAGTTTATCAATTTTTAAGAGTAGTGTTGTAGTGTTGACTAAGACTTGAGGAATATTTGTTCCTGGAATGAATCGAGGGACAAAAAAAGAATGATTCAAAAGTGCTATTGTTCGATAAAATTCCTAAACGAAAATTAATATACAAAAAATATTTCCTTTCCTTTACTCCTGCCAACATAATTAAGGGTGGATTGAAGCGTTAATTTAACTGTACATCGGAAGCAAAAATTCAGAATAAAAAAGATAATTGAGGTATAGAAAAATAATACTACCTCTATCCCAAATTCATAGGCACTAATTGAAAATGATGTCTCAAGATCAAAATTTTTTTACTATCATGGAATGTGGTTCGACAGGTTCGTTGAGTACGACAAAAATGGAAAGTGGACTATTAAGTTAGGACGTCCCAAAAAGGAAAGCCGGACTAGGGGAGTATTACTTTGAAACCACCATTCATTTCATTCATTTCATTAGGTTTCACACTTCCCCCTATTGAAAATGATCTACATGTGACTTAAGAATTAAAAAGTCAAAAGTAAAGAAATGCTTTGACAAACAAAGATCAACCAGAGAATAAGAAGCATCCAATTCTTCTAAAATATTCCAACACAATTATCTTACTCCCTCACTACCTCAGTCAATCAGACATAACCCTCAGAAATTTTCTCTTTTTTTCGGGAAACACAAAAAAGCTCAAGATTTTACTCTAAAGCTATATTAAAAGAGGGTAATTGACAATTATAAAGAACAAAGAACAAACCAAGCCTCTTGGCCCAGTAAAATAAGACTGTCACTGAGACGGTCTTAAGGGTGGATTGGGTATGATCCTCAGTTTGATCTCTCGCACTCGCACTATCAAAATAATATTTGATCACCGGAAGCCACGAACCACGAATGGGGATTAATCTGCATGAACAGCTCATGCTATGCAATCAAAAAAAAAAAAAAAAAAAAAAAACAGACATACACAGAGACACAAATTAAAAAAAAATGTTCTTCCTACAAGTTTGGATATAAACAAAAGAAACTCATTAAATAACTGGAAACAATTGAATTTTAATATATAAAATTATAACAACAATATCTGGAACAAGACGAGACATTCCAACAATACCCACTTGACAAAGCCCAAACTTTTAGTAAATGGATCGGTGAATTCAAAATTTAGAAACATCTGATGCTTAACATCACTACAGTTTGATCAAGAAAGAGACTCACGGATTTGGGACAGTTAAAGAGATCTCTAGCAAATAACTGATCGAACCCACTGGCCGAAAAGCTACAAAATTAGTGGGTCGAAAATGAAAGGCTTTTTGTATCTCCGGTAAATTGCCAAGGACCATAGAGGGGCGCATATATTAATATTAAATAAATCATATAGACAAGAGAGAGAATATTAGAGGAGGAGAATGGTTTGCATTATGGTCTTCGGAAAGTCAACACAAAATTTTGTCTATGCAGCATAAGCTAATAATATCACATAATACGCGGGGATAGATTATAGGGACATATATCAAATAGTCTCTCGGATATTTTTTAATATTTATTTAGTCTAAACTTTTTTATTTTGTCTCAAAAAGTCCTTTGCCACATATTTTGGAGAGGGAGTGCCGCTGGCGCGGACCTCTAAAAATAAGAGGATATTGAGTGTTTGAGGGACTAAATGGGTTAAACTAAAAATATGTGTCCTTTTTAAAAAATATATATTTATAGTAGGGACTATTTAATAATTGACCCTAGATTATATTGCAGTGCGGGTTGGAATAAACACACCCTTCTTAAAAGAAGTAATAAAATTTCAATACTCGTAAAAGATAATTATCTCTTTTGTTATAATTATTTTATGAATTTACATGTTATTTGTATAAAAGAAAGTTAATTTATGAAATTTATCACCTTCTTTCTAGTTGTATCATTTTAACAGAAACCTAAAGCATAATTATAATTGAAAATTAAAAATGTCTTCAGCATTCCAATCGTCATTTTGCATTGTGAATTTTTGGTCTCTATTTCTTTACTCCTGCAAATAAATGACATTTAATTTATAAATATATAAATGTTGCGATTGACATGCATTGCACTTTAATTTGTATAAATCAAAAATGTATAAATTAAAAATATCTTTAAAATAAAAAAATGAATAAATTCAAAGTCTCTTGAAAACTAAAAAAATTATCTCTAAACTCCATTAATTATTCTCACGATCCAAGACATTCTAGATTCAATTAGTGTCTTTTCTTCATTCTCCACTCAAATCACATTATGCAATTCTACTAATACTACTATATATATATATATATATATATATATATATATATCATTTTTATTTCTAAAAAAAGGTTTAAAAAGTTTTCAAATTTTCAAAATTATTTCTTATATAAATAAATAAAAAATTTAGTTGTGAAAACGTTTTTAACATTGTATTTATAGAATAAACTAAATTTTCATCTACAAATGACATAAAAAACTTAAATTAAAAATAAATAAAAATATGTATATTTTTTTATATAAAATACGTAACCTTTTTTAAAGTTTTTATTTATAAAAAATAGTTTTTAAGTTAAAAAAAGGTTTTCAAATTTTCAAAATTGTTTTAATATAAATATTAAAAATTGGTTATAAAAATATTTTTAATGTTTTATTTATAGAAGAAACTTTAAGTTTGCATCTATAAATGACATATATTATTTTAAAAATAATTAAAAAATATATATATAATTTTTTTATATAAAATACGTACAATTGTTTCAAAGTTTTTATTTATAAAAAATCATTTTTATATGATAAAATAGTAAAAAATAGTAAAAAAAATATTTATGATAAAATTAACTTTTTATAATAAAATATTAAATTTATAATATAAACTAATTTTATAATTATATCTAATATTATAAATATTATATTACCAAAATGGTGTCTCTAAATGTTCTTACTCCACGTGTCCTATATTTAATGTTGGCATTTTAAAGCATCACAACTATTGACTTTCTATATAAATTTATAACAATTATTTTATATTTTTTCTCTTTTTTTCTCTTTTTCATGTTACTATTAAACCTTCGAGCTTCCATTATTTTTATTTATACCAATATAAAAAAAAATCATAATGGGGATTTTTATCCATTCGTGCAATTTGGTTTTGAGCTCAAAAGATTTTAGGTTTACTTTTTTACCGATCTCTCAGTGACACCTCGCCTATTAAAATACCGAGTGTCCAGCCCGTGATCAAAGTAAAACGTTGGTCTCATATGGCTCATTCTTAGCATTACTGTCGAAAAAAATTTAAAGTCACTAACCACTTAGTAATTTAATTAAACTGGTGCCAAATTTTATCTTTCATTAATTAATGACATGCGAAAATAAATAATAAACCATCAACACAAACAGATAACTAAATCCAACACATATCAATAATATAATCAAAGGTAATCGAATCAACCATCGGTTCAATAATAGAATACAACGGTAAACTGAAACCATAACCTGGATACATAAGGTCAAATAAATAACTGAAAACCAATACTGAAATACAGATCCTACACTATGAATAAATTAACGAAGCATCTATAGAAAAGTCCTGCAACTTCCACATGAGCTGCAGGTGCGCATCCCTGGATAGAATCCTCAAATTGGGCATCCCTGTGGTTGGACATCTAAAAGATTTCGGAAAAGATTTTGACACGGGTCAAGTAAAACATTTTGAAAATATTTAGCATGCAGTTAAATTGCAATAATTAAACATGCATGCACACTTTTCATATTTAAGCTAGTGTCGCACTCTTTTGATGTATAGCTCACCCCTCATCTAATGTGTACACCTAACGCTTGCCTTCTAACCTTCCTAGTTATGCTACCCCACCTAACTAGTCGTGTCACCTCTTTCTCCAACGCTACTCTAACCCGAGTACTCTTACTTTGATTATTAAGCTATCTACTCATTAACTTATTAATCGGTTCAACTATATTAATTCATATAACGTTCGCACTAGTTATATAGGAAACCCATTTTTAAATCATATAACTTTCACACTAGTTATGTAAGAAATACATTCACACCTATGTATTAATCCTGTATATTATCTACTCATATTATATACGTACTAGTATACTACAACATTCACACACATTTCGCGTATAATAACCATCCATTCTCGAGTAATAACTCACCGGATGCTTTCTCTAAAAAGCTATCATGTCTCAGGTATGCTCACTCTAATCTGACTACCTCAAGTCGAACTAGCTCACACCGAACTTGGGCAAAAATATCGTAAACGTAGTAGAGGCGGTCATTTTTCTCCGAGAGTGAGACCGAATCATACCCAAGACGTCTCACCTCGAAAATAAATCACACAATAAAAATCCTGGACGTTATGACCTAGAGACTATACTCTCCCTGTTCCTCAAGCCAAGGGATTCACCCACATCATGCAACTTTCGATGATAGCACTAGAGTGTATGCTTTCACATAAATATTATTCACATTGATATTTATAAATCATACAAATATATATATATATATATATATATATATATATATATAGAGAGAGAGAGAGAGAGAGAGAGAGAGAGAGTCCCTCTCTCGTGCAGACCTAAGTTGCAGACCTAGTTTGCGGACTAGCTACTGTCCAAAAATTATCTAGGGACCACTTTGTCTTTATATACCTTTGTCTTATTCTAAAGTTTTTAGGAATAGAAATTTCTACCCTAATAGATTCTACAGTCTATTAATCGTATTTATTCTAATCAGGGCTACTTGTTAGGCTTCTACCGTCACTATCGTACTGAAATTCTGAATAGCGAGGATTGTCTATATAAATATTTTCTTTTGGATATTTAGATAATTCAATAGGTCTTTGAGGAAAATATTATAATCTTAAATACCTTATGCGATATTGGGGTTTTATTAGTCTAGTTTCTTTATATATTTGATTAACAATATAAATAAAGTCTTCTTCTATAAATTTGTCTAATTCGTCATCACCATAGGATGACAAAATCTACGATATGTTCTAGGGGAAGCTGTCTCTACGTTTCTAAGAAGAGGACGGATTTCTCCGGCTCTAATTAAAATAGTTTTGGTTTCAGCTAACCTTTTTCGTCCAATGTATTTTAATACGTCTATTGTATCTTCAAGTATTCTAGTGTATTCTTGGTATTTTCTGGTCTTAAAAGTTCTTCTGCAAAGTCTTCAGTCCTTAATTCTTGTTTAAAGAGATCACGAATCCCTTTTCTAATCAATTCTATTCTTGGTACTTCACGTACTAACCACTCAATAACTTGATCTATATATTTATAGTTACCACCTGCGTATGTTAAATCAGTTTCTATAAGTTATTTATCTGAGGGGTCTGTGAGAGTCCTCTCTTGAATTTCTCTTGTTAAGTCTAAATTTGTTTGATTAACAAATGCTAAAAAGTTTCTTGTGATTTGTAAGCTCATGCAAATTTCTTTGGTTTATAACAATAATATGTAAAATAGCTAGGGGTTTGGTTCGACTTTATACCTTCCTTACAGTCTGTAATATTTTTCTCTTCTTTCATTCGTCTCTTTAGCTTTGTTACTATTCTTCTCCGGTCTAGGCCTCCTGCAACTCTCTCTTTATGTATTGTACCTCAATCCACTATTTTGGCATTGGACCCGTTTCCTTCCTATACGCCACCACGCCTAATGCCCACCTGGCTAACGGCTCTTGGTAAATCGACACCTGACGGCGGTTCAACAGTATAACACCTACGTGCTACACTAGAGGTTCCACACAATAGTTCTCTATGAACAGAAAGTTGGAGACAATTGGAGAATAATAACATCTCAACATAAGAGATTTTTGGAAAAGAAAATACTTTTATTGCATGGCATAAGTAAATATAACTTTTCCCTCTCCCCTAACTATGAGAGGTTTACTCACTCATATACATGTTATTCTCTCTAAGCTTACTAACTCTTTATTACTTCTAATTTTTCATGCCCTCCTTACAATCTGGATGCTCCCTTTTATAATCATAAGGGAACTATATTTGACTGGCAACCGGAGGCTAAAAGCTAACCGATTTAAAGAAATGTAAGTATTAAAGTCTTTGACAGAAAGCATCTTTATCTTTTACTAAGAATTCTGGCAAGAGGAGTTGTCTAATGGTCCATGTGGGGTAGGTCTTTGTCGTCTTGTGAATGCAACGGATATTTTTCTTTATAGAAAACAGTCTAAATAATTGAGTCTTTAATAATTCGCTGAGTAGAGTGGGACCCTTCTCTGTCCCATTTTCGTCTTCTTTTGCCCTGTCTTTTATCTTCGTTTGGTAGAGCATTATTTTTTAAGAATTCGTCAATGAGGCTTACCACTCTAAGGCTAGCTGGCAAAGCTATCTCTACCATGTCCTTGGATTCTTTCTTGAGTTTTCCATTTAATGGCTCATCAGCTTGAATAATGAGGTCTTCTTTATGGTAAGCAGTGTACCGTCTGTCTTCACTTGTTAACAGCTCCATGATTTCTATCGTCTCCACAGTTTGGGCAATCTGGAGTTTGAACTTATTAATAACTAAATCTTTAGTCTCATCTTCGAATAGAATCTCAACGTCTTCAAATGAATAATTAGAAAATCTAATAAGTCTAAATCCTTCAACTCTCATTCATCTACATGAACTTGGAGCAATTTGATAGATTCTAGAAAACAGGGAAAGAAAGTCTTCTACCTTCTTGACATACTCATGGACTATTTTTCCAAGAGCAATAGAGTCTTCTATAGTCTTTATCTGTACGAGTCTAATGAACCTATACTCTGCTAAGGTTATTCGGGCTATATCTGCCTTTCCAAAAGGATAAATTTTTAAAACGTCTTTGAAGAAACCTCTAATAATTAAGGCATATCCATTAGTCTCGGATAATAACATATTAAAATATTCAATAAAGCTATTAACTTCTTTTTGACAATCTTCTAAAATTGAAAGATTATTATAACCAAATGGTATAACAGTCTTAGTCTTAAAGGTCTTTTTCTGATAATAAAAATTATCAGTTGGTCTAATTTTGAAGGATTCTCCAAGAGTCTGAGCATCGTTTGGGTCTGAGGTCTAGGAGTAGCAGTACTACTAAGTTGAGTATCTGCAAGTCTTTGAGTTCTCATGAATCTGGCAACGGCTACCAAATTCTGCTTGAATTCTACCCATAATCTATTCTTTACATTCCACCATAAGGAATCTATAAGACTATTCTCATCATCTGAAAATTCTCATCTAAATTTAATTAAGTCTGGGTATCCTTGGTCTGGTCTATATTGAGGAAAGTACATCTTCCCAATAAGTCTATTCTGGAAATAATCTCATGTCTAGATTTTTCAGGAGGAACTAAGATATCATTAAAGTTTTATAGGATTGGTCTTTCTTGAGAGTCTTGAATATGAGTCTGTCTTTGCGTTACACCAGAATTTGGTCTTACGCGTCTAAGATAGTCTACAATGTCTTCTTTATTCAGTCTATTTGTTCCAGAGGAACTCATGATGTCTAGGTCTTATGTTTGCAACATAAAACATGAGATCATATTAGTGTTAGCAAACATTAGTTTTCTTGATATAATGTCTGGAATGGTATTTTTACTTCCCTTAATATGTATAACAGAGAAGTCATAACCATTAAGCAATTGTTACCATTTAATAAGTCTATTAGTCCTTGATTTGGATAAGTCTAAGTCTCTAAATTTTACTGCATAAAAAGAGTTAGTAGAGACAGTAAAATGTTTAGGTCTAAGAAAAATAATATATTTTTCTATTGCCCTTACTATAGCTAAAACTTCTTTTTCATGAGCAGTGTATCTTGTTTCTGGATCAGTAAAGGTTCCAGAACTATATCTATAAAGTTTCTTCTTTTTTATCTGATGATCAATGGAAAAGTATATAGCTCCCCATTGTTTATCAGATGCATCTGTTTTTACTATAAATTGGTTTTCAGCATTGGTCAGTTCAAGTAAAGGGATACTTTTTACTACTTCTTTAATTAGTCTTATGACTTCAAAATCATCTTTAGTCCAATTAAAAGGATTAGTCTTATCTGTTCCTTTTAATTTGGAAGTTAGACTTTGTCTTTTTGAAGCAAGATCTTTAATAAAATCTGCAGCACAATTTAGCAATCCTAAAAATGGTTGTAATTATTTTCAATCTTTGAGCTGGCCTGAAAACTCAAGAATCTTTTTGGTTATGTGTTCTGCTAAGGATATTTTTCCTTTATTAATATGCATTCCCAAAAAGTCTATCTTAGTCTGAAATAATTGCATCTTCTTTTTATAAATAACAATACCATGTTTATCTAATTCTAAAATAATCTTTTTAAGATGGTCTACATGTTCTATCTCAGTCTTGCTTGCTACCAGAATATTATCTATGTATACAAGGCATAATTCTGAATACGATCTAAAAATATTATCCATACATCTTTGGAGTACTTGAGGGGCATTCAAATATCTAAATGGCATTACTGACCATTCATATTTTCCTTGTGGCACACTAAAATCTGTCCAAGTAATACTGTCTTAGTGCATCTTAATTTTCTAGAAGCCTGATTTGCAATCAAACTTGCGAAATATAATTATGTCTTCAATCAAACTAATTAGATTATTCGTATCTAGTATCTTATAAGAATCAAATTCACAATTCTCATTTAGTTGTCTATAGTCTATAACCATATGTCTTTTTCCTCTTTTTCGTTCAGATTCATTTTGAACGTAGAAGGCAAGGCTATTATGTCTACTTTTACTTTCTCTAATAATACCTAGCTTAAGCATTTCATCTATGTCTTAAATTCTTTTATGTCTTCTTGTGAATATCCTTTCTTATAGGTTCCACTATTAATAGTGGCATCTAGGTTTATAGGGATAATTTCACAATAACTCTGATCTTTATCCCACTTAGCAATGGGATTTTCTCCTAAAGTAGGCTCTATTAATTGCCTAATCATTTTCTTTTCTGTATTTATATCCATTTTCTTCTGTTTGGATATAGCTTGAACCTTTAATAAGGTTTACTGGGCTTGATCTAAAATTTCTTGGTGTATAAGCGCTATTTGCTTATAGCACTTTTGGTCTGGACACTTACATTCTTTTTGTAAGGGTTTATATATTTCTAAGGCTTCTTGTTGGTTTGTAGTTCTAGGTCCACCATGCTCAGTTGAAGAACTCTAATGTTTTATTGGTCTATAGTTGTGTTTGACCTGCGTAAGGTCAAAAGCGGTCTTGTGATCTATTAGAGGGGCTTTAATATTAAATTCCTCTTTGTCACTAATTAATATCATATCATTATACTGAGTATAAGGATGATATTTACTAATAAAGTCTTGTCCTAAAATAATGTTTTCTACGAAACTAGGACGAGGATCCATTATCCAAAATCGATGGTTAACGGTTTTGTTGGTCTGATTTCCTAATTTTAAATAAATAGGAATAGTCTGAAAATATATAAGGTAAATCGATCTCCATTGGCTACCTTACCATAGATTTCTGGATTACTATCTAGAAAATAATCTTCAGGGAAGGCATTAGCCTTGTAAATACTCTGAGAGCATCTTGTATCTATAAAAGTCGAAAGTCTTTTAGGATAGTCTTTGTGTTGTATAAACAATTCTACGAAACAAGCATGTGGTTTAGTAGAAATTCCTAAATTATTCTTTTCTAGAATAGATATTCCTTTTTGAGGTTTATCTATAATTTATAGTGGTATTAGGTCTTCTGAACTACTATCAGACCAGTATTCTCCTAAATCATAGGAAGTTCCTTTTCCTTTTAAGTCTTCACTTTCTTATAATCTTCTGGCTATATTTCTATCAATGTTTTGATAATATGTTTTAATATCTAGGTCTATTTAAGCATCATACTGGCTAGTATAAATTGCTCTAAATCTATTTCTCCAACAATTTTCATGATAGTGTAATTGACAAATGACACAGACTATAGATAATTCTATTTGTATAGTCTCAAAGCATTTTACACATCTAAAGTCTTTCCTGCTACATTTTATTTCAAAGGTGTAGTAATATTTTTCATCAAAGAAGCATCTAGGTATATATGTTAGTAATTCAGGCTTACTAACAGTCCATCTTTTCTTTAAAAGGGGGCTTAATATACATTTATACCAAGCTTCTTCAAAGTCTATATAATCTTCTTCTTGATCCTCTTGGTTAATTTGCATCATATATAGGTCTAGAGTATCCTGAGAGTCTTCATACTCATCAGTATCACTATTATAGTCTTCTGAATCACTATTTGTATATTCACTATAGATATTAGTATTATCATCATTTTCTATGTTTTATATTTCTATAGCATATAGAATATCTAATTCTTCTTGACCTGCAAAGTCTAGTATTGTATTAATAATCTTAATATTTTCTTTATCTTTCTTGTTAAGACAATCTTTAGCAAAGTGTCCTTCTTTGCCACAAGTCCAACATTCTTTAGTGGCAGTCTTAGATTGAGCTAATTCTTTTTCCTTTCTATAATTAGGAACCTTCTTATACTTACGGGTGTTCTTCTTAAAATATCATCTTTGGTTAAATCTATTTTTCTTAGCTTTAGAGCTTTTTTTCCTAAAGGTAGTAGATGGTCTAAATCTATATATTTTTGGAAAACCTAAAGGTCTAGCCTTAAACTTTCTTTATTTCCATTCTAATTTCTTTTTAAATTTCTTAGATTCATTACCACATCCCTATTGGATTGGAGCAATGTCTCTTTCGTCTTTAATTGAGGAATATGTTTGAAAGTCTCTTTTATTAACTTTCCTTGAGTTATATCTCGTCTTTTGGATATGATATAGTCTTTGGCAAAATTTATTCTTTCACCGAGGGAGTTATTCTTAACTCCAGCTACTCCTGGTCAATTCCTATATTCATTAATGAGGATTTGTCCTATAACTGGTAACTTTTTAAAATATTCATCTTTTAAAGTCTCTCCAAATTCTTTAATTTGGTAATATAGTTATTCATAATTATTGCTATATTCATTGATCTTATCTAATTTGCAAATGCTAAGGAGAGCTAACTTAGTTTTTGCTAAGTCTTGTTCAATGATTTAAGCTAAATGTTCAGCTCCAATGAATTCTGAAGTGAATAATTGAATATATTCATCAATTGATCTTTCTTCTAGGTTTTCTTTCATTTTCCCAATCTTAGCTAGGGAATCTTCATCCGTAGCTTTTCTTAAACTATCTAAATAATATTTTGCAATACCTCTAATGGATTGCTCAATGTATTGCTTACATGAACTTGCATCCCATTGTTCATTAGATGCAAAACACGTGTTCATCTGATTACGCCATTCATCTAAGGCTTTCTTCCTATCTTGGACATTATCTAGATTAAGATATATCCCAACTGGGTTTATGGCTTGACTTGCCATAGTCTTAACAGAGGTAAAACTCTTGTCGTTAGTTGGAAAGTCTTTTATATAATCAGGTTTGGTATTTACTAAAGTGCTTGAGTATATAGGAATATTTATGCCTATTGGTTTACTAAAAATTCTAGGAGCATTATCTAGCCTACTACTAGTTCCTGTCTCTTGTTTATTAGGACCTACTTGTGTAGTTGGCATTAATCTTTCTTCTCCTTCTTCTATAAGTCTTAGGTTTCTAAGAAGTTCTTTAGTGTTCTTAGATTCTTTTAATTTTAATATATGGTCTTGGGCTATCATGTTGAATCTATCTCTTTCTTGGATCCTAACAGACCGACTTCTATTAAGATGTTCTTTAAATGTCTTCATATCCAATTCTGAGGGATTTTGTCCAAAGTTTTGGATTCTAGCTTTTTCTCTAACTAAGTCCTTTTGTTCAAATGATCTTCTATTTTTAATTACTGGAGCTTGTCTTAGTAAACTAGAACTAGCCTTACTACTACATTCTCCTTCTGAAGGATCATTAATTATGGCTTCTCCCATATTTCTAAATCTAATTTCTTCGGTCTAGATATTCTTATCGATAAACTTATGAGGACCAAACTGGATAGTAACATTTCCAGTGACATCGTCTTGATTAATAAATAATGGTTTATTCTGTATAGTCTTAGTTTCTTGAAATTCTGCCAATTTTCAAAGGGTCTTAGCTTTTTCTTTCATAGGTCCAGCATTCCTAATATTGTAAGTATGATTATATTCTAAATTATTAGTTCTAACTAATATTTCTTCATTAAGTCTACCGCTCGGTATTCCCAAATGCATTCCTTCATAAGGGAATTGGGAGAATTTCACATAACTTTGGAATCTATATTTATATTAGTATCTGGGATAATATAGTTTTTATAGCCATTAGCATATAGGATTATCTTAAAATGTTTGGTTGTGTCTACAGTTACTGTAAATGCCGAAATGACATTAAAGTATCCTATATTGTCTGACAGTTCTAATTGGGCTATCCCAATAAGGCTTTTCTCAAAATCTTTCCATCTTTTATCTATTAAACAACATAAAATGTTAATATTATTTTGGGGTCTATGTAATCCTTGGATTCTTTCTTGAAAGAGTCTAGGAACTGGAACTTCCTTTCAGTTCCTCTAAATCTAAGCCATTCTGAGTCAAAAACTTGAAGCTCAGTGTAATACTTATCTAACACATGATTTCTACAATGATAAGTCATGTTATAATTAAGAGTCTTGGGAGTGGCTCCTTTTTTAAACAAGTCTATGTATCTAACTGCTGAAAGCTGTCCATTATGAATGGAATCTTCAACAATCTTCCAGTCAACTTCACCCCATTCCTTCCATTGGAGAGGATTGGTGAAATTTCTCTCCTTGCACCATGCTCTAGCATTGGAGGATGAATCTTTAAGTCTTTGGAGCATACAATTACTATGTACAATATTTGGGATATGGCTAACTATCTTACTAGTCTCTTTATTTGGATAATCTTTTTGTCTCTTTATCTGGTTAAGGATTTCTTCTTTAAAGGTCTTATTCTCATTTCTTGCATTATTGTTAATTTCTTCATTATGTTTAGCAAGGGTATTAACGAGAGAATTGGCAACCTTATTAATATAGTCTTTTACTTCATCATCTTTTTCTTATTGTTCCACAGATTTCTGTGCCATTCTAGCTTCTATAGTTTCTATAGTTTTTTCTATTTTATCTAAACGTGTTAAAATAAATGGAGAGTCTAATTCTGCTTGGGAAGGTTAATTATATATAACCTTAATTCCCCGTATAATTTTTTCATGTTTTTCTTTTTCTTATGCCATATTTAGTCTAAGTTCATTAACAATATTATCCATTTTGGATAGGTTATGGCTTTCCATATTGTTATGATAATTTTCTAAATTTTGTTGAAATTTAACAAAGTCTGTATAGAAGGTGGTTACTCCTTCTATCTTAGCCTTTATGTCTAACTGTAAGTCTTTAACAAAGCTACTATTATAGTCTTGAGTAGCTTCTATTGACGTGAAGATTAAATTTAATCTCTCAAGTATAAGTCTTGATGCTTTAGCAGCATTAGCAATCTCATTTTCATTTATCTTATAATAAAATCTATCATCATTTATCTTTTTTAGAATTTTTTGGTAAAAATCTGCTAAGGTCTGAATAGAGAGGTTTCTAGGTACCTCGTTCCACTCCGATCTAACTATTTTCATTAGGTAAATAATTATCTAATCTAGGAATAAGCTTAGCTTGTTCTTTGGTGAGTTTAATTAGCTCGCTGTCTTGATTTTTGGTCAAAATTTTAATTTCTAAAATGTCTTTGTTAAGGACTTCTATATGATTAGTCTTAATATTTATTTCTTGTAATAGTTGTACAAGGTCTATTGGGATCTGGCTATCTATTTCTTGTATTCTTTTAGAGATATTTTTTGTTTCTGTTTTTAGGGTTTGAGTGTCTTTAATTAATTGTCTTAAAATAAGGAGTATACACTTATTTTGGTATATTATGCTATTGATAGTACTGGCAGTAACTTGTCTACTATATTCGTGTTTGGTTGGAATGTGTTCAGTGTGTGAACATCCGTCTATGTGTGAGGTTAAGCAACCTTCTGAGTTTAAATCAGTTATGGGTATAGGTTGGTAATCTGTATTAGTTCCAAAAATATCTTTGTAATAAAGTCTTTTTACTATAAGTCGAAAAAGGAGCGTCTTGGCTCTGATACCACAAGTGGGGGTTGGTCGGAATTTAGTGGATTTCTATTAAGGTTTTAAAGCTCTGATACCTTAAAAAAATTTCTAAAGGATTTGGGGTCTAAAATAGAATTTTACTAAAGTTATTAAGTTTTGTCTTATTATGGACCTCATTTAAGGGCCTTATTGAGAGAGTATATATATATATATATATATATATATACTATCACACTAACCGTATACATATATTTAATAGAGTTTGGCTATAAATATATAAAATATATAAATGTACGAAATATATACATATACGGAATATATAAAATATGAATACATGAAATATACGCAATATACATATAAAAAATATATGAAATATATAAATGTACGGAATACATAAATATAAGAAATATATTAAATATACGAAATATATACATATATGAAATATACATATGTTCTAAAATATATGAAAAATATATATATACAAAATATATAAATATACGAAATATATACATATACGAAATATATGCAATATACATATATACTAAAATATATAAATATACGGAATATATTAAATATAAAAAAATATACACATATATGAAATATACGCAATATATTGAATATATTAAATATACGAAATATATACATATATAAAATATACGCAATATACGAAAAATACATATATAGTAAAATATATGAAATATACAAAATATATACATATATGAAATATATATATTTATATATTTACGAACTATATATATTTATATATTTACGAAATAAATTGAGTTTTTATAAAAAAAAATGGCTTTGAGTGATTTGCCACCAAAGGTGTCAAACAAAAACCTGAAACCTATAAAGAATTGGTTTCCATTTTAAGGTGACAAATTATGCTTAAGGGTGTTGTACATGGAACATAAATTCCAAGGCAAATTTAGGCTATCAAACGGCTTAAAAGTTATAAATTTTTGAAATTTTCCAATCTTTTGAAATTGGTCTTGGAATTTAAGTGGTATCAAATAAGGCCTCAAGTTTTTCGAATGGATTTGGGGTTCCCAAATATAACCTCAATATCTTTCTGATTTGTAAATAGTTTTCGAGAGAAAGGATGAGAATGTTTTTCAATTTTTTTTTATATATTTTCTCTTATTTTAAACTCTCAAATGAGAGAAAGCGTTTCCCATTTTTTTTTTCTTATTTAAGCTCCCAGACTCGGGAATTAAAACACTTTCCTTTCATTTCCTTTTTTTTTCTCTCCAAAATAGAACTGGCAAATATAGCCTAAAGCTCTCAGGAACATAAACCCTAACAATAACTCAAAACAACAAAGAAGAAGAACCAAAACTAGCTTTTCAAATCCACAAGAAGCTCTACTATATACAAAGGATGGTACATCACATTCATATTTGTCATTAAATCTAGTCCAGTTATCATAAAATCTACTTTAACAATGCTTTCAAACCCTAACTTTAAGTAGCATTAAGATGAACATATTATCATGTAAAAAAAACCTTAAGATTGATTTCGTTAATGTTAGGAAGTAAAAAGCGATCAATAACTAAGAAGATAAAGCATGTTTCAACCATTAAACCATTAATGTATTTTTTGGTGTGGGTGGGGTGGGGGTGGGGGTAGGGGGTAGGTGTAACTCCGTATTTGTACCTTTGGCATCATAGTGCCGAGAACGATGACACAATTTGGCACTATGATGCCGACATAATATAGTATTTTTGGCATTATGACACCGAGACAAGAAATTCGTATAGAAGAAATAATTCGGCATCTTACTACAGACACGGCACAATAATGCCAACATAATATACCATTTTTGGTATTATGATGTCGATAGTGGAATTTAATCTATAAGAACTCGTTCATCTACATAGCGTTTATAGTTCTCTATAAGTTCGGAATCATACCACCGTCTCGGTACCATGATGTCGAAATTATAGCAGTTTTGGCATTCAGTAACTGAGTCAAGGATATTGATTTATTTTGAATGAATGTTCTTTACTTTATGATTAAATACTAATGTAAAGTTTGATTAAATATGTCTTGCAGGTTAAAACATGGGTAGGGATTTAAAAGCACAGAAAAAGTGAGCCTGGACCAGCCAAATCACGAGGTACAGTTTGGAAACCACCAACGATTTCGGATCAAAAGCGACATGAGAAAACTGTTAGTGTTTCTAGGAAAACCCTATTGGGAAAAATGTTGGTGGTCCTGACAAGGATACGCCTAAAATAGTTTATGAGGCAAGTGGGAGAAAAATTGATAGTGGAAGTGAAAGCGAGTGTATGGACAAGAAGGGTGGTGAAGATAAGGGTGAGAGTGAAAGTGAAAGTGAAGCTAATAGAATTGAGAGTGAAAGTGGGGGTGAGGGTGAGAATGAATATGAGCGTATAAGAGTCAAAGAAACCTAGATAGGAAGGTTAATCATGAAAGTGAATGTGATGTGACACCCTGTAAAATCTAATCTAAATTGATCAGATCTATAATAAATAAAATATGAGTCTAAACATTTGGGTATCATTCTAAGCACGACTAGAAATAAAACTGAAAGTATAATGTACATAATTGAACACAAATGAGTGAACCACAATACTTTGAAACCAAATTCATAATAAAGTAAAGGAACCCTTGCATTCGATAACTGCCATAATACATGCTCATACTGAATAAAGAGTCACTATATCTAATATAAATATAACATAAGTGATAAAAGGAATATAAAGCATGGGCACACAAGCTTGACACCTATATTTTATACATTATTATACTGCGCTGGTGGCCTATGTCCTAAAAAATGTTAATTAGAGACGTTAACAGCAAGTCTAAGTAGTATAGTGATGTAATTGATATTGAGTTACAACATAACTATACACCTTCTTCCAGTCTTTCAGTTGCTTTTAAGTTAACTCCACCCTAAATATCATATGCGTCTACACCATAGCCCATATGTTCCTTATGCTTAAGTCATACTCATCATTATAGATTTTTATATACCAATTCCATTTTTATTCTCTTATACATCACAATTATATAATGATGTCATAGGGAAAAGTAGTCTCTATATCTATGTCCACATAAGACAAGTACGATCCCATACACGTACCTCATAAAAGGGCCCCATTACAAGCTTGCACATAGCCAAGGCCTATCCTAACGCCTTTAGGAACGCTCGCATGTATTGAGCATAGTTATAGGTTGTCCCTATGATATCCTGACTTTTATTTAATTAGTTAAAATAAAAACTACGTGATGTTGATGGATTAACTACGAAAAGTTTACGTAAAATATGTACAAACAAGGGGTCACTTGGACTTTACACATATTTTAGAGGTAGTACGTAGGGTTGCATGTCGCATGCATGACATCAAATGGGAATTAATCGACATTGTTGGCAAAATAAACTAATTATGTGAATATTAAAAAGTTTATTAATTTAAGAAAATAACTTAGTGGGGGACATTAGAATTTATTAAGGGTATATGTGCATATCGAGTTAAGTGGTATTAGTTGTTATAAATCGTGCATTTGGAACGAAATAAGGTGGGATCTAAATTATAACACTATTAAGAAACAAAATAAAAAAAGAAATATATATATATATCATGCCGGCGTCGCATAAGAGAAGTGGGGAAGGACAAATCCCATATGAAGGTAAATGAGGTATAATATCTTAACAACGAAAATGAGGCGGTTCATTGTTTTCCAAGAGAAGAACAAAGAAAGACATAGGTGGGTCCCTTGGTCAAAGGTTGTAGGCGGATGGTCACTCTGATGATTTCTCCAAAAGGTATGTTAAGAATTCTCTCCTTTGACCTTTTATCTTAAGATGGATTATAGGCTTACAATTGATAGGATTCCTTTTCTAACCTGAAAGAGGCCTACGCGTGTGTTTCAAATCAAACCAATTTTTCACCAAAAAATTATTCAACTTTTAATTTGCACCAAACCAAGTTGTGAAAAACCCAATTCTTACTTTAAACCAATTTTATCTTTATTAATCCTAAACATGCATCTAGTGATTAAAGCAAGTAAAATAAAATAAAGAATACTCACAACGTCGGATGTACGAGGAAAAAACCCCAAAACGGAAAAAAACCTCGGACGGCCCAAACTAGATAATCACTATGAATAAAGGTTTTACAAAGACAGATTAGCCTTACTCAATGACTTGATCCCCACGGGTCTTGACGCTCCTTCTGATCTACTACCGTTCTTCAATAGTGCCCACATAGAAATTTTGTCTTCCACGATACCTGTCCACAACACTCACCGAATGGCTTTGATTCGTCTACGATGTCGAATAAGAAGTCCTTCTCTTTTCTTCACCCCAAAACCCTGATGTTCAATTGTAGAACAAACCTTCTTATTGCAGCAAGATCAAATAAACATATAATAATGATATCTCGGATCTTTGCAAGCTCTAAGGATGTGTTTAAGCTTTTTAAACCTTAGAAAACATGTGCAAACAAAGTACTGGATGGTAAACTGTTTTTCCAGATGCACACTTATGAAACTTTGATGAAAACACGCTTTAAATAAAAATTTAGCGTCTCTTCGAAAAACGTGTTGCTCGAATGACAAGTCCACGTCGTTCGTGTGACATGAGCATCTCGTTCGAACGAGAGCTTATGTCGTTTAAACGACAGCGCGTTAGTTTGACTTTTTGATTAAAACGTCTCTTTTAAAAGAGATCCAAATTAGTAATAAAACGTAGTGTAAACTTTTAAAACACTTTTAAAAACATTTTAAAATATTTTTCTTTATAAAAATACATCCTTATATTTTATAAAAACAATTCTGAGCACCATTAAACATACGCATTCATACCAGAGTGAGCTCGGAATGCAAATAACTTGAAGATGAGTAAACTTGCACCAATCAAACTTCTGCATGATTAATTCTTTGAAGCTTTGCTGCAATGTCTTCAATTTCTTCAATACATCATAGACCAAGTGGTATCGTGACAAAATAAAATCTCCCTATGACATATTACAAACACAGTTTTGTTCACGGAATTAAGTCAAAACAATACAGGGACTCAATTGGAAATATATGTTCTTACAAATCTCCCTCTTTGATTATTCCGGGACAAAACTAAACCAGTGAAATGCCTAAGCCGGGTTGTCAAGACGTATGACGCCTAAATCCCATCCCATAAACCCAAAGTAAAAAATTATAGGACAAGTACTAGTATTTGTAGCACTAGCAAGCATGAACTGTCTGAATGTTATGTAGACTTGAAATCTCGAATCGCTGAAACATACCTACACACATGAAACAGACAAACAAATACCCAGTAAAGTATGGAGGAACAAATGACAATATATATATATCCAAATGATACCAAACTACAATAGATACTAATATGAATAAAATCTGAAAAATCATTTGTTAAAGCAATTGAGCAACAAAATGATACCAACTTTAAGCTACCAATTTGTAATACCAATTTTGTAAAATATGTAATCCAAAACATGCTCAAATCTCCCCCTACATCACATACATCTCTCCCCCTTTTTATCTCGAATAGACAATTCGGTGAAAAGATAAACCAATCAAAGTATCTAGCATGAGAATATATCAATTTGAAATCGCTAGATAATCATGAAACAACCAACTAAAAATGATCAAGTAATGAAAAATCTGTAGCTAGTAAACCAAATGAATCACACAAAGAATATAGCAATCTAATCAGGTGTGATAAACGGACTATATGAAAAATATAAGTTTTGAACCAATTAAAGCCTGCATATAAAAACCAGTCAGACCAGAAACACTTTTCGCAGTACCAAAAATATCCCCAAAATAAACTAGTGGGTTGCAAACCAATCAGAAGCAAGAATCCATGCTGTCGTTCGAACGATTTAGGGACTCCGCTCAAATGAGATGAGGACGTCGCTCGAACGAAGGACATATATCGTTCGCGTGACATGGAAATGTCGTTTGAACGATTTCTCGCGACATGCCAAACTTTCACATTTTCCCAGAATTATTTTATATTTCTGCCCAGTGAAAAAATTTCCAGAAAAAAATCACTGGACGGGCTTGACAACAGCAAAACAGTGTTAAAACAGTAAGCTTTTAACACAAAATGCAAAAACTCATAAAAACTAATAATGCGAGTTACATGCAAACATAGTATCGATGTGCTCAACATGGATATGGAATGAATGGGCGTGAAACTACAACAAATGAGTCACAATTCCAACACATCGAAACGATCAAGAAGCTCTAATTGATAGCGATAAATCATCAAATTTTATTATGTCCATATGACAATTAAAGTGTGACGATTCTACAAACAATAACGTCAAATTGCAATGTTTCAACATTAGGATTAGTTGTGCAAACCCGTTTAAATTTTTAATCCATCCAAATTCCTTCAATAATATCATATTTTCTTTGAAATGAACTAAAAAAATTTGGCCATTTTCTTAGCATATTGCATTTTCTTTTGGGCTCTTTTAAACGGTGGCTTTCACGAGAGTTAATTTTGAACTCTCGCAGCCCTTTCCCGTGAATCACTCATCATTTTTTCAATTAAGTACCAATTCAAATCCTCACGGTAAACGATTCTTACATGCACACTTCTCCTTAAGTCTACTTATGCATAGATTACAAGATTGAGATAAGAATTATTGCTAATTTTATAAAATACCGCAAGTGCACGGGCTATTATAGAATAGCGAGTGTAAGTACGGGTCGAACCCACGAGGATTTGTCAATTTTAATTATTAAAAGAATTGCAACTGTCCAACTAGATCAAATGGGGTAGAGAATAATTATAGATTACACTAAATAAAAGAAACTACGATAAATGAGAGTAACACAAGAGATTCATAAAAAAATAGGAAATAATTAGGATTCGGGGTCCATTTATCATGTAACTAATATTGCACACTAATTTAATGTTGTCATTCCCTTTTTATAACTCAAATTAAACCGACTCTCGCCGCATTTAATTCGGAAAATATGACTGTTATGTTCAAAATATTTTTAACGTCTCTAATAGACGGCTAAAATCCCTATTCCCTTAGAAAATACAAGTTTTAAAGTTTGCAAATGTATTTAAGTATGGGCTATCAAAACAATCAAAGTGCAAGCATAATCCATCAAAAAATACTATTTTTAAATCTCAAAACTTGATTTGACAAAACAATCTTGAAGGTTTTAAAACACACTCTTGTGTCGTTTTAAAATGAATACCGAATCTTTAATAACAATTAAAATAAGTAGGGAATAAACACGATAAAATTAATGTGACAATATTAGCTAACTATGATAAACTTCACCCTACTCCTAATATAAGAATCAAGCTACCATAATGAAAGAGAAATTGCAAGAATGAGTAGAGATCTTCATTAATAAACCAAACTTACAAATAGTTCTCTCACAACAATCTTCAATCCTCTAAAAAAATGATAAAAATTTGGCCCTCAAATTGATTACAATCACTCAAAGTTGCTCTCCGAAATCCTCCCCGAAATTTCTCTTTAATTGTCTACGAAATTATGAGCCCAAGGGTCCTTTTTATAGGACAAGTGGTGAGGTATTTGAGTTGTGGTGGGACTCTTTTTGATTAGCCGAATGGTGTTGGTAGCTATCTCTCCACCTCTTTAATCTTTGGATCATGATAAGGGACAAAATTTCCCCCCACTCGAAAACTCTTATCTTTTCTTGCTGAACACGCATGCCGAGTTTCGCCCAAATCGGAGAATAAAATTTTTTGACTTTTTTACGATTTCACAAGTGCAAAAAACAGCTCTTTTCGAACGATCGTAAAAATTTGTTTTTTCGCGCCTTTTTTGAATTGATCATCAATTTGCACCAAATTTCATCATTATCTGCAAAAATTTCACTAGGCAAGTTTTTTCACAAATTAGCATAAGAATATTATAAAATTATCTAAGTGCCCATTTTTGGCTTAAAATTGCCATTTTCAATATGAATTCAATTATTTTCACATTTTTTCCTCTTTTTAATAAAATAGTCCTAAGAACTTATTAAATACACAAAATGGGACTAACAAAGTATACATTTGGGTATAAAATATACAAAATAATGCACTCATCAAATACCCCCAAACCTAAACTTTGCTAGTCCCCAAGCAACACTAAAATTTAAAATCTAACTCACTTTTGTAGGAATCACGATTGTACTTAGCATGTGCAACAAGTCGTTAAACCCCTAGGTTACCCTAGTGGAAGATTTTTGTCTCGTGAGTGTTTGTAGTGAATATACCCACAAAATTTAAAAACTTGACTCAATACAAATGACACAAAAGTAATATAACCAAGTTTGAATGCAAACTTCATAAATATAGTAGAACTTCATTCTTTAATCTCAACTTATCGTGGTGTGTGTATAGCCAATATAACCGTCCGTTTCAAAAGATTTGATCGTTACATTTCATATCTGAAAGTTCGTTTTGATTTTAAGATCTCACGGAATGCACTCACAATCGAACACTCAGAAATGGATTATTTTCTCTCGGTATATGTGAATAAAAGAGTAAATTTATATGAACAAATTTCACATATACATGATCAAAAATGGATTTTTTTTTATAATGGATGAATACGATCTCATGAATGGAAAATCGATTACTTGTTGAAAACGTTGAATCGCACAATAAATCCTATTCATCTTTTCTCCACACTATAACTAACTTCCCTTGAGATCGATTAGGACTTTCATTGGTTGTATTGTAGGCTCGGGTTTCGCTAGAAAGAATGGTTTTTTTTTGGCGTTCAAAATTTCTGAGAATATAGAGGTTTTTCGGTATTTTGATTTTCAGGCACTTTTTCTCACCTCCATTTTTCTTTTCTCTTTCCTTTTTCTTTTCAACTCAAATTTTTCATCATCTTTTTTCTTTCTTTCTTTCTTCCCCTTTTTTCTGACACATCATTCTTTTGCGAATTTGTTTTTCTTTTCGGCCTTTTTTTTCAACCGTAATTTTACTCTAGTATTCTCAGAAAATGGGTATGACTTCTTTTTATGAGCTTCAAACTCCCAGTTGGAGTTAGGTAGGATAATGGGTTTTCAACAAAAGACATATTTTCTTTTTGGCTCAAATGGGCTTGCAACGGAATACTGTAAAAATGTTGGATTTTAGGCTTAATTTTGGGCTTTCAAATGATGGCCTAATCTCATTTCTCAAGTTTCGTTCAGTTAATTTATGTCTCAAGACTACTTATCAAGACTTTTAGTGCTTTAAAATTCACATTTTGACCTTTTGTTTTTAGTAATCAAACAAAACAAAGAATTTGAGATCATCAATGAATTTATCACTGAAGGAAAGTTTGAGTTATTTTAACTCGGATTGATTTAAATCTCTCGAAAACGATGAATGACACAAAAATCTCACCGGGTTAAAATCTTCACATTTATTCGTTAAGCATATTAACTTTCACCTCAATATTCATTTTCGATCATATTATATGGCTAATGTGTAAAAATTTTCATAAGTTGAGAGATCGATGAATTAATTCTATATTAAGAGATTGTTTCAAAACTCAATTATATTGAAAATCTTTTTGAATTTTTGAAAATGTTTCTGATTTTTTTTTTGAAATATATCATCTTTACCCCCAAACCTAAATTTTACATTGTCCTCAATGTATGCCCAAATAAAAATATGGACAAAGAAAATAAAGTAAAGAAGTAAAATGATGATACATGTTAACTAAAAAATAACAAAAAAAAATACACAAATAATATACAAACACATGACAATTACCATCCTCACCATAAATTAATAATCGAAATAGTTGTGGGTCATTCCAATTAATAAACTTTATTGCACTAAGTGACAAAATATCATAAATTTGTGAGCGTGACTATACAATACAAATTTCAATCTTAAATCCATGGTCATAATGGTGAGCACCGACATCATCAATAATAAGTAAATTTGAATCGCATGAATCATATGTCAATGCATCACATGGAGGTAATAAATTGCAATAAGGATCCAAATATTTATTATCCCTTTTTCGAAAATAGTCACGTAAAATTGGGGATGCATACTTCACTCCTAAATGTGAGATTTTATGAAAAGCGTGGGAAGAAGATGTATCACTGGGTGATACACTTTCTTCATAAAAAATAGGAGGCCGTCATAAATACTTGAAGTATCACTAAAATCGGATGACGAATCCTTAAATAAATTTTCCCACATATAAAAAGAAGCAGCATTTTGCTCAATTAAATTAGGAGAAAAATCTTGACAAACTTCCACATTATCACAATTATTACACGTGTCAAGATTGACAATTTTTTTCTCCTCACAAAATTGATTATCCCCAATTAATTCATGATTATTTTTAGAAATATAATCATTATACCGTTTGTTCACCTCTCTCCAATTGATACACTTTGGTGGACCGATAGTAATTAAAGGGGTTGGAGTCTCATCCATACATTCGTTAATTTTTAAAATGACTAGTGACCCATCTGAATTAAATTGAAATACGTAGTCATCTAGATTTTCAGTATTTTGTAAAAACACGTCCATAGGATCCATTAAGGAATATGAGAAAGATAACGGAATAACAATATGAGGATCACCCATTGCAATTTACAGCACAAGAATTTATTTATTTATTTTGGATAGCTCCTACTCTTTGACAAGAGAGAATTTAAAAGACGACCAACTACGGTTGTCTCCTCAAATTTAGATTTCACCTCCAGGTAGGTGGTCGGTACGAAGACTCATTAAAAACCACCAATCCTAGACAAGGTGAAATGGAATCGATTTGACAAGTTCGCGTTGGAGTAGCTTTTAATTCTAGCCTCGTTAAGAGTTTTTTTTAATGAAATTTTTACTAAAAAAAATTGAAAAAGTAAAACAAACTAGTCCGAAAGTCACAACTTAAAAAAAAATTGTCAAATCCCCGACAACGGCGCTAAAAACTTGTTGTCAATTTATAAAATACCGCAATTGCACGGGCTATTATAGAATAGCGAGTGTAAGTACGGGTCGAACCCACGAGGATTTGTCAATTTTAATTATTAAAAGAATTGCAACTGTCCAACTAGATCAAATGGGGTAGAGAATAATTATACATTACACTAAATAAAAGCAACTACGATAAATAAGAGTAACACAAGAGATTTGTAAATAATTAGGAAATAATTAGGATTCGGGGTCTATTTATCACGTAACTAATATTGTACACTAATTTAATGTTGTCATTCCCTTTTTATAACTCAAATTAAACCGACTCTCACCGCGTTTAATTTGGAAAATATGACGGTTATGTTCAAAATATTTTTAACGTCTCTCATAGACGGCTAAAATCCCTATTACCCTAGAAAACACAAGTTTTAAAGTTTGCAAATGTATTTAAGTCTGGACTATCAAAACAATCAAAGCACAAGCATAATCCATCAAAAAATACTATTTTTAAATCTCAAAACTTGATTTGACAAAACAATCTTAAAGGTTTTAAAACACACTCTCGTGTCGCTTTAAAATAAATACCGAATCTTTAATTACAATTAAAATAAGTAGGGAATAAACAACGATAAAATTAACATGACAATATTAGCTAACTATGATAAACTTCACCTTACTCCTAATATAAGAATCAAGATACTATAATGAAAGAGAAATTGCAAGAATGAGTAGAGATCTTCATTAATAAACCAAACTTACAAATAGTTCTCTCACAACAATCTTCAATCCTCTAAAAAAATGATAAAAACTTGGCCCTCAAATTGATTACAACCACTCAAAGTTGCTCCTCGAAATCCACCCCGAAATTTCTCTCTAATTGTCTACGAAATTATGAGCCCAAGGGTCCTTTTTATAGGACAAGTGGTGAGGTATTTGAGTTGTGGCGGGACTCTTTTTGATTGGTCGAATGGTGTTGGTAGCTGTGACAACCCGCTCACTGAAATAAGGGGTGGCCAGTCTGATACTCAGTTAAAAACTGGAATCATAGATGGACCATCCTCAGCATCACAATAATACAGTAAGTATACAGGTTGACTACCCTATGTTTTGGAAAAACGGATTGCCAAAAATTTTATTTTATAAGTTAAAGAAAGCATTTAAACCACCCAATTCAAAAAGAAGGTGGATGTAATCAACAAGAATAAAATGAACAATACATATATAACACAATAACTGAATAGTTTGTCGGTTAACAGTCCCATACAACGTATTACAACAATTAAATTAAATTACATAATACATTACAATAAGAAAATACAAAAGCTTTAGCCACACGCCCGAGTAAATGACCCGATCATAACTAGAGTACAAAATGAAGGCGTCTATAACAACATATCCCATAATATCCACAAATTATCACGGCTCCCGAAAAACACCCGAATAGGAAAGTCATCACAGGCGTCCTTGCGGCGGAGCACCTGAGCGAATATAAGATTCATGCACAACCAGAAATATGAACGGGTCAGGGCCCGATTTTATATGATCACCAGATGAATAAAGAGTATGACAATTATGAACAGTAAATCTTGATAGATGATGGTAAGAATCTACCTACTCAACTCAAGCCATAAACTAAGGCAATTAAATGATCATAAGTTTCATTTAGTTATGCAAGAGGATATGAATGAATGTCATTAATTAAAAGTCTTCATCTTTTACACTATTTGATTTCATCATTCCATATCTCATTAGGAACATAATCACTATTATTTGCTCTTTATGGTATTTATCATAAATCAAGTCCAACTTTAATAAGAATAGTTATATTCATATACATATAATGATTCTAAGACTGCCCGTTTGGGTTTCCCCACTGTGCGCCCCCCTAAATGACTATCATCTTCCAGGGCCTATCAACCAAGACTACTTGGGCATCCTAATGCAACGCCGGGAAGTGGCCATATACCTGTGAGTGAGTCATAACCACACCCGAAATTACCTCACAGTCTCACAATAAATACATCATACATAATAACCGGTCATATGACCGAGGACTATATTCGCCCTGCATTCACTAGCCAGGGGAATTCACCTCATGCGCGAACTTCCCTTATGATAGCACTTAGAGAGGTGTGTTTAAGTAAATTATTATTTACCATTTTCATTTCCGATTTTATTACATACATCACATTTTTATCGGGATCCATACGTAATATATGCCATCATTATTACCTCAATGAATGAATAAACGCTCAATTTATTCTCCAAGCATTTTATGGTGTTATTATAAACCACCAAGACTAGCATCTCCCAATAACGTGACAATTACTCTTTAATTATTTATTTCTACATCCCAAATTATTACATTAACTAATTAAGGGAAAAGAACATCTAATCTTCTATTTACTAATCCCCGAACTAAGTCCTAACCATACCCTTACAACACAAGATAGTTGCCTACCCATTATAAGACTCTAGGACACTAAGTTTAATTCATATAAGAAGGTTCCTAAGTCCTAACCCTAAAAGAAAAGGATGAAAATTGAGTTGAAAAAATAACTCAAAACAGCCTGGTTTCGAATCGATTCGCCCCAACCAGTGAATCGATTTGGAGGACAAACCCAACTTTCTGCCTCAACCGAATCAATTTGGCCTTAATCCGAATCGATTCGGGTTCCCAGACCTATAAGCTGACCCCTTAGCGAATCGATTCGCCCTAGGGCTGAATCGATTCACCCCTGCGAGTCTTCCAAGAAAGGGGCTACGGGTTATGAACCCTTGTTTTTCCCCAAAACCCAAATCTCCTCCATTTTTACACACATCAACCAACATTAATCTACCCAAAACCATCCTACATGATCATCAACTACCATATCCTACAATATCATCAACTTAAACTATGATTAGGGATCAAACACCATAAAATTCATATTTGTTCCATAAATTCCAATACACAACTATCAATACAATTTACTCATCTTAAATCACATATTAGCAAGTAGAAAACTTGCCTTGAGGTTGAAATCTCAGATTCTTGGAAGATGAAAGCAAGAGAAAATCCCAAATCTCCAATCTCTCTCTTTTCTCCTTTTTTATCCACAACTTCTCTTCCTCTCTCTTTCTCTCTAGGTTAGTAAATACACTTAAGAGAAATAAATAAGGTGCAAGACTAAATCGTGACTTTAGTCTAAATTCCCAACTTAAATGGTTAATACCACATTAAATTGGCTCACAACTACGCATTTATGTTAAAACCAGTAAAAAGTGCCCGAACCCCGAAAATACAATATGGCACTTATTTTGACTAACTCGCACATTTCGGGTCTAACTACGCCTTCTAAATTGGTATCCGGCAATTTTATAAATCATTTCAAGTTTCGATTTCATTTAAACCATAAATGTCATTTAAAGCATATGACACTATAAAACGTAGCATGATGATATTTACATACACACAGTAAATATGCAAAAATCTAGTAAATATTATCTTTCAACTCATTCAATTAATATTTACTCCATTTTCCAACATTTTATATAATTACTTCACACAGTAAAATAATATAAAATAAGTTCTCAGAAGCGAGGGTTGTTACAGTAGCTATCTCTCCACCTCTTTAATCTTTGGATCGTGATAAGGGACAAAATTTCCCCTCATTCGAAAATTCTTATCTTTTCTTGCTGAACACGCATGCCGAGTTTCGTCCAAATCGGATAATAAAAATTTCTGACTTTTTTACGATTTCACGTAGAAAAAACTGCTCTTTTCGAACGACCGTAAAAATCAGGTTTTTTGCGCCTTTTTTGAATTGATCATCAATTTGCACCAAATCCCATCATTATTTGCAAAAATTTCACTAGGCAACTTTTTTCACAAATTAGCATAAGAATATTATAAAATTATCGAAGTGCCCATTTTTGGCCTAAAATTGCCATTTTCAATATGAATTCAATTATTTTCACATTTTTTCCTCTTTTTAATAAAATAGTCCTAAGTACTTATTAAATACACTAAAATGGGACTAACAAAGTATAAATTTGGGTATAAAATATACAAAATAATGCACTCATGAAGAACGCCTCACTAGATTCAAATATGCAAGAGAAGTCAAACATCCATATAAACTCATGTATGTGTGCCATGTTGGCATGTATACAAAGTCGACTCAAGATGCATATCAACTCCGAAACAAAATCATATAAACAATGGTTAAGATCATTCCAAGTATCGATAATAATAACCAAATGTCCTAGCCACATGGATATGAAATGATGTGGGGGGGGGGGGGGGGGGGGGAGGTTCCAGCACACCAATATGCCACATCAAACATGTAAACTAAAAAACAAAAACCGAAAATCTTTTTGGCTTTTCATATTTTGACTCAAATAAAAGAAAAATCTTTTTGGGTTTTCAAAAGTTTTCTCAAAAACAAAATCTTTTTGGATTTTCAAAAATTTTCTAAAAAATAAAATCTTGCTGTATTTTTTCAATAGGACCCAAACAAATGAAAACTATAATACAAAATGATACACATGTCATTATACTAGCAATGAATATATCATGAAGCAAACTAGCATATGACAAACAAGACAACTCTATCATCCTTTAGATTTATCAAGGGAAGAATCAAGTGCACCCCAACGAGAATCATGAAATTTAATTCCTAATGCCACTAAATCCGATTTCCTAACCCAAGTAGGCGTAAAACGAAGCATTGGGGTTTGGGGAACCGGGGCAAGTTTATTCCTAAACTTCCTAGGAGCTTGTCTAAGGTCATAACAATAACGCCTAAGGTGACCTTTCCTACCACAAAACCCACAAGTGTAGCGATGGTGGGAATGAGTACCTATATGTGGACCTTTTCTAACCTTCCTAGTGTTTCTCACACGTGCGGGGAGAATGGGAACAACTCTCTCATCAAAACCTATACCTCCCCTATCTCCGTTAATTTGGACGGTGCCTAGGATCTTATCTAACTTCTCCGACCTAGCCTCCAGATCAAACTTAACTCTAGATGAGTCTCTCAATCTCTCCTCCAAGTCATGAATCCTAAACTCGAGCAAACGCCTAGGCCCCTCAAATGCTAAAATCTCCTTTTTCAAAGACTCCATCAAACCACGGACATTATCTCTCTCTTTCTCCACAAACTCTAGTTACTCCCTAAACTTGTTCTCTCGTTCCTTAAGATCCTCAATCAAGCTATCATTATTTTCTATGGCACGTTCATTCAACTTAGCTTGCAATTTTGAGTTAGCCTTTTTCACCTTCACCATTTTGGCATACAACTCATTAAACGCATTTTGAAATTCTTTCACATCTACCTCCTCCTCGTCACTCTCTTTACCTTCACTAACATGGGATACACTCAAAACCTCCTCGTAAGTGTCATGCACACGAGAATAGTTGTCGCTCACATGACATACCATAAACGCAACAAAGTTACGATCAATTGGGGAACTCTCTCCCTCTTCCGGATCATTATAACTTAAGGTGGCATTATAGACAATGGGTTGCTTGCGCCCTTTCTTAAGTCTAGTGGGACACTCTTTAACTTTGTGACCATACCCCTCACACCCAAAACACTTATCCGACTCATCTCTCTTAGTGTTTTCAAACTTATCCTTAGAGGTGAGATCTACTTTATTGTTCTTGAATTTTTCAAATTTCTTGGCATCTTTTGATTGCTTTTGAAACTAAATAAATTTGTTAAATTTCTTTGCCAACAAAGCAACATCCTCAAAATCGGAATCGAAATGTGAAACTTTAATTTCCTCCTTTCGAGTCTTCAAAGCAATACCATTTTCTTTCTTAGGTACTTACTTGGAGGTAATCATGTCGATTTCATAGGTTTGTAAGTCACCTACAATCTCTTTCAGTTTCGTCGACTCTAACTTACCCAAGGAGTTTAAAATAGTCACTTTCGCATCAAACCTACTAGGCAAGGACATAAGAATTTTATTAATGACATGATTATCGGAAATTTTCTCACCTAGGTTAAACGACGAGTTGACAATATTTGACAACCTAGCATAAAATTCATCAAAAGTCTCACTCTCTAACATCCTAATGGTCTCAAACTGTATAGTGAGAGTTTAAAGCTTTGATGCCCTAACCGTGCTAGTGCCCTCGTGAGTGAGTGCCAAAGTATCCCAAGCCTCTTTTGGTGTTTCACAAGTCATAATTTTATTGTATTCTTCGTGTGTTACATGTGAAGAAATAACGTTCAGACCCTTAGAATTATATTGTGAAAGTCTATGTTCAGTTTCGGTCCATGACTCGACAGTCTTTAACCTAGTGACCTCACCTACAATAGTGACAGGGGGTGTCCAACCTTTCTCAAATGATATCCACACACGCTCATCAATTGATTTTAATGCACTTCTCATTCTCATCTTTCAATAAGTGTAATTAGTGCCATAAAAAATTGGAGTTCGAGAAAATTCGTTATATCCAAAATTCATCTTTGAAAACACACAGGATCACAAAACAAATAAAATATGTTTTCTAGCTCTGATACCAATTTGAAAGAGTGGTCATACGCGGGTATTTCAAATCAAACCAATTTTTCACCAAAAATTATCCAACTTTTAATTTGCACCCAACCAAGTTGTGAAAAACCCAATTCTTACTTTAAACCAATTTTATCTTGATTAATCTTAAACATGCATCTAGTGATTAAAGCAAGTAAAATAAATTAAAGAATACTCACAACGCCGGATGTACGAGGAAAAAACCCAAAAACGGGAAAACAACCTTGGACGGCCCAAGCCAGACAATCACTATGAACGAAAGTTTTACAAAGACAGATTAGCCTTACTCAATGACTCGATCCCCATGGTTCTTGACGCTCCTTCTGATCTTCTATCGTTCTTCAATAGTGCCCACGTAGAAATCTCGTCTTCCATGATACCTGCCCACAACACTCGCCTCCACGAATGTCTCGGTGTCCACCTAATGGTTTTGATTTCTCTACAATGTTGAACAAGAAGTCCTTCTCTTTTCTTCACCATAAAACCCTGATGTTCAATTATAGAACAAACCTTCTTAGTGAAGCAAGATCACATAAACATATAATAATGATATTTCAGATTTTTGCAAACTCTAAGGATGTGTTTAAGCTTTTTAAACCTTAGAAAATATGTGCAAACAACGTACTGGATGGTAAACTATTTTTCCAGATGCACACTTACGAAACTCTGACGAAAACACGCGTTAAATAACAATTAAGTGCCACCTCAAAAAATGTGTCGCTCAAACGACAAGGCCACGTTGTTCGCGCGACATGAGCATCTCGTTCGAACGAGAGCGTATGTCGTTTAAACAACAGCGCGTTAGTTTGACTTTTTGACTTTTTGATTAAAACGTATCTTTTAAAAGAGATCCAAATTAGTCAAACTCTATTTCGATCTTATCAGAATAAAATGTAGTGTAAACCTTTAAAACACTTTTTAAAACATGTTAAAATATTTTTCTTCATAAAAATACATCCTTATCTTTTATAAAAATAATTCCGAGCACCATTAAATATACGCATTCATACCTGAGTGATCTCGGAATGCAAATAACTTGAAGACGAGTAAACTTGCACCAATTAAACTTCGGCATGAGTAAGTCTTTGAAGCTTTGCCGCAACGTCTTCAATTTCTTCAATACATCATAGACCAAGTGGGATCGTGACAAAATAAAATCTCCCTATGACATATTACAAACACAGTTTTGTTCACGGAATTAAGTCAGTGATTCAATTGGAAATTTATGTCCTTACATAACCTATTTGACTTACTGCATTAAATGAACTAATAAGATCGATATTAGGCCTTAGTTGTCCATTAGCTTTAGGAGCTTTTATTGGTGACTGGTTTAATAGTGACCTGATTTAATAGGATCAGTCCACCGATTGTGCTTTTTAACCCCCAATAGCTTTGGATTTTGTCCTTTTAGACAATATATTATTAAAAGGTTTGAGAGTTGTATGAGGACAACAAAATAGGAGGTTAAAACGTCCTCCATGTGGGTATCTATATTTTACATTATAAGGTGTAAACCGGGGGGGGGGGGGGGACCACTACCATCTTACGAAAAGTGGCATTTAAAGTTAATCCCATCTGCTGGTTCATTTTTAGGTTATATATATAACACCAACATGTTTCTTCCCCTGAATAAAAAAATTTCGGCCAAATAACACTATAGGAAACTCCCCCCCCCCCCCCAATCGAAAATCCTCTGTTAAAGAGGGACACTCCAAATTATTTTTCTATTCTCCATCTTGTCACAAAAATCAACCTAGGCTTAAAGAAATAGTATAAAACCCTTGTGTGCAAATTCTAAACCTTTGTGTAGGGGTATAATGTCAAGTTTGAGTGTAAAAAGGAGGCTTCAAACTAAAACTTCTAGAGGTGGTGAATACATATATACAAATATATTGTTGAGTTTTGGATAAGGTTTTAATGGATCTTTCATAAAGACAAGTTTGGTGGAACTAGACAACCCTTCTAAGGACACCTTAGGAGGTAGGGGATTGTCATCTTCTTTGATATTTCATGACTTCCATTGTTGGAGCACTATTTGAGGTGGGAAAATATAATCTTAGATTAAGGACTCTATTTGTGTATTTGTAGTCGTATTATTGTGGAATGTTAAGAGTAAGATTAGTATGAACATGACGATGGATTTTCAAGTACAACTAATAACAAACATTTTTATGGAATAAAAATGTTTAGAAAATGTCATTTTTGTTGAAGACAAATGAAGAACATATTTTTAAAGTTTCTTGAAATAAAGACTGAATTTTATGAGAATTGTGTATTTTCCAAAAATTGGATATTAAATATTTTATGGAATAAAATGTTTGAAATGATGTTAATCTTGCCAAAATGTTTATGAAATAAACATTCTTAAGCTTCTTGCAAAAATGGAGATTTTATGAACAAATGGACATTTGTTGAGTTTAAGGAAATTAAAAATGTCTTTATGTCTTGAAAATCATGTTTGTTGTAAATGGTATTAATTTCTGGGATGAAATATATGTTTAACTCATGTAATAGGATTTTAGGATTTAAAGTCCACTTTCTCATGCATATAAACTTGTAGTATTTTGATAATAAATATACGAACAAGTTTAAAAAAGTCTTGTTTGGTTTTAACATGAAATAAGACAAATGAAAATTTTAGTCGTCAAATTGTGTGGAAAAAAGGATATTGAAGATATGAATATTGTAGGGTGTAAGACTACATGTGTTAATAAAAAGAAATGATAATTTCTAATAAAAAGTAGCTTTCAAATGTAGTTGGATTTCTTTGATAAAGAATGTACGTTTAGTATGTAAAAGGAGTTATTTTATGTATTAAAGGTGTTAAAGTAACAAGTGTGAAAGTTGGGTAAAAGTGTGATATTGAAAAAGTGTCAAAATGACTAAAAGTTTTTTAAATGTTAAGTTGGAAACTTAATAATCATTTTGGGAAATAACACTTGTTAAATGACTAAATTGCGAGTTTTGGTAAAATGGGTAAATTGATAAATTTACTTAAAGAAGAACATTTTTATGAAATAAATGATGTTACACTATTGTGGATGAAATTGACATAAGTCTTTAAGATGTGAATGATCTTGGTGTAAAATCAACGTAAGTATATAAAGGATCAGAATTGGCTAATTCAAAGTGTACTGGGTTTGGCTTCGGTACCAGGTAAAAGTAAAGAAGTGGAATAAGGTGGTCTTTTGTAAAATGTTAAAATACATTAAAAGGAACCACTACACCAAAAACAACAATTTGGCACACCCTGATATTAAAAATCTGGCACAGTTTAAAACTGTGCCAGATTCTGACACGGTTTAATGACAATCTGGCACACTTTAAAACAGTGCCAAAATTTGGCACTGCTTTAAAGTGTGCCAAAATTGAGTACACTTCACTAAAATATAAAATACCCTATGTTTAGTTTCCCTCTTCTCTCTCCTCTCTCATCTTCAATCTCCCACTCCCCCTCTCTCTTTCTCTAGACCAAAACGCAGACCCTCTCCCTCACCGCTCATCGGCTCCGACCCCGTCGCTCTATTTGCTCCGGCATCAACCCCATCACCTGATCAATCAGAAAGTGTCGACCCACCACCGGCATCAACCCCATCACAAGAAACTTTGTTTGGGTTGATCCACCACCTGCAGAAAAGGGGAAGCAGAGCGAGCGAGAGAGAGACCAGTTGCAGTTCCTACAAGAGAGCTGATCCTCGGAGTGAATTTAAGGTTTCCAAGTAGTTCTCTCCTAAATGGCTATCAGAGGTGTAGATTTCAAGTGGTAAGAAAATTTCTCGCTCTCTTTCTCTCTCTAGAAAATTCTTGGGAGCATTTTTCTGAGTTTTTCAAAGAAATGGCCAATATTATAGACATCGATGACTAGGAGAACATTGAGTGGGACCACCCTAGAGAAATGTTGGTGGGAGTAGAGAATATATACTATCATGCCAACATTGTGGCTGATGATCAGATCCCTATTACGAGAACCTGAGACTCGCCATTTTCCTTTGGTGAAAACCCTAAAGGCTATGTGAGAATTTTTTTATTTTAATTTCTTAATTTTTTTTAGTTTTGATTTAATTTTGTTAAGTTTTCTCGACTGATTCATGTTATTGATTGAATTTTGCAGATGAACATCTCTTTAAGGAATGTACGCTGCTTCCTGAGGAACTGAGGGTTATGTTGGATATTTCTAGGTTTGATTACCTGGCGAGGGATTTAGACGATACTTCTTGGTCGACTGATGTGATTTTCACTCTCGACGAGCGATGGTTGGATACCACCGACACTATCCATCTAGGTGTGAAAAAGATAAGAGTCATGTCTATACACGTGCACCAAGTCATGCGATATTCTTGTGACCGGGAGAAGATTTTGGTGGATTATCCCTTCACTTGACAAAGGTGGCGATTCGGATGACACTAGACCTATTGGTCTAGTGGGTTTAGGAGAGTCGATGAAGGTGCCCTTCCTGATGGAGACCTTAACGAGGAGGGTGATTGATGCTATGGACAACCTATAGCTATGACAGGCAACCTGAATGTTTATTTATTTGTTACCCCAAATGTAATTTATTTTCATCTTATCGATTACAACACGCGTTCCAATTTTTGGTGTTTCAGGTATGATGGGTTCTTCTTATCAATGCTTGCCACCAGCATGTATCCTTGATTGTTATTTGGAAATATATTTATGCTTGTATTGTACTATTTTTATTACAAGGGTTTGTTTGTGTTGGTTCTTTGACGAATTGGATATCAGAATCATTGTTGCAATCAACTGGAAGCGTTACCATCTTTGTACATATCCATTGCATATATGAATCGTGGTGGGTATATTAATTTTACTAACTGAAACTGCTTAGTTTCTTGTACTAATTAATGAATTTCTATGTGTATTGAATTAGGTGGACTATACGACGGTATATGTTTTTCGGCTCTTGATGTTTGTAGATAATGGACTTGCTTCTGGAATGGGATTGTAAGTCCTCTTATCTTTGCTTGTTTATGTTACGTTTGCATCATCACTATCCCATATTAGTAGTTGTGTTCGTGTTTCTAAAAATAGTATTATTAAGATTACACGAGGATCTCAACTCTCCTGAAGGTTTAGTTAGGAGAAGGTTAGCTTTTGAGTATGAGAGGTATCAATTCTGTACTGATTTCATTTTTAATGTCATTAACTAAAGAGATCGACCACATTGTAACTCTTTCAATTTTTGGTTTGACATTTGTATTTATTACTTTTCTCTTTGTGGATAACTAAATAATTTAGGGAAGAAAGGAGAATTAGAAAATGGAGGAAAATGATTGGGGTTGGAGGGAGTGATTGGAAGCACTACGTAAGGAGGAAACCTCATGTTCTTTAACGGCGTAATTTTTTTGATTGTGATGATTTGTGTGTTTTCAGTGTTGATTAGTTTTGGGTTTTGTTTAATTTAATAAGTGTGTGTGAGTTATATATATATATATATATATATATATATATATATATACTTGTGTTGTCTTTCTCTGCTCCCTTTATTACTTATTATTTGATTATGTCTATAAATAAGTTTATACATTCTAGCTGATATAAAAACCTTATTGAATAGACCTTGTTTAGGAGTAGTCTCACACTCTATTTCACTCAAGTTCTAATAACTACATAATGCCTAACTATCTAGCATGAACAAAAATAAATTTGGGCATGTTTGTAGTTTTTTTATACATTTGTTATACACCGTTTATGTTTGTATAAATCTCTATACTCTATACAAATCACAGGTTGTGTTATTCACAGTCTAGGTATCTACAAAACTAATGCCAATATTTTCTTGAATACAAAGTAAGGAAATGAGAACTCATGTCACATTATTACATTATTACCTTATTTTCAGTCTTCTTATTATCTAATGCTTTCCATCTACGTTTGAATTGATCACGTCACAGGTAAAAGTAAAAGGGAACCAACCATCGGAATCTAAAGTAGGTTTTAACCCCTAATTTATTTGACTTTGGTTTGTTTCAAAATTGTATTTTAGGATTAATTTGTATCTATGACTATTGTGAAGTTTGATTTTGAAATGATGTGTTGTTTCTTGGGTACCTAATGGTACGTAAGACGAGTATAAAAGTGTGAATTGAACAATTGATTTGATTGAGATGAATATATAATTATTTCCATGAGGTTTTGATTCTTTTCTCTATTAAAAAGTTGAGTATAAATTTTATCTTTATTTATTAACCTTTTGACTAATTTAAATGTAGGGTTTCCAAACTTCAGTACTAACATGTTTGATTGAATTGAACCACTACATTCATCGAGGTAAAGTTTTGAGTATATATTAATAGTTTTGTTATGCGTTTATTGTATCTGCAATTCTTCACTTAGTTGATGGTTTCATATTGACTTTTTGAAAAATCTACTTCCTGCTATTCCCAAATATCTTCAAAAGCAATTTATGTTAAAAGTTGCAGTAGCATTAAATAGAAAATCGGTCTGAAATAGCGACAATAAGTAGCCAAACGTAAAATGGCTTACTTTATGAGCTTATTTAGTTAAATTGGTGGAAGGGATTTGCTGGTGGTTTGGTTTTGGAATTTGCTGCTGCTCTTGAGTTTATTTTAAATGTTAAAACAGGTTGGTTTTAATGAATAAAGAAACGAAACTATGTCAAAATTTTATGAGTAAATAAACGAAACAAGCCGTTAAAAGGTGAAAACCTAAACCAACCCCCAAACGGAATCGTAAGAGGCACGAACACCTCGCACGGGACCAATGTACCTTGTAGGAACTGACCGCGTAGTCACGGGTCTCCCGGTTTGAGAATACGGCGATAATTTGCAAAAAAAACACTTAGACTTAAAAACAGGCCATTAAAGGGTGAAAACCTAAACCAGCCCCCAAACGGACTCGTAAGAGGCACGAACACCTCGCACGGGACCAATGTAGCTTGTAGGAACTGACCGCGTAGTCACGGGTCTCCCGATTTGAGAATACGATGATAATTTGTAAAAATAACACTTAGACTTAAAACCAGGCCGTTAAAGGTGAAAACCCAAACTAGCCACCAAATGACCCCGTAAGAGGCCTCGTACTGGACCAATGTAACTTGTAGGAACTGACCGCGTAGTCCCGGGTCTCCCGGTTTGAGAGTATGATGATAATTTGCAAAAATCACACTTAGAGATAAAAATAGGCCGTTAAAGGGTGAAAACCCAAACCGGCTTCCAATCGACCCCGTAGGAGGCACGAACACCTCGCACGGGACCAATGTAACTTGTTGGAACTGACCGCGTAGTCCCGGGTCTCCCGGTTTGTGAATAGGACGATAATTTGCAAAAATCAACACTTAAACTTAAAAACAAGCCGTTAAAGGGTGAAAACCCAAACCAGCCACCAAATGATCCCGTAAGAGGCACGAACACCTCGCGCGGGACCAATGTAACTTGTAGGAACAGACCGCATAGTCCCAGGTCTCCCGGTTTGTGAATATGACAATAATTTGCAAAATTCACAATTAAACATAAAAACAAGTCATTAAAGGTTGAAAATCGAAACCAGTGCCCAAACGACCTCGTAGGAGGCACGCACACCTCGCACGGGATCAATGTAACTTATAGGAACAGACCGCGTAGTCCCGGGCCTCCCGGTTTGAGAGTATGACGATAATTTGTAAAACTCACACTTAGAGTTAAAAACAGGCCATTAAAGGGTGAAAACCCAAATCGGCCCCCAATCGACCCCGTACGAGGCATGAACACCTCGCATGGGACCAATGTAAGTTGTAGGAGCTGACCACGTAGTCCCGGGTCTCCCGGTTTGAGAGTATGGCGATAATTTGGAAAAATCACACTTAGAGTTAAAAACAGGCCGTTAAAGGATGAAAACCCAAACCGGCCCCCAAACGACCTCGTAGGAGGCACAAACACCTCGCACGGGACAAATGTAACTTGTAGGAACTGACCGCGTAGTCCCGAGTTTCCCGGTTTGAGAGTATATCGATAATTTTCAAAAATAATACTTAGTTAAAAACATGCCGTTAAAGGGTGAAAACCAAAATCGGCCCCCCAACGACCTCGTAGGAGGCACGCAGACCACGCACAGGACCAATGTAACTTGTAGGAACTGACCGCGTAATCCCGGGTCTCCCGGTTTGAGAGTATGACGATAATCTACAAAAATCACACTTAGAGTTAAAAATATGCCATTAAAGGGTGAAAACCCAAACCGGCCCCCAATCGACCCCGTACGAGGCACGAACACCTCGCACGGGACCAATGTAACTTGTAGGAACTGACCGCGTAGTCCCGGGTCTCCCGGTTTGAGAGTATGATGATAATTTGCAAAAATCACACTTAGAGATAAAAATAGGCCGTTAAAGGGTGATAACCCAAACCGGCTGCCAATCGACCCCGTAGGAGGCACGAACACCTCGCACGAGACCAATGTAACTTGTTGGAACTGACCGCGTAATCCCAGGTCTCCCGGTTTGAGAGTATGACGATAATTTACAAAAATCACACTTAGAGTTAAAAACATGCCATTAAAGGGTGAAAACCCAAACCGGCCCCCAATCGACCCCGTACGAGGCACGAACACCTCGCACGGGACCAATGTAACTTGTAGGAACTGACCGCGTAGTCCCGGGTCTCCCGGTTTGAGAGTATGATGATAATTTGCAAAAATCACACTTAGAGATAAAAATAGGCCGTTAAAGGGTGAAAACCCAAACCGGTTGTCAATCGACCCCGTAGGAGGCACGAACACCTCGCACGGGACCAATGTAACTTGTTGGAACTGACCTCGTAGTCCCGGGTCTCCCGGTTTGTGAGTATTCCGATAATTTACAAAAATCACATTTAGAGTTAAAAACATGCCATTAAAGGGTGAAAACCCAAACCGACCCCCAATCGATCCCGTACGAGGCACGAACACCTCGCACGGGACCAATGTAACTTGTAGGAACTGACCGCGCAGTCCCGGGTCTCCCGGTTTGAGAGTATGATGATAATTTGCAAAAATCACACTTAGAGATAAAAATAGGCCGTTAAAGGGTGAAAACCTAAACCGACTGCCAATCGACCCCGTAGGAGGCACGAACACCTCGCACGAGACCAATGTAACTTGTTGGAACTGACCGCGTAGTCCCGGGTCTCCCGGTTTGTGAATAGGATGATAATTTGCAAAAATCAACACTTAAACTTAAAAACAAGCCGTTAAAGGGTGAAAACCCAAACCAGCCACCAAATGATCCCGTAAGAGGCACGAACACCTCGCGCGGGACCAATGTAACTTATATGAACAGACCGCATAGTCCCAGGTCTCCCGGTTTGTGAATATGACGATAATTTGCAAAATTCACACTTAAACTTAAAAACAAGTCATTAAAGGTTGAAAATCGAAACCAATCCCCAAACGACCTCGTAGGAGGCACGCACACCTCGCACGGGACCAATGTAACTTGTAGGAACAGACCGCGTAGTCCCGGGCCTCCCGGTTTGAGAGTATGACGATAATTTGCAAAAATCACACTTAGAGTTAAATACAGGCCATTAAAGGGTGAAAACCCAAACCGGCCCCCAATCGACCCCGTACGAGGCATGAACACCTCGCACGGGACCAATGTAAGTTGTAGGAGCTGACCGCGTAGTCCCGGGTCTCTCGGTTTGAGAGTATGGCGATAATTCAGAAAAATCACACTTAGAGTTAAAACACAGGCCGTTAAAGGATGAAAACCCGAACCGACCCCCAAACGACCTCGTAGGAGCCACAAACACCTCGTACGGGACAAATGTAACTTGTAGGAACTGACCGCATAGTCCCGAGTTTCCCGGTTTGAGAGTATATCGATAATTTGCAAAAATAACACTTAGTTAAAAACATGCCGTTAAAGGGTGAAAGCCCAAATCGGCCCCCAAACGACCTCGTAGGAGGCACGCAGACCACGCACGGGACCAATGTAACTTGTAGGAACTGACCGCGTAATCCCGGGTCTCCCGGTTTGAGAGTATGACGATAATTTACAAAAATCACACTTAGAGTTAAAATCAGGCCGTTAAAGGTGAAAACCCAAACTAGCCACCAAATGACCCCGTACGAGGCACGGACACCTCGCACGGGACCAATGTAACTTGTAGGAACTGACTGCGTAGTCCCGGGTCTCCCGGTTTGAGAGTATGATGATAATTTGCAAAAATCACACTTAGAGATAAAAATAGGCCGTTAAATGGTGAAAACCCAAACCGGCTGCCAATCGACCCCGTAGGAGGCACGAACACCTCGCACGAGACCAATGTAACTTGTTGGAACTGACCGCGTAATCCCAGGTCTCCCGGTTTGAGAGTATGACGATAATTTACAAAAATAACACTTAGAGTTAAAAACATGCCATTAAAGGGTGAAAACCCAAACCGGCCCCCAATCGACCCCGTACGAGGCACGAACACCTCGCACGGGACCAATGTAACTTGTAGGAACTGACCGCGTAGTCCCGGGTCTCCCGGTTTGAGATTATGATGATAATTTGCAAAAATCACACTTAGAGATAAAAATAGGCCGTTAAAGGGTGAAAATCCAAACCGGCTGTCAATCGACCCCGTAGGAGGCACGAACACCTCGCACGGGACCAATGTAACTTGTTGGAACTGACCGCGTAGTCCTGGGCCTCCCGGTTTGTGAGTATTCCGATAATTTACAAAAATCACATTTAGAGTTAAAAACATGCCATTAAAGGGTGAAAACCCAAACCGACCCCCAATCGACCCCGTACGAGGCACGAACACCTCGCACGGGACCAATGTAACTTGTAGGAACTGACCGCGTAGTCCCGGGTCTCCCGGTTTGAGAGTATGATGATAATTTACAAAAATCACACTTAGAGATAAAAATAGGCCGTTAAAGGGTGAAAACCTAAACCGGCAACCAATCGACCCCGTAGGAGGCACTAACACCTCGCACGAGACCAATGTAACTTGTTGGAACTGACCGCGTAGTCCCGGGTCTCCCGATTTGTGAATAGGATGATAATTTGCAAAAATCAACACTTAAACTTAAAAACAAGCCGTTAAAGGGTGAAAACCCAAACTAGCCCCCAAACGACCCCGTAGGAGGCACGAACACCTCGCACGAGACCAATGTTACTTGTTGGAACTGACCGCGTAGTCCCGGGTCTCCCGGTTTGAGAGTATGACGATAATTTGGAAAAATCACACTTAGAGTTAAAAACAGGCTGTTAAAGGGTGAAAACCCAAACCGGCTCCCAATCGACCCCGTAGGAGGCACGAACACCTCGCACGGGACCAATGTAACTTGTAGGAACTGACAGCGTAGTCCTGGTCTCCCGATTTATGAATAGGATGATAATTAACAAAAATCAACACTTAAATTCCAGTCATATATGTAATTTTTTTGTTTTGAGTATTTTTTTTAAATTATTGGGTTACTAATATCGTATCTTTTTTGTATTCTATTTTTTTTGCAGGATAACAGTTTATCGTTGGTTTTTATTCACGTGGAACACACAAAGAACTCAATGGTTTACAACAAGGGGTTTATTAATGATTCCATTTTTTTGTCATGACCGTACGGTCTTTTGTTGTTTTATTATTGACTTTTATGGCCATGCGGGCTTTTGTAAGTTAATTGTTGTATTTTGTGGCCGTGCGGGCTTTATGTTAGGCAGGTTTTGTATTAACAGGTTTTGGAATGTCCAGAAAATAGAGGAAACTCTGCCCAATTTTTTTGGGCCTGTGAGCTGTTAAAGACTTGTAATAATTTGAAGTTTGTATGTACATTAGTTTATTAATAACGCGCAATATTATTAATTTATGAATTTTGTGCATTCAAATATTTTTTTTTAAATAAAAAATTTGGCACAGTTCAAAATCGTGGCAAAAGTGTATCATATTTTGGCACGGTTTTGAACTGTGTCAATTTTTTTTAAACCATCTTGAATCTGGCACAGTTAAAAACTGTGCCAAAAGTGTGCCAAAAATATCAAATTCTGGCACGGTTTAAAAGTGTGCCAGAAGTGTTCCTATTTTGTTGAATCTGGCACAGTTAAAAACTGTGCCAAAAGTGTGCCAGAAATATCAAATTCTGGCACGGTTTAAAAGTGTGCCAGAAGTGTTCCTGTTTGGCTGAATCTGGCACACTTTTGAGCCGTGCCAGAAAAAAAATCCCATTTTGGAACACCTGATTCTGGCACAGTTCAAAACCGTGCCAGATTTGATCTGGCACAGTTTTAAACCGTGTCAGAATCCTGTTTTTGGTGTAGTGAACTTGGATGATACCGGGATAAGCAAGAAGGACCCGGAGCCGTAGGGTGAAAAGCCCAAAATAACTGGCCAGAGCATATGGTGCGCATAGCCGTAAGTGTGGAGCCCGTTAAAGTATACGGGCATTAAAAGATTTTGAGAAAAGATAAAGGAATAATGAACATGTCAAGAAATGGGTTGTGTGATGAAATGTGTAAATACAACCTAACTTGAATGAATTAATAAATAATTCGGTAAAGGTCATATAGATAAGTAAATATGAAATTGATTAATGTGTATGAGGTAAGAAATAAAAAGGTAAAGTATGTATATAAATGGGTGGTTAAGCAACCTAATTGGCTCAAGCCCTGATTTAACACAAGAATGCTTTGAAAAAGTTTTTTCACAAGTTTAAGTGAGTATTTTCTAACACGGTATGGCATGTGTTAAAGGGGGTGATTTCCAATAAAAATATTTATATAAATTGATCAAAGTAAAAAGGGGTAATTTTGGTAAAGAAATGGTTATCGGATAGTTCAAGTGGAGTTGTTTGAATATTTAACAGCGTTCTTTAAATAATGGGATGAATATCAAATGAGAAAAATGAAGTCTTTTATAGGATTAAGGTAAATTAATCTGGATAAATATGGTTTTTCGAAAGTAAAACTGTTTCATACTTAAAGTATATGTATACATACGTTTATATATATACAAGGTAGTTGCGTGTACACGTAGGCATAACGTGTTAGAGTCTTCTTTCTGTCGCTCGATTCTATACTTCATTTGTATATTTCCCATTGAGCATCGACTCCCACCTTTTTTTTGTTACGACAGGTTGGGAGCGGTTTTATATTTTGAGAGCGTTATACAGGTAAGTACTTTCTTTATTTTACATTAGTGGCTCTGTATGCTTATACTTCAGGGTATTTTCCATGGGTCCCTGGCGTAGTTTATTTTAAAATTAGAATCGCATGCTAAACAAGTGAATTGTTAATTAAAATAAAACTGGACTAGCATTATTATATAGGTTGTTTCATTGCAGTTCACACGTAATGCTCCAATCGGTCCGGGTTGACTACAGGTAACCCATAAATTCGGGTCGAGGCGTTATAAATCGTATCAGAACTTTAGGCTTAAGGGTTCTTTGGGGAGTGATGTGGTAAGGTTGGTAGTGGATCTTTCGACGTCGGTGTAGGTTTGGGTCGGTCACACTAGTTTGGTGACGATTTTAGTTTGTGTCCTCGATGGTGACGTCAAAGAGGTTAGCACGACAAGTAAGTTAGTGCCAAAAGGCATACAATCAAGTTAGTTTTTATTAATTGCGCTAGTTTTTATTAATTGCTTTCGCGCTTCTAATTAAGTATGTTATTAATTTACGGGTGTCCATAAAAGCTGATTAGGTATAAATTATTTATCCGCATAATTTAGGCATTTTTATTATCTCGTGTGATGTAATTAGGGTGAATTTATCTCATATCATTACTACTGACCTTTTCCTACAAGTACATTGTGTTTCGCGTATTTCTCTTGAGTTTACAGGTATTTCGTGCAAGCAAATGAAAGATAAAACAAGAGAGAAACCATAATAAAGATCGAAAAGAAAATAATAAAAGTCAATGGGAAATTTCATAATTTTATGGCTAGAATTCGTATGAGGAGTCAACTGAAAAGTTTAAGATCTTTAAGTCACAAGAACATAGGAAAAACGACACATCAATCCGAGTTACGATGAAGAAGTTATGCTTGTTTGAAGATGAATAATCAAAGAGGCAAAACTAAGAAATGTTGAAAGTAGAACCGGTTCGGTTATGAAGTAGAACCGGTTCGATATACTAGAAAATAGAACTGGTCTGATTTTGAAAGTAGAACCGGTTTGAAAATCCATTGAGCGAAATTTTAATAGTCATCCACATAATTTTTAGAGTTGGTTTTGGTTAAAACACTTAGAAAAATGTGGGGGCTTTATTAGATATTCATTGTAGACGAATAATAGTTAGTTTTTACATGGGTTTGAGAGGATCTTGAAGGCAAGAACCCTAGGAGTAATACTTTTCAACAATTGATTATCTTCTACGATATTTCAAGGGGTTTTCATCAATACAAGTATAGTTTCATTACTGCTTTCCATTTTTCTCATTATTTTTATTTATGATTGACTACTTCCTTACTAGAAGTCTTCTCTATATTTTTGATTGCAATTTTTACGTAATAATGCTTCATGCAACATGGATATCATGTTTAAGTGTAATTCTACCATGCCTGGCTAGATTTCTAGAGGGTTGGGGTACATGAACCCCACCTAGGTAACTCGTTGGGTATAAAATTAAATAAAAATATGGAGATAAATTGAAGGTTTGATATTTTTTTGAAACACATATTATAGATATCTTAACCTCGTTTGCCCTGGGTAATTGATGTATTTGAGAGTATAATATGCGCCCTGGCAATCTAATCCTTCACGGTAGATTTACTATTGATTAATTATTGTGCGGAGTTAAATCCTCGTATAGTTAATTCTTTGAAAGATTTAATGTTTTCTTTAAATTATTAATATAATTTTTGAACCTTTTATATCCAACGAACTTACCGACGGTGTCGAACAGTGTACCCTAATCCCACATTCTCATGTAGGTAAGACAACTTCGTTAGTATTACATGCGCAATTAAGTCATTAGTTTAATTTATTTATTTTATGTAATACCCCATATTTTTATGACTTTTAAATTATGGGATTAATTAAATTAAATTGGGATATATTAATTTAATATTAATCTGAATTTTAAAATAAATATTCACTAGCGTGACGAGAGTTAGTAATTATTGGTAAGAATTATGTTGAATATTACTAGATGAGTAAAAATAATATATGAGATTGAATTTATTAAAATTATCGCGAGGGAATGTAACAACCCTCACTTTTGAGAACCTATTTTATATTTATTTACTATGTGAAGTAATTATATATAAAATATTGGAATATGGAGTAAGTATTAATTTAATGAATAAAAGTTAATATTTACTAAAATGTTGCATATTTACCTTATGTGTAGGTAAATATCACCATGTTGTGTTTTATTATGTCATAAGATTGAAAATGACATTATGGTTTAAAATGAGACCAAAACTTAAAATGAGTTATAAAATTTCCAAATGATAATTTGGAGGGCGTAATTAGTTCCGGAAGGTGCGAGATAGTCAAAATAAGTGTCGCATTGTATTTTGATGTTTCGGGCACTTTTGATTGGTTATAGCTTAAATGTGTAGTTGCGGATCATTTTATCGCGGTATTAATCATATAAGTTGGAATTTTAGACTAATGCCACGATTTAGTCTTTCTAAGCCTTTCATTTCTATTTAGTGTATATACTAACCTAGAGAGAAAGAGAGAAGAGGAGAACTTTGGAGAGAGAGAGGAAAAAGGAAGAAATTGAAGATTGGAGTTTTGATCTTGCATTCACCTTCCAAAATCTGAGATTTCCTACACCAAGGCAAGTTTTCTACTTGCTATTATGTGATTTAAGTTGGATAATTAGTATTGATAGTTGTGGATTAGTTATGGTTTAATTTTCATGGATTTATGGGTTTTGAATCCTTGGAGGTTGATTTGGTAGGATATTGGTGTAAATCATTATTGTTTGATGCATTAATAATCAGTTGGTGGAAATAAATGAGATTAGTTTGGGTAGTTTGGAGTTGGGTGAATTTTAGGAGTCCAAGACTCCATAGCCAAACTTGGCAAATTCACAGGGGCGAATCGATTCGGCCCCTAGGCGAATCAATTCTCTTAGGGTCAGTTTCCAGGTCTGGGTACTCAAATCGATTCGGGTTAAGGACGAATCGATTTGACATTTACAGAAAGTTGGGTTTGTTACCCGAATCGATTTGATTTTTGGGAAAATTGATTCGTCCCTAGGGCGAATCGATTCGGTTTCTGCAGTTTTGAGTTATTTTTTTTAACTCAATTTTTATCCTTTTTCTTTAGGCTTAGGACTTTGGAACCTTCTTATATGAAGTAAACTTAGAGTCCTAGGGTCTTAGTTGAGTTTGGTCACTACCCTAGATTAGATTTGGTTCATTTGGGATTCATTCCATGGGTGCATAAAGTGATGTTTAGGCATTACTTTCCTTTTTGCAAATTATTAGGAGTTTAGGAGTTATAAGCTCATACTTAGAGACTTTAGGGGCTCACTGGAGGTATGTATAACCTTGGGACTTGAAGAATTATTGTGATCACTTGGAGAATAATTTGGGACTTAAAATATGATGAATATTAATGAGAATATTCAATGATTATGGTTTCAGATAAAATGAAACATACATGTGATTAATGGAAATGAAAAGGTGATTTAAATGGTAAATGTTAATTTACTTAAACACACCTCTCTAAATGCTATCATAAGGGAAGCTCGCGCATGAGGTGATGTCCCCTGACTAGTGAATGCAGGGAGACTATAGTCCTCGGCCATATGCAGGATTGTTATATGTTTTATTCTGCGCTAGTGAGGTAATTCCGGGTGTGGTTATGACTCACTCGCAGGCATATGGCCACTTCCCCACGTGCGTTAGGTGCCCAGGTTGTCGTGTTTGATAGGCCTTGGAAGATGATAGTCATTTAGGGGCGCGCTTAGTGGGAAAACTCGGAGGGGCGGTCTTAAAATCGTTATATCTATAAGAATATAACCTTTCTAAATTCAAGTGGGACTTGAAATATGTAAATTGCCACAAAATGTATGATGGTAATTATATTCCTGTTAAGGAATGAGAATTGAAATGAAATGATGAATAATGATGGATACTTTCAATTAATGAAGTTTAATTATATTTCCTTGCATAATTTAATAAAAAGTTATGATTATCTAAATTGCCTTTTTATGCTTTGTGATTAGGTTGTTAGATTCTCATCTTCATCATTCATGATTAACTGTTCATATCTATCATGCTTCTTATTCATCTGGGAATCATATAAAAACCGGACCCTGACCCGTTCACTTTCCTTATTGTGCTTGGAACTTGTATCCGCCCAGGTGCCCCGCCGCAAGGGCGCCCGTTGTGATATTCCTACTCCAAAGCTTTCGAGGAGATGTAAGACTTTGCGGATATTACAGGATGTGTTGTTAGACGCCTTCATTTTTGTATTCTAGATATGATCGGGTCTTTCACTCGGGCGTGTGGCCCAAACTTTTGTAACTGTTTAATGAATGTGTTATGTAATTTATTGAACTGTTGTAATACGTTGTATGTAACTGTGGACCGACAGCATATTCGGTCCTCTTATTGTATATTTGTTATGGTTGTAATATAAGCTCTTTTGGAATTCCACTTTCTCTTCAGATTGGGTTGTTTAAATTATTTCCTTAACTTGTAATAAATTTTGGCAACCCATTTTCTGAATTATTGGGTGGTTTTCCCATATACTAAATTTTTTGTTGTGATGCTGAGAATGATTTCCATCCATGATTCCGTTATGTTGGAGTATCGGGCTGGCCACCCCTTATTTCGGATCACGGGTTGTCACAGGGAATAAATACGACAATTACAGAAATTGAGTCGGGACGTGCATGTGTCGTGTCGGGACTAAATTAATGAAAAAAGTGAATTAATTTTATGTCACCCGTATAGTCGTTTCCAGTGTGCCATTGTGTCTAGAAGGGTTGAGTTAGTTAGAAAAGTGTACCAGGGAATTTAGTTTGGGTCCCGAGACTATTTTAGGCCCAACTGGCATCTCGGGAGGGTATTTTGATCATTTTGTATTTTTGAGTGATTAAACCCACGAATTTTCCCTAGTTATATCAGCTATTAGAGTTAGCCTTTTAAGGTTATCAATGACAGAAACATAGAATGGACATTAGAGAAGAAAGAAGAGATCTCTTCAAGACTAGATCACAATCTGTAACACCTTTTTCAAGAATAACACCACCGGGTCATAGATCATAAGACGAGGAACGCAGCCATACCTTTGTCACCAACAGATCAGACCTTTGATTCCCAGGCAAGTATCTATCTTGCTATTTCCTAATTAATATTTCACCCATGTTAGAATAGGATTGAGAATACATGTTTTTATGGAAGAATTATATAAAATTAGGAGATTTTAATCACATGTTTTAGGAGAAATTCATGAAATGTGGAAGTCTTGTAACATGTAGAGGATTACCTAGGAATTGTAATGGTTTAATAGAATGAAAGCTAGAAGAGGAATGAGAATTTTGGAAATCTATTCAAAACTAGGGTTCTTGATAATTCTGCTGAATTGGCCCTTTTAATTCGATGTCTTTGATGAATTCTTACATGCTTTAGGTAGTAAATCATGTAGATAGCTATATATAATCAGTGGTTTAATTATTTGGGAGATTGGGAATCATTAATGGTGTTTTGGAGAAATTTCATGGATGAAACCCATAAGTTGGATTAGCAAATTCTGGGTAAGAACTGCTCGATTGATCGATCGACTCAAGAATGTCGATGGATCGACTGATCGATGGATTGACCCCCTTTCATCGATCGATCGATCCCTCCTGGAAATTGAATGTTTTTGCTTTTTTTTTTAATTCGGATAAAATGCATAGGAGCCCTTAAATATTATTTAAAGAGCATAGTGGGCCATGAAGAGGACCAGTAGGGTCTAAATAGGTTCCATTTAATATAATTTTATACGGGATGTAACTGTGGGATAATGGGGGTATGCCATATATTAGAAATTGTGCATACGTTAACCAAGGAATTGAGAGATTTAAGAAGGACTTAGGCTGGTATGTTAGTGAGGGTGTACCTACTGAATTTACCTTTAGGAAGAGAGAATACTTCGAGGGACGACAAGTAATTATGAAATGATTATAATTGAGAATAAAAAGAGATGAGTTCTTTATACGTAAGAATTGGGTAAAATTGTACTACGTACGGTTAAAAATATTATTATGGGTCGTGGGTGAACCTAATTGGAGAATGTAAATATTTATATATATGATCGAGTGTTTGTGTACATATATTGAATGTATATATTTGTGTATAATCATACCCGCGCTACTTGCTATCACAGAGGTTGCCACGCCGGGACAGTCTTATCTCAATGGGACCTTTATGGGGGATATTGACTTGTACCCTAGAACATAGAATTACTGGGTATAGGCTATCTGAGAATGATATTCAGATGGTCCTAAGAGACGTGAGGGGTATGTGATGACCTCTTAGTGAATTGGAACTATGCTTCGCCTCCATTTTGTGTGTATTATGTTAATACAGTTCGAGAGTGATTCCAAAATAGTATTTCCCTTAGTATGAGAGATACGGGAACTTGATAGCAGAGTATGCCAGCACCATAGATTTTATATGGGGTGTCGATAGTATATATATTATATGCGTGATTAATATATATACGTCTATATGGAATTCTTCTACTGTGCGTATAAGTAGATAGATATTGAATAAATGCTCCAAAATTTTATTAAGTGTTCGGAAACTTTACAACATTATTAAAAAATACATAATCGACGTAAGTAATCATGAAGAGACTGATCTCTAAACTAAAATCATAGACTTGTAACTTCTTGAAATAGATTTATAGGAGATGAATTAGATAGAATTATAAGGCATTTTAGTAGTACGGTAGGCGTGCACACTATATGAGAGGTGAGAATTCTCAAGAGAGTGTCGTGTACTAACATGGTTGTCATATTAGCTGGTAAGCATTTTAAATACTTGCTAAACTATTTTAAAACTATTACACACTCGGGCTCTGACCCGTTTCCTGTCATCTTTTCTCTCTCTTATACATATATATATATATATATTACAAGTTTTCAGCCACAGGGGTGTCAGGCTTGGATCTTTGTACTGTTGACGTGCTGCAACTAGTGTGGGAGTTGTAGGTCTTTGCAATAGACGACTTCATCCTTGTCTTCACAGTCTTTCATTTAGTTTTCATTAGATAGGGCATGAGTCGCCCATTTCCAGTTTTATCTAGTTCAGAGTGATTTGTACTCTTGATTTATTTCAGTATTCTGTATTAGTTGGGATTACTTTTGATTATTACATTGTCCTGCGATTTGGGTTATTTTATTTGGATTAAGTTATCTCGCATGTGCTTTCATTCGGATGGTTTGGTTTTAATACTATCATTTGTATTCGTGAGAATGGTTTCATGGTTGATAATAACAATCGGATTTAATTTTTAAACTTAAATGTTTTGACACTTAGCTTAATTATTTATTAAGTGATTAATAAAGAAAATTGTTTTTCGACAGTGATGTTAAGAATGAGCTAACCGGACACTTTGAGTTAATTTAATAAATGACTAATCACCCGGTATTTAATTAGGCGGGGTGTCACATTTTAGTTAATTGAAAAATCTCAAAACAATCATCATTTTCTTCCTTCCTAGAGTCTACCATAAGGTTAATCGTCTTCCTTATCCGTCGTTACGTATTCACGTCCTATTCTGTGTTCGATACCCGACTTTCTCGTAATATTATTTACGCGATCGGTTTACACCTGAGCCGATATAAGCACGCACTAGAGACACTTTTAAAATCGCGTCAAATTCTAATAGTGGTGACACCGTGGTTTTTAGTGTGAGGTTTCCTCTTCTAGCCTTTGATGACGTAGAATATTTTGAAATGATGATAGAGTGAGAAGACGCCCATTGGACAGGTAGCACAAATCATGTATAGTCAACTGTAGAGGTCGATAGTTGGAGTGTTTTAACTAAGTTATGGTGATTGTGATTTCAAATTGCATATAGCCTTAGGTGAGGAACTTATGAGAGGCCAATGTCGATGATAAGAGTAGGAAAATTCTATCCTTGGGGTAATACCGAGATTGATGGATAATTCTATGAACTTGTAAATTTGTGTGGGTCAATGCTTGAGGATGAGTCGGTCTTAACTGATAGGGTACTATCCTTGTGAGTAAGTTCCTTAGTGATTGTTAGCTAATGAATGTATCTCATAGGTCGATATTTGGGTGAATGGATAGCAATCCATGAAATAAATATGGATAAGTCTTAGAATAACAGAATCGCTTTGAAGGAATATTGGTTGGTAAGGTATCGTTTAGTCTTGGTGTCAGTTGCTTAGGTATACTTGGTATCCTTAGGAAGCGAATTGAGTATGACAATCTGGGATGTGTTGTGTTCGGTAATAAGGCGTGGGAAATTTAGTGATGACCTTGGGATACCAACTATATTAAAGGAGCCGTTTCATATAGTCTTGGGTGAGGCTACCAAAATTTAATATAGACAAGTAGTACAACCTTTTGAGGAGAAGTTAAAGCTTTAGGATTTGGTGTGATAGCCATTGTCTCTAGGGGACCAATGTAGTGGGGATCATGATAGATGTTAACGAGTACTAAGGATGCAGTAGAGATTTTGGCCAACGAAGTTATAGTTGAGTCCGTACGTATAGCAGATTTTGATGAGGTATTGAAGCATGAGGGTATTGACATGGGTCGACAGTAGATGTTAAAGTAACACTAGTAGAGGAATATTGAAACCTTGGGTCATGTGTTAGACTCGTGAGTATTCATGGGTGTGCATCCAAATAGTACGAGGAACCCTTTTATGTAGTGACTCGGCTGGACGTCATGTGGAGTCAATTGAATTGAACTTTGGGATAGATAACAGTAATCAATGACGATGATAGTTGTAATGAGGCAAGTGTGTCATCAAAACGGGTACTGCTTAAGAAGACGCCAGGGTATGACTGTAGTATAATAGAGTGAGATAGCAAGCTGGGTGTATCCGGTTGATGACATCATCATTAATGAGATGGGCAAGGTCGGTGTTGAAAAGGGTGTTGGCATTCGCCGATCGGGATGGATCGTATCCTTTAAAAACTTAAGTAGTAAGCCTTAGCCTCAAGGAGGTAAGTCAAGCGTTGACTTCCTATGAAATGTTAGGTTCTATGTTGTTCCCTTCTCTAGGAAATGAGTGGGTTGCAGACAGATTCATCCCAATTCAAGATGTTTGGCTATGATAGGAACCGGTGAGCAGTTCAGGGGGAGAGGTGATCTCCTAATGTACGACGTAGGCTCACCTTTCGTAAAACATATCGGTTATGTGTTAGTAGGATCCCTTCAGAACGATTGTTATCATTTCCAATTCTTGCGTGTCTCTTTCGATTACATAATGGGAAACTATATTCCAAAAAATAGGATAGTCCGAACATGTACCACGATATGGTACAATGTGATTTGGCCCAGTAGAGCACGGTCGGATCTGGCTTGGTCTATGTAGCTCGGTAACTAGGTGCGCTCTTGTCTAAAAGTTTGCTCGCTATTGAATTACGCACCGTGTGCGGGTAACTACGCTTTCAGCTGCACGGTTGGCCATAATATTTATTTTTCCTAGAATAACAGTCTAAGGTTTGATCGACACGACCGTTAGAGGCTTTGGTTACAGAGAGCATGATGTTGACTTGAGGTCATTAGAGAAGGTTGGGACTCTAGGAAGTTAGCACTACTGATTGGTTGTCACTGTGAGAAGATTGTGTAATACTCAGATATGCATTCGATAGTCAGACGGTTGGGTTGTGACGTAGTAATGTATTGCCCCTTGATGAGAGAAATCAGAATTTAAGGTGAATATCAAACTTGAGAAGGTTTATGTTATTTAATGATTCGAGAGTTTGAGAATAAGCAGAGTGTGTTGTCCTAAGGATTTAGTAATTTCTTGATGATGAATCGGGTATTGATTGTGTCGCGGTTTACTCTTGGGACGAGTATTAATCACGAGAGAGTTTTACTAGTAGGGGCACTGTTATGCTTTGAGTGTTAGCAAAGGAAGTCTCAGGACTCGACTAAGTATGATCACTGAAAAGAAGGAATTTGAGAACTGTTAGGAAAATTTGAAGACTAGCTTGAGGGTGAGCATTAAATCATGTTGTCTAAAGAGACTTTTGGTGGTAAACTCGTAAATGAATGTATATTGTTGTCTTAATAATTAGAGGGATTAATGATGTGGTCTTAGGGGACTTTGGTGACTTAGAGTAAGCTTGAGGACGGTATGGGTCTATAATTCTGGGGACGAAATTCCAAAGGAGGGAAGTTTTTAATACCCCGATTTTTGGTTAATTAGTTAAAACAAAAACTACGTGGTGTGGATGGAGTAACTACGAAAAGTTTATGTAAAATATGCACAAACAAGGGTTACTTGGACTTTACACATATTTTAGAGGTCGTACGTAGGGTTACATGTCGCATGCATGACATCGCATGGGAATTAATCGACATTGTTGGCGAACTAAAGTAATTATGTGAATATTAGAAAGTCTATTAATTTAAGAAGAACTTAGTGGGCGACATTGGAATTTATTAACGATATATATGCATATCGATTTAAGTGGTATTGGTTTATATAAATCGTGCATTTGGAATGAAATAAAGTGGGAGCTAAATTATAACACTATCAAGAAACAAAACAAAATAAATAAATATATATATCACGCCGGCGTCGCATAGAAGAAGAGGGGTAGGACAAATTCCACATAAAGGTAAATGAAGTCTAATATCTTAACAGTAAAAATGAGGTGGTTCGTTGTTTGCCAAGAGAAGAACAAAGAAAGACATCGGTAGGTCCCTTGGTCAGAAGTTGTAGGCGGATGGGTAGTCTGATGATTTCTCCAGTAGGTATGTTAAGAATTCTCTTCTTTGACCTTTAGAACTTAAGATGGATCATAGTCTTATAATTGATAGGATTCCGTTTCTAACCGATTTGACTTGCTGCATTAAATGAACTAATAGGATCAATATTAGGCCTTAGTTTTCCCTTAGCTTTAGGAGATTTTATTGGTGATTGGTTTGATAGTGACTTGACCCAATATAATCAATCCACCGATTGTACTTTGATCCCCAATAGCTTTTGGTTTTCTTCCCTTAGATAATAGATTGTTACAAGGTTTGATAGTTGTATAAGGACAACAAAACGGGAGGTTAAAACCTCCTCCACGCGGGTATCGATAGCTAACGCTATAAGGTGTAAACAAGGGGGGGAACAAACACTGTCATCTTGCGAAGAGTGGCATTAAAAGTTAATCCCAGCCGTTGGTTCATTTTTAGGTTATATATATAATACCAATATGTTTCTTCCCCTGATAAAAATTTCGGCCAAATAACAGTATAGGAAACTCCCTCCCAAACTAAAAATCCCCTGTTAAAGAGGGACACTCCAAATTATTTTCCTCTTCTCCTTCTTGTCACAAAAATCAACGTAGGCTTAAGGAACTAATATAAAACCCTTGTGTGCAAACTCTAAACCTTTGTGTAGGGATAAAATGTTAAGTTTGAGTGTAAAAAGGGAGGTTTCAAAACTAAAACTTCTAGAGGTGGTGAATATACACACACACACACACATATATATATATATATATATATATATATATATATATATATATATATATATATATATATATATATATATAAATATATTGTGGTGTTTTGAAGAGGGTTTTAATGGATCTTTCATAAAGACAAGTTTGGTGGAACTAGACTATCCCTCTAAAACCACCTTAGGAGGTGGGTGGTTGTCATATTCTTTGATCTTTCATGTCTTTCATTGTTGGAGCACTGTTTGAGATGGAAAAATCTACTCTTAGATTAAGGAGTCTATTTGTGTATTTGTAGTCTTATTATTGTGGAATGTTAAGAGTAATATTAGTATAAACATGACGATGGATTTTCAAGTACAACTAATAATAAATATTTTTATGGGATAAAAATGTTTAGAAAATGTCATTTTTGTTGAAGACTAATGACGAACATATTTTTAAAGTTTCTTGAAATAAAGTGTGAATTTATGAGAATTGTGTATTTTCCAGAAATTGGATATTAAATATTTATGAAATAAAATGTTTGAAATGATGTTAATCTTGCGAAAATGTTTACGAAATTAACACTCTTAAGCTTCTTGCAAAAATGGAGATTTTATGAACAAATGGACATTTGTTGAGTTTAAGGAAGTTAAAAATGTCTTTATGTCTTGAAAAGCACGTTTGTTGAAAATAGTATAAATTTCTATAATGAAATATAGGTTTAACACATGTAATAGGATTTTAGGATTTAAAGTCAACTTTCTCATGCACATAAACTTGTAGCATTTTGAAAATAAATATATGAACAAGTTTAAATAAAGTCTTATTTGGTTTTAATATAAATAAGACAAATAAAATTTTTAGTCTTCAAATTGTGTGGGAAAAAGGATTTTGAAAATATGAATAATTTTGGGTGTAAGACTACATGTGTTAATAAAAAGATGTGGTAATTTCTAATAAAAAGTAGTTTTCAATTGTAGTTGGATTTCTTTGATAAAGAATGTAAGTTTAATATGTAAAAGGTGCTATTTTATGTATTAAAGGTGTTAAAGTAACAAGTGTGAAAGTTGGAGAAAAGTGTGACATTGTAAAGTATTAAAATGGCTAAAAGTATTTTAAATGTTAAGTTGGAAACTTAATAATCATTTTGGGAAATAACACTTGTTAAATGACTAAATTACAAGTTTTGGTAAACAGGGTAAACTGGTAAATTTACTTAAAAAGAACATTTTTATGAAATAAAAATGAAAATAAATAATGTTACACTATTGGGGATGAAATCGACATAAGTCCTTATGATGTAAATGATTTTGGTGTAAAATCAACGTAAGTATATAAAGGATAAGAATTGACTAATTCAAAGTGTATCACGAGTTGGGTGAAACCCCGGGTTTGGCTTTGGCCGAGTAAAAGTAAAGAAGTGGAATAAGGTGGTCTTTTGTAAAATATTAAAAACATTAAAAGGAACTCGGATGACACAGGGATAAGCAAGAAGGCCCCGGAGCCCTAGGGTGAAAAGTCCAAAATAACTGGCCAAAGCATATAGTGTGTATAGCTGAAGGTGTGGAGCCCATTGAAGTATGCGGGTTTAAAAGATTCCAGGAAAAGATAAAAGAATAAGGAACATGTCAAGAAATAGGTTGTGTGGTGAAATGTGTTAATACAATCTAACTTGAATGAATTAATAAATATTTTGATAAAGGTCAAATGGATAAGTAAATGTGAAATTGATTAATGTTCATGAGGTAAGAAAGAAAAAGGTAAAGTGAGTGGATAAATGAGTGTTTAAGCAACCTAAGTGGTTCAACTCGTGATTTAACACAAGAATGTATTGAAAAAGGTTTTTAACTTAAATGGGTATTTTCTAACACGGTGCGTGTGTTGAAGGCACTGTTCTAAAAAACCCGCCTAGGCTCCGCCTAGGCACGCCTAGGCTTGAGGCTTGGGAGAAACGCCTCGCCTTAAGTTTTTCACGCCTTATTCTTGGTAAAACCCTTAAGGTGCATTTTTTTTCTAAAAAGAACAATGCTTTAGTGAAATAATATCGTCTTTTAAAGAATTTTTTTACAAACCAGACCATTATCTCATCCAAAATAATCAAATAGTACTTTAATTTGTAAATATTCAGACATATTTTTATGTTATGTACAATTTTAGTTTTTAATAGCCTTGTTATGGTTAAAAAATATTAAAATATATTAAGAAGGCCTAAACGCCTTTTGACGCCTTTTTACGCCAAGGCCCGCCTAGGCTTCAAAGGCTTAAGGCTTGGCCTCCACGCCTCGATCACGCCCCGCGTTTTTTAAAACCTTGGTTGAAGGGGGGTGATTTTCATTGAAAATGCTCATATAGATTGACCAAAGTAAAAATGGGTAATTTTAGTAAAGAAATAGTTGTCGGATAATTCAAGTGGAGGTTTTTGAATATTTAACCTCGTGTGTTAAATAATGGGATCAATGTCAAATGAGAAAAATGAAGTCTTTTACATGATTAAGGTAACCTGATATGGATAAATAAGGTTTTTCGAAAGTAAAATTGTTTCTTGCTTTAAGTATATGTATACGTACATTTATATATATACAAGGTAGTTGCATGTGCATGTAGGCATAACGTGTTAGAGTCTTCTTTCCATCGTTCGATTCTATACTGCATTTGTATATTCCCCACTAAGCATCAACTCACACCCTCGCTTTGTTATGGCAGGTGGGGAGCAATTTCATATTTTGAGAGCGTTATACTGGTAAGTACTTTCTTTATTTTACGTTCGTAGCTATGTATGCTTGGACTTTGGGGTGTTCCCCATGGGTCCCTCACATAGTTTATTTTGAAACTGGAATCGCATGCTAAACAAGTGAAATGTCAATTAAAATAAAACGGGACTATCAACATCATATAGGTTGTTTCATTGTACTTCACACATAATGTTCGGGTCGGGTGGGTTGACTACGGATAACCCATAAATTCGGGTCGGGGACTATAACACTCAAGCATCTACTAAGAATAATCAATACGCCTTAACACCAGTCATATAGCCCCATACCTAAAGCTATATGAAATAATTAGCCCGTAAACCTTACACAAATACAACTGGAATTTTGGCACATAGTTTTTACGGTAATCCTAACCAAGTCAAACTCGTCATCATCGCATCAGGGTATTGGTCTCGATTGCTCGTTCCCCATAAGAATATCCCCTCTAGTACATTTTCACGAGTACTCACACCCGGTATGTTGTACATAATACACAAAATAAGTAATCCTACACAATACTAGTCTTAATTTCAACTTTAACTCCTTCATTAACCTCTTTTAATTAAGAATTTCTGTTTCAAATTAAATGTCATTTGATCTCCTCGTTCGAACTAGAATAAACAGGTAATTTTGAACGAGTTCCAAGTGTCGTTCAACCGAGGACCTAACTGTCATTCAAACGAACTCTTTTTTCGTTCTAACTAGGCTATAATCTCATTCGAATGAGATTTGACTAGAATCATCATCTTCATAGCGAAAATCTGCCATTGTTAACACTAATAACTTCATTCTAAACCTATAGACATCCCCAAACTTCAATTTTTAGATGAATAATTCATCCAAAAACATTTTAATGGTTTTATATTAATCTTACACCAATTTTAGATACAAATCACAATTATCAGCCCAAGAACCCTAACATAGAATTATATCCCAAATTCACCTGATTACTAATTTTCTTGAGAAATTAACTGTGACACCCCGACTAATTAAATACCGGGTAGCTACTCCTTTATTAAATTAATTCAAAATGCCAAGTTGGTCCAGTTAATAGCATCACTGTCGAAAAACATTTTAGTGATTACTAACCACCTAATATTTAAAAAGTAAGTGCCAAATTTTAATTAAAGTCTGATTAACATGCAACAAGTGTAATAAAGAATAATAACACCATTCACCATAATGAAGTAAATAGAATAACCATCACATAATGTAAAATAAAGTCTGGAGGAAAAACTCCTCACTACAATCCCACAACTGAAATAAGTAAACCGAAAACTAAAACAGTACATGCCAAAGTCTGAAAACTGTAATGGAAATGTAACTCTAATAGAAATGGTCAACATGCCCTACAACTGATAGATGATGAATCTGGAATCCAAGTGATAGAAGCGTCTACAAGAAAATCCCTGTAGCTTCCACAAATAGCTACATCTCGTCACCTGAATGAGTATCCTATTCATGGTGTCCTTGTGGTTGGGCACCTAAAATGGTTTTACAAGAAAAGTAGTTTTGAAAAGCAAACGGGTCAGAGCCCGAATGTGGAGTTATATTTTAAAACCTGCAAGTGCTTTAAAAACATTTAAAACATTAAATGCAAAGTACATGTTAGGACGTGCACTCACATGATATTCTCACCTCTCGTCTAACTGTGCACTCCTAACGTAAGTACCCATCTATAACGATACAAACCACTAGCTAAGTGCTATTCTATTTAGCTAGACTGCCATAGGTCCTACCCTTATTACTCGGTTCTATTATAACGCTCGTAATTAAGTAGGGGTTTAACATAACTCAGATGCTCAATATGCCATATATATAACCATCAGTTAACTCGTTATATTTCTCGAAACAATACCGTAATTATTCACAACAATAACATAAAGGTTCCCATTAATTAAGTGTATATTATTCACATCATAAATATACAATATAAGCACCCCGAGAACTAAGCTGCGGTGCACACATACTCTGCTATCCATCCCGGTACATCACGTACATAAGGATTACATATTCCGAATCTCTCAGGAATAGTTCACAGATAACAACATCACAAACAATGGAGGCGAACACAGTCACATCACATGGGTCACGCACATACCTACGCTCCCACGATCAGCGGACTTATTAATATCCCAATAAGTCTTTCTATGACCTATGTTCATCAAGGTAACCAGTCTAAATCCGGGAAACACAAGGATTAAAGGTCCCTAAGCGAACGCAAACCTCCCGTGATAGCAAGTATGGTAGGTATGTCATACACACAATTCATATACCAATACTAAGTAAACACACGTCTTAGTAATCCCGTAGTTTAATTGTAGTATCATTCTCATTCTCGTACCAATATATAAGTTACACACTTTATACTATTCCGATTTATAATCATACGCACCATAATTTATTCTCACGTCGTAGTAGCCACTCAAGTCTCAACCCAATCCGTCCATTTAATATACTCTCGTATATAATTTCCCTCTCATAAATACCCAAATGTCCCAATTCTATCATTACAACATCAACGGAATGATATCTATATCCTCGAACAAGTTTACGGGACTCCAAAAATCAAAACAGTCCAAAAAGACCCAAACTGTCAACTCGTTAGAAGTCTCGTTCGAACGAGACTGTTCGAACGAGATTCCACTGTCGGCTCGTTAGAAGTCTCGTTCGAACGAACTGTAACTTCTAACGAAATCTCGTTCGAACGAAGTTATCGAACGAGGCTCCCTTTCGTTAGAACGACCGGTCGACTCGTTAGAAGCTCGTTCGAACGAGTTCGTTCGAACGACCTGGGCAGGGGCTTCTAACGACCTACGAGATTCGTCCCAGAATTGTCTAATCTCGTTTTTTCACCATTCTTACTCCTCCAATCTCTTCTAAAATTCGTTCCAACAATGTATTAAGTTCTTTAATCATCCTCAAACATGCTAAGGTCATGTACTAACATCTTTTAAGGGAAAATTACATCCTAAACATCATTAAATCTCAAGTTTCTACATTTTTCCCCAATTTCTTCAAGAACATAAACCCTAGATTATTATCATCATAAATTCCCAGAATTAATCCGTTGTTACATCACATAAATATGAAATCTCTGAATTAAACCTTCAAACAACGTTTCTACATGCGAACCTATACTCAAAATTAAACTACTAACTTCAAATTTCATGGGTTTTCCTTTACCTCTTAAATAAGATTGATCATCAAGGTTTCTAACATGGAAGAGGCATTCACTACATAAAGAATGCAATTTAAATCACTTGCCTTGAGTTTATTTCTGATTTTGGATGATGGTTTGATGAGGATTTCTGCAGAATTTCTTCTCTTCTCCAAGCTTCTTCTCCAATGGTGGCTTAAGGTGGCTAGGGTTTTCTTTGGGAAAGTTGTAAACCTAATGATAGCCTCCGTAGCTTAATGGGTTAATATGGGTTGGTTAGTGGGTTTAGTGGGTTAAATCCACATCAGATTAAAACTCCCAATTTTCGTCACTTTTAATTCCTCAAAATGTAAAATTACCAAAATACCCTTTTATGATGCCGGTATGGCCTAAAAATACCCCGGGACGCAAACTACACCCCCGGCTAGTGTTTTCTGACTATCTCGACCCTTCCGGACACGTTGGCGCACTCAAAACGACCATATGGATAATAGAAATAAAAATCACTTTTATAATTAACATAATATACCATGACGCGGCGGTCACACGCGTCTCAACAAAATTCTCAAATTGTCGTATATAAATCTCACGACAAATTTCATAATTCCAAATTCATATATAATCATATATGCACATAATCAAATACCAACTCGCATCCCGTTAGTATTTATAACCCGGATTAATTTCCAATTAATACGCATTTAATTAATTAATCCCAAAAATAAATATAGCCAAAAGTACGGGGTATTACATTAACAAGTGGCTTTCAATCCTCAAATATAAATTTGTATATTTAAATCATCAATTGAACAAATTCTACTTTGAAATATGATAAACCAAATCAATTTCATAAAATTCTAAGAATATATATTGCAACCTATTTATCCCATTAACATAATTCTAACAATTGTTAATTAAATTGTCTAATTCAGATTATACAAGTTTTAAGTTAAGAATACAATGAGTAATCATAATATAATACAACCTTAGTTATAAATTTATATTAGATAAACTTCCTTTAATTCAAGTAGGCTGAGTTCTCAGGCCAAAAAACATAATTCCTCTTCTCCCCCACTTAGCCTCTTCTCTATATGAAAGGGCTGGAACCCCCGGGTGGTGATCTTCTCAATTAAATCCAAGTTAATTTCCTTTTATGTAAAAACGATGCGGAAGCGTATATAAGTGATGGTTCAACAAATAAACAAAGCCAAATTATCCAAGTCCTAGAATTTGCCTAAGTCATATTTATCAATATTAGCAAATTAGGTGAAACCAAATTTAGCAAAAGACTTGAATTAATTAAACATTACCCAACATTTAATATAAGTCCAAATTAAATGAGTGTGATAAATTAAACCGAATTTTATCTTGAATTTTTCCTAAGCATGCGTTCTAAATTATGAAGCAAGATAAAATAAACAATATCACACTACGCCGCGATGTACGAGGAAAAACCCAAGACGGGAAACAACCTCGGACGGACCTAGCCACAAGTCCACTAGATACGGAATTACAATTACAAGACAGATAGACTTACAACGACTGACTCGATCCCTCTCAAGCCTCGACGCTTCTTCTCGTAGACACCTCTTCCTAGAGGACAACCTCGGAACACCACCGCGGTCTCGGAATCCACCGATAGGACTTTATATGGTCACCGTCACCCTAGCATAGAGCCTTTCTCCAAGTGGGTAGAATCGCAACAAAAAGTCTTCTTCTTTGATGGATGTAGAAGCAAACCAAAACTTCTCTTCTTGAATTCGGTAGAGATAAACCGGTGCCAAAACTCCAAGCAATTTAATATGTAAATAAGAACTTGGACTAAACACAATTGGGTGTAAACTAGAGTGTGAAGGATTTTCTCTTTGAAAAATTAACACTCAAAACATGAACATTTTCCTAAACCATTTTTGCTCTCAAACTCTCTCTAAGAGATAAACAAAGTTGGAAAAGTTATGGAAATGTTAGTTTGGAAAATGTGATTCTCGCACTTCATAAAGTCTGAAAAAGTTGGTTAAAAACCAAGTGGGGAAAAGGGTGAAAAACTGCCAAAAACTGCCAAAAACTGTTCCCGCCTGACAGCTCATTCGAACGACATTTCGTTCGAACGAAGTCTCGTTCGAACGAGATTTCTAACGAGGCTCCAGTATGGACTCGTTAGAAGCTCGTTGGAAATCTCGTTAGAACGAGAATCTCGTTCGAACGACATTTCTAACGACAGACCAGTATGCCTTAGTGGGAACTCGTTGGCAGGTTCGTTCGAACGACATCTGGTTCGAACGACATATCTAACGAACGACCAGAAAGATTGAAAAATTCGATTTTGGCCCAGAAAACTTTATGAACTTAATTTAAAGTCTTATATAATTTCTTTCTTAAAACAAAACGCAGTTTTTATTAAACCTAACACCCAATAAACTTGTTCCAAGCTCCTATATATATATAATTGCATTCATACCTTTGGAGCATGGAACTATGATTGATGACGTAGAAACGAGGCACGCAAACCGACATATTTGATGAAGCTTTATACTCTTTGCCGCTACGTCTTCAACAAACATTTCATAGGCTTGAGAATATTACATTTTCATACTATCCTATGAATAAATGTTTTTGTCCGGAATTGAGCCAAAACTATATATGGACTCAATTGGAAATCTGTGTCCTTACACTATAGTTTTAGGATTCTCATTCAAAGTGGTTAAATTTAACCCTAATATTCATTTTATAATGCTAACCACGAAATTAGGGTTAGACCCCATATGGGCCATGAGCCATTAAGCCCAAAACTGATTCCAAATAGCCTAAAGTCTAACCCAAGACATATACTAACATATGGGGCTTAAAACCCATCCTTTTAAAATATAATCGAATATTCTACACCTCTCTAACGCCATTCGAATTATCCCACCAATGTAATTATTTTTATTTTTTAATTTTTTTAATTTCATTACCGTATTTTAAATTGAATTCAATTTCAAATATTAACATATAATAACATAATGTTTAGTAACGTCACTAATCACTGTTGACAAATACACACAAATAGTCACCTATATGATTTATTTAATTTACTTTAAATTACAGAGTATTACATTATTTCCCCTTAAAATAAAGAAATTCGTGCTCGAAATAGAATTCATTATACCTATACTAAAAAATATAGGAATATCTCGCTCGTAGCATCCTCATAATCCATACACAATATTTACTCATTCATCGACCTAATACACACAAAGGCCTATCATCGTAAATTGCGTCCGGCTAACACTCAACCAACTAGTCTAACTATTAAAATATTAATTTACCCTTCAATAACTTCCTCTGATGTATACCTGTAATAACATCATGTCTCCACTAACGATGATAAGGTGACATCAACTGATTTCAGCCCCGCCCAATCCACTAGTATGGAAAAGAATTCATACCTTAGAATGCCAACTTTCCTTTGGAATCCAACTTCATAATCTCCCTCCTTGGGAAGGTCTTCAAAAGTACTTGACTTACCTCATGGTTACCCAAACCATGTTCTCATTCATCAAAAACTCTCTTTTGCCTACTCCAACAATCTTTATACACACTATTATGAATGCCACTTCTTTCGAGGTGTCTTGAATATATTCTTATAAAACAACTTGTCAACTCTTGGCTCTTTATCCACATTATCAACCTAACTCAAATGATGCCAATTGTTTACCTATCCTCATTGGAATTCCTGCACCCTAACGAAATTCAATGGTTTTACTCTTCCACTTTGACATTGGGATATTATACTCTACAACTCTATGAATGTCTCGAGTGCTCTAACTTTTCTACTAGCAGGAGTACCTTATCGATAAAAACTATACCTATTGTTTCTTCTTCTCATTAACTGTACGAATTCCTTAAATTATTGTATACCCCTTTCTTCTGGAATGTAAATCATCCCACGTAACATTCCACTCGTCCAAAACTACCTTCTGTAGCATGGGACCTTTTGGCACAACCAATTTCTATTAGAAATGTAACCTTATACATTCGTTAATGTAAAAAGGGACTCTTCCCAGTTACAATTGTGACACCTCGCCTAATTAAATACCGGTTGATCAATCCTTTATTAAATTAAAAATCAAGGTGAACGGTTGGTTCATTCTTAGCATCACTGTCGCAAAAATAAATTTCCATTTTAAACACCCTAAATAATTAAGCTAAGTGTCAAAATAATTTATACCTTATTTCTATTTTATGTAATTCTAAGATGAAAACTTTTCCAATAATTAACAGTTTAAGAATAACATAAATGTTAAAGATGGCAATTAACACACAAGAATTTAACCATTCAGATAGACCAGTACGAAGTTTAAAGCTACAAATGAAATCATCCTGACACGAATTACATCCCAAGGAGTACCAAATACTGAAAATAAATGAATATAAATCTCTGACAAATCTAACTGAATAGGGAAACGGGCGACACATGCCCTAACTAATCAGAACTAAAATAAGAATAGAGTCAACAACGAGGTCGTCTAAGCAATGGCCTGCAACTCCCACATAAGCTGCAGCGCGTTCGTTCCAAGGAATCTAAGCATGACGCCCCTGTGGCTGGGCACTTGTAATATATACATATATATACAAGAGAAAATAAATAACAGGAAACGGGTCAGAGCCCGAGTGTAAGACTGTTTAAAAATAGTTTAGCAAGTATATAAAATGCTTACCGGCTAATGAAACAACCATGTTAGTATGCGACACTCTCTTGAGAAATTCTCACCTCTCATCTAGTGTGCACGCCTACCGTACTATTAATCTCCAAAGTTTATTTTAACTTAACTTTTCCACAAGGTTTCATTCCGATAAATACTATGGCTAAGATAATTAATTTCTGAAAATTAAGCTCTCTCATATATCTTATGTTATTTAAAATAACCCAGTGATGTCACAAAATTCCCAAACACTGATAATAAAGTTGGAGTATTTATTCATTACTTAACTACTTTTATGCACAATAGAAAATTCCCATACTTATATATATATATATATATATATATATATATATATATATATATATATATATATATATATATATATATATATATATACACACTATCGACACCCCACATAAAATCTATAGTGCTGGCATACTCTGCTATCAAGTCCCTGTATCACTCGTACTAAGGGAAATACTAGTTCGGAATCACTCTCGAACTGTATTAACATAAAACACATACAATTGGAGGTGAAGTATAGTTCCAAGTCACTAAGAGGTTAGCACATACCCTCACGTCTCTTAGGACCATCTGACTATCACTCAAATAGACTGTATCAAGGATACTATCTTTTAGGGTACCAGTCGTTATCCCCCATAAAGGCCCAATCGAGATAAGACTGTCCCGGCGTGGAAACTCCCGTGATAGCAAGTAGCCCGGGTATGATTTTTAGACAGATATATAATATATGCACCATCACACAATCATATATATATATATATATATATATATAAATATTCACTTTTCTAAATTAGGTGCGCCCACGACCCATAATTATAATTATCCATTCTTGGCACATTTTATTCGATTATCTCGCATAAAGGACTCGTCACTTTTATTCTCATATATAAGTTACTCCATACTTACTTCTCATCTCTCGAAGTATTCTATCTCCCTAAGTATAATTTCAGTAGGCACTCTCACTTATCTTCTAGTCTAACTTACTCACGAGTCTCGATATTTTATTAGACGTACGCATGATTTCGTATGTGTGAATAACTCCCCGTTAACCCATAATTTCATACTACATTAAATTTCACTCAAAGGGGTCTACCTAGACCCTACTGGTCCTCTCCATATCCCATTATTGTCTAACAATAAAAATCAAGGGCTCCTATGTATTTTAACCAGATTAAACCAACGGACGAAAAATATGCAGTTTTCCAGGAGGGGTCGATCGATCGATGTTCTTGGGTCGATCGACCGATCAAGCAGTTCTTGCCCAAAAACTGCCATTAAAACCTCTTCCAATTTTCTATAAAACGTCATTAATGGCTCCCAAACTCTCAAATAACATTACTACTAGTTCTATATACTTATATGCAAGATTTCCTATGTGAAACATGTACAAATTCAACAACGAAATTGAATTAAAGGGCCAATTTATTTTAATTATCAAGAACCCTAACTTTCCAATAAACTTCCATTATTCTATTTCTTTTTCCAAATTTCTCACTTCTAAATTAATCAAATTTCGTGGGAAATCATCTACATATGATTGGGAGGTCCAGAGTTTATTTATTTTCTCTACAACATGTGATTGGGTTCTCTAAATCCTTGAGTTCTTCCATGAAACATAGTTTCAATCATCCTAATCTAACATGGTGTGACATTTAACTAAAAGAGAAGAAATATAGATACTTGCCTGGAATTTGAGTTTCTGATTTGTGGACGAAAGAGTTATGGTTGCGTTCCTCGTCGCGCGATATACGCTTTGGTGGCGGTGGCGGTGCAAACGGGAGAGTCTTTTGGACTTGAGTTGCTTGGAAATATCTCCAACTCACCCTAGAAGACAACTCCTAAAGGTTGATATATCCTTAGGAAATTCGTGGGTTTAATTGCCCAAAAATGTAAAATGTCTATAATACCCTCCCGGGATGCCAATTAAGCTTAAAATACCCCGAGACCCGAACTAAACCCCCGGGTACATTATTTTGACTATCTTGACCCTTCTGAACACATTGACGCACTCAAATGGCCATACGGGCGACTTATAATTTTTTCACTTTTAATAATAATAATTTAATCCCGATACGACACAGGCGCGTCACGAGTTAATTTCCACAATCATCAAATTATACACTCATGATAATTTTAATATCTTCAATTATACATATTACTTTACTCATTAAGTAATATTTAACAAATTCCCAATAATTACTAACTCTCATCACGCTAGTAAATATTTAAAATAATTTTTGAATTAATATTAAATTAATATCTCAATTTAAATTTAGTAAATCCCCAAATTTAAAAGTCATAAAAATACGGGGTATTATAACAACCTCCATTCCTTTCCTCGATAAAGTTCCCGACTTGATCCCTAACCTACCTTAACCCTAAATTTCATGTGTAATGGTGACCACTGTTATAAATTCTTCCGCCTCATCTAGGTCATCATTAAAACCAACAATAAATCTGTCACAAAAAGACATTTATCTTCATATGATCGAACGGATCATTAACACATGGTATCAAGCACTTGTTCTGCATCATGACCTTGTCAACTCAATTCTAGGTTAAAAACATATGCCCGAAGCATATCATGTTTAAGGACAAAGATTACTAGTGATAACTCCAGATAGTGAGTGGGATTATTGTCCTCAAACTTTCAAAAAGTATAAGCTATAGGCTTCTCCTCCTTCATCAACTTTCCTCCTATCCCCTGGAGTGATAGTGATGCCTCTGTATATAGCAAGTACTCCATGCCACCTCGTGGTAACATAAGGACAAGAACGGCGGTAATCTTTTCCTTGAGCTCTTCAAACGTTCTTTAACAATCTACACTCTAAACAATGGCACTCCCTTTCGGGTGAGGTGAGTCAGTGCCCCGTCCATCTTTGATAACCCCTGAACAAAATTCATATAGTACGTCGCGAAACCCAAGAAACTCCTAACTTCACTAGGAGAAAAGCTTCATGGGATTGGAAGTGGGACAAAAATTCACTTACCTCACACCTCAAAGATTGAGATTTAAAAACAATCATGGTCGTTAATAGGGTTTGAAGCCCAGTTCAATTGCACGTATGGGACTATTCATATAAACCTTCTCGAAATTCTTCTTTTCCTCTAAAATCTTATTGTAACGAGAAAAAATCTCAGTATGGGCTTCAAGTTGTCTCAGGTGTTTTATGAGATTAGTGGAATATTGCCTAAATATTCTTACAAAAAAAAGGATAAGAGGAAAAAATAGAAAATGTGAGATCTAGGTTCATGGTGGAAAATATGAAGGATTTCAAGGATCATGCAAGCCCAGGCAAAGTTATTTATTGGAATACCTCTCAATAAATTAGAAGAAGGAAAATGGAAAAAAGTGTGGAGAGCCACCAAATCCTTACTAATATCAGAGGCAGAAGGTGGAGACTCAAAAGAAGTTTGTTTGGTAATAAAACCATCCTTAACATAATTTTCCAAGTTTTGGAGAGCATCCTTGCCCAGAATATGAAGTTGAGAGATTAGATCGTAATGGTGGGGAGGAGACATGATAGTCCGGGTGACAAAAAATTCAATATATTTTAAATCAAATTTATTATGAGTAAGAATAAAAGAAGTATATGTACCATTCGAAACAACCATGTACGTCGGCTGGACAAAAGTGTGAGAGGTATAACTAGAAATGCCATACTTGGGATAGTCATAAGTAACACAGTGCCAAGAATCTAAGACATTCAGATATTAATTCGAAGTAGCCTAAGAAGGAAAAAAATGGAATGATGGGCTAATACTAAGCTTAATCTCCCTTAAAATCATGATTGAACTGGGGATAACCCTCTTGATGCATATATCTTAAAAGGGAGTGGGGGTGCATAGTTATGTGATGAATGGCCAACTCATAAATGGGGGGAGCTGGAAAAAACTTTTTATCAATAGAGACAGGGTACCCCAAGTCAAAAGGCTGATCATGTCCTAAGTAAGTCTCTTCCACTTCGAACATACCATTATAATCTTGAGGATGTTTAGTCGAAGAAAAAGACTCTGGAGACGTCTGGAATACGAGGAAAGGAAAGAAACGATCAACCCAACCTTTGAAATCCTAAAATAAAAGTCCTATCACACACATGCTGAGAAGTAAAGATTTCAAAGGATTCAATAGCAGAAAACCCATTCAGTATGGGTAAAGAGGGAAGGATAATCTCAGGAGAAGAAACACTTGGCTAACTTCATTCCATGATCCGCAACCATCAACCTTATTATGGCTGAAACTTGTAAATGGGTTTGTAACAACATCAAAAGCCCAAGGGTTCCTAGGCGTAGGACGAGGATCAAAGGTGGATCCATATTCAAAGGTGCTTACGAACTTTTCTTTGTGAATTAGAAAAAAGAGCTATTTTTATGAGGGAGAAGAAAAAAAGAAGAAGAACAAAGAAGATAAGTATCTCAAAGTTAATGGAAGAAATGATGATTGATTTAGAAGCAATGATGGAAAACATCCACCCATCACATATTTATATGAAGCGTAATAATGATCGACGTGGGATTATGGCTTCGAGAATGTCAATAGTCAACTAATTAATCTTCTCTGAATATCAATTAGTGAGGGGTTTATGTTTACACCATATTAATTCGTGCCAATATGGTGTTTCCATGAAATATTTAAATTGGAAAAATAACCTTATTATTATGTAAAATTATAAAATAGTGGGCAACATGAATCGGACACAAGTTGGGACATATTATTCAAAGTGAAAACTTACTCCAATTCAAACTGGAGCGTTAGTTCCCCAAAGGGGGCAAACTCAAAAGGGTTAGTAACCATGTATCAGTTACCATAACAGTTACATTGGATGGTTAAAAAATACTATAAATAAGCAATGAACCCAACAAGGAAGAGAGGACCCCCTCATAAAAAAATTATTTACATTACATTTAGACTTTTTCCTATTATTTTCTTTTCTCATATCTACAGTATTTCTTTAATTTCGCAAGTAGATTGTAAGGTAGTTCCTAGCCTTTTCCATCAAAGTTTATTTAAAGTTTCTTGCCTTTAAGTTCATTATCATTTACTTTCATGCTTTACAGTCTAATCTTTTACTTTACATGCACTTTACTTTCTTGTAATCTTTTACTTCAATCGCATCTCCTTTTTTTTTTATAGAGATTTACTTTTCTTCAATTCATGCAATTTTAATTTTCTTTCGTCCAAGTCAATTATCACATCTTTGCATTCATATCAAAATCTTCCATAATAGAATCATAAGTCCTCTTAATTGAGGCATCGAACACAACACAATCGCCTTTATTATCACTAGGCTAAAATATTTTGTTGGCAAGACCAAAAGTCTAGCCTAGCACACTTGCAAACCTAATTAACTTTAATTATCAAGATAGTGAAAATAACCCAAACAATATGCTATGATGTGATCGAGCCATATTACCTCAAATGGGTGCTACGAAAATTTTCTCATGTCCAAACGATCCCAAGTCCCTCGATTAAGTCGATGGTTGAAAAATAAGGGAGTACCTATAATCGTTACAAGCTGAGATATGACAATCTTGGAAAATAGTGTTAGGATAATTGTGTGGACCACCTACTAAACGATACGAACCGATATGTAATTGCAGTTAAGGATCTGCACATCGGGATACTTGGAATGGTTCTTGTCAATTTCTCGCCCAATTATCCAATATCCTTAACTCCATCTTTGAATAAAGAAGAATTCCTTGTAATTAAATAAGATTGCATGATTATAGTGTAAAATTCATAAACTTAACTACCTAAGCACTTATGTAAATATACCGAGTATACATTTTGTAATGCAGAGGATAGTTATGAATGAATCATTGGTTATACTTCATCATTCAATTTTCCAGGGGGTATCATTAGAGCTGGAAGAATAAGTCTATCAAGTCCTATCTATCACTCTTGGTACATTGAATAGGAAGGGAAAGAAAAAAGTTTCCCAATGCCACCTTGTAATACACGAGACGAGGTCCAAATAGGTACATGACAATCAAACAGTGAGAGAAAAGCCAGAGATGTCGTGTAAAGGAAGGAAACAAAGGAAATAGAGATTTGTATATTTTATGTCAACTTTGACCATCATTTTTTGAAATTAATCGTCTCTTTTTCATAGACAACCTCCCTGTATATCGATAAATTTGGCACAATACTAAACTTTTTCTAGTGTTCATCTACTTCACCTAGAGGAATCAGTCTTACCCTTTGGGTATCATATAAGATGTGACCACATCCATTCTCATTAACTCCTACAACACCAATTAGACCAATCTCCTTCACTAGTAGGTCAAGTGCGTAGTGTGAAATTGAGGAATGTTGTGTGTGTACCGAGTGAGACCGTGGGATATCTCAAAGTCAGAATGTATCTCTATGACGTGCCAGTCAAAAGAACATGAAATTATTTCCGCAACTCTATAAATAATAATTTTGATGACCTAAGTTACTTTTACAGTTGAGTATGTGCACCCTCGACCCTATTTGTCGTATGATTGCCCTAAGGATTAATATTATTCATCAACGATAGATCATACTCTTCACGAACCATGAACTAAGTCTTTTCAATGTCTTCAACCATATTAGGGAACGTCGTATATTTAATTTTAAAGAGGAACCATGCATTTAGAAATTAAATTGGGGTATCCCTATCTACTATAAATAACTATTCTTGTATGAGGGCTTTCAAATCATCGTTCGAAATACCAAACCTTTATAATTCATTTCCATATTTTTGTTGATGTGGAATAGGCAAAGAATAGTTCGAACTCGAGGGAACGCCCTATAAATGACGTTGATGCAATATTGTTGTCGATCCATATTCATGACTTGAGGCATATTCGGAGGATCGTAGAGTATCCCCAAACATGTTAACGCCCAAGCAAATTGATCTTATTTCTCTGAAGACAAGAAAAAAAAGGCAACACGAAATATACGACCCATTGATGTCATGCTAAACAGCTCAAATAATAGCATATTAAAGAGGTTGGTTTTGTAAGTGAAATCCATAAAGACAAGGTTCAGGAAACATTTCACAAGAAAAATGGATTTCGGGTGTGCAAAGAATAAATACTCCAACTTATCAGTATGTGGGTCGTTGTTTGGCCAATAACATAGTGGTGATCCGAAATGATTTGAGTAGTTGTTGAATCATGATCTTCCTTTAAAAATATTTTTGGTTTAACTTTCCCTTAGAATTATATGTGGTGCGCATGGTAGAAAATTATTTCGTGGTCTTTCCATTATAGTGTTCCATACTCGTCTTGACTTAACCCCGTTGAAGATCAAATCCTTTGGAATTTCATATTCCTCATGGGTTAATCTCCCAGCATAAGAATGGCCTACTAGTAACTTAGTAATCTCATGATTGTGGAAGCCACTATCCACTTCAACCTTCCAACGTCCATCTATTAATAGAACATCCTTGAGAGAAAATAGGCAATTACACTTTCTTGTAGACGAATCCCTATCATCCTTAGGATTTTATAAGTCTTTTCGATCCCTTTCTTATTATGCGATCAGTATACTCCACCCCGTTCACAATCCATAATCAACCTTAACCTCTTACCATTCAATGGATTATCTAATTTTGTTGGTAAAATTATAAGAAAAATGAGTATGAATGACCTACAATAAACTGAGAGGTGGTGAAAAAATTTGTCATCTTCATGTGTCCAAAATTTAAATTTCACAAAAAATTCTTTCAATTAACAAACTATTAAAACCAACAACATATCACAACTCAAATGTCTTGTTAAAGCGACACACAAAGGAATCAAGTTGATCTAGGTGTATATACAAAACTAACACGCCTATACCATTTTATCCTATATTGATACATGTTAGGACATAATTTTCATTGTCCGTAGTTTACATATAATATGTCGTATACCGCTAAAACAGTCGAGGTAAGCTTAAGTTCATACATTCATGAAGACGGATCCAAATTTCAAGTATCTTCAACATATGCGCGACATGCGGTATAATTTCATATAAAATGTGTTTAAGTTTTATAAATGTTTTACTTTAGTATTGAGATACTTTTCAAAACAATTTTTTTTAATAGAATGAGGCATTTTTTCTAAGTCAAAATAATTTTTCAAGACCTGTAGGCGAGCTTTTTAAAATAATATTTTCTCGCTCATGTCGTTCAAACGATAAGGCAATGTCATTCAAATGACAACTTCTAACGACATGCAATGTTATTTGAAGGGTCGTTCGAAGGGTCACTTTTTGTTTGCTTCAAACGAACCCGTACTATTATTGTTTTTAAAGGTCGTTTGTAAGGTCGTTAATAATGACATGAGATGTCGTTCAAACGACATATACATGTCATTCAAATGACTTCTAACGCCGTGCGTTGCCTTAAAATTTTTGTTCAGCTATAAATACCTGATTTGAAGACCTTTCTCGTTAAGACTTTTGATACATGAAAACTGCTTTTTGGCAGACCTTTACTCTTTATCTTTTAGGGTTAAAAACCTTATTTTTGATTCACCAAAACGTCCCAATTATTTTGTGAATCATTTGTGGAATCCATATCACTGCTTGGAAGTTTATCTTTGTGGAGTGCCATCTCTAATGCTGATTAATAGTTCTTGTGGGAGCTGCTTGCTGACGACTGCAGTCATTGAGGTTATCGAGGGGATCTTTACTGGATGCTAGGCTGTGGTCTATGTGGGTTTACTGCGGTAAATTCATTTCATATCTCATTTTATTTATAAGTTGCGATTTACGTTATATAGTGAAATAAAAGGTTTTACTCTAAAGGAGTTTTTTTCCTGAACCTCGATATTTGTGATTATTTGAATTTTCATATATCACATAGATGCATGATTAGGGTTTAATTTATTTGGATCAAAGATTGACTCTAATTAAATAAGTTTAAAATTGGAAATTTGCAAATAAAATGGGTAATCGATATTGCAATATTCTCAAATTGGTATCAGAGTAGGTTACTATAGTTTTCTGAGTTTTTTTTTTTCTCTGCAAATTTTGTGTGATATCGATTTTTTTATGAAAAATTTGATTTTGAAAAATTTTGCAATTTTTTCGTTGGAGAACTTATATAATCGCCTACCCGTCTTTGATGGAACAAGTTACTCTTATTGGAAAGCCCGCATGAAATCTGGTTTAAAGGCTATTGATGAATGAGTCTGGACTGTATGTGAAAGAGGTTGGACTCCTCCCACTGTCACCGTCAATAATGTCACCAATCTCAAACATGTGTCAGACTAGACTAAGGAAGAGTTTAAATGGAGTACCTATAATTCCCATGGCCTTAGCGCTATTTCTGGAGCCGTCACCCCTGACAAGTTTCATCGTATTATGACGTGCACCACATCTAAAGAGGCATGGGATATCCTCCAATTAACACATGAGGATACCAACGCGATTAAGGCATCGAAGTTAAAAAATTTGATCACCCTGTTTGAGACTATCACCATGTCAGAGTCTGAATGTTTTGACGAGTTTTATGTTAGGTTGTCAGACATAGTCAACACGAGTTTTAATTTTGGTGAGAAAATTGACGAGACAAGGGTTGTTAAAAAGATTTTGAGGTCACTCCCATCCCGTTTTATTCCTAAGGTCACTATTTTAAATTCTTTGGGGATATTAGATACACTTTGGATAAAAGAACTCATATGAGATCTTTAAACTTACGAGATCGACCTATTTCCCAAAATCGTTAAGCCTAATAATAGAGGGATTGCACTTAAGGCACAATCTAGAAGAATGAGTAAGTGTCCAGGAAGAAAGAGAGAGTTTGTGATTTCGAGACCGAGGAAGAGTTTACTATTGATGATGTGGCCATGTTCGCTAAAAAATTTAAAAAGTTTCTCAAATTTTCCAAAGAAAATTCTTCTAATAAAAAGATGTTTGAGAAAAATAAAAAGAAAGAAGAGGAAAATGAGAGCGATGAGAAAGAGAAAGAGGAAGAGGAATAAGAGATATATTTTGAGTGCGAGGACAAAGGGAACAAAGCATTTGAATGTCCCATTATGCTAAAGGGAAAGGGCAAGAAAGTCTCTATGTCAGCCACTCTTAGCGATAGTGACGAAGAGGTGAAGGATTTCGGGGATGAATCATCACATGGTATGTGTGTCGTCTTTATGGAAAGTAACGTGAGCACACCTATTTTGTCCCACGATGATGAGGACACTTGTGCACGTGAGAGCCCCGATGATAATTTAAGTGTTTCGAGTGAGTGTGAGAGTGAGGTTGAAAGTGAGGGTGAAAGCGATCTCCAAAAACAGTTTAAATATTTGTACGCCGAGACCTTAAAGATGAAGAATTCGAATAAGGAGTTAGGTCTTAAGGTGTTAGATTTGGAGAGAGAGATATAAGTTTTGATATTATTTGAGGCATCGACGCGTCAACTGGAGAAGATGAAGGTTTCTTTAAGTGAGTAGTTGATCTTTGTAGGTCGAAAAAAGAGTGAACTTGAATCCCATGTGTTCAAACTCGAGATAGATCTCGAACATGCCCGGGAGGTCAAGGTTACTTGAGAGGATGCATCTAAAAAGGTAGGAAAGATTCTCCTCGGTGCCAATTTGGGTAATGTTAAAAGATTAAGAATAGGTCATGACGGTGCATCTACTTTCTATATTGAACCCGAGCCGATTCCTGAGTTTGTGATGGAGCCATATGGCTCTCAACGCAACCGATCTAGGCTTTCATTATGCGATAGGAGAGCACGTCCTAGACGTTATGTGAGAGGTGTTCCTAGGGCCGTGTATGGTTTTTCCCTTTGTAAGAAGAGAGGACACCTTAAGTAGTTCTGTTTTAAGTTGGGTAGTGTGTCACATAAATTTTTGCCACGTGTTCCCACACACGCACCCACACATGATACTTTGCATGACCCTACACATCACATGAGAGAGTTTGCACATATTCGAGAGCAGGTTAATTTTTTAGTCAAGACTTCACACGATTTTATGGTTGTTTTTCATAGTTTGTCACCGCCTTTGGAAAACTCCTCCACACCTAATGGTTGAGGTTTAGATGTTTTCTAGCATAAGGCGTTTTTCATGGTGATATTTTATGCATATTTCTAGTGTGTACCACTTTTGTATTTATTTTTTCCATTTTGATATATTTTTTGAAATAACCAAAAAGATTTTTGTTTTTGAAATTTTTTGAAAAAATACAAAAAGATCTTCTATTTTTTTAGAAAAAATTGAAAAAGCCCAAAAGATTTTATTTTGATAAATTTTTTGGAAAAATATAAAGATTTTTATATTTCGTTTTACACCATTTATGGATGAACATTTATGATGACCAATTCACAACATCATTCCATATCCATGTGACTATTTTATAGTGTTTTGAAATGATGCATCATTTCATCCATGTGCTTTATAATATTTAGAGTCGTTAAGATCAAATTTGAGATTAATTTCTACATGTTTAACTCACGATTTCCTTTAATGCACACATGCACAGATTTATTTGATTATTGTACTTGTCTATCACATGTTGATCGAAGTGTTTCCATCTCAATCTTGCCTTTCGAACAAACCATATGCGATAAACCTTGACAATGAAAGTGCATGTAAGAATCATTGCTTGTGAGAATTTTGTTTAATTTGAAAAAATGATAAGTGAACACGGGGAAAGGCGACAATAGTAACACATGTCCTTTGCAGTTAAGCCATAGTTTAAATCAGACCTAAATAAGTATGGCATTGTAAAAAGTAGCAAAGGTCCAAAGAGTTTGAAAATAGCCAAAAAATTGTGGCATTGGAAAAAGTAGCCAGGGAAAATTAATTTAGTTTGATATGATCATTCAAAAGAAAAGAATTAAATATAAAAATATGATCATTATCTTATATTTTAGGGATTTTGGTGTGACAACCCGCCTACTAAAATAAGAGGTGGCCAGCCCGATACTTCAATAATCACAGGAATCATAGATGGACCATTCTTAGCATCACCGTCGTTAAAATATTAGTACGAGTTAACCACCAATTATTTTAGAAAACGGACTGTCAAATGAAATTTTGTAAGTTAAAAGAAAAGCACTTTAACAATCCAATTTGCAGAGAAGGTGGATATCAAAAATCAACGAGTAATGGAATAACAACAAAGTATAATTTAATAATCGAATAAGCTGTCGGTTAACAGACTAATACAAATAGGTTACACCAAGATTACAGTTAAATATCACATTATAATAAATGAGTACAAGGCATGGGCAACACGCCCGAATAAGTAAACTGAACATAGCTAGAGTACAAAAGATAGAAGCATCTATAACGAATATCCTACAACATTCGCAAAATGCTATACAACATGAATGGAGAGGTCAATACTGGCGTCCTTGCTAAGGAGCACCTGAACGGACAAGGAGTTCATGCAAAACAAAGAGATATAGACGGGCCAGGGCCCAGTTTGATATGATCACCATGTAAATAAAAATGCATGACAATTATGAATATCTAATCATAATCATGGACTAAACTTTCTCTCGCAATTAATAAAAAATTTCTCACCTCTCGTTCTAAAAGCACAACCTAGCGCAATAACCATGATAATGTTCAATGTTCATATAAGCATGGGAGAACTCATCTACATTTACTCAAGGAGACATCATTTCAATAATTCACAATTTAAATGCACAATTCCTTTTTTTTTTCTTTAGGAAATACATATATGGAAATTCATTTTACAAAATGTTTTACCAATTCAATTTCATCTCATAACTTTCCATTTCCCTTCTTACCTCCAGGAAATGTATTTAAAGCAAATTTATTATCATAAAATGCTTTAACATCAATAATGTCCCACATTATTATGAATAGTTATATCTCATATCATATAACGATTCTAAGACCGTCCTTTCTAGTTTCCCCACTGGACACGCCCCTAAATGGCTATCATCTTACAGTGCCTATCAAACAAGACAACCTGGGCATCCTACAACGCGAGACGTCGGGAAGCGGCTATATACCTGCGAGTGAGTCATATCCACACCCGGAATTACCCCACATCGCAAAAATAATCACATAATATAATAACTGGTCATATAGCCGAGGACTATATTCACCCTGCATTCACTAGCCAGGGGACTTCACCTCATGCGCGTAACTTCCCTTATGATAACGATTTAGAGAGGTGTGTATATGCAAATTATCATTTACAAAAATCATTTTTTTCCATTTTGAAAACATTCACCTTTTGCATTCTCAAAACCATTTATACATAACCATTAAGTACTAAATTTTAGAATATGCATTTCTTATTCTTAAGTCATATTTTATTAATGACCTATGACCCGAAATTCCATTATCCTCACACTAGTCTCTAAGAGTCCCAAGGAATACCATAATCATCAAAGGAAAATCTCCCTCAATAATAGTCTCCCAAAAGTCCCAAACATCATCATTCTATGTTCGATAAATTCTAAGTTAACGTCCTATATCAAACGAGATATTAACCCCTAGAAACTAACCCTTGAGATAAGCTTAAATACCCCCGTACTAACCTAGGATATTTGTCTCCCTAAAATATACTCCTAATATTCTTTATTACTTCCCAAGAGAAGGTTCCTAAGCATTGAACCTAAAAGAAAAGGACTAAAAATAAAACTAGAAAAATCTCACAAAAACAGGGCTTCCGAATCGATTCACCTAGGGCCGAATCGATTCACTCCTGGCTGCGAATCGATTCCCCCCAAAACGAATCGATTCGGTGAGGAAAACCAACCTAATGTCTCAGTCCGAATCGATTCGGCCCTAACCCGAATCGATTCAATTTTCCAGACCTGTATCCCCCTACTCTAGCGAATCGATTCGCAAGTGGGGTAAATCGATTCGCCCTGTTCGATTTGCCCAAAAATGGGCTACGGGTTGTATGAACCCTAAAATCCCAAAAACCCAAATCTTTCATCTCCTTCAACCCCAACAACTAATAATCCCACCAAATCATTTCTACATAACTACTAACTAATATTCCTAACTCAAAGCAATGTAAACTACAAGATTAAGGGTTTAAACACCAAAAATCCCCAAAACCCATAAATGGAAAAAACTCTAAAAATACAACTATACATGCAATTTATCCACATTAAATCATAATATAGTAAGTAAGAAACTTGCTTCAAGTTTGTAGTCTCGGATTCTCTTCCCATAGCAACGATTTCCAGCTCCAATCTTCAATTGCACTCCCTTTTCTCCCAACTCTCTCTCTCTCTCTCTCTCTCTCTCTCTCTCTTTAAGCTTATAACATGAAATGAGAAATAAAAAGGGGTTTGGGAGACTTAACCGGGTTCTAAACATTAATTCCCCTCTTTAAATGTTGATACACCATTAAAATGACTCGTAACTACATAATTGAGTCATAACCTGTCAAAAATGCCCGAAACTCAAAAATATAACTTGGCACTTATTTTGACTATCTCGACTATTCCAAAACTAATCGAACCCTCTAAATTGGCATCTGGAGTAACGTATAATATTTTTATGTTCCTACATCATTTTATTTCATTTATTATGTTCAAATTTAAATATAAGTTATAACCGTCGCTTAAAGCATAACGACGCAATAAAGCACAACATAATGCTATTTACCTTCTCATAACAGTAAATAGGCAAAACATGGTAAATATTATCTCTTAAGTCACTTAAAATAATATTTACTTCAACTTTCTTTATTTTATAAAATTAGCCCATCAGGCAAAATAATATAAAATAGTCACTCAAAAGTCTGGGTTGTTACATTTGGTTGGAAATACATGAACGAGTTTTCACGTCCTAATAAAGTCTTGAAACAATATTATAATGTTTTAGACGTTATTGGTGTGGAAATCATTTTAAGACTTTGATTTGTTCAAAAATTTTTACACTTAAGGATGATTGTGAAGTTCATTCGTTAGAAGTATCCATATTCATCGTGCACATTTGTTATGTATGTTTGAGTTGATTTAACTATTGAATATGTTCACACCCATTCATTCTGCTTCCATGATTTGGTTATCTTAGTGCAAATCCATGGCGTGTGTTGTGTTTGTAAATTTTCTTTGCTTGAAAAAATATGAAAAATCAAAGAGATTGTTGATCCTTTTGAGTTTATCCTTGCATGAGTGTAATTGTTTTGCTATTTTCTATGCTTGTCATGACACTCCATGCTTATTTTTTTTATTCTTTTCCTTGTTTATTTTGGGCAAATAAAAAGTGGGAGAACGAATTATGAATTATGGGAGAGTGAGAGTTTGAATTATGAGGGAAATTTGATACTTGATTTATTCTATATCATTTCAAACTCGATACGTCACGAATGTATTTGCATTGTTTATTATGGGTAGGACTTTGATGATCATTTGGAAAGCACATAAAAGAAGTGCAAGTAAAGCAAAGAGATGTGATTTGAAGAAATTTCAAAGTTAAAGATTTTTGAAGAATTTAAAGACTTGCATTTTTAGTACCTTTTCTCTTTTGGGTTGCATGAGAGGGTATTAGAATTGTATAGGCATTTTGATTGATAATTAAAATATTTTTATTTTGTACTGGCATAAATATGGGGGGAGATTTGTAAGGACATAATTTCCATTGTCCGTAGTTTGCATAAAATATGTCGTATACTGCTACAACCGTTGAGGGAAGATTAAGTTCATACATTCATGAAGACGGACCCGAATTTCAAGTATCTTCAACATATGCGTGACATGAGGTATAATTTTGTATGGAATGTGTTTAAGTTTTGTAGATGTTTTACTTTAGTATTGGAATACTTTTTGAGACTATTTTTAAATCAAATGACGCATTCTTTAGAAGTTAAAATAATTTTTTAAGACCTGTAGGTGAGCTTTAAAAATAATATTTTGTCACTCCTCTCATTCAAATGACAAGGCAATGCCGTTCAAATAACATTGACATGTATTTCAAATGACAACTTCTAACGACATGCAATGTCGTTTGAAGGGTTGTTCGAAGGGTTATTTCTTGTTGGTTCAAACGAACTCATACTATTTTGGTTTCTTAAAGGTAGTTTGTAAGGTTGTTAGTAACGACATGAGATGTCATTCGATCGACTTCAAACGGCATCCACCGCCTCAAGATTTTTGTTCAATATAAATGCCTGATTTAAAAACCTTTTTCATTAAGACTTTTGATACACGAAAATAGCTTTTTGACAGACCTTTAGTCTTCATCGTTTAGGGTTTAAAACCTTGTTTTTGATTCACCAAAACATCCCAATTCTTTTGTGAATCATTTGTGGAACCCAAATCACTTCTTGGAAGTTTATCTTTGTGGAGTGCCATTTGTACTGTTGATTGCTAGTTCTTGTGACGACTGTGGTCATTGAGGTTCTTGAGGGGAACTTTACTGGTTTCTAGGTTGCGGTCTATTTGAATTTGCTATGGTAAATTCATTGCAGATTTCACTGTATTTGTAAGTTGCGATTTAGTGAAATAAAGGTTTTACCTGAAAGGTTTTTTTTCCTGAACCTTTAGATTTGTGATTGTTTGAATTTGCATATTTTATTTATATCTAGATGCATGCTTAGGGTTTAATTGATTTGGATCAAAGATTAACTCTAATTAAATAATTTTAAAATTAGAAATTTGTGAATTAAATTGATAATCGATATCACAACATTCTCAATAGATTCAAAACTACTTACGAACCATTTCTTTTAAAATATGATTTTCCTCTTAACAACCTCATTTTGTTACCGACTTGCACCGACTAAAAATTCATGAGCAATCCCCACTTCCTCATAATATTTCTCTCTTTTTGAGTCCTTAAAATCGGTGCCATGGTCACTCCTCAAACTAGCAATACAAAGTGATTGTTTAATTTGAATTTTCTTACAAATACACATGATGATAAAAAATAACTCACTATTTTCTATCATAAACCTAATAAATGTAAACCTAAAGTAATCACCAACCATCATAAAATAATATCTCGATCCATATATGCTTTAGGTTTTCGAGGGACCCATCAAGTCAGTGTGTACTAACAATTGAGGCCAGGAGATCGTAATCTCATTCAACTTCTTATGGAAATTCTTTGTATGTTTCCCCTTTTGACAAGTACCAACATTTTGCTTTTGGTCTTCCCTAACCTAGGCAAACCTACCACCCTCTCTTTCTTAGACAAACTTTCTAATTCTTGAAAATTTATGTGCCCTAGAATTTGATGCCACAAATCAATTGACTTAATCTTGGCCTTTTGACAGACTATACTTGGTTCACTCACTAAAACATAGCAATTCTCACTTGCATGAACACCACTTATTAAATGTCCACAATCATCTTTCCTTACGAAACACTCTCCTTTCGAAAAACTCACAAGAACTCCATCATCACACAATTGAATTATGCTAATTAGATTAGCAGTAAGTCCTTCCACATACATGACATTATGCAGAGTTGTGCTCTAAGTAACCTTCACCTTATCTTTACCACCTACACAAGACCCATATCCATTCCCAAAAGTCACCATACCATCATCATAATCATTGAACGTTATGAAAAATGATTTCACACCAGTTATGTGCCTAGAGAAACTACTATCGAAATACCAATTTAACGAATTTGAGGCCTTAAATGCCACAATCACAACATTACATTCGCCGTTCTCCTTTCTCACCCATTTTGTTTTCTCACTAGCACTTTTGTTCAACTCTCTCACTTTCTTTTGAACTTTCTTATGTTCATTTTCAAGTTTTACATTATTCCCTTGAAAATCATTTCTCCTTTGGAACTTGGGCTATGAAATTTTCTCATCTCTTTGTAGTTTCAAACAAACTTATCTCAAGTGTCCTCTCATGTAAAAATAAGAACACTTGTAGGTTTGAAAATATTGAAGACCAAAGCTCAAATTCCTTCTTTCAAAATGTTGAGCTCTTTTATTTTGAAAAACTCTATCTCTCTTTAGAAAGTTTGGATAATGTCTAAAATTGGCAATTTATTTTTCAAACACTTTGTTTCAAAATGTTGATTTTTCAGGTCTTGCACTAAATTTGGATTGATTGAAATTTTTATTCTTCTCAATATTAGCAACATTCACATTTGGACTTTTGACGGAGAAAACTTTGTCCTCAAGAACTCTCTTGTACATCATCCCTCTATTCTCATACAAAATTATAGTATCATTACTAGGAGGATCAAAATAATCAAAATCAATCCCTTTAGCACCATTCGGAATATAGATTTCTCGAAAATCATTTTGTTGATCTTTTCGTAATGATCGTACAAATAAAGTTTTACATTAAGAGCATTAACTAATTCATTAGCAAGAGAAAAAACCTTTTTATATTCTCTTTCTTTGAGTTCAAACATTTTGCGTTCCTTTTTAGGTTTACAATTAAATTTTAAGATTTCGCTTTGTTCTTTTTCAAGTGAAGAATTTTGTTCATTGACTCTTTTTAACTCACGCTTTAGTTGTAAAATCATTTAAACTTTCTCTTTCAATAAACCACTTTCTACCTCAAAAACTTTTATTTTGTTTTTCATCTTGATGTTAGATTTCTTCAACTTGAGTGACTCATGAAAAAAATTGTTATAAGCATGATTAATCGCACTCAACTCTTCTTCAACGCTCTAATCACTCTCATCATAACCAACTTGAAAACTAGACTCACCATAGGTAAGTGAAGTATTCTTAACTAGTGAAGTATGTGATGAAGTGTCAGTATTATCAATACTCACTCCAAATGCACACATGTCGAACAAATCAATGAAGCCACACAAATAAGAAAGTAAACACACAATTAAATTATCTAAATCAGGTTGTAAAGCCTAATATGAGCAACCTTGATAGGATATCAATTGAGAAAAATGAATGTGAATGACCTATTTCGAACCTAGAGGTGTGCGTGTGTGTTAGGGGGGGGGGGGGTGAATAGGTCTGTTAGCTTCATGTGTCCAAATTTTAAATTTCACAATAAAACTTTCAATTAACAAACTCTTAAAACCAACAACAACAAATCACAACTCAAATGTCATGTTAAAACACACACACACAAAGGAATCAAGTAGATCTAGGTGTGGAAAAATAAACTAACACACCTATGTCAATTTAATCCTAAATTGAGAGATTCAAAACAACTTAATGTGAATGTTTGAACAGGTGTGTTAAGGAAATTAATAAACACATACAATGAAATCACAAGACCATACTTAAGAGGAAAAACCCCACCTAGGGGTGAAAAACCTCGACGACCTCAGAAATTCTATTTCTACTTGAAAAGAAAATTTTATAAAAGGCAAGAAGGTACCTCTCTCACAATCACTCCTATGAACCTTTAAACTCCACCTGTAGTAAATGGAAATCCACCCAAGCTCTATAGGATAAATGAAGAACTCCGATCTTCGTGGTAATCGCGTCATACCTTGATATCCCCAATAGAAAGAGATGCCTCCAATTTTTTATCTTGGAGATTTAGATAGTATTGATATAGTGGCTAGTGTGATCTGAATATAAACTCTCAAAATTCACTCACAAAATTTGAAGATCCATGAATTGATCTAGATTTTTGATCGATTGTGCAGAACAAGTGAAAAAATAATTTGTAGGCAAGAACAAAAGCTCTCAGCTCTCAAAAATCCTTCCGATGAAAGTTCCACTTGTGTAAAACTCAGCTCCACTAAATGGGAGGGAAAAATTGCCTTTAATTAGGATTTTAGAATAATGTTGACCAACCATGCGAACGGGTATATCTGACCATTCGCATGATTTCTCCTACTGTGCAACTTTAGCAACTCTCTTGTATATGGGAACAAAGTGCAATCATTCGCACAACTCCACAAGCATGAGCATAAATAACATCCCCTAGAACGATAAGCATGAAAACACACTCAACAAAACAAAACTTTTTTAAAAAGAAAAAATCTTCCCCAAAATATTTTCATCCATACTTTTTAAATTTTTTAAAACTAACTTGATTCTCAAAGTTTAAAACTCACACATATTGCAAAATAATTTTTTGTGCATGTGTATCTAGCCAAATATAATTCACATATACTACATAAATGGATACGTCTTCAACTTGATCTCGATGTGAATTAAATGGAAAGAAATTTTTTCCATAAGCGGCATCCAAGATCTTCAAATCTTCCAAGGTTCAATCTAGACTCAAAACCGTGCCTCACTCATATAGAACATGTCTAAATGACTCAATATACACAAATATTTTGACACAAGATATAGATAATATAATATCTATACAAATTTTCTACATTTTCAATCTCCCCCTTTTGCTATTTCGTGGCACCCCCTCCCCCCCAATTGAAAAAGATATTATTACCACTACAAGACTCACACCTAACTATCCATATAATGCGAGTAGTTATAGGTAATGTACATAAAATCCATGAGACACTGACTCAATGAAAGTCGAGTCTGAAATTAGGCTGGAGAAATAAAATCATCAAAGCTATGCCTAAAACCACACGAAACAAAAAACTTCGTCACACAGGCCATAACATGCATAACGAACAATTCCCCTTGCTTTGGAATCCTACGATAAAATATCAATAATATAGATGAGATATAACATATGAATCATGAAATAAAAAAAAATTTAACATCAAAATACAAAACATCATGCTCAAGAAAACCAAGACATATCAAACAACAAAGTCCCCCTATCACTGTGCATATAAACAATCGCATGATAAGGATCACAAAATTCACAAAACAAGCAAAAAAACTCCCCCTAACTAACATCTCCCCATCAATAAGTATTGAATCAAAAAGCATGTAGCAATCAATATCCTCCCCAACGATAATGTATATAAACAATCACATAATAAGGGTCACAAAATTCACAAAACAAGCATACAACTCCCCCAACTTACATCTCCCCATCAACAAGCTTTACATTAAAAATCATGTAGAACCACGTATCTTCCCCAATGATAATCAAGAAGCATAATAAAATCATCTTCCCCCCTTTTGTCATGGAATAAGACAAAGAGAAGCATATATCATGAGAATATAAGAGAGATATCAAAACAGGAATAAAACTAGGGTATCGGGAGAAGTATAAGCCTTAAAAGTGGGATATCACTAGAATACAAAACATATGTCACAACAATAGGGGCCGTACGCACAGTTAGCCTTTTAAGTCATGCAAATGTGGTGCATACGCACGAGGCCTTTTGGTCGTGCTCACAAAAAAGGACTGTGTCCCAATCCTCGAAAGTCAGTAAAACTGTGAGAACAGGAACAATTTTGTATCTTGCACATGGTATCTCAAAAAATCCTCCAAAATAAAAACCAAAACCCTTTTGCAAAGTAGAAATTGAAAAATCAAGGCTAAAACCACCTTATCACTCCTTTAAATGAGTTAGTCCCCCTAAATCACCAAACACATATCACAACTCCATCTCATCAAATTACCAATCACACATTAAGAATTCAACTAAAAACCCTCATGAATCAAAGCAACATGCTCAAAGTCTAACAATAAAAAAATATTATTAGAACAAACAAAAATAAGAATATATACCTGAAAATAAGAATGGAAAATCTCAAAGAGCATAGACTTTAGGAAAATCACACAAAATCACATGCACTTGAATATCAAACTAATTTAGATAAGTCAAATCATACTTTTTCAAATGTTAGGTAATTTAAGACATTTTCAATTCATGTTTGAAACATAACTCAAGTAAGTTGGGAATCATAGGCTTAAATGTGCATACACGTGAAATAACACAACATCAAATATCAAATTGCATTACTTGACTCATTCAAGACAAACATTAATGAGAAAATAAAAACGATAATGAGTTTAGTCTTAAAAGTTCAACTCCATCCACAAAACTCCCTCGACAAGTGTTGATTTTGAAATATTTTGAGTGCCAGACTAAAAGAAATTATATATTTGAAATCCTCAATACCTATCTCGTTTTTAATTCCCGTTAAACTCTTGTCTTATGGATATTTCCAACACATTGCATTTTTCCATTGATTAGATTTTCAAACACCTAGTTGACACCTACCAAATAGGTGTTATCACACTAGTGATAACCCTTAATACTGCTTTCAAAATGGTCTGTATTCAACGCCATTAATATAAAACTTCATATATCTCAAATGTAGACCATTGGAGAATTTTTTAAACTCTAGCAAGATTATTTTTAAATAAGTTTACAAATACTTAAAAATGATAATTTAACCAATCAATTGCGCATTCATGTGGTGTAAAGTGTAAGCAGACACTAAATTCATCAAAAGAAAACTATAAGTAAATGTGTACATGATATGTTTGAAAACTTTAATTGAACAAAAAATAAATAAATCAAATCATCAATCCATCTCATAGGCAATAAAATGTCGTGATATGCGATCTCGTAGAATTAGGCCACATGTTTGTATGTGATTTAATACAAAATAACTAAAAAGGCAAAATCTTTTTGTATTTTTCAAAATATAAGCAAAAATGAATAAAAGTTAAATGAATTAAAATGTGTGAAAATAAAAAGCACCTAACCACTCTCAATCAATTTGACCACTCAATATCAACCAAACTCAAACAACCCCTGAGGTAACTAAACCAAGTGATGTCTAAAGGTTTAATGAATATATCAGTGTATTGGCTTTTTAGAAGGAACATAGCTCATAGAAACCAAGTTTTACTCAACCAAGTACCTAATGAAGTGATGAAGCAACTCGACGTGCTTGGTTCTTAAGTTTTTCATGGGGTTCTTTGAAATGTCTATGACACTCATATTATCACAAAAGAGTGTCATTGTCCCTTTATTTATCCCGTAATCATGCAACATTTGCCTCATTCATAAGAGTTGTGTGTACTAACTCTCGAGTGCAATATACTCAACTCCGATCATGGATAAAGAAATCAAATTTTGCTTCTTGGATAAATAATATACTATAAAAATCCTAAAGAAAAGCATCCACCATAGGTACTCTTCCAATCAATGGCATTTCCCGCCCAAATGAAATCGAAGTAAGTGAATAATGAATTATTGATATCAAAAGGATACCATAATCCAATCTTGTGCGTCCCACTCATGTACCTAATTGTCCTCTTAATGCCTTAAAGGTTTGATTATTTTAGTTTTGCTTGGTAACGTGCACACGCACCTACGCTATATGAAATATCGGGTCTATTAGTGGTCAAAGACAACAAACTCTTGATCATGATCCTATAGAGCTTATCCTCTACATATTTTCCACCTTCATCCTTTGTCTACTTGGAATCAAGGTCCACTGACATGTTGGTGTGTTTTGTCGATTCCATACCAAATTTGTTCATTAATTCCTTGGCGTACTTTTCATGAGATATGAAAATCACATTACTCATTTTCTTCACTTGCAAGTCAAGAAAGAAGGTAAGTTCACAAACAATACTCATTTCAAACTCTATTTTCATTTTTTCTAAAAAACTTAACGCATGGTTGCCTATGGTTGATCCAAAAATGATATCATCAACATAAATTTGAGCCATAAGGATGCGATCCTTAGCCTTCTCATGAAAAGAATTCGCTCGACTCCACCATGTTTGAAACCACTTTTTAACAAGTATGTTGTTAATCTATGAAATCAAGATCTCGGGTCTTGTTTGAGACCCTAAAAAGCTTTATGAAGTTTCAAAACATGATTTGGAAGTTTTGGATCTTCACACCCTTTAGGTTGTTCAACGTAAACCTCCTCCTTTAAAACACATTTTTAAAAATCACTTTTAACATCAATTTGGTAAGGTTTGAATTTCATTTAACAAGTAATGGCAGGTAAAAATTTAATACTTCCAAACCTAGCAACGGGTGCATATGTTTTATCAAGATCTATCCCCTCAATTTGAGAGAAACCTTTATGTATAAGGCATGCCTTGTTTATCACAATTATCCCATTTTTATCTAACTTATTCTTATACACCTACTTAGTACCAATGATATTGAAATTTGTAAGAGGTGGCACTAATTCCCAAACCTTTAACCCTTCAAATTGGTTAAGTTCCTATTATATCTCTCCAATCCAATTTTCATCTAGCAATGCCTCTTTGATGTTTAAGGATCAATTTTGGATTCGAAGAAATAGAAATTAAGTTCATTTAACAATTGATTACGTGTATTAACACCACTCTCAAGATTACAAATGATTTTAGATGTAATGTGTTCACGTTGAACCCAAGTCGAACTCCTCTTTATCTCTCACCTCAAATACCATAAGACACATTTTGGGATCGAGTTCCCTCAATGTCTCCCTTATTAGAACTAGACTCTCCTATCTAAAAATTCCTAGTCTTAATCACCTTTGGATCTAGGACCTCACCTTCTACTTCATAAGCAAGTGTCACCATATTCGACACATCATAATCAATAACAACATTGATAGCCTCCATCACCTTTTTACTTTCCAAATTATAGACTTTATAGGCACAACAATTTTGAGAATAACTAAGAAGGATGTCATTTTCACTTCTTTAGTCAAATTTGGTCATGTATTCCCTCTTACTCAAAATATTTTTCTTGTTACCAAACTCCTTGAATTATTTGATAGTAGGTTTCTTGCCTCTCCAAATCTCATATGGGATATTTTTAGTAAAAGGTTTCAAAAACACCCTATTTGAACTGTGACAAGCTGTTTGTAACACCTCATCCCAAAAGCTTTGAGGCATGTTCTTGCCTTCAAGAATGCAATGGGCCATTTCTTAAAAATTATGATTTTCCTCTCAACAACCCCATTTTGTTGTAGAGTTACAAGGATAAAAAATTCATGTGCAGTCCCCACTTCATCATAATATTTCTCTACTTTCGAGTCCTTAAACTAGGAACTAATATCACTCCTCAATCAAGCAATAGAAAGTGATTGTTCAATTTAAGTTTTCTAGTAAACTGATATAATGATCTCAAATGACTCTCACTTTTCTCTCATAAACCCAACAAAGATAACTTAGAGTAATCACCAACCATGACAAAATAATATCTCTTGCTACCTATGCTTTTAATTTTTTAGGGACCCATCAAGTTATTGTGTACTAATTCTAGAGGCTTAAAGGTAGTAATCTCAATCAACTTCTTGTGGAAATTCTTTATTTGTATCCTTTTTTGACATATACTACACACTTTTCTTTCGGGATTCCCTAACTTAGGCTAACCTCTCACTCTTTATTTCTTAGAAAAACTTTCCAAGTCTCGAAAATTTATGTGCCCTAGCCTTTGATGCCAAAAATTAATTGACTCAATTTTGGCCTTTTGACAAACTATACTTGGCTCACTCACCAAAACATTATAATTCTCACTTGAATAAACACTCCTCATCAAATCTCCACTGTCCTCTTTCCTTACCGAACATTCTCCTTTCGAAAAACTCACATGATGTTCATTGTCACACAATTGACTTATGTTGATTAGATTAGCAACAAATCCTTCCACATACGAGATATTATGTAGAGTTATGCTCTCGGTAACCTTCACTGTACTTTTACCACTTACACAAGACTACATTCCATGCCACCATCATAATCATTTAGCGTTGTGAAAAAAGATTTCACTTCGGTCATGTGCTAAGAGAAACCACTATCGAAATACCAATTCAACGAATTTGAGGATATGAGAGCCACAATCACAACATTACATTCATGGTTGTCCTTTCTTACCTATTTCGGTTTCGCATTAGCTTTTTTCTTTAACTTGCTCACTTCCTTTTGAGGGTTTTTAAGTTTATTTTCAAGTTTTACATTCTTACCTTAAAAATCGTTTCTCCTTTCGAACTTGATATATAAAAATTTCTCGTCTCTTTGTAGTTTGAAACAATATTTTCCCTCGGGTAACAATAAGATCACTCGTAGGTTTGAAAAGGTTTAGGAGAAAAGTTAAGATTCCCCATTTCAAACTGTTGAGCTCTTTGGTTTTTAAAAACTCTATCTCTCTTAGTAAAGTTTAGATAATGTTTAAAATTGGAAAAATATTTTTCAAACACTTTTCTTTTAAAATATTGCTTTTGAGGTCTTGCACAAAATTTGTATTGATTGATATTTTTTTCCTAATCATAGAAACATTCACATTTGTACTTTTGATGGATAAGACTTTCTCCTCAAGATCCTTTCCTTTTGAAACCATTTTTACTTTTTTATCATGAGTAAAACTCTGTTTTACACTATCCTTATTTTCTCGTGCAAAATTAAAAGTATCATTAGTGGGAGGATCAAAATAATCAAAACTAATCCCTTTAGCACCATTCACAATAATAGATTTCTCAGAAATAATTTTGTTCATCTTTCTCGAATAATCCTTTAAACCAAGTTTTACTTTAAGAGCATTAGGTAATTCATTATTAAGAGAAATAACTTATTTTTTATATTATCTTTCATTGAGTTCAAAGATTTTGTGTTCCTTTTCAAGTTTACTATTCAATTTCAGGAATTTACCTTTTCCCTTTTCAAGTGAAGAACTTTGTTCACCGACTCTCTTTAACTCATGTTTGAGTTGTTAAATCATTTCATCTTTCTCTTTAAACAAACCACTTTCTTCTTCAAATTTTTTTATTTTATTTTTCATCTTGATGTAATGTTTCTTTAACTTAAGCGACTGGTGATATAATTTGTTATAAGCATGATTAATGTCACTCAATTCTTCTTCATCTCTGTTATCATTCTCATCATGACTAATTTCAAAACTAGACTCACTAGAGGTAAGTGAAGTATTCCTAGCTCGTGAAATACGTGATGAAGTGTCCAAATTTTATCGATACTCGTTGCAAAGTAATACATGTTAAACAAATCGATGAAGACACAAAAATAAGCAAGCAAACACACAAAGTAAGGATCTCACTCAGGTTGTAAAGCCTAATATGAGCAACCTTGGTTTGATACCAATTGAGAAAAATGAATGTGAATGACCTACAACAAACCTAAATGGGGGGGGGGGGGGGGGGAGTGAATAGGTTTGTTAGCTTCATGTGTCCAAATTTTAAATTTCAGAAAAAATTCATTCAATTAACAAACTCTTAAAACGAACAATAACAAATTATGACGCAAACTCATGTTAAAACACACACACACACAAAGGAATAAAGTAAATCTAGGTATAGAAATATAAACTAACACATCTATGTCAATTTAACCCTAAATTTATAGATTGAAAACTAGTTAATGTGAAGTGGGCAAACAAGTGTGTTAAGGAAATTAATATACACACACAATCAAATCAGATGACCCCCCCGGCCGCATATTGGTAAAAAACCTCGATGCACTCACAATTTCCATTTCAACTTGAAAAGAAAATTTTACAAACGGTAAAAGGGTACCTCTCTCACAATTAATATTATGAAGTTACCTTTGAACCTTTAAACTCTCCGCTATAGTAAATTGAAATCCACTCCGAGCTCCATGGAATGAATGAACAACTCTGGTATTTGTTATAGTCGCGTGACATCTCGATCTCCCTAATAGAAACCGATGCCTCCAGTTTTAGACCGGGGAGTCTTATATCGTGTTGATTTAGAAGTAGATAGATGTAAAATCAATGGCTAGATTGTTGATCTGAATAAAAACTCTCAAAATTTGAAGATATATGAATAGATCTAGATTGTTGATCATTTGTGGGGAACAAGTGAAAAAAGGAATTTGGAGGGGAGAACAAAATCTCTCAGGTCTCAAAAATCATTCAGACGGAAGTTCCACTTGTATAAAACTCAGATCCACCAAATGGGAAGGGAACATATCCTCTAACTAGCATTCTACCGTTTACATGATTTCTCCTAGTGTGCAACTAAGCCACAACCGTGCGCATGGACAAAATTTGCAGCTGTGACACCCCGGTTAATAAAATATCGGGCGATCACTCCTGTACCAAATTAAAACAGGAGTCACATATGGTTCATTCTTATCATCACTGTCGAAAACAAAATGAATTACTAATAACCTATTAGGCTGGCGTCAAAATTTTATTTAACTAATCTTTTAAACAAATTAAAACATTCACGCAGTTTATGAATAAATGAAACTGAGATGAAATAAAAATAACCGAACAATCGGTTTAACAATATAAAACCAAATCGAATCCTCATAAAAGGCGATAAAAGAATAAATAAATGCAGTTAGGTTATTAGCCCGAATGTTTATACAATACCTCCTATCTAGATTACAAGGATATAAGCGTCTAAAGTAAACCTGCATGCATCCACAGCTGCTGCAGCAGACGTCTGACTCAAAGGAATCGTTATCCAGGCATCCCTGAATCTGGACACCTATATATATATATATATATAGCAAAAAGAAAGGAAAATAGATAAACGGGTCAGAGCCCGAGTTGTGAAAATATTTTGCAAGTGCATAAATGTTTTATTTGTAAAAATATGTTTTTATCACATATTTAAATTGGTATCGTACTCCCATGATATACCCCTCACCTCTCTTCTAATAGTGCATGCCGAACGTATCCCTCTAAACAACCTAGTCAAGCTACTCTGCCTAACTAATCCGTCACCCCCAAACACTAAAAGTCCTAAGTAAATTGAGTACTAAGGGCTAAAATTCTCCCCAGTCTCAACATTATGTCATATTCGTGCGTGGGGTGTTTCACGAAGCGAAATCCAAACATGGAACCCCCCCGATACACTACTACTTGGCAGTGTCAATCGTCTAGATCCATTAGACCCTCAGTACACACGTATATATATGTACTCATATAATTATATACATTATCATACTCATTTTCATATGAAGATCACGATATACGTCAGGATATAATCTCCCGGAATGAGAATTAATCCTTTATTCCTTTTATCTCTTTATTCTAGTTAGCGATATATAATATCTTGTTCTCATGCACAAGTAATATACTATACACACCAGTATAATAACCATTCCAACGAGCTATAGCTCGAGGATGCAGTCTCTATGCTATCATCTACCAGGGAATCGCTCACGTATCATCCAGGGTACCAACGGTCGGAATCTCACACCGCCTTGGTAAAAGCGAAATCAGAACGTATGGGAAGTGGTCATAGTTCCTCCCCGAAAGTGAGACGAAACATAGCCACCATGTCTCACCCCTAATAAAAATCACACAATATAAAATGGACGCTATGACCAGGGGACTATACGCTCCCTGCTTCTCAATCCAGGGGCCTCACCCACATCGCGCAACTTCCCATGATAGCATAGAAGGGGTATGCTTCACATAAATATATATACCATCCACACATAGATATATATACATTTCGTATCATATTATATATATACTTTAATCACGTCGTTCTTCAAATATAAATGGCCATAATTGTAAATCACACATAATGATGGCGAAATGTCCCAAATATTCTCACTCATAACAACATTCGAGTATTCGCACACTCACGATACTAAACCCAAAAGTATTCCCTCACTTGATAAATAACCTGTACCTTATTCGCGTTTAAGGATTTATATAATTTCTCCAACTATACCAATTTCCTCCTAGTAGTCTCGTAGGATTTACTCAACCAAAATCAATATAATTACATTTTCTACGCGCACAATTTATATATGCCTAAATAGCCGCTGAAATTACCCCAAGAAATATTCATCCCCAAACACCCTTAATTTAGATAAGTCGTGGATTCCATTTTCACGAACCCAAGGACTACATATCGCTCAAATAGTAATTTAGAGGTCCTCACTCTATTTTTGGGAACCCCAACTCTCTAATTCCCCACTTTATTTATTTTCGTCCAAACCATTCCTTTTACGACACACATTTTTACACTCTCTAAATCCCAATTGTAACTCCCTCAATTGATTAGGAATACATTCCCCTAGATGAATATTTATTTCCTCGAATAAATAAGCTAAAAACCATAAATATGAGAATTTATCCCATTTAAATTAACTAAGCCGAAATTACCAAAATAACTGTTTGATCGATCGATCGACCCTTGGCCGTCGATCGATCGATCAAGCAGGGCAGCTTCTTCTTCTCCCCTGTTTCGGCCATTAATAAACCCACCAAGCTTTATACTCCTTCTCCCAACCTTATTTAACTACAACCAACTAATTATACACAAGGAAAATAGGTTCTAAACATCCTAGAACCAAGATTTAACATTTTAATTCAATTAATTCGTAAGTTTCTCCAATTTGATATTTTTCGTGTTTACCCGTTAAACTTTCGAAAATCCCGTTTGATTCACGAAAACCCATCCCGAAAATCTTTAGGGTTTGTTATTACCAATTATGATATGATATTTATGCTTAAAATAAATAAATCAAGTAAATACTTGCCTCGTGAATGAAATTCGACGATCCCGAGTCAAATTCCGCGGAGTTTGGTCGAAACCTCCATTTTCTTCCTCTTTTCTTTCCTCCTTTCCTTTCCTTTCCTCTCCTCTTTATTTTCTCTCTTTTTCCTTTCTTCTTTACCTCTCCCGTGCCTTATATAGGGAGAAATAAGGGTTTATCTCTTTAAACCCAAAAATGACTCGTTTACTCAATTACGAGTCCCTATTAATCCAAAAATTCTCGAAATCCAAAAATTACTCCCGGATACTCTATTCTAACTATCTCGGCCTTTCTGAAATCAACCGTACACTTGAAATCTCCACCCGAGGTACTTGACCACAATCCACTAATTAAACCCAATTCATTTCAATGTGGGTTTTCCAATTAAAATATTGTCCTCTGTCTCTTTACTCAACCATGACCTGTAATAAAATAATCCTGCTCATCTACTTATTCCCAAAAGTAATTATAGCATGCATCGAAAATCATCTAACACTCATAAACTCCAAAAAAAATTTATTTCGAGAAATTCCTCAAATTTCCAAATTACACCCATTTATGAAATTTAATTATCTCTAAAAATGTTGGCTGTTACATACTCCCCTCTTACAATGGATTTTCGCCCTCGAAATCGGATATGACCTGCTCCACCAACCTAGGATCACTAATTACACCTCAACCATACACTCATTCGGTACCAACCTATTGCAAGGTTTATACTATAACTCACTTCCTTACTAAATCCATATGTGCTACACTACTACCTCACCGTAAGGTGACTCTAATAAAGTCACCTCACACCCATCATTTCTAGTGTCACCTGTAGCGAAAACGATCCTATAGCCGCCGTTCTAACGTCTAAATCTCACCGGAGAATCACGATTCTAAGGATCCGCTCATCTACATCAGGATATCTAATTTTCCTAAAAAGGATATCACTCTAACGCTTAACTATTCGCTTCATCTAATTGCTCATCTTAAGTGTACCAACTCTCGTTTTTGCCTACATCATAGGGTTATCGCATGCCTCATACGACATTCCATCCAACAAATTGCAATCTTACTTATAACTGCCTCACAATATATTCTTAAACTTATATACTATACCTCTTTTATATCAGACGGTACATAAAATTAACTTACTTGGGTGCCCATAACTTGACCTGTGCCTGGTTGCACAACCATTGTGAATATCCAACACGTAGCACTCTCTTTAAACAACATTTGAAAACCTGGGTTTTCCTAAATCAATACCTCAAACTCCAATCTTTCCTATAACTGGAAATAAAATCTTTCATAAAGTCAACCCACCAATCTTCTTCTGGTTAACTCACAACTATTTCCTTACATCGGCGCCCCTAATCCTTCTGACATAATATTCTAAAAGTCCTAAGATCAACATATTTCCAACACACGTAAAACTAATACTATCCTAAATATCCCTAGTGACCAAGGCCTCTCTCAACTTTCGACATTTGCTCGGTTTCATGTATGGGACGTCTCGCAAAGCAAAATCTAAATAAGGAACCCTCCCGTTACACTACTTCCTCATATCATCAGTCATCGAGATATAGCAACCTGAGGGACACCAGCGGTACATCCTAAATCCTATCTCGCTAACCTACTAACGTACTTCTACCACTCTATCCTTCCACCTTGGCAAAATGGAAAATCTAACTAATCCAGGCGCCTACTCTCTTTAAACATGTTATGAACCTCACACCCAAAACATACTATCTTCGAATTTGCCTTCTCATCAAGGCCTAGCTACAAGACTTAAATCAATTTCCTTTACCTTGCCTCACCTACATACTTGCAATGAGAGAACCATTTTAGTTCTTTTCTATAGCACTTCCATCTCTAAGCATACCCTCATCACACGGCTCTCAATCCATAGTGTTTTCTCCACACTAGGTGACTCATTAACAAAACCAACATCCTTGCATCCCACAACATCTCTCCACTCCCAACGTTGTTAAGGTTCATGCGTGGAGCGTCTCGTAAGAGAAATCCAAATAAGGAACCCCTACAATACACGACTACTTAACTTTATCAGTCGTGGAGGTCCGTTAGCTTTAAATATGCAACCGGGACCTATCCCCCCTTTCAACAGAATGTGGTCTGAACTCCTATCTCTGCCCATGAGCCACAACATCAAGTGCTCTCACTAACACTAAGTCCTTGCGTAAACAATAATGAGCTTAAACTCACAACTCAACAATAAACCATGCATACCTTAAATCACACCTATAAGGTCGCCACACACTCGAATCATGATAATGAAACATCTACTCACCGAAGTTTCATCGATACATATAATAAAGGCAAACTCAACCCGTATCCAAGTGAGATATCGCAACAACAACCTGTTCCACCCTGGAACCACGAACACGATAGTCTTACAATCTTTTGCCAGCTATCGCTCCGATAAACGAAGATCATAATATATTCAAAATAACACCATACTCGTACCCAAAATGATCAATACCAATCTAATATAAACTTAAAATACGAACACCCTCTCTTCACAACGAATGAAAGAAAATAAATCTCCGCTATCGCGAAAAAATGAATAAACATATACCCCATACATTGTTATCGATACCACCATAAAGCTCGAATTACACACACGAATCTAGGGTTAGCTAAATACCGCAACTCTATCTAGTCACACTAAATATACCCTCCCCCTTTCGAGGTGAAACTCATGATAATAAATTTGCCAGTCTTCCTGACTGCTCCGATTGGTTCCCTGACCTAGCACACTTGTTTTAATCGAACCAAAACTACTCTCATCAATGACCTACCTCGGCACCCTACTTTGGTCCTTTAATTCCTACTGGGCAAGGACAAACTGTGGGGCACAACACTCCACATCACCCTATTTCCCATCTCTGTCCTTCCTGACCAAGATAAAGTTATCAGTACCATCGGACTCTATAGTCCTGATTTTGACAATCACGTTCATAATCCCCTTAACTTCTTCGTTAAAAGGAAACTCCACTACTAGATTCAACAGCCCTACTTAAAGAACTCCCTGGGTGGATGTCCACTTATGGTGTTCCATAAACTCAAATTATCCACAAGTGTTAACAACACTTACCAGTGAGCCTAACCTTCCACTGAAGGACTCGGCCTTTATTGTACCTACCTTACTTCGGTACTAGGTTCACTTTTCCATATCACTCTGTATTCACTGTCGATCTCTTGCCGATCCTTATATGAATAATCCAAAACTGTATTCTCTTCCTTCCTAATCAACCAAAGGAATTTAAGGTTAAAACCATCCATGAGATTCCTCTACGAGCAACACGTCCTGCTCCTCCGAATATGGTGACCACCGTTCGCACCATGTTAATATTACTCCTACGAGTGAAAAAATTTCCTCTAATTTTCACATATGGGTATTTCCACACCCTGCTCTAAGCCAAAGTTTCTGAGCCTTTCACTTCCGCTGAATCATACTACACTTACTTCGCAAGACTTAACTTCAAGGTATGGTCCTTATTGAAGACCTTTCGAACCTTTTTTCCCATTTTACTTCACTGGGTAATTCAATCTTAGCACCACCCTCTCCTATAAGGGTGCGTGGATAATTATAACCACTATACCTTAGTAGTCATTTCAACCATCTTTGACAAATGACACAAGGAGAGTGACCTCTACTACGGTCCTGGTTTCCAACTTTAACTAACCGCTCCAAATAAATCCCTGCCTTCTGCTACCCTTGCAATGGTCTTCTATGGTCGTCCTTCATCGATCAGCGCACGAGTCTCAAACGAGCGCTCAAAAGATTTACTACAATCTTATGATTTGTAAGGAGAACGAAATCTCACAAGAGGAGTCAACAATCCTAATCCTAAGGCTCTATATCAAATTGAGAGCAAAGCTGAAAGCGTAGTAGGTCCACATACATTCTTAAGGACACTAGAACGTGATGCTCTGATACCATCTGTGACACCCCACCTAATAAAATACCAGGCGATCACTCCTGTACCAAATTAAAACAGGAGTCGCATATGGTTCATTCATAGCATCACTGTCGAAAACAAAATTAATTACTAATAACCTATTAGGCCGGTGTCAAAATTTTATTTAACTAATCTTTTAGACAAATTAAATCAACTAAAACATTCACACAGTTTATGAATAAATGAAACTGAGATGAAATAAAAATAACCGAACACTTGGTTTAATAATATACAACTAAATCGAATCCGCATAAAATGAGGTAAAAGAATAAATAAATGCAGTTGGGTTATTAGCCCGAATGTTTATACAGTACCTCTTATATAGATTATAAGGATAAAAGCGTCTACAGTAAACCTGCAGGCATCCACAGCTGCAGCAGCAGACGTCTGACTCGAAGGAATCGTCATCGAAGCATCCCTGTGTTTGGACACCTATATATATATATATAGCAAAAGATAGGAAAATAGATAAACAGGTCAGAGCCCGAGTTGTGAAAATATTTTGCAAGTGCATAAATTCTTTATTTGTAAAAATATGTTTTATCTCATATTTAAATTGGTATCGCACTCCCATGAGATACCCCTCACCTCTCTTCTATTAGTGCACGCCTAATGTATCCCTCTAATCATCCTAGTCAAGATACTCTGCCTAACTAATCCGTCACCCCCAAACTTTACAAGTCCTAAGTAAACTGAGTACTATCTCCACAGTCTCAACACTATGCCATGTTCGCGCGTGGGGTATCTCGCAAAGCGAAATCCAAACAAGGAACCCCCCGATACACTACTACTTGGCAGTGTCGATCGTCGAGATCCATTAGACCCTCAGTACACACGTATATATATGTACTCATATAATTATATACATTATCATACTCACTTTCATATGCATATCACGATATACGTCCGGATATAATCTCCCGAATGAGAATTAATCCTTTATTCTTTTTATCTCTTTATTCTAGTTAGAGATATATAATATCTTGTTCTCATGCAGAAGTAATATACTATACACACCAGTATAATAAACATCCTAACGAGCTATAACTCAAGGATGCAGTCTCTATGCTATCATCTACCAGGGAATCGCTCACGTATCATCCAGGGTACCAACGGTCGGAATCTCACACCGCCTTGGTAAAATCCAAATCAGAACGTATGAGAAGCGGTCATAGTTCCTCCCCGAAAGTGAGACGAAATATACCCACCACGTCTCGTCCCTAATAAAAATCACACAATATAAAATGGACGCTATGATCTGGGGACTATATGCTCCCTGCTCCTCAAGCCATGAGGCCTCACCCACATCGCGTAACTTCCCATGATAGCATAGAAGGGGTATGCTTCACATAAATATATATACCACCCACACATAGATATATATACATTTTGTATCATTATATATGTATATATACTTTAATCACATCGTTCTTCAAATATAAATGGCCATAATTTTAAATCACACATAACGATGGCCGAAAGTCCGAAAGATTCTCACTCATAACAACATTCGGGTATTCGCACACTCACGATACTAAACCCAAAAGTATTCCCTCACTTGATAAATAACCTGTAAGTTATTCGCGTTTAAGGATTTATATAATTTCTTCAACTACACCAATTTCCTCCTAGTAGTCTCGTAGGATTTACTCAACAAAAATCAATATAATTACGTTTTCTACGCGCACAATTTATATATGCCTAAATGCCCGCTGAAATTACCCCAAGATATATTCATACCCAAACACCCTTAATTTAGATAAGTCGTGGATTCCATTTTCATGAACCCAAGGACTACATATCGCTCAAAAAATAATTTCGAGGTCCTCACTCTATTTTTGGGAACCCCGACTCTCTAATTCCGCAGTTTATTTATTTTCGTCCAAACAATTCCTTTTGCGACACACATTTTTACACTCTCTAAATCCCAATTGTACCCCCTAAATTTATTAGAAATACATTCCCCTAGATGAATATTTATTTCCTCGAATAAATAAGCTAAAAATCATAAATGTGGGAATTTATCCCATTTAAATTAATTAAGCCGAAATTTCCAAAATAACTGTTTGATCGATCGATCGACCCTTGGCCATCGATCGATCGATCAAGTAGGGCAGCTTCTTCTTCGCCCCTGTTTCGGCCATTAACAAACCCACCAAGCTTTATAATCCTTATCCCAACCTTATTTAACTACAACCAACTAATTATACACAAGGAAAATATGTTCTAAACATCATAGAACCAAGATTCAACAATTTAATTCAATTAATTCGTAAGTTTCTCCAATTTGATATTTCTCATGTTTTACCTATTAAACTTTCGAAAATCCCGTTTGATTCACGAAATCCATCCCGAAAATATGTAGGGTGTGTTATTACCAATTATGATATGATATTTATGCTTAAAATAAATAAAGCAAGTAAACACTTGCCTCGTGGATAAAATCCGACGATCCCGAGTCGAATCCCGTGGAGTTTGGCTGGAACCTCCCTTTTCTTCCTATTTTCTCTCCTCCTTTACTCTCCTCTTTCTTTTCTCGCTTTTTCCTTTCTTCTTTCCCTCTCTCGTGCCTTATATAGGGAGAAATAAGGGTTTATCTCTTTAAACCCAAAAATGACTTGTTTACTCAATTACGAATCCCTATTAATCCAAAAATTCCCGGAATCCAAACACTACTCCCGGATACTCTATTCTGACTATCTCGGCATTTCCAAAATCAACTGCACACTCGAAATCTCCATCCGAGCTACTTGACCGCAATCCACTAATTATACCCAATACATCTCAATGCGGGTTTTCCAATTAAAATATTATCCTTTGTCGCTTTACTCAACTGCGACCTGTAATAAAATAATCCTGCTCATCTACTTATTCCCAAAAGTAGTTATAACATGCATCGAAAATCATCTAACACACATAAACTCCGAAAATTATTATTCCGAGAAATTCGTCAAAATTCTAAATTACCCCCATTTATGAAATTTAATTATCTCTAAAAGTGTGGGGTGTTACAGCAGCTATTCGCACACCTCCACGTGTACGGGCATAAATAACTATCATTCGAATAATTAAGTCTGAAAACACACTCAACGAAATAAAAAAAAATTAAATACAAAATGGCATCCCAAAAATATTTTCTACCAAACGTTTTAAAAAATAAAGTAGCTTAATCCTCAAAGTTTAAAACCCACACATTTTACAAAATAATTTTTTATGCACGTGTGTGTAGCTAATGATAATTCACATAAACTACGTAAAAGGATACGCCTTCAACTTGAGGTTGACGTGAATCAAATGGCATATAAAGTTTTCCACGAGCAAAAACTCGGGGTAAATAGGTTTTCTAGCTTCATGTGTCCAAATTTTAAATTTCACAAAAAAAATCATTCAATTAACAAACTCTTAAAACCAGCAACAACAAATCATAACTCAAATATCATGTTAAAACACATACACAAAGGAATCAAGTAGATATAGGTGTAGAAAAACAAACTAACCTACCTATGTCAATTTTATCCTAAATTGATAGAATGAAAACTACTTAATGTGAAGTGTGTGGATAAGTGTGTTAAGGAAATTAATAAACACACAAAATTAAATCTCAAGACCAAATTTATGAGAAAACCTCCCACCTAGGGGTAAAAACCTCGACGCACTCATAATTTTTATTTCTACTTGAAAATAAAATTTTACAAAAGGCAAGAAGGTATCTCTCTCACAATCACTATCACGAAGTTACCTATAATCATTTAAACTCTACCCTCCATGGAATGAATGAAGAACTCCAGTCTTCATTAAAGTCGTGTCACACCTCGATCTCCCCAATAGAAAGAGATGCCTCCAATTTTAGACCGTGGAGTCTTATATCATGTTGATTTAGAAGTATATAGATGAAACATCAATGACGAATATGATCTGAATATTAACTCTCAAAATTCACTAACAAAATTTGAAGATCCATGAATTGATCTAGATTTCTGATTAATTGTGAGGAATAAGTGAAAAAGGAATTTGGGAGAAAGAAAAAAAGCTCTCAGCTCTCAAAAATCATTCAGATTGAATTTCCACTTGTGTAAAACTCAGATCCTCCAAATTGGAGGGAAAATGGCCTTTAAACAGGATTTTAGAAGAATCTTGACCAGCCTTGCAAATGGGTAGATCTGACCATTGGTACGATTTCTCCCACTGTGTAACTCAAACAGTCGTGAGCATGGCCACAAAGTGCAATTATTCACGCGCCTCCACACATATGAGCATAAATAACATCCCTTGAAATAATAAGGATGATCAACAAAACAAAACTTGTTTATAAACAAAAAAGCTTTCCCATAATATTTTCCTCCAAACCTTTAAAAAAAATTAAAGGTAACTTGATCCTCAAAGTTTAAAACTCACACATTTTGCAAAATATTTTTTTTGTGCAGTTGTATGTAAGAAAATATAATTCACATATACAACATAAAAGGACACGTCTTCAAATTGATCTCGATATGAGTCAAATGACAATAAATTTTTTTAATGAGTGGCGTCCAAGATCTCCAATTCTTCCAAGGTTCATTCTGGACTCAAAATCACGCCTCACTCATATTGAATAAGTCTATATGAGTTGATAGACACAAACATTTTGACACGGGAGATAGCCAATATAATATCAATGGAATTGTTCTACATTTTCAATATCTCCCCTCTGCTATTCTGTGTCAAAACCCCCAAAACTAAAAAAAATCTTATTACCCCTATAAGAATCACTCCTACATAGACATATAATGAGAGAAGTATAAGGTAATGTACATATAATCCATGAGACATCGACACAATGAAGTTCGAGTCTGAAAGCTGGAGAAACATAATAATCAAAGATATGCCTAAAATCACACCAAACAAAAAACAACATCACGCATGCCATAGCATGCACAAAGAGTAATTCCCCCCGTTTGGGAATCCTATAATAAAATATCAATGATATACATGAGATGTAACATATTAATCATGAAATGAAACAACATCTAATATTAAACACAGAACATCATGCTCAACAAAACCAAGACATATCAAACAACAAACTCCCCTATCACAATGCATATAAACAATCACATGCTAAGGATCATAAAATCCACAAAACAAGAACAAAACTACCCCTTACTTAAATCTACCCATCAACAAGAATTGCATCAAATAATCATATAACAATAAGTATCTTTCCCAATGATAATCAAGAAGCAATAACAAAATCATCTCCCCATTTTGTCACAGAATAAGGCAGAATGAAGTTTATATAATGAGAATAAAAGAGCGATATCAAAACTGGAATAAAACTAGGGTATCAGGAGAAATATAAGGATATAACATGATAGGATTAGAGGAGTATATCATTGGAATGAAAAACACATGTTAGAAAAATAAGGGGCCGTGCACAAACTCAACTTTTTAAGCCATGCAAACGTGATGCATACACATAGTGCCATTGGGACATGCACATGAAAAGGGACAATGTGTCCCAATCCTCGAAAGTTCATAAAACCATGCGAACAGACATAATTTCATACCGTGCACACGAGGATCTTAAGAAATCCTCTCAAACAAAAAACCAACAAGTAGAAATTGAAAAATCATGGCTAAAATCAACCTTATCACTCCTTTAAATGAGTTACTCCCCCTAAATCACAAAACACATCTCATAACTCCTTTATCTCATCAATCTACACATCACACATCAAGCATCCAACTAAAATCCCGCATGCATCCCAACAACATGCTCAAAGTCTAATAATCAAAGAAAGATTATTAAAACAAACAAAAATAAGCATATATATATGAAAATAACAATAGGAACTCTCAAAGAGAAAACATTTTAAACAAATCACACATAATCACATATGCCTAAATATCAAATTACTTTAAGTAAATCAAATCATAATTGTTTATAAATGTTAAGCACTTCATGACATTTTCGATTCACGTTTGAAACATAACTCAAGTAAGTTGAGAATCAAAGGCTTAAATGTGCATAAAAATTGAATAACAAAACATCAAATATCAAATTTCATTATCGGGGAATTTTAAGACAAAATTTAATTAGAAAACCAATTCGATCATGAGTTTAGTCTTAAAAGTTCAATCCTTCCACAAAACTCCATCGGTAAGTGTTGATTTTGAAATATGTTGAGTGCCAAACTAAAAATAAATTTTATTTTTGAAATACTCAAGCCGTATCTTATTTTTAATGCCCGTTAAGCTCTTATATTGTGGCTCTTTCTAACATATTAGCCTTTTTTGTTGATTGGTTTTTCACACAGCCAGTTGACACCTACCCAATGGGCTTTATCACACTAATGGTATCAATCCTTTCAAAACGGTCCATATTCAACCCCATCATTATAAAATCTCACATATCTCACATGTCGACATTTGGAGAAGTTTTTGAAACTCATGCAAGATTGTTTTCAAATAATTTTACAAATATTTGAGAAATGATCATTTATTCAATCAATTGTGCCTTCATGCGGTGTAAAGTATGAGAAATCACTAAATTCATCAAAAGAAAACTTCAAGTCAATATTTACATGATATATTTGAAAAGTTTAAATTGACTAAACAAATTCAACAATTTAAATCATCAATCCATCTCATAAGAAATAAAATTTTATGATATGATATCTCATAGATTTAAGCCACGTGGTTATATTGGATTTAATGAAAAATAACTAAAAATGTAAAAAAAAAATTGGGTGATAGCCTACATTTCACCTGTCGAGTTTCAAAAATCGGGAATGTGATTGTATTGTTAAAAAATGGTATTGATCAAGGGTACTAACAAATTAATTTTAGTTTCGTACGAATATCCTTGAAGTATTTCTTCAAGTTATAACTAGTCGAGCTCACACAAAGTTTCGAGCTCTATAACAAGACTATGATATAACCTTGTCACGAATTAAAACATCAATTGAGTTTGGAAAGTTATACTTGGAAGTAAAACTTCAAGATCACTCACACAAAACTAAATTATATTTTTGAGTAGCCTTGATTAATATTAATTTTCACAACAAAATAATATCATTCCCAATATGTGGAACTCATCGAATGAAATGCAGGCTATTAGCCAGGATTCTAGACTTTGCAAAAAGAAAGTTGTGTATAACTATAATTTTTCCAAGCCTAAAAGAACGGCGAATAGCCTACATTTTAACTTATGGGTTCGACACAACATTTATTAAAACTACTCTTAATGCCCCAATATAATTAATCACCTATGAACAGCACTTTGATGATGATAGCAAGATTTTGGCTTCACTATTTGAATCGTTGAAAACATTAACTAAATTATAAATAGGAAATTAACTTCTTATTTGTATCATTATATTATGTAATATGACTATGTCGTGTTGTTCCACTTATAAACGAGTTGTTCTAACATGTCGTGTCATACATACATACTCAAATGTAAATAAATACAAGTTTTTTTTCAATTTTTTTTCATATAGATATGATACAAATAGGGTTGTCATACAATGGTTAAGTATATAAAAATAAAATAATGTATCGAAACTCAATCTTCGTCTAAATGAGGTAAAAGATCCTTCAAATTAGGGTTGTCTTCAAGAGCAGACTAAAACTCTATTGGGGCCTTTAATGCATTTTTTAAATATTCAAAGCCTTTGGTGCATGCATAACAATGGACCAATTGTTGTCGTTTATACTCTTTGACTAAAATACCTTCTTCAAGTTTTGAAAGGCACAAACAAACAGCTTGTTAACCATGAGATATTTACTCTTCATCTTAGATAAATCTACCATGATAAGTTATCTGGGTGGATCAACTTTATAACCATGAATAATATACTCCACCTACAACCAATCAAATAGAAGATGGTTTCATTGAAATCTAAGTAATCTAGTTCCAGGATTTGTTGGACACTCCCATAATAGGTCATCACCATATCCTTTAGATTTTTATGACTTTTTCTATCCACACAAGAAGTCAAGGAAAAAATTTTAATTTTGTTATTTTGCTTCAATAATTTTTCCTCGCATGGGTATGAGACAAAATTAGAACCATTGGTGTGGAATCTTTTAAAATCATTCGCAAGAAAATTTAGACCTTTGGCTAGGCGTGCATGCCTTAAAGAGACATCTCTTATTTTTAAAAGTTGCATTTAATAATGGATTTGTATTAGGGTATGTTTTACAACACATGCATAAGTAAAATAAACAAAAAAGGTGACAATTACCTCTTTAGATATCCTTTCCCTAAAATTATTCATCGCGTCCCTTGAACCTAATTGCTTTGATTTTAGGAAATTTCTCTCTCATACTTCCTATATGTGTTACTGAAATTATAGAATTAAAATGGTAATATGGATAATACATTTAATGAAACAAAACTATGTTATATGTATAGGTATTTACTCTCTCTAATCTTCAACTTCATCTTACGATTCAAAAACCTAACGAGTTACTTATTCAAATTGCAGATTGGTAAGTCTCACCTCTTTAGTGTTTTTGAGGGGCACTTCATCCTCAAACTCATAAAGTTCCTCAACCACTTTTCATCACTAGGATTAAACCTACCAAGACCTTTTTCCATCATATGTTACCAAGCGTATAATGATGATTCTTTTATGATGTATTCTTTCGCAATTAACCCTCCACACATACAAAGTATTATTACCGTAATCTTTTAAGGTTTTCATCGAGCGCTCAAAAGGATACATCTCGTGATACCTTATCGGTCCACACAATAATGCTCCATTATATTGTTGCACAAGCTGGTGGATGCTTATGTTAAATAACGGCGGAGGAAAATATTTTTCTAAGACACAATTCGCCTCAGATAACGTTTCTTTCGCAGCCATAATGTGCTTTCTGTTTATAACTTTTGCACATAGTAAAGTGAAGTACAAATTAATCTGTATATTATCCACGTGGACATCTTTCTTCTTAGAAAAGCAATGCCTAAACAACAAAGGGGTTAATTGAATGATGTTGTGACACTCGTGACACTTACACTATTTTAGATAATATGTTTCATAGTTTACAACCCTATACAAATTACCGGAATAACCAGTCGGAGTCTTCAAGTTTATAGAGGGTTACATGAGTAGCCCTTAAGCTACTTGAGACTCCTAAGACAAAAAAAGGAGCACGAGTATCTTCTCAAAATGAGGTAAATTCACGAGTAACCAATCCCTAGATAGAGAAAGGAAGATACGAGCAATTCCTTAGAAATACAAAAGCAAGTGGCGAGTAGTTCCCTCACTACCATTTATTATTGTTGTCTTTGACTTGTTTACTTAGCAAGAAGCCTTGGTTGAGCAAGCAGTGTTCGAGCAGATGGCCAGTTAGGACTCTTGACAATGTTAATTTGATGCTAAGAGGTAAGTCTTGTTGAGAAAGCTAAAGATCAACCACTTTAATATATTGAGAAGGATATAATAAAGGTGTGAGGGATCCAAGAGATCACTCACACACAGAGACATTACACAAACACAGTTTACACACAAATAATGAGCAACTAACTGAGGTGCTCGCAGACATTTATAATATTGAAAATGGAGAGTGACCCTCAAGGTCACTCGCAAGTTATCAACACTTGTTCAACAAGAATTTTTCAATAAAAGATAAAATAACACTTTATGGCTTCATGGGCGACAAGATAACCTTTTTGTCCATTATTGAACCAGGTGTCATGATAAGAGGCTTTTTGCGTATGGTCGTTGTCATCAAAAGTCAATATCAAAATTCCCTTGAATACCTACAAAACTTGTTTAAAACAACTCGTATTGCGGTAACTATGGGTATCAATCCAACTTTCAAGGTGAAACAATTATTGCAAAAACTTGCAATTCAATTTATTTTTTGATTTTTTTTTAATTTAAAACAACTTCAAGGGAAAATTAACTAATTAATGCTAAAAATTATGAAATGACTAGATAACGAAAAATAATGTGCAATCGAGTGTAAAAATTTGAGAATGTCAAGAGATGGGATTACACCGCATTATCAATTATTTTAATTTCTCAATTTAAAATATTTCGAGATAATATTAAATCGATAATCTAACTCTTGTTAGAATTATAAATTTAATAATATCTTTTTCAGAAAACTAATTTAAAAATGCCACACGATGAAAAATTAAGAACTATACTATTTTCAACAAAATTACCCTTTAGGATCAATTTAATAAAAAGAGTATGAATTCTCAAATTTCAACACAGAATTAATATTCAAATTTCGGAAAAACATATCTCTAGTTCGATTCCTAAATTCAAACATTAATTTATACAATTAATTTACTAACTTTCGTTACATAAATTAATTGGTGACAGTTAAAATTAATTTTCTTGGAATTATAACAATTAATGAATTTAATTAATTAATATAATACCCTACAGAGTGCATCCCACCCTTTGAAAGCAGTGTTTAGCCGAACATTCTCATATCATAACATAACACAATAATAAATCAATTTCAAGAATAATATAAAATAAAACAAGAAGAAGAAATACAGTACGCAATTTTTTTGTCGAATCATATTCTTGAAACGCGGCTCGACATTCATCCAATCTTCTTCATAAATTTAATCACTTGATTACACCAAGAAGACTAAAAAAAACTAAAAATTATTCTAAACTAAACTATTTTTTGTGGATTTTTCTCGAAATTTTTTATGCTCCTATTATGTACATAATATACACTGTGTCTCTCTATTTTTTATCTCTCGTCTCTGTGTGAGTCTTTTCTTCTTATTTTGAGCCGCCGATTTTCTTTTTTATAACCCACCACTTTGTGTTGAGAGATTTATTTGGGATTTGGAGAAGCCAAGTCAAAGGAATTTTTTTTCTAAAAAGGAAGCACGTGAATTTTTTGGTTTTGGAGAATTTCATCATTTTGGTTCCTTAATTTGTGGCTCGGGGTTTCTGATTTTGATGGATGTTTGAACTAGAAAGTTTGGGTTGGACACGGGGAGGTATTTCCAAGTCGGGATCGAGTTGCTCCGAGTTCGTGGTGGTTTCGATTTGGCTGGAATCGAGTTTTTGGTTTTACCGGGTTTCGGGTTTGATGGTGGTCTGATGTGGGTTAGATGGAGTTGGGTTCAGTAATGATTGGGTTGTGATTTTCGAGTTTGATGTTGATGGTCGGATTTGGCTCGGTTTAGAGTTTGTGGTGATGGTGGTTTGTGTTTATTAATGGTGGATGAGGATAAAGAGTGTGGGATGGTGGAATATGGTGAATAGTGATGGAGATGGGGTTTGTGTGTGATAGGATGAATGGATTAAGGGTGAGGGTGAGGGTGAGGGAGTATTTGTGTGTATATGAGTGTATGGGAGTAGGATATATACGTGTGTGTTAGTATCCTAAAAAAAACTGCTGTCTAACTAAAAAATAAAACTAACAAACTAAAATTAAAATCTACAAAAAATAAAATCCTAATCTATTTAAAAAAACTCAAATAAAAAAAATAAAAACTAAAAACTAAAAATCGAATAAAAATAAATAAAAACTAAAGTCCTAAAAAAATGTAAAATATAATAAAACTAAATTAACTTCTTAAAAACTAATCCTAATAAAAAAAATAAAGTGAAATAAAGTCTAAAAACTAAAAACTAAAAAATCAAAATCAAAGTAAAACTACACTAAATAAAAAGAAATATAAAAATAGAAAATAAATCGTAAAAATTATAAATAAATCTTAAATAAATCCTAAAAATAAAACTCACTCAAAATAAAAAAATCTAAAAATTGATAAAGGTACTAACTAGACACATACAAGGCTCGAGGAATGGTTTGGACTCGGTGTAGGCTTAGGTTTGGTTCGGGGACAGGGTTCGAAACATCAAAAATGATCTCGGCAAGCTTAAATATGGACTCGAACTTCACGATGCTTTGATTTCTTTGTTGAACTCTTTTAATCTCTTATCTGTTGCAATTAACTGGATTTAGCATCATTTAACACCACAATTACGTATTGACCTGCAAAATGATAAAATACGAACATAAGGCCAATTTTATTAAAAATAAGTGACTAAAATGCATCTATTCGGGGTATAAAATAGACACTTTTGGGTTCTTATCATGTCACACCATAAGATATAGATCATGGGCAAACAATGTTAAACAAATATAAGGACAAAATGTTTTCAGATATTTTTATAAAGGAATATTCCTTTGATGTGCACAACCCACATCAACCCTAAAATTTTACTATAAATAGAGCACTAGCTGCACATATATTGACTATGGCATAACAAGCACTGCTATGCTCCACAAGCTCTCACACAAGAATATTCTCTCCCCTCTCTCTCTCAAATATTGAAGTGCTTACTTCTCTGCTCTCAAAGAATCACCGCTCTCAAGAGCGTTCATTCTTTAATTTATTATTGAAAAATTGTATTCAATAATTAGTTACTCACTCTTGTAATTACATTCATATTATTATAAAGGAAATGTTTGTTTATTAGAGTGGGTCATGACTTACCCATTCATATACATTCATCGAACCTAGTACCACCACCTTCCTACAAAGTTGAACAACGTGTCTAGGAGCATCCTTTTTCTCACTAGCAGTCAGAGTGAGAGCACCCGAGGGAAGAAAATTTCTTCCTATTATAGGATCACTTTTTGATAACTTTTTTCTTATATTTTCATATCCTTTAGATCGTGGCATGAATTATATCCATTTATTGAACAAGATCCGCCAAGATATGTTCCAATTAGATGTTAGACAAAATTCTTCTCTGTGTGCATCACACCAATTTCATACCTTACACGGTGATATTTCAAATACGAAAAGTTAAATGACATTGACCATCTAGACCATGCCTTTTTTTACTTAGATCTTTCATATCCTTCTTAGTTTTTCGATTCTGGCTGTAAACGGAGGGTGTTTCCCTAAAAACTTATTCCCCGAAGTCACAACCTTCATTCTCCTCGATTTGATAACCAAAAAGACAAACAAGTTACGTCCTATGCTCATGACCAACATGAAAAAAGTTGGGCTTGTCGTTCCTTAAATGGTGTATGTTCGATAAAAATCTATAATGACTATCATAACATATCTTACCACTATGCTGTAGCCAAGTGAAATCAATTTCCTCCCCATAAATGGGAGATTTATAATAACCATGGACATTTCAACTAGATAACGTCCCATAGGCTTGAAAGTCGTGGATCCTCCATAACACCATTGCTTTATGAGTGAAATGTTCACTTTTATGAGCGTCAAAAGCCCTCATGACTTCATTCCACAACTCTTTCAGTTATTTAATTAATGGAAAATAAGAAAATATCAATATTATCATTGGGAACCTTTGGTCCAGGTTTCAAAAATGATAATAATATGAAAGATTTTCTCATACATGGTGTTAGGGGAGACCTAAAGGCACTAATAGAACTTACAAATAACGTTGATCAATGTTTAAATTATGAAAAGGGTTAAACCCATCTGTTGATAATCCAAGACGGATTAAGATCTCACTCATTTAAAATTTGCGATATGATTGAATCAATGGGATGGCGCATGAGATTCCCACAGACCTTGGCTCGAGCGTACCATGTCATAGCCTTCGCTATCCACGGTACAGTGAAAAATGTTTTTAACCGTGGCCCGAGGGGAAAATACTTCAATACCTTTTGTGGGAAATATTTCAATACCTTTTGGTGAAAATGCTCCGCTATCCGTGGGTTTGTCATTTCTACTCTCATAAACTGTATATCTTAGCTCATTGCATACAATACACTTATCCTTCAATTTTTGCTTATTGTAGTACAATATGCAATCATACATTCATGCATGAATAAATTAATGAATCAAACCCAAACCCTTCAAGATCTTCTTAATGGTGGAATAATTATCTAAAAACTTGTTTATAAGAATAAATTTTATAATTTCTCATTCTATTTTCATTTAGCTTATCCTATTATACCCCAATGCACCTTCATGACAACTTTCACATATTCGAAGAGAAGAAATTGATGAAATTTGGAAGATTAAAGATTGTTCGTCACAACATCATTCAGAAGAGTTATGAGGTGGTTTGTTAAAGAGTTTAATTATTCAGGGGTTATTTTTAAAGATTTCAAATTTAAAAGTTTTCAAAATATTTTAAATTGATTTTTAAAGAATTTTTGAAAAAACTCACTGACTCGTTAGAATGAGATTGGTATGTCGTTCGAATGAGTTGCGTAGGGTCGTTAGAATGAGGTTCCTACATTTGAACGAGACCTGGAACGTCACTTTTTGGGTACTCTAAAGAATGTCATTCATAATTTCATTGGAAGCCGTTCGAATGAGAAAGGATACATCATTCGGAGGAGGTGGCAACTCGTTTGAACAAATACACGTGTTTTTATTTTTTAAACAAATATTATTTAAATCTTTAATGCCACTATCTCTTTGAAACAACTTTCCCTATAAATTGAGATACATGATTAGAATTTTCTACAAGCGTTTTTAGAGTTCTTTTTAAGATAAAACATTATAGTTTTTTCATCCACACCCCTTGGATCTTTTAAGATTACTTTTCTAAATAAAAAGGAAGACAATCAAAATTCTAAAACCCTTGTCGGAATTTTCCCCACTGCTGATGTGTGGAGTCGAGGCTCTCCTGCAGAAGAAGAAGCGAATGGAGTATTCTAAAGGCTAATCGATGTATACCAAGGTAAGATCCACTTAATATGGACGGTGCTAGATTGTACCATTTTCTGTTAAAGAATTAAAGACTCTATTGCATTATACTTAGTGGATCTTTAAGTAGTCTGTAAATCATCAAGTGTCTGTCTTTTCTTACATAGTGCTGAAATTAAAAGTTTTGCTCGAAAGGGATTTTTCTCAAATTCTTCTTTTGCTAATTTGGTTTGGAATTTGGCTATAATAATTTTATTGAATGATTAACTAAATTAAATCAAGATAAAATTTGGTGAAAAGTGAATTTATGTGTTTGACCTAAGATAAAAATAAATTCGTATAACTCCCCACGTGCTTTCTCAGTGTTCTTATTAGGGAGAATATTTATATCCCACTTAAAAATTTCGATTATGCTATTACCGAAAATATCGAACCGACTCTTCAAATTATGGAATCCAATCATTGCATACAATATCGAGTGATCTTTTTCGTAATTTCTTAGGCAAAGGTTTAGCGGTATTGGCTTTCAACCGTTTGTATACCCGATATTTGGGTAATTAAGCATCAACTTGGTGATAATAACATCATCCGAATACATAAGCTGGTGGTTTTGATGGTGGTAGACTCTATAAGCATCGTGAATTGGGTCAGTCAAAGTATGATGTGCTCTCGAATCATTCCACACTTCCACCTGATCGGGAACCGATAATTCATCCAAAATATATGGTACAATATTTGTCAATGGAGTGTCCATATTTTATAGTCTTGCAACATACTTAACCTTAGCAAATACAACTGAATGTTTTACAAAGAATTAAATTTTTCGTTCATACAACGGGTCCACATACATGGAATCTTATCACTATTACGATTTTTGTCTACATATTAAACAAATTCAAGAATGCCCTTTACATCCTTTTTGGAGACTCTAGCACTCTCGCCCATCCACTCTTTGTATTATGGGAAATCCATTAAAAAGTTCTTCAAATTCAATTCGCCAATATAAATAGGTTGAAATGAAGGTCATATTGCATACAAGAAATTATAGTTCACAATTCAAGCAAATCTATTCAAATTCATTCCATCCAAGCATTCAATAAATATGAAATTAAACCGAAAAAATTAATATGTTATTAAACCATAAAAAATTAAAATTAAAACAAATTAAGATGTCATTACATGTCCCACATAATTAAAATAAGTACAAACTTCTCCTAAAATGTTAAAAAACATTAAAAACTTTTCCTAATATATAAAATTGTACATGGCATAATCTTTACCAGTAAATAAATTGGCTAGGCCATAAATCCCTTCTTATACTCGATTAACGTAGCCCTCTCAAGTAAGTGGTAAGTATGCAAAACCTCTTGTTTGTAACCAAGTAGATTATATCCACCAGAATCTTAGCCTAACCTATTGTAGACACCCATTCTGATCCATAAAGGTATTAATATCTACCAAGATCTTCCAAAGGCCTAAAATCAATCCAAATCTCATAAACGTCTTCATAAAAGTCACCAAATCCGAAACTAAAGCTGTCCAAAAGAGTTAATCCAACCCAAAATGGGGCCAAGATCCTGAGAGGAAATGCGTTTGACCAATTGATCATGAGTGCATAATAACCTTGACCGATCGGTCCTTAACCCAGAATTTTTCCTATAAAAGGATGCAATCACTTACCAACTCCAGGCATTAATTCCGCTATCTTAAATTTTGAGCATTCTGTCTGGACAAAATTTTCTCTCTAAATAAACCCAAAACTCTCTCCATTTATCATCAAAGCCCTTCGTCAGTTGAAAGTTGGAGTCCTAACTTCGATCTCTCTCTCTTATCATTTTCTCCCTTTTCCTTATTCAAGGTGGTTTCTCTCTAAAGTATCCTTAAACCCATTTCAAAAAAGGTCAATTCCAAGATGGAACACTACCAAAACAAAAAGGAGTATATGTAAATTTGCAAGTACACAATTTCTCACTCTTTTATTGTGAAGTCCTGATGTAAAAAGGGTGGTGCTGTGCTATAACACCACCCCAAGATACCTTTTCTTGTGTTTTTTTGTTCCAAGAGGTTTTGATCTTTCTATAAAGGTAATGTACGAACTACATTGACTTTGATTCCACCTATGATGGATATGTAAGCGTAATAGAGAAGCCCGATCTCTAAAACTCAAGTCAAAACAGTTATATATTCATACATTTTCATTTTTTACTAAACAAAAAGCTCCAAAACTATGAAATACTTTCATATAAGTTAGAGGATCACTACATTTTGAGAATCCATCTACAATTTTGTTCTTAGTGTTGGAAGTTTTGTCATTCTTTCATTATCTGGTGATTTTATAAATGAATTAACCCTTTTCAAGCTCTTTCATGAACTAAAATCATACACATTTTCAGATCTAGTTCTATTTCTCTCTAAAAAATCTCAAATGATCTTGGAAAGACTAGATCTCTCGCATTGAGTCTCCATATGAGGTGAAATCCCATAGATTCGTTCACAAATTACGTGAACTTTGAATCGTTATGTGGGAGTATGTGGGATCACTCGGACTGTCGCCCGAGTGAACAAGCCGAACTTTTTACATTTTTTATCCTTAGTTTATATGATCTAAACACACACATATACCCCACCCATCACTAAGAAATCTAGATACATATCTAATATTTTGACTTATTGTTTCTTTTTACACCATAACATGCTAAAATAAACTTTTTATATCAAAATTTAAGACTAAAAGGGTAGAGGGGGTGCCTAACACCTTTCCATTCCTTAACTATATCCCTAAACCTTTGAGTCTTTAGTTAAACACGTCAAACAATTGCCATCATGTGGTCTTCGCAATGGCCTATGTAACACCCCGCCCGCCCGGGGAGAGCGAACGGAGCGCTACGGCGATAAAACTAATCAAATCAACAAATAACAAGGTATAAAGCATCTAAAAATCCCACAATACAAGAGAAACCACTAATCTCAATTTATTCAAATTTAATAAAACCAATAATCTCTCGAAATAATACAACTATCTATCTCGAAATAAACATAAAAAATAAATACAATCTAATCATCTTGTATTCTCGAATATTCTTCCCAAAATATCCACACTAAAATCCTTCCAATTGGACCATAGCGCTCAAATCTATGCTAACCTACCAACTAAAGAAAATATGGGTAAGTACACAATACGACAAGAAAGATGCTCAACAAATATATTAATGGTGAATAGAACGTAACAACATGATTACGAATATTCAAACCAAATGCAAATCTCAAAAGCATTTATCAATAAATTTCTCCTCAACACATCAATGGATCACTAGGCCTCACCCCCATCCGCATATGCTTTATCAAGATATAGCCCTGGGATGCAGGAACTTTGGCGGGTGCCCAACCTCCGTGCCATAATAAAATCTCATGACAACGTGCTCAATAAAAACATGAATAATACCACATGAATCAAAATAATTCCAACAATTATTTTTCCAGATTTCAATGAATTTAAAAATTCAAATATGAGTCAATAATCACATGAAATCAAAGGGAATAACACTCACGAGATTAAGGAGCATATTGGTCAAACCCCATACCTCAAACCACCAAAAGAATCCAATATAATTCTGCCCAGAAAAGTCAGATTAAGCCATCAAAATCATCTCCCAAGAATCAACACCAAAATAGCCCCAAGAACACCTCCAAAACCTAAGGTTGAATGCATAAATTAAAGGGGCTAAGTGTACATAAAAAGGAGAGGAAATAAAGATATGTTTGCTGCCAAAAAGTTGTACCTCAAAGGGTCACCCACGACCTTATTTTATAAGGCAAAAATAAAAGAAGTTAAATCCAACTCAAACTCTTCCAAAAGCCTTGTTGCACACGATTTGTGCTGGGATCGATCGATTGACCCCCTGGCGTCGATCGATCGATTGCCTAGGAAATCAGGCAGTTCGGCCTAAAAATGTTATAAGGGTAAATATTTAAAAAATCCATATAAAATCGGGTTTAACTCTGATTTCGAAACCGTTTGAAATTATCGTCTTTAAAAATAAAATCCAACAAATTTGAGTAAGAAAAATAATTTTATCAAAAACTTTATTTTTCCTATAGATTTTAAAAATACCCCCAAAATTACGCGGGTTGTTACACTTCACCAATAATAATGGAATTTCGCCCTTGAAATTCTCCAAATGCCTAACTCTAAAAAATTAGGCCACTACAACTATCTCTAAAAATAATCTCGTCTCCAAAAATAAATTCCTCACATCTAATCTGTATGCCTAACACTCAACGGTTATCTAAAATTTCTATCTCCAAATATGCGCTACAAAAATGCAACAGACCCAAAACCCAAGACACAAGGGTGGTCGTATACCTAAGCTTTGATACCATCTTGTAACACCCCGCCCACCAGGGGAGAGCGGAGCGGAGCGCCATTATCGATAAAACTAATCAAATCCAAAAAATAACAAGGTATAGAGCATCTAAAAATACCACAATATTAGAGAAACCACTAATCTCAATTTCTTCAAATTTAATACAGCCAATAATCTCTCGAAATAATACAACTATCTATCTCGAAATAAAAATGCTCTACACATAAAAAATAAATACAATCTTCTCATCTTGTATTCTCGGATATTCTTCCCAAAATATCCATGCTAAAATCCTCTCAATTGGTCCATTGCGCTCAAATCCACGCTAACCTGCCAACTAAAGAAAATATGGGGAAGTACACAATACGACAGGAAAGATGCTCAACAAATATATTAGCGGTGAATAGAATGTAACAACACGAGTACGATTATATAAACCAAATGCAAATCTCGAAAGCATTTATCAATAAATTTCTCCACAACACATCAATGGGTCACCAGGCCTCACCCCATCCGCATATGCTTTATCAAGACATAGCCCCGGGAAGCAGGAATTTTGGTGGGTGCCCAACCTCTGTACCATATTAAAATCTCATGACAATGTGCTCAATAACAGCATGAATAAACCACATGAATCAAAATAATTCCAGCAATTATTTTTTCAGATTTTAATGAATTTAACCATTCAAATATGAGTCAATAATCACATGAAATCAAAGCAAATAACACTCACGAGATTAAGGAGCATATTGTGTAAAACCCCATACCTCAAACCACCAAAAGAATCCAACATAATTCTTCCCAGAAAAGTCAAATTAAGCCATCAAAATCATCCCCCAAGAATCAACACCAAAATAGCCCCAAGAACACCTCCAAAACCTAAGGTTGAAAGCATAAATTAAAGAGGCTAAGTGTATATAAAAAGGAGATGAAATAAAAATATGTTTGCTGCCAAAAAGTTGTACCTCAAAGGGTCACCCGCGACCTTATTTTATAAGGCAAAAACAAAAGAATTTAAATCCAACTCAAACTCTTCCAACAGCCTTGATGCGCATGATTTCTACTGGGGTCAATCGATCGATCGCCCTGGAAATCTGGCAGTTCGGCCTAAAAATGTTATAAGGGTAAATATTTAAAAAATCCATATAAAATCCGTTTTAACTCCGATTTTGAAACCGTTTGAAGTTCTCATCTTTAAAAATAAAATCGAACATATTTGAGCAAGAAAAATAATTTTATCAAAAACTTTATTTTTCCTCTACATTTTAAAAATACCCCCAAATTTACGCAAATTGTTACAGCCTACCCCTTTTTTTTATCTGTTTTATATGAAATAGGCTGGAGATTTTAATATTTCAACTACTCCATTTCTCTAAAAAAGAGAGCTTTCACCCCGACTGAGGTGGCGACCATGCACCATTCCACTGTAAACCCGCGGGCGGGGAAAAAGGAGGTACTATGATCGTGGCGACTCCGCTGGTTATTTAATTTTAAAAAAAGAAATATGAATTAACCTAATATAATGTGGATCCTTATTTATTTCAGCATGTTATTCATTATAACTCAATCTTATTCTTTTAGATACCTGACTAGGTTGATAAACACTTGTATTGCAGGCTCTCGTAGGTGGGGTTACACCTTAGGAATCTGTTGGACCTTATTTGTGACATGAATGTGAAGATATATAATAATATCAAGTGAGAATGGATCTTGCCCAAAATAAATAAATTAAAAGACTTCACAAAAAATCCTCATATTACTTCGCCGCATAATGTTTTCATACCACTACATAGCCCATTATCCTGGGAAACCTAGCGATAGTCTTGGATCTAGCCGATGAATGTCCCTAGTAATTGTTTCCACTCTTCTTAGCCTCTTACCCTCAGCGTATAGTTATTCGTATGCTCTTGATGAACATTACTCACGTACCTCGAGGATATCGAGTCAGCTCTCCAACGTACTATGCCAATGAAGTATATAAGGAGGCTCGATTCACATACATTCGGGTATATCAGAATAACCCTCTCACACATACCTCCAAGGTATATCATGAGGAGTTATAGCCAATGAATGGAGCCTTTAGCTTCACAGAAAGCCTTGTATAATCTCGTATAGTAGAATTTTAGGACACATCTAAATAGATAAGTCAAGAGATTCACCGAATGATGATATATCCTAAAAAGGTTTTTGTATCCCCCAATAAAGTTTCCTAACATATGATGAAACTCCAGGACTCGAAGAATCCACTCACTGTTTACAGCTCCAAACCAAGGGCTACATGCTAAGTGAAGAGTACCGTGGGTAATGGATCATAACCCAAGCTTACCCTAAAAAAACAAACAAAACAAAGCTTGTCTATGATTACTCTTCTTAGAATAGCCTAAGGCAAATAATTTTAATTCCACAATTTCATATAACTTTGCAGTCACCATCTTAGACAAGGGAAGAAAACTGCATCTCTTGAACTTCGATATCTCATAATCCTGACAACATGGAGAATGAAGAAACAATGTCACTGACCAACATTTTAGCTAACCTAACTGCTATGAGGGGAGAAATGTCAACCCTGCCAGTAGAAGGCCTCCCTTTGAAATAGATTAAATAAAACCAAGGGTGAAGGAGAAAATTAGTACCCTGCCAACATTATACCCCACCAGCTAGAGTACAAGCTACCAACATCCCTCCAGCCAAAAGCACCAAAAACATGATTGTGGATAGTGCAACAGAGGTTCCAATGGATCTTAGATGCCTCAAAATGGAGTTCCAAACACTCTAACAAAACTTCCAACAACTTTGACCTGCTGATGATCTTTCCTACATACAACATCCGTCTCTTTGTCCCAATGCCAGACTATAAAATAAGATCAAGATGCCAGATATTGAGAAATTCATTGGGATGGGACCACTAAAAGTCCACCTCAATTTATACATCTGAGCCATGCAAGCCCTTGGGGATTTTAAAAAGGCCATGGCATAAATTTTTGGGCACAACTTATCAAGAGGATCACTCAAGTGATTCTTATTCATTGATGACGCGAGGACCACCATCTAGAGTGATATCTATTGAGAATTTGTGAAGTAGTAAAAATACAAGGATGAGTTAGAGACTACTCGTAGAGTCCTACAAATGAAAAAATAAGAAATTAATGAGCACCAGAGCACTTTCATTGCATGCTGGAGAAATAAGGCCACATAAATGGTAAATCGACCCTCAAAGGAAGAGTAGGTGGCCATTATGAAAAAGAATCTAATTCATCCCTATCCAGACTAGATGAAAATATAATACCTACCACAATTCAAAGCCTTGATGAATGTGGGAGCAAAAATAAAGGACGATATAATGAATCGATAACCAAAAAGTGAGATTGATAGCCGAAGGAATGTCCCTCCATTTACAAATAGGAGGACTGAAAAGTTAGGCACAACTGTTATTATTGATATTCAAACCCCAACACATGCATATGTACCTGGGAAGCTCGAGAGAGTCTAACGTAAATTTCATCCACTGTACGCTCCCATAGGTATAGTCTATCAATCCCTCAAGAAGAAGGGGCTTCTAAAGCCCCGAGACCATACGACCTTACCTGATACCTTTCTATAAGAATTTAGGAATAATATCTATTACAAATATTATTAGATGATAGATATAACCTAGAGGGATGTCGAGATGTGAGTTTTGATATCCAAGATTTGATTGATCAAGGGAAAATTATTGTGCCATCTAAGCCGACACCCAACATTAACAATAACCCTCTACCCAATAATGGCACGGGGGTGAATGCCCTCACTATAGAGGAAGAATCAGTGGACCCTACCATTTTAATTGAATCGATCAACTCAATAACAGATATAAAATAACCAAGTTTAGTGATTCGTGTAACCCGACGCTTGGATCATGAGGTCCTAACACAAAACCACATGGATCTTATAGTTCAAACACTTAGAGATTTGAAGGATATTGGGTGAGATCCTCTAGATATAAGCTTATATCAACTGATGTACTTTATATTTTGAGAAAATTTTGATCTTCTATTGTCAAACACAGTCATAGCCATGAGACTCTCTATAAGTATTAAGAGGTGATATATTATGAATCACAACAAACAGTATGGTATATTCGAAGAACAAAAAAATGAAAAATCATCCTAACCAACTGGGATGAATAATTTAAAACTAAAGATAATCAGGATTCCTTGTCATGGTTATCTCTAGATAACTCAATAGTCATTTGCTAAACAAGACCTGATCTTCTACCTCGACGATCTACTTATCTCCCCTCCTTTTGGAATCTAAACTTCGATGAGATAATGTCATAATTACTCATTCTAGAATGGGATTCTATGGAAGTCAAGAACATAACTAACTGCAAAAGATTTTATAAATACCTTATCTTGAACTTTATTCCTTTTGGGGAGAGGGATAAAAATAAAGGAAATGCAGTATTCAAGGAAGACACTGCAATGGAATTAAGCACAACCGAGCCTTGGACCATCTAAAGAAGATGCAAGATAACATTTTCAAGGGTACTTATTATGTACTCCCAACCCCATTGGGATTTTCTCCTAAAATAATTTTCTCAAAAAGTGGCACCCATCTCTGCCAGTCCTGAAGAACTTATGAAAATGGTCCTTACCTAAACTTTCCAAAGAGTATTTACTTTCCCCAGTCGAGCTACTAAAGATAGGACCATGTTATAAAATGTCCCTCAACATTACCATAAACATCCATGGATAGAGGATTCCCATGGCCCATGTAGATAACAAGCCCCTTATGAGTGTCTACCCGTTAAGAACTACAAAATACGTGGGAATCTAATATGAAGATCTCACACCTAGCACCTAAGCCATGAGGGCCTACGTTAATACCCATCGATAAGTGATGGGATCCATTAAGTCCGGTCTTAGAGTCATCCCTCTCTATACAATCTTCGACTTTCTAGTAATTGATATACCTACTTCTTTCAACCTTTTTCTAGGAAGGGCGTGGCTTCATAAGGTTAGGGGTTTTGCCTCATCATTGCATTAAAAACTCAAATTATTCTACGGGGAAAGTTTGATCACTATTTTTGGAGATTCAAGCCTTCTCAAAGGGGAAGGTCCCAACACTTCACTCCTCGAGATCCAGCATAAAAGCGGGGACATATATATTAGCAGTTTCCAGCTAGATCCAACGGTATGTACCATCTCAGTCGGCATGAAGGAAGATATCCTACATCTATATTCTAAGTATGGGTGCTGTAATGTCACCCTCATGATAAAGTGGATAAAGTTCGTTCCATGAATAGGGATTGGGAGAAATCAACAAGGAATTAGTGAACCATTATAATACCTCAACAGCCTAACACCCAGGGATTGGGATACAATAAAAAAAGTGGCAATCTCATATCCAAAGTTCTAAAGGTTAAGAAGACAAAATTCAAGAAGCCTGAATCTACCCCCGCGACTAGTCGTTCCAGTCTCATTGGGCACTTCATCAAAGAAGGAGATGATTTCACTTTCTAAAAATTTCTAGAACTATAGGTAAAGGCTAACACAGGAAGGCAGATACCGGGATGGGAGATTTTCTTTGAGGATCGCCCCATATGGATACAAAAAGAATTACATGATATAATACATCTAATCAATAAAGTATAGTCCCCCTACTAACTGGGATCCTTTCAAATATTTGCGGAATATTGAAATGTACAGAGAAGTAATTAAGGGAGAGGAAAATAATTGGACCTTCTTCCATGCGCCGGAGACTGAGAACCCTTTTGAATATGAAATCTTTTACATGCTTCAAGAATACCCCCTGTTATTGTATGTAACCTCCCCTTTGGGGATAAAACCATGTCCTAAATCATGTCAATCGATTTGCTGATAAAATAAATTTTAAATTTCAATATCCATATATGCAAAACATTGATGATGATAAATGTACAAATCAAAGTAAATGAACTTAATTTACATAATAAAAAATTAGAATACCACCTAAAAGAGCTTAGTAACAAACAAACCACTCGCGCACAACCTGTTAACGAAACTTTAACGATTTACTTATGGTCTTCTAATGAGATAGAATAAATCAAAATAGGATCCTCTTTAGAAGAATTAGAAAGGACTACACTCATCTAGGCCGTTAAAGTATACAATGGCATCTTTGATTAGTCTTTTGTCGACACATCGGGGATTAACTTCGATATCATCATTCACCGTATACCTACATATCATGAATTCAAACCTATCAAGAAAAAGCTAAGGAAGCTCAAGCCAGAATGGCCCCTCAAAGTCAAAGAAGAAGTTATGAAACAACCCAATGTAGGATTTCTAAAGGTAATCGAATACCCCACATGGATGGCCAATATCGTACCATACCCAAAATAGGAGAAAAGGGTGATGATGTGGGTCACTTATAGATATTTGAACAAATCTAGTCACAAAGTCGACTACCCATGACCAAACATCGACATGATCATCGGAAACACTACAAACCATTCCCTAAAGTCCGTCTGGATGGTTTCATCTATTATAATCAGATCAAAATGCACTAAGATAAAAAAATACTTTTACTACCCTCTAGGGACCTTTTGTTCCGAGATCAAGAATGCCAGAGCCACTTACCAATGAGGGGCTACCACTTAGGGGTGGTAATTCGAGTTAGTCGTGTCATTTTTGGGTCTCATCAATTTTTATTTGAGTATAAGTTTTGGTACTCTTAATTCTATACAAGTTAATCGTGTCATGTTTGGGTCACTTCGAGTTATTACCGTATACGAGTTATTGTGTCAAAAATTTCCAGCCCTACCCCCTTGACATATGAAATGATCTATAAAAAGGTTAAAGTATACATGGATGACATGATCATCAAGTATAAGATATACGAAGGGTAAATTTTGGTATTAAGGGATATCTTCAAAGGACTAAGGATGTATCAAATGCGCTTAAACCCCTAAAAGTGCGTCTTCAGAGTCACTAAGGGGATGTTCTGGGATTCATCATTAGTGAAAATGGAATCGAAGTGGGCTTGACCAAGGTCAAGGTCATTATGAAAATGTCAATGCGACGCACCGAGAAGGAAGTCATGGGTATCTTGGGAAAGCTACAATATATCAGTAGGTTTTTCTCTCAGAAGACCTCTATATGTGAGACAATTTTTAAGCTTCTCGGTAAAGTCTCTACCAATATCTGGAACTCCACTTTCCATGAAGCCTTCGATAAAATAAAGCAGTATCTGATCAACCCACCTATATTAGCCCCACCACGACCTGGGCATCTTCTTCTCATACATCTCATGACCACTGACATTGCAAAAAGAGCCATATTATCCCAGAATGTCAAAGAATCCCACGAAAAATAAGCCATATACTATGTCACTCAGAACATCAATGACAGTGAAGAATTGTATATATCCCTAGAGAAATATTACCTATTACTAGTGTAGGAAACACTAAAGCAAAAGAATTAACTGTCACCTTTATACCCATGGATTCCTTAAAATACTGGTAAAAAAACCTGCATTAACAAGTAGAATGGCCAAGTGGCTATTCATGCTTACAGAGTTTGACATCGAATACATGCATTAGAAAGCCTTCAAAGGGCAAGTTTTCTGAATACTTAGCTGACTCCCCTCTTGAGGAACGAGAAGAGATTGCTTTCTATTTCTAAATGAAGACATTTTGGGAACTGAAAGTCAAGAAGTGTATATGACCATCAAGTTTTTTGAATACTTAGCTGACATGTTGGAGTCGCAAATAAAAAAGGGTTTATCATCGGTATGTTATTGATTTTGCTATATGGAAGACACGAGCCTGTGACCATGAAGCTTAACTATGATTGCATCAACATTATCTTCGAGTACGAAGCCTGTATTGTAGGAATGAAAATAGCTTATAAAATAGGAATTCGAAGGATTGATGTGTATGGGGACTCATACATCAGCTGCCAAATTTTAGGACATTGGAAGATTAAGGAAGAAAATATTCTTCCCTATTACGAGTTTCTAGAGGAAATTACTTCCTTATTTGATGAGGCTCAATCTTTTATTTTCCAAGGGCTCAGAAAAACATCATTAATGCACTAGCTAACTTGGACTCCATATTAGACATCCCAAAGGATGCTAATAAAATATAAATATATATATTCAAATAAGAACAACATGGGTTCATGTACGAAATCGGCATGACTGAGGCTATAGAAGAAGGGAACTGGTATCAAGACATAAAAGAATTACGCTAATAAGTCAAGTATTATTCTGGATCCCCCAAGAAAGATAAGATGGCACTTCAACGATGGGATGCCCAATTCGTCATATGTGCGGGAAACCTATACAAGAGACATCTTGAAGGCACCCATCTATAGTGTATTGACAAAGGTGAAGCAAAAAGGGTAATGGAAGAAATCCACAGGGGAGGATGCGGTCCCCAAATGAATGGACACATGATCACAAAAAAGAAGGGGTATTATTTAAGCTCTCGTTAATATGAATGCAGAAAATATGTCCAAAGGTGCCTAAAGTTCCAACGATTTGCAAATTTGTAGCATCTGCCTCTGAGATAACTATACAACATGGCATCACCATGTCCCTTTTCAACTTCGAGGGTTGATATCGTCGGGAAGGTAATAACAAAATCATCAAATGGCCATAAATTCATCCTAGTTGACATAGACTACTTCACCAAATAGGTCGAAGTAGAATCCTATGTTGTGCTAAATGCGAAAAAGATGGCTTAATTCACATGAAAGAATATCTTCTGTAAATATGGGGTACCATTCAAAGTAATAACTGATAATGGGATGGTTTTCAAAGCAAAAGTAATAAATCTCATCGAGGAGTATGGAATCCAAAGACAAATCATCTCCATATTACTCTCAGATCAATGATGCTTTGGAATCAACAAACAAGAACATGAAAGAAATATTGAGTAAAATTAATAAGGGATGCCGACACTAGGTCGACTGTATTTTGTATGAACAATGGGGTTATATGATTACTATCAAAACATTTACTAGGCCATTCCATTCTCACTCATATATGTGATGGAAGCTATGCTACCAATTAAAATGAAAATCAACTCCTTGAAGGTACTACTGGAAAATCAAATCTCTATCACAAATAGGGTAAAAAATTGATACGAGGAGCTTGAACTATTAGACGAACGCTGGTTATTGGCACATTATCATACGCACAGGTGTCACAAGCGGGCCGTTAAGGCCTTGAATAAGAAAGTTAAGAATCGAGGAGTCATAGAAGGATACTTAGTGTTAAAATATGTCATTGGACCCATATGGGACCCTATGGGCAAGTTTTGTGCTCATTGGACGTGACCATATGTGGTAAAGAAGACCCTTTCAGGAGGCGCAACCCTCCTAGTCAATATTAATGGAATAGAGTTGATCAAGCCGACAAATGTAGATTGTCTCAAGAAATACTATATCTAAAATAATGACATCAATCATCTCATAAGGATTACGTACGAATTGATCCTCCTTAAAATAAAGAAATCCTTCAAAATGTTTACCAAGTCAATCTCATTATATAATGGGGGTACATAGCCCCTCCGAGGGACTGAAGTATTTTTTATTTTATCTCTCCTTTTAGATTCCTAAGAATCGGTGAGAAGGCCCTTTAGTGCGTGCTATAGGTAAAAATAACTATATTAATTTTTAGTTAAATCCAATTTTAACTTCTTAAACCCTAAACATGCATCTAAGTGATTCAATCCATTAAATAATTAAAGCATGCGGTAAAAGAAACAATTTTAGGAAAAAAACCTTTCGGGTAAAACCTTATTATTTAATTATGAACTGTAAATTACAACTTACAATATAAAAAAATATGCAGTGAATCTACCGCAGTAAATCCACATAGACACGCGGTCTAACTCAGCAAAGGACTCCCTCAATAACCCTCAAGAATCGTAACTCTCTTTATCAGCAAGGCATACCCGTAAGCATCCCCAACGACATCAATCAATGTAATCAATGAATGAACTTTCTTCCGGTAAACACGTTAAAGATCACAAACTTATAGAACTGAGTAATTTGATCTTGAATAAACTCCGGATGATAAAGAACACCATGGGAATTTTGAAACTGTTTGTTTTGTTCTGAAAAATGTCTATGCAATGTGGTATTTATTTCTGAAAAAACAAGAGTCCAAAAAAAATAAAAACACGAAAATCGAGGCGACAACTCATTCGAGCGACATGCCATGTCATTTGAGCGACGTGCGCATTTTGTTAGAACGGGACACACTGTCATTAGAGCGACAGTAAAAAACTCATTTTCTTTTTAAATAAATTCCTTGAATTTTCAATAATTAATTTGACTGAGAAATATTTAAAATACATTTTCATAAATATTTAATTCCCAATTTTTAAACATTAAACTCATCCATCATTTAATCAAAATTATAAATCACATTAATTCTTTTAAGTATTCATACCTATCTGATCAAGAAAAAATAATGCAACTTGACTTGATTTTTTCTTCAAAGCTTTCAATTGTAAATTATTCAATCTTGAACTGTCTTAGGCTTCAATTAAACTTAAATTAAAACTAGCCTAGACTCAAATTATTTTGTCCAGAATTAAGCGAATTACAAAAAAATTGACTTGATTAGAAATTTATTCCTACAAATCTCCCCCTTTGGATATTTCGGGACAAAACTAATAAAAAATGCTATAAGCTATAAACATATGTCCTATCCCATAAACCTAAAATGATAAAAATACAGGATGTGAACAAAAACTATAGAACTGACATTTGTCTCTGAATGTGATGTAAAAATAAATATATGAATCTTTGAAAAATATACCTACACACAAGACATAAACATGTACCCAAGTGAAGTATGGAGGAACATAAATATATTAATAAAGCATAAATAAATAAATAATAAACTTCCCCTACATCACATATCTCTCACCCTTTTTGCCTGGAATCGACAAATTGTGGGACAGACAAACCATACAAGAATAATTAGAATCATATAAACATATCTAAATATCATCATGACAATGGATAGTCAAAGATAGCAGTAAGTGGACAATAAGTAGAATAAATAACACTGCATGATCGATAAAAGTGTACATCTATGCCATAAATACACAAAAATGTGAATATAAAGTGTCCATCAGTAAGAGACTACATCGTATCAGATAAATAAATAAATACATCATACATAAATAGTCTTAAATACAATGTCTCAATAAATAACTAAACATCTATATCATCTGTATCATCTATATCATCATCATCATCATCATCATCATCATCATCATCAGAATAAGTAGCTGCAATGTGTCCTAAACTAGAAGAACTAACTCCTCTTCTCTGCTCTTTGCGCCGCATCTCATCAAAAAATGCTGACATCCGTTGTAATACCCCGCCCTAGAAAATAGGTATTTAACGTTATTTGAAGTGTTTTCTCCAAAAAAAAATTGGAGGAATAAATAATCGAAGTGTAACACGTCAAGTAATACGTAAGGTGACATATTACGTAAATGGTTTAAACAAAAACAAATCCAACAATGCATGTATCGCATTAATGCATATTTAATCTCTAATAGTATTGGCTAGTATGTCCATTAAGTTTGAGGAAAAAATATCAAGGAACGGATTCGACACGGACAAGGTTAATACGACGCCACATTTAAATGGTACGAAAAGCAAAATATCGCAATATGGATTAAACGAGATAGTTTTATGTTTCATGGTTCACACGAGTTTTATTTTGAGTTTATATAATTATTTTAAGCACTTTGGTTAAGTTTCGTGCGATTCGGACAAACAACGAATGCTACGCAAGCATGTGTACTAATTATCTTACGACGCGCGACACAGCGAAAGTCCAGTCTTATGCAAATTGTTTAGGACGTCTCGGGAGGTCAAAAAAATATTGTGAATATGTTTTTTGACTCACAAAAATATAAGGAATATTATTTTGAAGAGAAAAATCGAAAAAAAATACTTTTGTACGGAGGTCCTGATTCTTGCGCGCCTTGTATAGGACAATCCGGGAGACCACACGACTATTGTAAATATGACTTTTTAGCCAAAAAAATGCAAGGAATATGATTCTTCAGTTAAAAATTTCAAAAAAAAATAAAAGAATTTTTTTTTGGGCTTGTACCAAAAGTGACGCAAATCAACTTTTGTGGGCGTTTTTGGGCATTTTTCAAATGAATCTTGGGGATCACATGTTTGGTGTATGTGTAGTCACTTTCAAAACTTATTATACAGATCTTGGGAAGACAAATTACACCCATTGGGGCATTCAAAACCTTGGGTTTGTTGATCAAGGGTGGAAAGCTTCCATTGTAAGAATAATGGGAGGGAAATACTTGGAGCCAAAACCCTCAAACATTTTCAGATTATATCTCCATCTTCTAGCTCTTGCAAGAGTTGTTCTTCCTTCCAAATTCGTGGTCCTCCTTTGCCACCACTTTTCCACCATCAAAACACCACATTGGAGGTCCCCAAACTCCATTAAAACACCTCTCAAAGTTGGGACAGCTCATAGGAGATTTTGAGATTAGTTTTTGGAGCTCAAAGGAAGTCTTGTTGGGTGATTTTAAAAGGATTTTATCATAGTTGAAGAAAGAGTAGTTCATAGAGCTTGAAGATTAATTAGGATCTTGAAGAGGGGACTATTGTGACTCCCTTTAGGGCCATCTTTGGAGGTGGTGGAGTCACCCACCTTCTCTACCATTATTTAAGGACATTTTGAGGTGGGATTCTTTAACCTTAGTATAGGTTTATTATTTAGCATAATATCATATTGCTATTTACATATATTAGTTTTAATATATGAAGGGTTTGTGTTGATTTGCATCCATGGAGTTCATTGGATGGGTTTCTATGATTTCTTGGACAAGTGGGTTTTCAAAGAAGTGATTTAAATGGGTTTCGAATTTGACAAAATTTCAGAATAGTATTTTCCACCATTTGGGTGTAAATTGTGTGAGAAAATGGTTAAAACCAATTCATGGGTTTATTAGTTACACTATTGGTATTTTGTGTAAGGATGAGTATTTTTATGAAATAATAATGAGGTTTGAATGTACTAATAGACTTAGTAGTATCATGTTTACTATTTTCTATGAAAATGGGTACTTACAACAAGAGGTTTAATGGGTTTTTAAAATAGATAAATTTGAGCCCCAAATCACAACATTTTATGGAGTAAAATGTTTAAATTTCAAGTTTTAAGGTGAATAAATGATTTCTTTGATAAAGGAACATTTGAAGCTTGTGTACCCTTTTTGTTAGATTGGTATAGTGAGTTTATGTTGATAAATCATTATAAAGTGCACAAATAAACTTTCATTTATAAAGTGTACTATTTAGTTTGTTTAAACTAAGTTTTGGGGTTAAAATCGTAAATATGCAAAAGTGTAGTCTTTTGAGAACTTTGGGTAAAAATGTAAATAATATGAATATAGGAGACTAAGTATGGAAGAAATGATTAAGTATGGGTTTTTATGCAATTAATCATGATGAAAGTGTGTGACACCAAGTTTGAAATTATAAAGTGTCAAATGTGTAAATGTTGGTTAAAATGGAGTTTTAGTGTTAAACTCACAAAATCAAGTGCGGGGACTTTAATATGTGAAAGGCATGATTTTATATATTAAAGAGGCTAAAATTCAAAATGTGTAAAATTTGATAAAGTGAGAAGTTAAATAAGTGTTTTAATGACGAAAATGCCTACGTGTCCAGAACGGAACTCGAAAAGGGTGTTTTAGTGAATAACACTTGAAAAAGAATAAGGTTGCGAGTTTTGGTGAAAAGAAGGGTAAATCGATAATTTACTTAAAGCGGGACATTTTTATGAAATAAAAATGTAAGTGAATGTTTTTATACAAGCACGATGAAATTGAATTAAGTCCTAAAATGTGAATCATTTTTGTGTAATATTAACAAGTGTGTGAACAAAGGACTTAAAGAGAAGTAATGATTTTCCAAGTATAATGGGAAAATGGACGGTTAAGTCCAAGTCTTTGGCTTCGGACCAAAGGAATGAAAATTGAAGCACAACTGTGAAAATGTTGAAAACATTGACAAGATAATGATAGTCGGATGATGCCGAGAAAAAATAATTAAGGAGGGCATGACGTCCCTAATGGTGAAAGACCCCAAACCAACTGCAGTAGTATATGGCGGCGGAGACCGGTGGTGTGAGGCCACGAAGTCCGTGAGTGTTTGTTGGCAGATCCCAAAGAGAAATAATGCTAAGTAATGAATTAAATATTCATGAAAGAGACATAAATGAATGGCACTAATTCATTGATTTATTAATGCAAGAATAATGCATTAAATGCTTAAAATTCATGTGTCAACATGGAATGGTTTAATAAGGTGACTTAATGAAATCAAGCTATCTAAGAACAGTTGAATTAAAGTAAACATAAGCGTGTGTTACATGAGGTTTACAATGGAAACGAGTATTTTTCTAAACACGGCATGTGTGTGTGTTGAATGGAAGTCCTGAAATGGTTAAGTAACTTTGGCGTGAGTAAATGAATATTAGGGAGTAAATCTCCTTGAAAGTAAGAAGAATGTTTTCCAAACAAATACCGTTTATTTAAACTGTTTGAGTTAATGGAAAACACGTATAAGTCCTAAGAATGATAATGCAAATGACTGTTTTGTAATGTCAGGGAAGTTAAATGGTATTAAAAGATGTTTTTGAAATAAACAGTTAAATACATTGGCATATGTATTTTTCAAAGTTATATATGTAGAAATATACCATATTTTCACATGCATGTAGTGTAGCGTGTGAGTACTTCTTTCTGCCGCTCGTTTCTATACTGCATTTGTATATGATCCCACTGAGCATTCGGCTCACATCCCTTCTTTTGTTGCGACAGGTTGTATGATATTCCGTACTTTGAGAGCGCTATACAGGTAAGTAACTATCTGCATTTACGATTAGTAGCTCTGTTTACTTGGCCTTGGGAGCACTTCCCTTGGGTCATATCACTTAGTGATTGTAATTCGGACTTGCATGCTAATAAGTGTAACATTAAATACTAATAAGAATGGATTAGAAACATTAATTAGGATGTTTCATTGCACTTCACTATTATCGTTTGATTCGGATCGGGTTAATACTTAATTGACCTTTAAATCCGGGTCGGGGCGTTACAACTTGGTATCAGAGCTTTAGGTTCAATGTTTCTTTCGGGTGTGACGTGGTGAGGTCGATAGTGGATCTTTCAACATCGATGTTGGTTTGGGTCGGTCATGATAGTTTGGTGACATTTTGTATCCTCGTCAATAATGTCAAAGAGGTTAGCATGACAGGTCAGTTGGTGTCAAGTGGCACACGATCAGGTTTATAGTTATAAATCGCTTTCGTATTTTTGATATAAATATGTTAGTAATTACGGGCGTCAGCATAAGCTAATGTCGCCAACATCGTAATTCCATTGTATGAGAGATATAATGTGTGTTGATTTTAATGGTAACAAAGGATATGAGAAGTTAATGCACCAAATAGTGTGAGCTAAATTGTCGCTAGAAAGATTAGTTGAGTTTAACTTTGGAGGTAGGTGAGTTAAATTTTGTTTAATTCTCAACCATTATGTGGTAACACCTTAGTCTTGTGCGATGTACATCACATGGAAGTTCGATGATTAGCAAGACTTAATGATTTCAGTTGAATTTAGTTGGTATGCTTGTAGTTTCATCTATGGAAATCAGAATGACTAAGTAACTTGATTATGTTTTGGGTTTAGATAACCTTGACGATTTCAAGTGATTTAAGAACAAATCCATATAGTCCTTGGGACTTAGTGTTAGAAATGATGATGTTAAATCATGATCTTAGAAAAATGAGGTGGTATTGAGGAATAGGATCTTTTGTGTCATCAAAGGTATTGGCCTAAAAGTTTTATAAGTAGTACCTGATGCCTAGTATCCTACCAAAAGTTTTATAATGATGATAATTTGCGATCTGGAAAATGAGTGTGATGGCTACATAGTGAGGCACGTTAGTTGTCGTGGTTGAATAATCACAAAGGTTCAATGATAGGATATAATGAGTTTGATCTTGGGTTAGCATTATGGATAAGAAGGTGAACTCATGATTGCTCCTTGGATATATGTACTAAGGTTAATCTAATGAAGTGTCAGTGCAAGTAATATGATTTCCCTAATAATGGTGAAATTAAGGTTGTACCACGTGGTATGGTAGTGTCGACGTCTCTCGTTGATATTATGGAATCCCTTATGACTTCAGGAATATAGAGTTATGACTGGTATGACACATAGTGATTGGGATTAGTGTTTGGCCTTTGAGAAAATAATTTAGCGTCCATGCTCGAGTGTTATACTTGAAAGGATTTTTTCATGATAACTCCGAGGCTAGGATACGTGTGTTCAATTGGAGTCAATTGACATGGTGACTCTTCCATGAAGCATTGGGAAAAGTTATCACATTGAGGAATGCATAAGCTATCGGTGATTGTAATACAATTTAGTCATGTTATTTGTGGCGATACCTTAGAGTTAGTGCCATGGTTTTGGCTATAAGCTTTCATTATGGTATGACTTGGGGAGAATATCAAGAATAGGTTGATACATGCTAGGTTTTACAATCGAGAGACTTATGACACAATGATGTTCACTATGGTTTTAGAAATAACACTCGGAGTCGAGTGTTAGGCTTAATTATAACACCTGTGTGTGCTACCCGTATGGATTAGTATGACACTGGTGAGGAAAATCATTGGGTATTAGGCATGAGTCATACTAAAAAAAAAAATCAAGTTGACGTTGTAACTAGTCCGATAGTTATGATTTGGGATTATATAAGACGCTGCCAAGAATTGTAGCGATGATCCCTAAGGATGAATTTATGTAATTATTGTGTTTCACTAAATGAGAAGGATCTCGAGGTTTGAAAGTTAGCACCCGCATGTTGAAATTGTGGAGACTTGAGTATATTAGGTCAATAACTAACGTTAAGCAATGAGAAATGTAACTTCGCTTTGGTATGAAGGATAACGAGTAACCTCAGTCTTAAGGAGGGAAGCCTAGCGTTTTAGCTTCCCAAGTGAATCGATTCCCAAGTAGTTGTCTTTAAAAATGGGTAGCCGTGATTAATGATTCAAGCTAGGGCACATGGCTAAGCAAATACTTTTTCGTACGTATGGGTCAGTGAAAATTTTAAACTTACGTGGTTCGTACTTCACGTAGCATGGTTCGTTCTCCGAATTCAACTGTTTCATCCTGGCGTGGCAGCCGCCTGATCCATTGCATATTATTGTGCCTTCTTTGATCTCAGTAATGGAAAGTTGTTTCAATTATGGGTTGGTAGTCAGGTGTAGCGTTGCGTAGCTCAGTAGTGATGCGGAATAAGCCGGTTAGAGGCTGTTGTGTCACGGTACATGAGTACGCTCTTCTTCGGAAGCACCTTATTTTACATTGGTTGGAGTGTACGCATGGTATCGCGGTTTGTTACATGTAGTTTTCATGGGTACTTAATATCTTTAGGTTAATACAGTCGTCAGTTAACTAGTATAGTTGATTATAACGCATATTATGGATTTGAGTTCACGACTCTAAGATATAAATATTAGAACTTGATGGAACATTAAATGCTAGGACTGCACCCCGTATGGAAATTACGAATTGAGAATGTAGTTTCTAGTGTGTATTTGGGTTGTCATAGCTAGGGTTACTCTAGGCTAATGCTTAGTCTCGCAGGAGATACCGGTCGGATCGACCATTGGGATTAAATTTCTGTCTTGAAATTTTTAATGTGAATAGTTATTGATGTTTTGGATGTATCTACCTAAGCTAGGCAAGACTCAATTGTTTGATGAAACGTAGGCTTGTAAATCCCGATGTTCTATATAATACATGATAATGAGTTCATTGGGCGTTATGATGATACTTGCTCACTATTAGTTACTTTGAGGAATTGTCTATATGGACATGTTAGGCATACTTAGGAGTTAACAATAATATCTTAGGATCCACCATAGTTGTAACTGATTAATTGTATGAAATCTTTTGGTTAGACTATAGTCTTAAAGACACCTAGTATTGGAATTAATTTGTTGGATGAATGATGTATGAGCATGATGATAACAAATTTCGGAGACGAAATTTCCTAAGGAGGGAAGAATGTAATACCCCGCCCTAGAAAATAGGTATTTAACGTTATTTGAAGTGTTTTCTCCAAAAAAAAATTGGAGGAATAAATAATCGAAGTGTAACACGTCAAGTAATACGTAAGGTGGCATATTACGTAAATGGTTTAAACAAAAACAAATCCAACAATGCATGTATCGTATTAATGCATATTTAATCACTAATAGTATTGGCTAGTATGTCCATTAAGTTTGAGGAAAAAATATCAAGGAACGGATGCGACACAGACAAGGTTAATACGACGCCACATTTAAATGGTACGAAAAGCAAAATATCGTAATATGGGTTAAACGAGATAGTTTTATGTTTCATGGTTCACACGAGTTTTATTTTGAGTTTATATAATTATTTTAAGCACTTTGGTTAAGTTTCGTGCGATTCGGACAAACAACGAATGCTACGCAAGCATGTGTACTAATTATCTTACGACGCGCGACAACGAAAGTCCAGCCTTATGCAAATTGTTTAGGACGTCTCGGGAGGTCAAAAAAATATTGTGAATATGTTTTTTGACTCACAAAAATATAAGGAATATTATTTTGAAGAGAAAAATCGAAAAAAAAATACTTTTCTACGGAGGTCCCGATTCTTGCGCGCCTTGTATAGGACAATCCGGGAGACCAAACGACTATTGTAAATATGACTTTTTAGCCAAAAAAATGCAAGGAATATGATTCTTCAGTTAAAAATTTCAAAAAAAAAAAGAAATTTTTTTTGGGCTTGTACCAAAAGTGACGCAAATCAACTTTTGTGGGTGTTTTTGGGCATTTTTCAAATGAATCTTGGGGATCACATGTTTGGTGTATGTGTAGTCACTTTCAAAACTTATTATACAGATCTTGGGAAGACAAATTACACCCATTGGGGCATTCAAAACCTTGGGTTTGTTGGTCAAGGGTGGAAAGCTTCCATTGTAAGAATAATGGGAGGGGAATACTTGGAGCCAAAACTCTCAAACATTTTCAGATTATATCTCCATCTTTTAGCTCTTGCAAGAGTTGTTCTTCCTTCCAAATTCGTGGTCCTCCTTTGACACCACTTTTCCACCATCAAAACACCACATTGGAGGTCCCCAAACTCCATTAAAACACCTCTCAAAGTTGGGACAGCTCATAGGAGATTTTGAGATTAGTTTTTGGAGCTCAAAGGAAGTCTTGTTGGGTGATTTTAAAAGGATTTTATCATAGTTGAAGAAAGAGTAGTTCATAGAGCTTGAAGATTAATTGGGATCTTGAAGAGGGGACTATTGTGACTCCCTTTAGGGCCACCTTTGGAGGTGGGGGAGTCACCCACCTTCTCTACCATTATTTAAGGACATTTTGAGGTGGGATTCTTTAACCTTGGTATAGGTTTATTATTTAGCATAATGTCATATTGCTATTTACATATATTAGTTTTAATATATGAAGGATTTGTGTTGATTTGCATCCATGGAGTTCATTGGATGGGTTTCTATGATTTCTTGGACAAGTGGGTTTTCAAAGAAGTGATTTAAATGGGTTTCGAATTTGACAAAATTTCAGAATAGTATTTTCCACCATTTGGGTGTAAATTGTGTGAGAAAATGGTTAAAACCAATTCATGGGTTTATTAGTTACACTATTGGTATTTTGTGTAAGGATGAGTATTTTTACAAAATAATAATGAGGTTTGAATGTACTAATAGACTTATTAGTATCATGTTTACTATTTTCTATGAAAATGGGTACTTACAACAAGAGGTTTAATGGGTTTTTAAAATAGATAAATTTCAGCCCCAAATCACAACATTTTATGGAGTAAAATGTTTAAATTTCAAGTTTTAAGGTGAATAAATGATTTCTTTGATAAAGGAACATTTGAAGCTTGTGTACCCTTTTTGTTAGATTGGTATAGTGAGTTTATGTTGATAAATCATTATAAAGTGCACAAATAAACTTTCATTTATAAAGTGTACTATTTAGTTTGTTTAAACTAAGTTTTGGGGTTAAAATCGTAAATATGCAAAAGTGTAGTCTTTTTGAGAACTTTGGGTAAAAATGTAAATAATGTGAATATAGGAGACTAAGTATGGAAGAAATGATTAAGTATGGGTTTTTATGCAATTAATCATGATGAAAGTGTGTGACACCAAGTTTGAAATTATAAAGTGTCAAATGTGTAAATATTGGTTAAAATGGAGTTTTAGTGTTAAACTCACAAAATCAAGTGCGGGGACTTTAATATGTGAAAGGCATGATTTTATATATTAAAGAGGCTAAAATGCAAAATGTGTAAAATTTGATAAAGTGAGAAGTTAAACAAGTGTTTTAATGACGAAAATGCCTACGTGTCCAGAACGGAACTCGAAAAGGGTGTTTTAGTGAATAACACTTGAAAAAGAATAAGGTTGCGAGTTTTGATGAAAAGAAGGGTAAATCGATAATTTACTTAAAGCGGGACTTTTTATGAAATAAAAATGTAAGTGAATGTTTTTATATAAGCACGATGAAATTGAATTAAGTCCTAAAATGTGAATCATTTTTGTGTAATATTAACACGTGTGTGAACAAAGGACTTAAAGAGAAGTAATGATTTTCCAAGTATAATGGGAAAATGGACGGTTAAGTCCAAGTCTTTGGCTTCGGCCCAAAGGAATGAAAATTGAAGCACAACTGTGAAAATGTTGAAAAATTGACAAGATAATGATAGTCGGATGATGCCGAGAGAAAATAATTAAGGAGGGCATGACGTCCCTAGTGGTGAAAGACCCCAAACCAACTGCAGTAGTATATGGCGGCGGAGACCGGTGGTGTGAGGCCACGAAGTCCGTGAGTGTTTGTTGGCAGATCCCAAAGAGAAATAATGCTAAGTAATGAATTGAATATTCATGAAAGAGACATAAATGAATGGCACTAATTCATTGATTTACTAATGCAAGAATAATGCATTAAATGCTTAAAATTCATGTGTCAACATGGAATGGTTTAATAAGGTGACTTAATGAAATCAAGCTATCTAAGAACAGTTGAATTAAAGTAAACATAAGCGTGTGTTACATGAGGTTTACAATGGAAACGAGTATTTTTCTAAACACGGCATGTGTGTGTGTTGAATGGAAGTCCTGAAATGGTTAAGTAACTTTGGCGTGAGTTAATGAATATGAGGGAGTAAATCTCCTTGAAAGTAAGAAGAATGTTTTCCAAACAAATGCCGTTTATTTAAACTGTTTGAGTTAATGGAAAACACGTATAAGTCCTAAGCATGATAATGCAAATGACTGTTTTGTAATGTCAGGGAAGTTAAATGGTATTAAAAGATGTTTTTGAAATAAACAGTTAAATACATTGGCATATGTATTTTTCAAAGGTATATATGTAGAAATATACCATATTTTCACATGCACGTAGTGTAGCGTGTGAGTACTTCTTTCTGCCGCTCGTTTCTATACTGCATTTGTATATGATCCCACTGAGCATTCGGCTCACATCCCTTCTTTTGTTGCGACAGGTTGTATGATATTCCGTACTTTGAGAGCGCTATACAGGTAAGTAACTATCTGCATTTACGATTAGTAGCTCTGTTTACTTGGCCTTGGGAGCACTTCCCTTGGGTCATATCACTTAGGGATTGTAATTCGGACTTGCATGCTAATAAGTGTAACGTTAAATACTAATAAGAATGGATTAGAAACATTAATTAGGATGTTTCATTGCACTTCACTATTAACGTATGATTCGGATCAGGTTAATACTTAATTGACCTTTAAATCCGGGTCGGGGCGTTACATCCGTGACTTGCAACGACCGTGGGCCTCGGCCTCAGCATCAAACTTACCCATCACATCATCATACATACTGCCCTATGAAGCGACCTGTGCCTGTAAAGAATAAACTCCTGCTCGAAAGGGCATCGCGATCTAGATGTGGAAGGACCAGGCTGAGAAGCATCAGGGCTAGGGACTCGAGGCACCTGCTGGCTGGGAAGAACATCCAACTTCTAAAGAATCTCCCTCTGAGGGTGGAGGTCTAGCTCTCGCCTCGGCACTTAGATGACTCTCGAAATGAGTAAGAGTGTTGCGATCAATGTAAGTAGGCTCGAAGAGGCTCAAGTCATCCTCTAAGACAGGAACTCCAGTAGATGTGAAAATCCAAGAAATAAGGAGCCCATAGGGGAGAGCAGTGCGGACAGGGGTGGGATCGAGAATGATAGCTGATGACATCACTTTGAACATGATGGAGGGAAAATCGATGTCCCATTCCCGAGGTACAAGGTATAAAAAATAAACGATATTAAACCCAATCTGTGTATGATTAACCCTAGCATAGACCAATGATGACACAAATATATTAAGAATGCGAAAGCTTGTGTAAAACTGACGATGACATATGGTAGTGTCGGCTCGAGGGATTTCCCATAAATAGTGGCGAAGAATCTCCTCAGCCAATGGAGTATCATTCCCCACATGGGGAAAAACAACGTCAGGGACGCGTGGAATCTATAGCGTTGAGGCTATCAGATCTATTGTGATGAGAAGGGGAACGCCACGAATGATAGATAGGAGTGGGAGTCGCACGAAAAAAGAAATCTCTGAAAATATTAGGATAGACTACCCCATAAGCCTCAAATAAGGGATCCCAACCCTTACCTTCCATCCATCGAGGAATGGATAACTCATCGAACGCAGAAACCAAAAAAACTAGCTCCCTAACAACTGCACGAATATGAAGTCCGAGCACACAGTAGTGCTCGTACTCCACAGTGGTCGCCCATCTCACAGTAGAGTCGGGAGGGCGGTGAGTCCTAGCTCGCTGGGTGCGAGGGTACGTAGGTAACTCATATAGACGGCCAGACGGGCACCTTGGCGTTTAGTAGGTGTAACTTCTTAGAGAAAGAAAAGATGGTGTAATAGATGCCTAAACCCTAGATGACTAAGAACCTATCTCCGTATTAAAAAATCCAACCAAACCACCATGGAAACCAACCATAACAGAAACACAAACCATTTAGATAAAAAGTACATATGCACCAACTAAAATCCCAGTAAACTGACATAAAGAGTGGGTATCCCAAAAAAATCCAAAGAATCAGATATATGAGAAAGATCGTAAAACGAATTTCTTGGATAAATTTGGAATACACACAGGGGAAAAAAATGGCGCATAAGCTCAACAATAGGCCCCAAACATGAAATTTTTGAGGATAAAACAGCATAAACCCTCTACACACCTAATTTTATTTTTATAAAAAAATACATACAACAAAGTATGGGTGCTATGTGTTTTATTCCCTAAAACTCAACAAATCCTAGCTTTAAATGAGATTTTTTATCCCAAATAAAAAATGAACACGAATAATACAATATTTTGTAGTAAAATGGAGTAACATGAGCATATTCACTTCATTCACAATCTTGGAATCAGAAATCCAACAAACAGTAAACAACCAAGGCAGACGAAGCACAAAAAATACCTTGCACAGAGAAGCTCAATGTCTGTGATGAAATGACGATGAGAAGTGTGACAATAGTTGACACAAAAGCTCCAAATAAAAAATGCGCAAATCTCAAATTCCCAAAAGAGTTTTTCCAAACTCCAAATAACCTCAGGAATAGAGAAAAACAACTAGAACACGATCCAGAAAATGGAAGTTAAATTAGGCCACGAAGTCAGATGTTCAACACTTGAGTAAATTGAGGCTTCGAGTGTGAACAGGGGAGTTTTTTTTTTCTTTTAAAAAAATCGCACAAGCTGATCGTTTTAACAGAGAGGGAAAAGGAAAATGAGAACTGGAGTCGTCGACTGAGCGTTAAAAACAAGAAACCCTAATTTCGTTCGAACGTAAGTGAAGTCGCTCGAATGAAGAACAATGTCATTTGAACGATAATATCGCACGACATTGTTTCTCGCTCGAACGATATAAGGGTTTCGCTTGAACGACAAAACAAAACTTACATAAAAGACTCAAAATATGATAAGGTTTTTCCCAGTGAAGAAATTTTCATAAAAAGCTTACTGAAAAGGCAAAACAGACCACAAACAGACAAAAAAAATAAGAAACGATGTGAGTTACACGCTAACATAGAACCGATGTGCTCAAATATGGTTATGGAGTGTATGGGCGTGAACTACAACAAATGAGTCACAATATTAACAAGTGAAAATGTTCAAGTAGTTCTAATTGATAGCGAAATATCATGAAACTTTATTTTAGCCATATGTTACAATTAAAATGTGAGTTAAATGAACTAAACAATCAAACATACACACAAATCTGGAATATTGACGATTCTATAAATAATAACATCATGATACGATCTTTCAACTTTGGGATTCCTGGTGCAAACCCATTTAATTATCCATCTGAACACCCTTAAATATAACATATTATTCTTTTCGAAATGAACATAAGATAATTGGCCCATTTTTGGCATAAGATTGTTTTTATTGCCTATTAATTTTGTTGGGATCTTTTAAATGGTGGCTTTCACGACGAGTCGATTTTTCACTCTCGCAACCCTTTCCTGTGAACACTCATCATTTTTAAATAGCAATCCTCATAGAAAACGGTTCTTACAAGCACACCTCCTCCTTATGTCTACTTGCGCATAGATGACAAAATTGAGATAAGAACGTCTCACCAAACTCAAATATTCAAGAGATGTCAAACATTCATATAAACTCGTGAATGTGTACAAAGATGGCATACACACAAAGTCGAATAAAAAATGCATATCAACTTTGAAACAACCCCATTAAAACAATGGTTAAGATCATTCTAAGCATTAATAATTATGACCAAATGTCCTGTCCACATGCTAATGAAATGAAGGGGGTCTAAGCACACCAATATGCCACACCAAACAGGTAAACTCACTACACATACAGAAAACGAAAATCTTTTTGAGTTTTTCAAAAGAATGTTTTTGACCCAAAATACAATCTTCTTGTATTTTTAGTAAGACTCAAGAAAAATACAAAGAAATATATGTCATAACACTAGAAAATAATAAATCATGATGCAAATACTAACAAATGACAAACCGACGAACATGCTCAACTGAAAGATGAAACATGGGGAGAACCACGAGCAATGATACGCGTGTCACCAAGTCTAATACCTAACGCCTCTAAATCTGATTTCCTAATCCAAGTAGGTGTGAAATGACGAGTGGGGGTTTTGGGAACCAGAACGACCTTATTATTAGACTTTCTAGGAGCATTTTTAGATCGTAGAAAAATCGTCTAATATGACCTCTCCTACCGTAATGAGTGCAAGTGTAAATACGACGGGGAGTGTTAGCTATGGGACGATTTTTCTGGGTGGCTCTCTCTTAATGATCCTAGGTGGCTCTCTTGCTTACATGGTTTTTAATTTGGGACCAGGTGCAATATGTTTATCAAAGCCAATACCACACATATTATCTTTTATTTCGACGGTTCCTAAGATTTTGTCTAACTTTTCGGACCTAGATTCCAAATTAAATTTAACCTTACTCGAATCTCTCAATCTCTCCTCAAGCTCACCTATCCTCGACTAAAGTAAGCGCCTAGAATCCTCAAACTCAAGTAGTTATTTTCTCATAGCCTCCATTAACCCTTGAAGACTATCTCTCTGACCCTCGACATATTCCAGCTTATCTTGAATTTTCTTCTCGCTCGCCCTAAGTTCCTCAATTAAAGTATTGGAATTGTTATTTTCAATGGCACGTTCTTTAATTTTTCTTCTAACTTCAAATTTGACCTCTTAACTTTTAAGGTTTCTTTATATAACTCATTAAAGGAAGTTTTCAAGTCTCTCTTATCCTCACTCTCATCATCACTCACCCCACCCGCACTTTTTAGGGTATCACAACTTGTGACTGCAAAAGAATAATGCAAAAGTATGTCATCATCACTTAAGTGATTAGCCACAAGGGTGGGAAGGTCTCGCTTATTAGCATACAAATTTTCTTCTTCAAGGTCACTCTCACTAAGGGTAGAAACACGATTTAACGGTTTATTAAAATTCTCCCTAAGTTTAGTGGGGCGCTCATCTAACTTATGGCCAAAACCCACGTAGCAAAGACGCTTCTCACAATTATCCTTTTTAACCAAAATTTTAAGAGCAGACTTCATGAGAAATTTCTAATTAGAAATTTCAAACACGTGACTTCTAATATCATCAAAATTACCGAAAAGGCATACCTAAAGTCATGGGATCACAAACACAATAAAATAGTGCAACAGGCTTTGATACCAATTTGAGAAGTCCCTTTAATGTGTGCTTTAGGTAAAAACAACTATTTTAATTTTTAGTTAAATCCAATTTTAACTTATTAAACCCTAGGCATGCACCCAAATGATTCAATCCATTAAATAATTAAAGTATGCGGTAAAAGAAACAATTTCAAGAAAAAAAACCTTTTCAGGTAAAACCTTTTTATTTCACTATGAACAGCTAATCGCAACTTATAACATGGAAAAATATGCAATGAATCTACCGCAACAAATCCACATAGACACGAAGTCTAACTTAGCAAAGTAGTCCCACAAGAACGCTCAAGAACCGCAGATCTCGTCTTCAACAAGGCATACCTGCAAGCATCCCCAACGACCTCAGTAAATGTAATCAATGAATGAACTTTCCTCTGGTTAACACGTTTAATATCATAAACTTATAGAACTGAGTAATTTGATCTTGAATAAACTCCGGATAATAAAGAACACTATGGGAATTTCGAAACTATTTGTTCTGTTCTGAAAAATGTCTATGAAGTGTGGTATTTATTTCTGAGCAAACAAGAGTCCAACAAAATCAAATCATAAAAATCAAGGCGGCAACTCATCCGAGCGACATGCGCATGTTTTCATAACGAGACACGCTGTTGTTCGAGTGACAATAAACACTGATTTTCTTTTTCAATAAATTCCTCAAATTTTCAAAAATTAATTTGACTCATAAATATTTAAAATACCTTTTTGCAAATATTTATTTCCCAATTTTTAAACATTAAACTCATCCATCATTTAACCAAAATTCTAAATCACATCAATTCTTTTAAGTATTCATACCTGTGTGATCAAGAACAAATAATGCAACTTGACTTGATTTTTTCTTCAAAGCTTTCAATTGCAAATTCTTCAATCTTGAGGTGTCGTAGGCTTCAATTAAACTTAAATGAAAACTAGCCTAGATTCAAATTATTTGTTCGGAATTAAGCCAATTACAAACAAATTGACTCAATTAGAAATTTGTTCCTACAATCTGTTATATAGTTATTTGGATGACAAAGAAAGGTTTGGATCCTGCAAGGGACTTTTTTTTCATTAAAAGGTAAAATTCCTTCATTGCAACATGCAAATTTCTTATCACCAAACAAATGATTAAATAAAGCTAGAGTTACTGCCTACACTATCAAAAGAATTAGATCCATCAACTTCTTCTTCTGAAATACTCATGTTTTAGGAATTATTGCTACTCCCAAAGTCATCAAAGAACTCCCTATCCTATAATAAGGCAATCCCTCAAACATATGCAAAATCTAGGTATAGACAAATTAAAAGCCAAGAGGGGTCAGTCTCCCTGACAATAAATGCATCCTTTACATTCTCCCAGATTCGGGGAAAGTAATCCTCAGATAGGACCATCGACATACCAAATAGATTAGGCAGAATGGGGATAAATAATGGATCCTTACTCCTTCAAAGAGAAGAGATTATACTTGTAAGATACAGAGATAGCAATGCAATTAGATATAGATGACCCAAAGGGGGTGAAAACTCCTGCCTCTTTTTCCAAATTGATGCATTACCCACCTTGGAAGGTAGCAAGAGGTAAAACGAAGAGCTAATATATGGAAACATACCTAAAGATAAATGATGTGTCACACTCAATCTATAGGGAAGGTACCAATGGATATAAGAATGCCCAGATTCGAAGAGACAATCTACCAACTTTCCCTTAGCCTCCCTCATGAGGACAAGCGAATCATAGATGACAAACTCAACTGGTAATAAGCGGATCATGGAAAACATACTCAACTTGTCAATAAGGGAAGGTCAAAGGGTTACCGATCACGCTCAACCTCTCCATATGACACATGTATAGAAGTAAAGGTCTTCCCTAAATAAAAGGGCCTTCAAGAGAATGAAAGGAAAAAATACCATTAATGACGTCACCCAGAACCAAGGGTATCGAGCTTTTGCCTTCGTTTATTTTTAAAACCACACCTGCTAGGATAATGTTGTAAAATGATGTGTGCAATATCAATCGAGTTCAAAATTCTCTAATGGATTCAAACACACTTATTTAATTAGGTAACTAAACTTAAACAAATCAAATTCAAATTTATTTAGCCCCTATGCATGCATCTAAGTGTTCAATGAAATCAATGAAATCATGCATGTAAAATAGAGACGAAAAATTCAGGAAAAAATCCCTTTCGGGTAAAACATTTTTCAACACTTTGAAAAATTTACAAGACCATTGACTTACGTACAACCTAATAATCGCCCACAAGTGTAATGCACAGTGACTTCGTTAAATCCTTCAAAGCTACGAGAGACAGAGAAATACCCTCCAGGTGCCGGTTCGTTATTTTTGGCTCGTCCACACGTAAAGATATACTCTTGGTATCCACCGATCAAATATGGAGATGCCTTTTCCACAGAGGTTGAACAATAGCACGGTTGTTCTTCGGGTTCCAAAAAAATTCATAAAAAGATATTGGGATTTTGTGAATTGAAAAAAAAAAGGTTTTTAAGCCTTAAATAAAGAAGCCAAAAGTCGTATGCTGATATGCAGTGCTTGCAGAATGAAAGACGTTAAAGACTTCTTCAGAAAAAACGGAGTTGGAAAGTCCAATTTATAGAAACTTTAAGGTGGTGGTGTCATTTGAACGAGAGACGATGTCAATTGAAGTATCGCGCGACAAAACCTCTCGTTCGAGTGACAAACGATGTCGTTCGAACTAAATGATTAAAAACAACTTTTTTCTCGTTTATCCTTTCAGTAAATGTACCACCTTAAAAACTCCGAAAATATATTTTTTGAAAAAAATATTAAAGGCTCCACTCCAACACTTCGAAAATATTTTATGAAAAATAATCCCAATACTCTAAGTGCATTATAAACGTACTCTAAAACATAACCTTACAAAAGTTAATCTTGCGGAGGCAATTTGTTGAAGAACCTTGGTTATTCAGATTCGTCTTGATGTGAATGTGATCTTGAACTTCTTCGACGGTCTAGCGGTATATGACATACAAATTGATAACGGACACAAATGTCCTTAAAAATCTCCCCCTATGTCTATGTCAATACAAAATAAAAAAATATTCGAATTATCAAAATATAAATATGACCTATACAAATCTATCCTCCCGTGAACCCAAAATTTAAAAGGTAAATGACAAGTCTTCAACCTTTTACAATCTTCAGTAAACTTCAAACATTATTTGCCCTCATCAGGGTGTGAAAAAATGATCTTAAAATGTACCTACACACATGAGGCAAAACAAATACCTCGTGACGTATCGAGTTTGAAATGATATAAGCATAAACATGAAAGTATAATCAATTCTCCCCCATACATAAACTCCCCCATAATATTATAATTCGTTCTCCCCCTTTTTATTTGTTCGAAATAGACAAGGAAAAGAATAAACCAAATAAATCAAATTGGGGTGTCACGGTGAACCAAGGCAAATAAATTTTTTCTAATTTTTCATACAAAAATGAAAAAATGATGTTACAAAATCACACACCATGATTTTTTCACTAAGATAACCAAATTCGCTCATATATGGATTTTAAAACAGATTTCATGCATGCTTTTCAATAGATATAATTATTGTCGTCAAAGATGGGCACCCGATTATAAAAGTGATCCTTTGAGAAACTTACGATTTTAATAAAAATCAAATTTTCCAAATTAAATCAATATCACACAAGTTTAGGAAAAATAGGAATACGCGATAAATTAGCATAACCTGCTCTAATACCAATTTGTAAAATTATGTGTACAATATCAATCGAGTTTGCAATTCTCTAATGGATTCAAACACACTTATTTAATTAAGTTTCTAAATTTGAACAAACCAAATTCAATTTTATTCAGCCCCTATGCATGCATCTAAGAGTTCAATTAAATCAATCAAATCATGCATGTAAAATAAAGACGATAGATTCAGGAAAAAAATCCTTTCGGGTAAAACCTTTTTAAACACTTTGAAAAATATACAAAACCATTGACTTATATACAACCTGATAATCGCCCACAAGTGTAACGCACGGCGCTTTCGTCAAATCCTTCAAAGCCACGGGAGACAGCGAAATACCCTTCAGGTGTCGTTTCGTCGTCTTCGGCTCATCCACATGCAGAGATCTACGCCCCATATCACCTGATCAGATATGGATATGCCTTCTCCACAGAGGTTGAACAATAGCACGGTAGTTCTTCTGGTTCAAAAATAATTCACATAAACATATTGGGATTTTGTGAATTGAAAAACAAAAAAGGTTTTTAAGCCTTACAAGAAGAAGCCAAAAGTCTTCTGGTGATATGGAGTGTTTGCAGAATGAAAAACGTGAAAGACTTCTTAAGAAAAAACGGAGTTGGAAAGTTCGATTTATAGAAACATTAAGGCGGTGGTTGTAACACCCCGCCCGCCCGGGGAGAGCGAAAGGAGTGCTACTGCGGTAAAACTAGCTAAATACACAATATAAACAAGGTATAGAGCATCTAAATAAGTCCCACAATAATATAAACCCACTAATCTCAATTCTTCAAATTAAATACAACAAAGTCTGTCGAAATAATACAACTGTCTATCTCAAAATAAAATGAAACAAATCTTCAAGGCTCTATACATAAAAAAATAAATACAATTCTTCACATCTTGTATTCTCGAATATTCTTCCCAAAAGAATCCTAGCTAAAATAATCCCAATAAGTCTATAGCACGCAAATCCACGCTAACCTGCAACCTAAAAGAAAATATGGGGAAGTACACAAAACGGCAGGAAAGATTCTCAAGAAATATTATCGGTGAATAAAACGTAACAATACAGATACGAATATTCAAATCAAATGCGAATCTCATAAGCATTATATCAATATAATTTCTCAACAACACATTTACCGAAGTCACCAGGCCTCACCATACCGCGCCATACTCTATCAAGTAGCCGAAACAAGAATCTTGGCGGGTGCCCAACATCAGTGCCATATTAAAATCTCATGACAACATGCTCAACACAAAAATATAATACCACATGAATCAAAATTAGATTCCAACAATAATTTCCAGATTTTAATTGAATTTAGCAATTCAAATATAAGTCAATAATCACAAGAAAACAAAGGGAATAACACTCGCGAGATTAAAGAGCATATTGTGTTAAACCCCATAACTTAAACCACCAAAAGAATCCAACATCAATCTACCCAAAAAGTCAGATTAAACCATCAAAATCATCTCCCAAAGATCATCAAATCATGTCCAAGCTCTTTATCAAAACATCCCCAAGAACACCTCCCAAAACTAGGTTTGAATGCATAAAAAATAGGGGCTAAGTGTATATAAAAAGAGAGGAAATAAAAAATTGTTTGATACATATTTTTGTGCCAAAAGTTTGATCCAAAATGGTCACCCGCGACCTCTTTAAATAAGGCAAAAAGATAAGAGTTTGAATCAAAACAAACTGTTGAAAAACCTTGTAGCACACGAAATCTGCTAGGGTCGGTTGATCAATCGCCCAGAAAAACTGATAGTTTCGTTTAAAAAATATTATAAGGGATAAATATTTAAAAATTCATATAAAATCCGTTTTAACTCCGATTTGAAAACCGTTTGAAATTCTCATCTTTAAAAATAAAATCCATCATTTTTTAGCAATAAAAATAATTTTATCAAAAACTTTATTTTTCCTCTATATTTTGAAAATACCCCCAAAATTAAGAGAGTTGTTACACTTTCTCACTAACAATGGAATTTCGCCCTTGAAATTCGCCGAAAGCCTAACTCTAAAAACTCAGGCCACTACCACAATCTCCAAAAATAGTTTTGTCTCCCAAAAATAAATTCCTCACATCTAATCTAGATGTCTAACACGAAACGGTCATAAAAAATAATATATCTCCAAATATACGCCACGAAAACGCAACAGACCCAAAATCCAAGACCCAAGAGTGGTCATATACCTAAGCTCTAATATCATTTTGTAACACCCCGCCCGCACGGGGAGAGAGAATAGAGCGCTACTGCGATAAAACTAACTAAATCCAAAATATAAACAAGGTATAGAGCATCTAAATAAGTCCCACAATAATATAAATCCACTAATCTCAATTCTTCAAATTAAATACAACAAAGTCTCTCGAAATAATACAACTATCTATCTCAAAATAAAATGAAACAAATCTCTAATGCTTTATACATAAAAAAACAAATACAATTCTTCTCATCTTGTATTCTCTAATATTCTTCCCTAAATAATCCTCGTTAAAATCATCCCAATAAGTCCATAGCTCTCAAATCCACGTTAACCTGCCAACTAAAAAAAAATATGGGGAAGTACACAATACGACTGGAAATACGCTCAACAAATAATGGTGAATAAAATGTAACAATACGAGTAGGAAAATTCAAATCAAATGCGAATCTCATAAGCATTATATCAATATAATTTCTCAACAACACATTTACCGGAGTCACCAGGCCTCACCATACAACACCATACTTTATCAAGTGTTCGAAATAGGAATCTTGGCGGGTGCCCAACATCAGTGCCATATTAAAATCTCATGACAACATGCTCAACAAAAAATATAATACCATATGAATCAAAATCACATTCCAATAATAATTTCCAGATTCCAATTGAATTTAGCAATTCAAATATCAGTCAATAATCATAAGAAAATAAAGGGAATAACACTCGCGAGATTAAGGAGCATATTATGTAAAACTCCATACCTTAAACCACCAAAAGAATCCAACATAATTCTGCCTAGAAAACTCAGATTACACCATCAAAATCATCTCCCAAAGATCATCAAATCATCTCCAAGCTCTTCATCAAAATAGCCCCAAGATAACCTCCAAAAACTAAGGTTGAATGCATAAAATATAGGGGCTAAGTGTATATAAAAAGAGAGGAAATTAAAAATTGTTTGTTACATATTTTTTTGCCAAAAGTTTGATCCAAAATGGTCACCCACGACCTTTTTAAATAAGGCAAAAAGATAAGAGTTTGAATCAAAACAAACTGTTAAAAAACCTTGCAGCGCACGCGTCGATTGATCGATCGCCCAGAAAAAATGACAGTTCCGCTTAAAAAATATTATAAGGGATAAATATATAAAAATTCATATAAAATCTGTTTTAACTCCAATTTCGAAACCGTTTGAAATTGTCGTCTTTAAAAATAAAATCAAACATTTCTTAGCAAGGAAAATAATTTTACCAAAAACTTTATTTTTTCTCTATATTTTGAAAATACCCCAAAAATTATGCTGGTTGTTACACTTCCCACTAACAATGGAATTTCGCCAATGAAATTCGCCGAAAGCCTAACTCTAAAAAATCAGGTCACTACAACAATCTTGAAAAATAATTTTGTCTCCCAAAAATAAATTCCTCACATTTAATCTAAATGCCTAACACGAAACGATCATAAAAAATAATCTATCTCCAAATATACGCCACGAAAATGCAATAGACCCAAAACCCAAGACTCAAGGGTTGTGGTATACCTAAGCTCTAATAACATTCTGTAACACCCCTCCCGCCCGGGGAGAGCGAACGGAGCGCTACTGCGATGAAACTAACTAAATCCACAATATAAACAAGGTATAGAGCATCTAAATAATTCACATAATAATATAAATCCACTAATCTCAATTCTTCAAATTAAATACAACAAAGTCTCTCAAAATAATACAACTATCAATCTCGAAATAAAATAAAACAAATCTCTAATGCTCTATACATAAAAAATAAATACAATTCTTCCATCTTGTATTCTCGAATATTCTTCCCAAAATAATCCTCGCTAAAATCATCCCAATAAGTCCATAGCGCTCAAATCCAAGCTAATCTGCCAACTAAAAGAAAATATGGGGAAGTACACAATACGAAAGGAAAGATGATCAACCAATATTAACGGTGAATAAAACGTAACAATACGAGTACGAATATTCAAATCAAATGCAAATCTCATAAGTATTATATCAATACAATTTCTCAACAACACATTTACCGGAGTCACCAGGCCTTACCATACTGCACCATACTTTATCAAGTAGATGGAACAGGAATCTTGGCGGGTGCCCAATATCAGTGCCATATTAAAATCTCATGACAACATGCTCAACACAAAAATATAATACCACATGAATCAAAATCAGATTCCAATAATAATTTCCAGTTTCCAATTGAATTTAGCAATTCAAATATGAGTCAATAATCACAAGAAAACAAAGGGAATAACACTCATGAGATTAAGGAGAATATTGTGTAAAACCCCATACCTTAAACAACTAAAACAATCCAACATAAATCTGCCCAGAAAAGTCAGATTACACCATAAAAGTCATCTCCCAAAGATCATCAAATCATCTCCAAGATCTTCATCAAAACAGCCTCAAGAACACCTCCAAAAACTAGGGTTGAATGCATGAAATATAGGGGCTAAGTGTATATAAAAAGAGAGGAAATAAAAAAATGTTTGTTGCATATTTTTATGCCAAAAGTTTGATCCAAAATGGTCACCCACGACTTCTTTAAATAAGGCAAAAAGATAAGAGTTTGAATAAAAAAAATTGTTGAAAAACCTTGCAACGCACAAAATCTGCTGGTGTCGATCGATCGACCCCTGGTGTCGATCGATCAATCGCCAAGAAAAACTGACAGTTCTGCTTAAAAAATATTATAAGGGATAAATATTTAAAAATTCATATAAAATCCGTTTTAACACCGATTTCGAAACCGTTCGAAATTCCCATCTTTAAAAATAAAATCCATCATTTTTTTAGCAAGAAAAATAATTTTATCAAAAACTTTACTTTTACTCTATATTTTTAAAATGCCCCAAAAATTATGCGTGTTGTTACAGTGGTGTTGTTCGAACAAGAGACGATGTCGTTTGAAGTATCACGCGACAACACGTCTCGTTCGAGCGACAAACGATGTCGTTCGAACGAGATGCGATGTCGTTCGAACCAGATGATTAAAAAATATTTTTTTCTCGTTCATCCTTTCAGTAAATGTACTACGTTAAAAACTCCGAAAATATAATTTTTTAATAAATATTTAAAGCTCCGCTCCAATACTTAGAAAATATTTTATGAAAAATAATCCCAATACTCTAAGTGCATTATAAAGGTACTCTAAAACATAACCTTACGAAAGTTAATCTCGCTGAGGCTATTTGTTGAAGAACCTTAATTATTCGGATCCGACTTGATGTGAATGTGATCTTGAACTTCTTCGACGGTGTAGCGGCATATGACATACAAATTCATAACGAACACAAATGTCCTTTCAAATCTCCCCCTATGTCTATGCCGCTAAAAAATAAAAAAATATCTGAATTATCAAAACATAAATATGACATATACAAATCTACCCTCCCACGAACCCAAAATTGAAAAGGTAAATTACAAGTCTCAAACTTTTCCAATCTTCAACAAACTTCAAACATTCTTTGTCATCATCAAGGTGTGAAAAAAAGCTCTTCAAATGTACCTACACATATGATACAAAGCAAATACCTCGTGACGTATCGAGTTTGAATTGATATAAGCACAAACATGAAAGCATAATCAATTCTCCACCATACTTAAACTCCCCCATAATATCATAATTCGTTCTCCCCTTTTTTATTCGTCCGGAATAGACCAGGAAAAGACTAAATCAAATCGGGGTGTCACTGTAAACCAAGGCAAACAAAATATTTTTGATTTTTCAGATTTTTCAAACCAAAATGCAAAATTGATCTGATAAAGTCACACACCATGAATTTCTTACTAATACAACCAAATTCGCTCATCTATGGCTGTTAAAACAGATCTCATGTGTGCTTTCCAGTAGGCATAATTATCGTCGTCAAAGATGGGCACCTGATTATATAAGTGATCCATTGAAAAACTTGCGATTTTAAACAAAATCAAAATTTTCAAACAAAATCAATATCACACAAGTTTGCGGAAAATAGAAATACGCGATAAATTAGCGTAACCTTCTCTGATACTAATTTTTAAAATGATGTGTGAAATACGCAATATTAATGTGGATTGAAATGCAAAAAAGGTTTATAAGCCTCAAATGAAGAAGCCAAAAGTCTTCTGCTGATATGCAGTGTTTGCAGAATGAAAAAAGAGAAAGACTTTGTGACACCCCTACTAATTAAATACCGGGTAACTACTCCTTTATTAAATTAATACAAAATGCCAAGTTGGTCCAGTTAATAGCATCACTGTCAAAAATATTTTAATGATTACTAACCACCTAGTATTTAAAAAGTAAGTTGCCAAATTTTAATTTAAGTCTGATTAATATACAATAAAAGAATAATGGAAGAACAACATAATCCATTCACCATAACGAAGTAATGAAATAACTAACAAATAATAATAAGTCCGGATGAAAACTCCTCACAACAATCCCACAACTGAAAATAATCTGACAAGTCTGAATCCTGAGTTAATTACATGCCAAAAGTCTAAAAATCTGAAATAAATGAAATGTCTCTAAAAGAAATGGGCGACATGCCCTACAACTGATAAGTGATGAATATAGAGTCAAGATAGATGAAGCGTCTACAAGCAAAGTCCTGTAACTTCCACAAACAGCTACACCTCGTCTCCTGAATGAAAATCCTAAGCATGGTGTCCTTGTGGCTGGGCACCTAAAATGGTTTTTACAAAAATAGATTTGAAAGCAAATGGGTCAGAGCCCTAAAGTGGAAATCATTTTAAAAACAGCAAGTGTTTTAATAACATTAAAACATTAAATGCAAAATACATGTTAGGACGTGCACTCACATGAAATTCTCACCTCTCGACTACATGTGCACTCCTAACGTACCGTACCCATCTAAATAACATACATATCTAACCAACCCGTATTAAGTTCTACCCCTTACTACTCGATTCCCATAATACATTCTAGCGTTATCAATTAAATAGAAAGCTTTACTTAACTCAGATTCTCAATTGGTAATACAATCCACTATTGGTTAACCCGTTATGTTTTCTCAAAACATTACCATAATTATATTCACAATACCAACATGAAAGTTCCCATTAATTAAGTGTATATTATTCACGTCATAAATATACAATACAAATACCCCGAGACTAAGCTGCGATGCACACATACTCTGCTATCCATCCCGGTACATCACGTACATAAGGATCACGCATTCCGAATCTCTCGGGAATCGTTCTCAAATAACAATAATCATAAATAATGGAGGCGAACACAGTCACATCACATGGGTCACGCACATACCTACGCTCCCACGATCAGCAGACTGATTAACATCCCAATAAGCCCTTCTCTGACCTATGTTCTCGAGGTACCAGTCTAAATCCGGGCAACACAAGGATTAGAGGGCCCTAAGCGAACGTAAACCTCCCGTGATAGCAAGTATGGTAGGTATGTCATACCCATAAAATCATATACATATACTAAGTATGCACACATCTTAGTAGTCACCATAATATATTTGTGATACACTTCTTATTCTCGTACCAACATATAATGCTACACAATTTATATGTTCCCGGTTATCATAATCATTTAGGCCATCAATAGTTCTCGCATCGTAATAGACACTCACGTCCTAATTCATAATTTCCCTTAGATTCAAACTACACTTCTAGATTTTACTCCTCAGTATATCCCAAATATCCTAAATATACCAATTAATCCACAAGGAAGTGTTATCTCTACATATAAACAAGGTTACGGGACACTCGGGATTAAAACAGGCTAAAAAGCCTAAACTGTCAGCTCGTTAGAAGTCTCGTTCGAACGAGAGTTCGTTCGAACGAAGTGGGCTTTCTAACGTGATCTCATTCGAACGAAAGTCATCGAACGAACATCCCTGTCGTTAGAAGTCAAACTGTTAACTCGTTAGAAGCTCGTTCGAACGAGCTCGTTCGAACGACCTGGGTAGGTCTTCTAACGAGTGGCCAGATTCGAGCCCAGATTCCCTATATCGTTTTTCCAACTTTTCTCCTTCTCCAAACTCATCTAAACATCAATCCAACAATCGTTCATGGGTTCTAATCATTCCTAAACATACTTAGGTCATATATTAACGTTTATATAGAGCCAATTCTTCCTAAACATCATTGAATCATCAATTCCCTCAATTTATCCCCAAATCACATGAACATGAACCCTAAAATTTTAAAATCACCAATGGGCATAATCAAATCCGTTTTTGTTATGAACAAGGTGTATTTCCATCAGAATAATCCTCCTAACACAGTTCTACATGCAATCCTTTCATCAAAATATAACTTTCTAATTCCAATTGATGGCTTTTTATCAAACTCCCAAGAACAATACAAATTTTGTCAATTTCCTACGCATGGAAGAAACATTCTTTGTAATAAACGAAATTAAACCACTTACCTTATTTGTATATCTGATTTTGATGTCGATCTGATGAATGGTTCTCTCTTTCTCTGCAGAATTCTCTTCTCTTCTCTCTCTACAAGCTTTCTTCTTCAAAGTGACAATGGTGGCTAGGGTTTTGCCTTAGGAACTCTTTTGGAATTAATTTTAATAACCACCGTAGTCCATTAGGTTATTAGTGGGTTTAGTGGGTATATGCCAAATCAGATATTAATTCGTAATTTTCGTGGGTTTTAATTCCCAAAAATCCAAAATTACCAAACTACCCTTATACGTTGCCGGTATGGCCTAAAAATGCCCCGGGATCCAAACTAAACCCCCGACTAGTGTTTTCTGACTATTTCGACCCTTTCGAACGGGTTGGCGCACTCAAAATGACCATATGGTTAATAGAAATAAAATTCACTTTTATAATTAAAATAATTATATTCCTGACGCGACTGTCACACGCGTCTCAACAAAATTTCCCAAATTGCCGTATATAAATCTCACGACAAATTTCATAATTTCCATATTCATATATAATCATATATACATATTATAATCAAATACCAACTCGCATCTCACTAGTATTTTAATCCGGATTAATTTCCAATTAATACACATTTAATTCATTTAATCCCATTTATAAATATCTCCAAAAATACGGGGTATTACATACTTCCCCCCAATAACAGAATTTCATCCCGAAATTCGAAACTAGAAAGTACCTGGTAAAAACAACTCTGGATAACGTTCGCGCATCTCATCCTCGCGCTCCCATGTGGACTCCTTGACATTATGATGTCGCCACTTAACACGTACTAACGAAACTATCTTTGACCGCAGTTTCCACTCACTTCGGTCCAAAATAGCAATCGGCCCCTCCTCGTAGGAGCTATCAGGCTGGAGATCGATGTCCTCCAAAGCAATATGAGAATGAACCAAATCGTCTCTAAGATATTTCCTTAGCGAGGAAATATGAAACACGTCGTGAATTCGATGCAAATGCTCCGGTAATCCAAGCCTATACGCAACCGGTCCAATCCGCCCAATAATAGGAAATGGTCCCACATATCTCGGTGCCAACTTCCCTTTCTTCCCGAAACGCATAATCCCCTTCATAGGAGATACTCTGAGCAAAACCTGGTCCCCCACTTGGAACTCTCTGAAGAACCTCTTCGCATCAACATAGCTCTTCTGCCGATCCTAAGCTACCCGAATGCGACTCCGAATCAATTCTATTCTCGCCGAAGTATCCTGAATCACTTCTGGACCAAGTAGTTTGTTGTCCCCCACCTCCAACCAACATGCTGGGGAACGACAAGGTCTACCGTATAACGCCTCAAATGGGGCCATGCCAATGGTGAACTGGTAGGAGTTATTGTAAGCAAACTCTACCAGTGGAAGATACTGCTCCCATCCACCCCCGAAATCAATGATGCACATACGTAGCATGTCCTCCAACATCTGGTTTGTACGCTCGGTTTTCCCATCGGTCTGCGGATGATACGCCATACTCAACCGCAATTTCGTGCCCATGGCCTCCTGAAAACTTTCCCAAAACCGTGAAACAAATATCTTGTCTCGGTCAGACACGATATTTAGGGGCACACCGTGAAGTCTCACTATCTCTGCAATAAAGAGCTGGGCATACTGTTCCGTAGTGTAGTCTGTCCTTACGGGTAGAAAATGAGCGACTTTGGACAACCTGTCCACAATTACCCAAATAGAGTCGTGACCTCTCTGTGACGTAGGCAACCTCGTGATAAAATCCATGGATATGCTCTCCCACATCCATATCGGGACCTCCAATAGCTGTAGAAGTCCTGCTGGTCTCTGATGATCCACTTTGACTAGCTGACAAGTGGCGCATTTAGAAACAAACACAGCAATATCTCTCTTCATCCCGCTCCACCAATACTGTCGTCTCATGTCTTGGTATATTTTTTCCCCACCGGGATGTACCACGAACCGTGAGCCATGCGACTCTGTCATCACCTCGTTCTGTAATTCCTCCCCTTCCGGAACTACCAATCTACCATTAAAGCGTAATCCCCCGTCTGAGCTAACGGTATAGGACTCGGCTCCCTCGGTTAATAATCGAACTATCTGCTCCTGACAGAACGAGTCATCTGCTCGTGCCTTTACCACTCTCATGACAATCTGCGGTGTAACAGTCATCACCGACATGAATGATCGGGCCACTGCATCCTGGTGTCCTAACTCCTTCCACTTGGCCTTCCACACCCCTGCCACCTCATCTACTGGCCTACGGCTCAACGCGTCTGCTACCACGTTAGCCTTCCCCGGGTGATACTGGATATCAAACTGATAGTCCTTCACAAACTCAAGCCACCTCCCTTGCCGCATATTCAACTCCTTTTGCATGAATAGGTACTGTAGGGAATTGTGGTCTGTGAACAGTGGAAATTTCTCCCCCAAAAGGTAATGTCTCCAAATTCGAAGGGCAAATACAATTGCCGCCAACTCCAAGTCATGAGTGGGGTAATTCTTCTCGTGAGGCTTAAGCTTACGGGAAGCATAAGCTATGGCCTGACTCTCCTACTATAATACACCTCTAAGTCCTTACAAGGACGCATCGGTGTAAACTAGATACTCAACTCCCGGTCTCGGCAATGCTAACACAGGTGCTGAGGTCAACTTATCCTTCAACTCATCAAATGCCAACTGACAGGCATCACTCCAGATGAATGTCACACCCTTACGAGTCAGATGTGTCAAAGGACCCGCTATCTTCGAAAATCCCCGAATGAACCTCCTGTAGTATCCTGCTAGGCCCAAGAAACTAAGGATCTCCGTCGGTGTCGTGGGCTGTCCCCACTCCTTCATCGGGGATACCTTCCCCAGATCAACAGATATCCCCCTATCGGAAATAATATGTCCCAAAAACTGAACCTCTTTCAGCCAAAACCCGCACTTCTCATATTTTTCATACAGCTCGTTCTGACGTAGCGTCTGTAAAACCTGCCTCAAGTGCTCGGCATGCTCCTCCTCTGTCTGGGAGTAAACCAAAATATCATCAATGAAGACAATGACAAACTGATCAAGGAACTCTCTGAACACCCTATTCATCAAGTACATAAACACGACTGGAGCGTTGGTCAAGCCAAAAGGCATAACTCGAAACTCGTAGGAACCATATCTCATTAAGAACGTAGTCTTTGAGACATCCTCCTCCCTGATACGCAGCTGATGGTATCCCGATCGCAAATCAATCTTTGAGAAGCAAGAATCTCCCCTCAACTGGTCAAATAAGTCATCGATTCGGGGTAACGGATATTTATTCCGTATCGTGACCTTATTCAACTCTCGATAATCCACACACAATCTCAGTGAACCATCTCTCTTCTTCACGAACAACACAGGGGCTCCCCACGGCGAAGTACTCCTCCGTATAAACCCCTGACCCAACAACTGCTCAATATGATCTCGTAGCTCTCGCATCTCTACCGGAGCCATACGGTACGGTGCACGTGCTATAGGTCTCGTATCTGGTAATATGTCTATGACAAAGTCTATCTCTCGATTGGGGGGTAGGCCTGGTATCTCCTGAAACACATCAGAATACTCCCTGACAACTGGGATCGAATCTAAAGGAATCACAATCTCCTTAGAGGTATCCTCCTCTATGTAATACAAATGAGTGGTCGAGCCTCCCTCTGGGCGAGGCATCGCCACTACAAACATCTCTTGCCCCGGAATGGCAAAAATAATGCTCCCACTGAAGCAATCAATCATGGCTCTATAATCAGCGAGCCAATCCATACCAATAATCACATCGTGCACATGCATATCTAATACCAACATGTCTGCAGGTAATACCAAACTACCAATCTATACCCCCACTCCCCGGCATATAAAGAAAATAAGTGACCCACTCCCCAATGGTGAGTCTACACACGTCACTGTGCTCTCTGCTGTGGCTAACAACCCTAAGGCTTTCGCAAAATGTATAGCTATAAAACAATGCGTTGCTCCCGTATCAAATAAAACCCGACCCATAGTGCCATGGATAGGAAACATACCCTCAATCGCGGGTGGGGTCTGTGGAGCTGCTGCCTGCTGAAGATGGTATACTCTCCCATACTACAGCTGCCCTTGCTGAACTGGTACTGCTGGAATGGGTGGCAATGCTGCCATCTGTGGTGGCGCCGGGAGAGTGGCGGGAAACACGGGTCTCTGCGGCTCCTGTCGAGCACCCTGCTGCTGCTGCGGGGCCCTGCCCCTATTAGGAAAGTCCTAGCGTTTATGGCCAGTCTTGCCACAAACGAAACACTTCCCCGGGAAGTTTCCCCCTCTCTATCCCTGTTGCCCCCGACCCTGGTGGCTGTTACCGTTCCTCCACTGTCCCTGCTGAAACTGCTGTTGGCCATTCTGACCCTGCTTGTTCTGATGGCCGTTCGGACCCTGATGGCCCTGCCGAAAACCTCCTTGTCCGTGCCTGAAATTTCCCGACCTGAACCTCTTATAATCCCCCTGCTGGGGACCTTGGTCGCCCTGTCTCTGCCCCTGAACAGATTGTGCCCCACTGGCACCATTTCCTCCAGTCCTGCCTTGATGGCTGGACTCTCCCGATAGCTTGCCTTCAGCCATCTGAAAGCGGTGATCCTGGAAGTGTAACAGTGTAGCGTTAACCACATCAGAGTAAGTGGCCAATGATAGATTCCCCAACAAATGCTGACGGATCCTCCAAGTCAACCCGTCTGTAAATTTCTGTATTTTCTTCTCCTCTGTCGGTATCTCATCCGGAACAATGTTCAGAAGATTAGTGAATTCGGCCTCATACTGGGCCACAGTCTTACCCTCCTGCTTGAGGCTCATCAACTTCCTCCTCATCTCCGTGTGAACGGCTGACGGAAAGTACTTGCGGTCGAACCGCACCCAAAACTCCTGGATCGTGAGAGTATCTCTCTCTTCCACGGTGGTAATAGACTCCCACCACTGCAGTGCAGATCCCACTAGCTTAAAGGTAGCTAGTATCTGCTTCTGGACATCGGTGGACTCTTACATCCTCAGGTGCCGCTGAATGTCCTTCCTCGACTGACTCGAAACCACTACATCGGAGCTACCTGCGAACTCCGGTGGGTGTTCTTTCTGAAAAGCATCACGTACACGTTCCCAAGAAGACGGGAATGCATGTGCCTGTACTGGCGCCTGAGGTGGTGCCTGCTGAACTACAGCTAGTGCGGCATTTACCGCCTGGGCCACAATGGCTGTAACCTCGACGGCATTCATCGTGCCCTGAACTGGTGTGGGCTGTGGTTCTGGCGTTGCATCCCTGGGAATCCTCTGTGCACGTCATGGAGGCATCTGAAATAAGAATAAAGTTTATAAGTTCGCAGTTATAAACTTAAAATAGCTGAAGAACGTAGCATACACAAAAGAATACAACAGTCCTAAAATATAGGGCTCTACATCAAAGAAATCTCAGCGGAAACATAATAAGTCATACAGATCCTAAAGGACACTAGAATCTGATGCTCTGATACCACCTGTAACACCCCGACTAATTAAATACCGGGTAGCTACTCCTTTATTAAATTAATACAAAATGCCAAGTTGGTCCAGTTAATAGCATCACTGTCGAAAATATTTTAATGATTACTAACCACCTAGTATTTAAAAAGTAAGTTGCCAAATTTTAATTTAAGTCTGATTAATATACAATAAAAGAATAATGGAAGAACAACATAATCCATTCACCATAACGAAGTAATGAAATAACCAACAAATAATAATAAGTCCGGAGGAAAACTCCTCACAACAATCCCACAACTGAAAATAATCTGACAAGTCTGAATCCTGAATTAATTACATGCCAAAAGTCTAAAAAACTGAAATAAATGAAATGTCTCTAAAAGAAATGGGCGACATGCCCTACAACTGATAAGTGTTGAATATAGAGTCAAGATAGATGAAGCGTCTACAAGCAAAGTCCTGTAACTTCCACAAACAGCTACAGCTCGTCTCCTGAATGAAAATCCTAAGCATGGTGTCCTTGTGGCTGGGCACCTAAAATGGTTTTTACAAAAATAGATTTGAAAGCAAATGGGTCAGAGCCCGAAAGTGGAAATCATTTTAAAAACAGCAAGTGTTTTAATAACATTAAAACATTAAATGCAAAATACATGTTAGGACGTGAACTCACATGAAATTCTCACCTCTCGACTACATGTGCACTCCTAACGTACCGTACCCATCTAAATAACATACATATCTAACCAACCCGTATTAAGTTTTACCCCTTACTACTCGATTCCCATAATACATTCTAGCGTTATCAATTAAATAGAAAGCTTTACTTAACTCAGATTCTCAATTAGTAGTACAATTCACAATCGGTTAACCCGTTATGTTTTCTCAAAACATTACCATAATTATATTCACAATACCAACATGAAAGTTCCCATTAATTAAGTGTATATTATTCACGTCATAAATATACAATACAAACACCCTGAGACTAAGCTGTGGTGCACACATACTCTGCTATCCATCCCGGTACATCACGTACATAAGGATCACGCATTCCGAATCTCTCAGGAATCGTTCTCAGATAACAACAATCACAAACAATGGAGGCGAACACAGTCACATTACATGGGTCACGCACATACCTACGCTCCCACGATCAGCAGACTTATTAACATCCCAATAAGCCCTTCTCTGACCTATGTTCTCGAGGTACCAGTCTAAATTCGAGCAACACAAGGATTAGAGGGCCCTAAGGGAACGTAAACCTCCCGTGATAGCAAGTATGGTAGGTATGTCATACACATAAAATCATATACGTATACTAAGTATGCACACATCTTAGTAGTCACCATAATATATTTGTGATACACTTCTTATTCTCGTACCGACATATAATGCTACACAATTTATATGTTCCCGGTTATCATAATCATTTAGGCCATCAATAGTTCTCGCATCGTAATAGACACTCACGTCCTAATTCATAATTTCCCTTAGATTAAAACTACACTTATAGATTTTACTCCTCATTATATCCCAAATATACCAATTAATCCACAAGGAAGTGTTATCTCTACATATAAACAAGGTTACGGGACACTCGGGATTAAAACAGGCTAAAAAGACTAAACTGTCAGCTCATTAGAAGTCTCGTTCGAACGAGGCTGTTCGAACGAGAGTTCGTTTGAACGAAGTGGGCCTTCTAACGAGATCTCGTTCGAACGAAAGTCATCGAATGAACATCCCTCTCGTTAGAAGTCAAATTTTTAACTCGTTAGAAGCTCGTTCGAACGAGCTCGTTCGAACGACCTGGGTAGATCTTCTAACGAGTGGCCAGATTCGAGCCCAGATTCCCTATATCGTTTTTCCAACTTTTCTTCTTCTCCAAACTCATCTAAACATCAATCCAACAATCGTTCATGGGTTCTAATCATTCCTAAACATACTTAGGTCATATATTAACATTTATATAGAGCCAATTCTTCCTAAACATCATTGAATCATCAATTCCCTCAATTTATCCCCAAATCACATGAACATGAACCCTAAAATTTTAAAATCACCAATGGGCATAATCAAATCCGTTTTTGTTATGAACAAGGTGTATTTCCATCAGAATAATCCTCCTAACACAGTTCTACATGCAATCCTTTCATCAAAATATAACTTTCTAATTCCAATTGATGGCTTTTTATCAAACTCCCAAGAACAATACAAATTTTGTCAATTTCCTACGCATGGAAGAAACATTCTTTGTAATAAACGAAATTAAACCACTTGCCTTATTTCTATATCTGATTTTGATGTCGATCTGATGAATGGTTTTCTCTTTCTCTGCAGAATTCTCTTCTCTTCTCTCTCTACAAGCTTTCTTCTTCAAAGTGACAATGGTGGCTAGGGTTTTGCCTTAGGAACTCTTTTGGAATTAATTAAATAACCACCGTAGTCCATTAGGTTATTAGTGGGTTTAGTGGGTATATGCCAAATCAGATATTAATTCCTAATTTTCGTGGGTTTTAAATCCCAAAAATCCAAAATTACCAAACTACCCTTATACGTTGCCGGTATGGCCTAAAAATGCCCCGGGATCAAAACTAAACCCCTGGCTAGTGTTTTCTGACTATTTCGACCCTTCCGCACGTGTTGGCTCACTCAAAATGACCATACAGTGAATAGAAATAAAATTCACTTTTATAATTAAAATAATTATATTCCTGACGCGACTGTCACACGCGTCTCAACAAAATTTCCCAAATTGCCGTATATAAATCTCACGACAAATTTCATAATTTCCATATTCATATATAATCATATATACACATTATAATCAAATACCAACTTGCATCTCGCTAGTATTTTAATCCGGATTAATTTCCAATTAATACACATTTAATTCAATTAATCCCATTTATAAATATCACCAAAAATACGGGGTATTACATACTTCTTAAGAAAAAATGGAGTTGAAAAGTCCAATTTATAGAAACTTTAAGGCGGTGGTGTCATTCGAATGAGAGACGATGTCGTTTGAAGTATCGCACGACAACACGTATCATTCGAGCGACAAACGATGTCGTTCGAACCAGATGCGATGCCATTTGAACCAGATACGATGTCGTTCGAGCCAGATGATTAAAAAATATTTTTTTCTCGTTTATCCTTTCCGTAAATGTACCACCTTAAAATCTCCGAAAATATATTTTTTGAAAAAACTATTTAAAGCTTCGCTCCAACACTTAGAAAATATTTTATGAAAAATAATCCTAATACTCTAAGTGCATTATAAAGGTACTCTAAAACATAACCTTACGAAAGTTAATCTCACAGAGGCAATTTGTTGAAGAACCTTGATTATTCGGATCTGTCTTGAGGGATAATGTAGCAGTATATGATATACAAATTGATAACGGACACAAATGTACTTGCAAATCTCCCCTATGTATATGCCGATACAAAATAAAAAATATCCAAATTATACCTATACAAATTTACCCTCTCACGAACCCAAAACTGAAAAGGTAAATGGCAAGTCTTCAATTTTTTTCAATCTTCAACAAACTTCAAACATTCTTTATCATCATCAGGGTGCGCAAAAATGATCTTCAAATGTACCTATATGCATGAGACAAAGAAAATATCTCATGATGTATCGAGTTTGAAATGATAGAAGAATAAACATGAAAGCATAATCAGTTCTCCCCCATACATAAACTCCCCCATAATATCATAATTCGTTCTCCCTCTTTTTATTTTTCTGAAATAGACACGGAAAAGAATAAACCAAATAAATCAAATCGGGGTGTCATGGTAAACCAAGGCAAACAAAATATTTTTTATTTTTCAGATTTTTCATACAAAAATGTAAAAATTATGTTACAAAGTCACACACTATGAATGTTTTACTAAGACAACTAAATTTGCTCATCTATGGCTTTCATACGTGCTTTCCAATAAACATAACTATCGTCGTCAAATATGGGCACCCGATTATATAAGTGATCCATTAAAAAACTTGCGATTTTAAACAAAATCAATATCACATAAGTTCGCAAAAAATAGGAATACGCGATAAATTAACGTAACTTGCCCTAATACCAATTTGTAAAATGATGTGTGAAATATCAATCGAGTTCGCAATTCTCTAATGGATTCAAACACACTTATTTAATTAGGTGTTTAAATTTGAAGAAACCAAATTCAATTTTATTCAGCCCCTATGCATTCATCTAAGTGTTCAATCAAATCATGCATGTAAAATAAAGACGACAGATTAAGGGAAGAAAACCTTTCGGGTAAAACCTTTTTCAACACTTTGAAAAACTTACAAGACCATTGACTTACATACAACTTCATAATCGCCCCCACAGGTTTAATGCACATTGCCTTCATCAAATCCTTCAAAGCTACGAGAGACATCGAAATACTCTCTAGGTGTCGGTTCATCGTCTTTGGCTCGTCCACACGCAAATTTTAAGGCTCGGTATCCACCGATCAGATATAGAGAGGCCTTCTCCACAGAGGTTGAACAATATCATGGTTGTTCTTCGGGTTCCAAAATAATTCACATAAAGATATTGGGTTTTGTGAATTGAAAACAAAAAAGGTTTTTAATCCTTAAATGAAGAAGCCAAAAGTCTTCTGCTGATATGCAGTGTTAGCAGAATGAAAAATGTGAAAGACTTATTAAGAAAAAATGGAGTTAGAAAGTCCTATTTAGAGAAATTTTAAGGCGGTGGTGTTGTTTGAATGAGAGACGATGTCGTTTGAAGTATCGCGTGACAACACGTCTCGTTCGAGCGACAAGCAATGTCGTTCGAACCAGATGCGATGTCGTTCGAACCAAATGCGATGTCGTTTGAACTAGATACGACGTTGTTCGAACCAGATGATTAAAAAATATTTTTTTCTCGTTTATCCTTTCAGTAAATGTAATACCTTAAAAACTCCGAAAATATATTTTTTGAAAAAAATATTTTAAGCTCCGCTACAACACTTAGAAAATATTTTATGAAAAATAATACTAATACTCTAGGTGAATTATAAAGGTACTCTTAAACATAACCATACAAAAGTTAATCTCGTGGAGGCTATTTGTTGAAGAACCTTGATTATTCGGATCCGTCTTGATGTGAGTGTGATCTTGAACTTCTTCGACAGTGTGGCGGTATACGACATACAAATTGATATCGGACACAAATGTCCTTACAAATATCAACACAGGTGGTTCCATTAACAAGAGAGTGCTAAGGTACTAATGCCAAAGCGCCTTTTCAGCCACCCCTATGTCCTCTGCCGGGGATATCCTATAAAAGAATCAAGGACCACCATTATATCAATTCCCTCCTCAATGAGGTATTTTCGATTCGTAAGGTAATCCACCTCTAGCAGATCAAGAAGAGAAGAGATTCCTTACCAACTCAGATACAACCTAGTAATGCATTAGTCCACACCATATCCCATCATGCAACAATATTATTAAAAGTTAGGATATATTTCTTCCAAAGTAAAAGGGAATAAATAATCCTTGGGATACTAAAAATAAGAATACACTTGTAAGAAAGCACGATCAATTGACATGGTTATCTAAGATAGAAAAAGGAACCAAACCATAACGGTCCAGATCTGAAGGGGACTAGTCATCGAATTTGTGAATAAAAATATCTATCTAGTAATTCAGAGAATCTTGGTAGTCCGAGTTCAAAAGTTCCATTTTAAAGAAGAAAGCTATAAAAGATTGTAGTGTCTAAAGTTATGAGGGAAAGAATGTAGAAAGTGTGAGCTTCCAAGGCCAAGACTCCTCCCAATTTATAGGGAGAGGGAATTATCCGATCGATCTCTCTATAGACTAATCGGTTATCCCATTAAAATCAGAATATTCAACCTGCTCCTGTAGACTTGATGACTAAAAATCCATGTGACAAGACTAGTTAAGAGAATCACAACTGTAACGAAACTGAAAATATGAAATTAGTATTCTTTGCCATTTTTTAGTTTTAACCAAATCTTTGCATATCTATTCCATTATCTTTATCATAATTCTAATAAAATCACCCAAATAACATAAAAATAATAAAGAAATATGTTTTGAACATAAGGCTAGGAATAAAGAACAAACACCTTTAAACTTTAAATAAAAAATACAAGAATAAAAAATAAAAAATACCCCCAAAAACGGGAACCAAAGTCAATACTAGGGACCAATGACTGAGGAGTCACCATTATCCTCTTCCTCATCTGAATCAGAAACAATGACATGTCATGCGACATCCTCACGAATCACAGGACCTGCACGAGGAGGTGTGGGCAGAATATGACCCTCTCTATCAATGGTGCACTCATAGGGAGGACTTAAGAATGTCTAATGCATGAACTCTCGATCCACCGTAAGGGAAGTGGACCGACATGTACTTGATCACTGGATGCCCTTAATCATGAGTCCTCCTCATCGTCCTAATATAGGCCAGATAAATGCCCATTGTCTGGGACATCTGTCCAACACCAGTCAAAGGACCATAAAAGCTTGACATAAAAAATGGATGCATCACAATGTAAACTCAAAAATAAATAGTTGCAAGGAAAAAAAATAAATCAAAGCTATCATATACCTTGACTCCCCCAGGAATAACAAAGTAAGGGTGAGAGGGAGGAACTTGTGCCTCGTAGTGTACACCATCATCATCGGTGTACTGGATAGATAAGACTGGAACCCTAACAACCAGCGAAGGAAATGAAGAGTGATCAAACGCTGCAGTATCTCCCTTGGTAGGTCACTCGGAGGGAGGAACGAAAGTAAATGTTTAAAGAGAATACCTAGAACCCTGGCTCTCTTCAGACTGGAGGACCACTGACATCAACCTCTCAGCAATAAAATATGTGTAGGGTAGGGTATAGTCAAATTAGGAGACACCCACTGATACTTCCTAAGTGAAGGCCTCCAAATTATCAGGGGAAAGCAAATATAATGCCCTCATCCCAAAAGGAGGTGCCACCGGAGTGGTCAACTGGTTCGGGAAGGGCCACTGATGAATGACCCTCTCTCCTAAGAAGAAAGATGCAGTCTCATCACTGAAAAAGATAATTCAAGAAACGAATTGAGTAAAAACCTTACTCGTGACCCAATGCTCCCAAGTCATAGCCCAAGGGAAAATGATAACTCGTAAGTCAAGAAAGGGTAATGATAAATGAAAAGTCATTTAAAAAAATTGAAAATGAGACGAGGAAATACATAATCTATTAGTGGCCATTCCGCTAATAAGGTGTGAATCTTTCCCAGAGAGTAAACTAAAAATCTCGAGACCCTATTTTCCTTCCTCCATATTCTCTGGCGAGGCAAACAATCATTCTCCTATAATCTCAAAGAGCCCTGGTGGACCTCGAAGATCTCAAGAGCCCATAGCCGCGTAAAAAATGCAAAATATTAATAAAAAAGTAAAAATAAAATCCAAAAGAAGGAAAATTTGAAGAAAGAAGGCATACCACCCAAGTAACAATATAACCAACAGGGTCCTTAATCATGCATCTCGAAAGGTTGTTCACTCTTGCCTAGAGAAGGCCCAAGGCTTAACTGCACCAATCATGCTGGTGAATGCAACTAAAAGCGGAGATATAGAGAAAACTAACATAAATAGCCTCAGAATCAGAGGAATAGATAGCGTGACCGAGTGCAAAGAGCAAAAAGCATTGAGTACGCTAACGAATCCTCGTATTTCCATATCCTAAAACCCTCACACGCATCTACATGTGGGTTCCTAAAGAGGTGAAAAGGAACGTCCCAACAGAACGGATAGTCATTAGAAACCTTAGCACTGCCCTGGTATCATTCTCCAAAAGCCTGATGTGGTAGGGGATCAACGCAGAGAACTATCTACAAGATAGGCTAGTCAATACATAGAGGTCGAAAGGGGTTACTACTATCCCATACATCGGTAGATGGAAAGTAGAGGTAGTGTCCCACAACCTTTCTAATAACACTTAAATTGGGGAAATACTGCAAATCATCACCAATGAATACAAGAAGGGGTTGAACCCCAAGCTCTGCACTTTACCCCGGACAATATAAAGAAAGTAGTCACTCTCCCAGAGAGCCACTACCCATTTAGGGAAAGCCGTAAGTGGTTGGTGTTATGATCCAAATGCTCCTGAATAATGCATAAAATAATGATAGTAAAATAATACTTCCTAACTACATTAACAAAGTCATAACGTGAATAAATAAATAATGTCATAAAAAGAATAAATGAATGCTAAATGGTGAAAGAATGTAGTACACAAAAGAATTAAGATTTTATAAACTCTTTTGACTCTTTGGTAAAAACATTTTTTAAATGTCAGTGATTGAAATACTCACAACAAAATTTAATTAGTTAGTGTGATGTCCTTTTAGTCAACAGGTAAGGAAATAGAATGGGATGAGGAGTATTAAAAAAAGGCACAGTATTTTTCATGAGGAAACCAACTAAGTGGAAAACCCCAGGTCCCCTAGTTCTAGGACCTCACACATACCCAAGTGCACGAATACGAATGTTTAAGTACAAATTATAGAAATACAAGTGTAAATTAAATGTTTTAGCTAATACAATCAGTACACCAAGACAAAAACTTGAAAATCCCACAACAACTGAATCTGACCAAACAACCATGGCAGTGATAACTTAAGAACACACATACACAGCTTTACACCCAACATAAGAGTACCAGTGAAGTTGTACAAAACAGAATGATAAAAGAATGATTTTTCTTTAATTAAAACATTAAAAATTATTAATTACCATGTCACAAGACACATGCAAGGCCTTCTTTAGTAATCAATGATCAACAGTAGAGAATAAACCCAACTAGAAATCAGTTACATGTAAATGTCCACAAACAAAACAAGAGAGTAGATCCCCAAAGTTATGTTTCGCACTACTGAATAAAATTGACCTTAAATCGGTCCTAAATATAAGAGACAATTTAAATAGGTATAAAGGGAAAAACCAAATCTAAAAGTTTTATATATCAACAGTATAAAAATCTCAACATAAAAATTGATCTTGTTTTAAACAGGACAAAAACAATATATTTTGAGTTAAGTTCTCAAACGAATCAGTGAGGAAAATTGTGGGAAAATTAACAAACAAATAAATCTTAAACAAACTTTGATCAAAAGTCCAATTTTAAATATAACAACATCAAACAAGAAGAGTTTCAAATAAACCTGATCTTTTACACATGCAATATGATTTAGTAGATTAACCAGCACTATAAAAAAAATTAGACCTAAACTCATGAAATTTAAGAGTATAGATTTGTAGTGTTTGGATCTAAAATACTGAGTAACGATTTAGGACATGCAAGGGCCAAACACTACATAAATATCATATATATATATATATATATATATATATATATATATATATATATGTAAGAATAATAGTCGTAAGGCCAAAGAGAGTAGAAGGGTGGATTTAACAAATCAACAACAAACCCCCTTCTTCACCCAGAAAGTTTCCAACCAAACTTTGAAAACATTTAACTCAAATAAAAAATCCAAACCAGAAGGTATTTTTAGTGAAAACAACTCTCGGGAAAAAAACTCATACACTCAAGATCTAAAACTGTTTTGGATATTAGGGAGAGAATGAAGAAGAGTTAAAACTAAATCTCAAATCTGGAAATGTAGAGAGAGAAAAACTAGACAAAATTTTGGCAGAGTTTTAGGAGGATTTTTCACAATATTCTCTGTAAGAATTAAGGACCCAATGCCTTATGTTTGTAGGCAGAGAGGAACGTCCTATGTTAAATTAAAATTCCTTAAACTAAAAGGGTAAAAAGGTAAACCACCAAAAGCATCTAAGGATATAAAAGGTAGTAAAAAATCAGGGGTACATGTATAAAATAGCAAGGGCCATTGAGGGGAAAAAGAGTAAACGTAACAGCTGACACAACGATCGACTAAAGGCCAGCTATCATCACACGCATGATAAAATCACGTGAGGCAAAACACTTCACATTATTGGCCCACATAGCAGCGCACATATTACAAAACTCAACTACACACAAGAATCCTAAAATAATATTGGATAACTAAACTAACAATATGATTCCTAAAAGACTAAAAAATACAGAAAAAGAGGCTCAAACTCTCCTCTTGTTTGTCTCAAAGGGACAAAGGGTAGGGAAGAAGCCTACAAATAAAGTTAGTACAAAAATAAATGCGGATAAAAGTACGAACAAAAAATTGAACAAGTAATTAACTCGAAAAGTCACAAATAACAATAGACATGCGAAGTGCTTTAAATCTATGATTGTCTAAAGGTTTTGTAAATAAATTGGTTAATTGATCTTTTGTATTAAGATATTCAATAGTTATTTCATTTTTCTCGACTAATTCACGAATAAAATGCTCTCTCATTTTAATAGGTTTTGATCGTGAATGAAAAACTCAATTTTTGGATATACTAATAGCAATTTGATTATCACAAAGAATTAGGGAAGAAATTTCATTTAAATCGTAATCACTTAGCATTTGTTTCATCCAAAGAAGCTGAGTACATCAGCTACCATCAACAATGTCCTCGGCTTCGGCAGATGAAAGCGAGACGTAATTTTGCTTTTTGAAGGACTAAGAAACAAGGTTACATCCTAGGTAAAGCATCCACCAGAGGTGCTTTTACTATCATCGGAACACCCTTCCCAATCTGCATCCGTATACCCAATAATTTTAGAATTTGTGTCAAAAGTGTATAGAATACCACAATTAATTGTTCCACTTACGTATTTTAAAATGCGTGTAACATCATGTAAGTGCGACTATTTGGGATCAGATTGGTATGTAGCACAAATACACACTATGCATTATATATGGTCTATTAGCAGTTAAATAAAGAAGACTCCCAATCATACTAGGATATAATGTCATATCTATGTTTTTCCCAGATAAGTCTTTAGAGGGTTTAGTGGATGAATTCATGGGCGTTCGAGAAGTTTTAGCATTAGTCAAACCAAATCTTTTTAATTAAATCAGAGGCAAATTTGGTTTGATAAATAAAAATGTGATTCGACTTTTAAACAACTTGAAGGCCAAGAAAAATTATAATTCCCCCATCATAGACATTTGAAATTCATATTTCATTATTTTAGCAAAGTTCTCAGCTTTAGAGGAAAAAGTAGACCCAAAAATAATGTCATCAACATACACTTGAGCAATCTGTAAACAATTTGATTTACATTTAACAAACATTATTAAGTCTACTCCCCTCGACTAAATCCATTTTACATTAAGAAGTTGCTAATCTATCATACCAAGCATGCATGGCTTGTTTTAATCCAATAAGAGGTTTCTTAAGTCCAAAAACATAAGTAAGAAGGAAATGATTAATAAAGCCTTCCGGTTGCTCAACACACACTTCCTCATTTAAATTACCATTTAAAAAGCAAATTTAACATTCATTTGACAGAGTTTAAATTTTAAATGGCAAGAAATAATAAGTAACAATCAAATAGATTCTAATTTAACAACATGAGCAAAAGTATCATCAAAACCAATACCATCAATTTGAGAGCACCTGTGCAACTAACCTAGCATTGTTTCTAATTACATTACCCAATTCATCACACTTATTTTTAAATATCCATTTTTTTTAATATTTGTGTGAGTGGGACGAGGTAATAAATGATATACCCATATATACCCTCGACCAGGCCGAGGATGCCCTCCACCAAGACGAGCCCAAGATGGTCTCATGACCCTTCAAGGGGCCGACCCCTCATCAGGCCCGGACGACACTTCAAGGGGCCGACTCTTCATCAGGCCCAGATGACCCTTCAAGGGGCTGACCCCTCTTCAGGCCCGGACGGCCCTTCGAGGGGTCGACCCTTCATCAGGCCCTGACTACCCTTCAAGGGGATGACCTCTCATCAGACCCAGACGACCCTTCAATGGGCCAACCCTTCATCAGGCCCGACCGACCCTTCAAGCAGTCGACCCCTCATCAGGCCCGAACGACCCTTCAAGGAGCCGACTCCTCATCAGGCCAGGACGACCCTCCGAGGGTACGACGGTACGAGGCCTAAATTAGTCCAGACTCACTACCAGAAGGAACTTTACCCTTGGCCTCATATCATAGGCCAAGGGTGACATCATCACAGCGCGTGGTTTGGGAAACGCGTGGAACAGTGCGCGTGAGGCTCACATGGCATGTGGAAGACCGTTATAATAATATCATCCCCTCACGTGAGGGAATATTATGTCATCATTAGTCACACGTGGCATCTACAGGTGTCAACAGGGGATTGGTTAGATCATCATTCACATGCACCATGCATATTTGGGGGGTACACTACATGTAATGACCCCAGTTTCTTATGCCAATATATAATTGTCTTCTTTCAATTTCGTCACACTTACTATCTAATAATGATATATTATTACATATATGATATTCCGAGTTCTTAATATGACAAATCCCGTTTTTAAATTTGAAGAATCAACGGTACAATGGGTCAAATTGAGATTTTATGGCACATCCTAAGCTAGGTGATAAGTTTTGGGGTAGAAAATGTAATTTTATGAAACTTTAGGGACTTGGTTTTAATAAAGAAAGTTTTAGGGACCAAAATGAAAAATAAAAACGGGGTTTTTTGTAAATAAAATATTTCAGGGACCTAAAAGAAATATTGAAAATATATGGTGTGAAATTACCAAAATGCCCTTTAGGTACAATATGACGCTTATACCTTTAATACATTTCCACCTCGTGCTCGACACCTCGTGCTTGGTTTTGACACCTCCACCGTACACGTGTCGTCATTAGAGGAGAAGCAAAAATACGTGTCGTCGTTAGAGGAGAAGCTAAAACACATGTCGCAGTCTAGTGAAATAAGACTACAAGATGCTTCTGTTACGCGACACGTCAACGCTGACTCCCATTGTAAGAGCTTGGTCATCATGGACACGTGTCAATGCCATGATATCTTTGGAAAACTATAAATAGGGTCTTTGGGGATCATTTGAAACTCACACCAAATTCCTTGAGAATTATATAGAGAAGTACTGAGAGAAAGCGTGGAAAAGCTTAAGAAGAAGTTTTTAGGGATATTCATCTTAAGGTAATCTTAATGTTATAATGCATCTTTATAGTTTTAATTTATTGTTTTATAGCTTTACTTAGTAGTTATGCTGGTAAAATACACTAAAGGATTCACTAATCAAAACTTAAAATTTAGAACAAATCCAAGTTGATTTTATAAACTTGTTTGAAATTATACGCTTTTAAATAAAATGATTCTTTTTAAAAAAATTGCTCGTTATTATGGAATCCCATTTAAGTAATTCCAAAGTCAGGCTCGGTGAAGTTCTGTCTAGATGAGATGGTATTTAAGTGGTGCCCCTGTGACCCTCCATCTCTACTGGGAATGAATCCGAAAATGTTCTGTCTAGATGAGATGGTATTTAAGTGGTGCCCCTGTGACCCTCCATCTCTACTGGGAACCTACTGATGAGGAAGGACTATGAATTAAATTCTTAAATTACGATCAATGAGTTTTAAAAGTTGACAAATAGGGATTCAGTAATCCTTTAAAAGAAGAGGTTATTATAGTATAAAATAGACCTTAGAACGTGTACTTAAATCTTTATCAGATTAACGTGTGATTGAAGACTCAATACCAATAAATTTGACCTCCATTTTGGGTGAGTACTCTGACATTCCTTGCGCATTTTAATTATATGATAGTATGCAAACTATATTTATTTTGTGAACGGCTTTTATTCTCAAAATTCATGTGATACCGATGATTGATTCATTTGTGATATGTTTATGTTTGTACATATAAACATACCGATTAAAATGATTACTGAAAAGGATATTGAATATTAAAAATCTGATTCGGCTTAAGGGACCTCTTTACTGACTGACCTTCCCAGCTGGGTTATCGCTGGTGTGCCCTAAATAAGGCGTTGTGACGAACTAGTTTGATTGACCCTCAACTACCGGGGTATAATACGGTATTCGAGTGTACTTGGCCATTAAAATGATATGATTGAAAGAAAAAGATATCACATTTGATTTGTGGCATTCGTTTTATTCTGAGCTATCCAATTGTGATATATATACTTTCATTTCAAAATATATATCTATTTATTGCAAGTTCCTATCCATATATGTATATGCCTTCTCTTTTGACTTGAATAGGTACCTATTTTCTGAATAAAACCTTGGAATGCCTAGAGATTAAACCTCACTTGGCTTTTAGCTGATGCTGTATGACTAACCATTTTTAAGGAAATAAGTAGGCTTGGAGGGAACGTAAAAGGACTATATGGAAGATCCAGCTTTTAGAGCTCTTTTTGTTAGTTTAAGTAAAAAGTTGTTATATCATATAGAGTCTGTTTGGCTCCCTTGTAATTAGTTTTAAATTTTCTCTTGAGTCGTAACTTGTTGTTACTTTTAATATATATGAAGTTCCCTTTAGAAAGCTCTGATGACGTAATTCCTTTACTTTCAGTATTTTACGATTCATAACCATGTGATAATATTTCCGTTGCATATATTTAAGGAAATAATTAAATCGGAATATTTTTTGCCTTGGTGGCATGTCAGGACACTCGTTCCCCACTACTATTTTGGGACGGGGTCGTGACAAAGGTGGTATCATAGCATAGGTTATGAACCCATAGAATACTGAACATAAGTTTCGAACATTATAGATTTTAAGTTTCCATACATAGGATACAGGATTAAATATCTGACTTATGTGATAACCCTCCACATGTATTACAATATATATAATTATTTATATATCATTGTTCTTCTAAATTACAATCTTGGGCTAGTATAATACATCTTACGTTTGGCCATGATGGTAGAAAATGACCAAGGCAAGATCAACTCCAGGAACTAGTGGTTCGAGTATGGAAGGACTGGAAGGTGCATACAAGGCAATTGAAAGTCTAGAAAGAATTGTGGAGCATCAAGTGAATAATGGAGCACCAAGTAATCTTGAACTAAGTAGTTATACTATTGAACAATTCAAGAAGTTGAATCCGCCGTCTTTTAAAGGGACTCCTAACCCCACTGAAGCAGAAAATTGGGTGATGCAAATGGAAAAGATGTTCGATGTTCTTAAGTGTACAGATGAACAACGGGTTTTATTTGGAACATTCATGTTAGAAGGTGAAGCTGAACATTGGTGGAGAATGACTAAGAGAATGCATGGGGAAAGGAATAACCCCATTGGTTGGAATGACTTCTTAGTGATCTTCTACGAGAAATACTTTCCTGAAATGGTGCAAGACCAAAAAGAAGCTGACTTCATGAGTCTGGTTCAAGGAAATATGACTGTTAGTCAATACGAGGCAAAGTGTATTGAGTTATCCCGTTTTGCACCTCATGTTATGATAACCGATGTTTTAAGAGCCAAGAAGTTTGAACATGGGTTATGGTTGAATATTCGTAGCCGAATTTTCATCCTAAAGTTGACATCATATAATGACGTGGTGGCTAGGGCAACAATAGCCGAGAAGCATAGTGAAGAATATTGTCAAGTTAGAGAGGGGAAGAGGAAGTTTGTAGTACAAAGAGGAAGGAACCCCAATAACAAACCCTTTAGGACTATACCTAATATAGGACAACCTTTAGTAAACAAACCCTTTAATGTTGATAAATGCCAACGTTGTGGTAATATTCATAGAGGGAGACCTTGTTACTTGGAGACGGGGAATTGCTTTGGGTGTGGCCAAAAGGGACATAAAATGCGAGATTGTCCTATAAAAGGGAAGGTGGCAACAAAGACTTCTAATGATAATAAGGATCAGGGCAGGCAAGGTAGAGTCTTTAATCTTTCCGATGCAAAGGCTTCTAATGCAGTAGTGTCAGGTACACTTTCTATATGTGAATAACCTTTTCAAGTTTTAATTGATCCTGTTCTACCCATTCATTTGTGTCTGTTCATTTTGTTAATCGCTTTCCTAATATTCCCGAATCCTTGAATCATATCATACACGTTTTTACTCCTTCGGGTGAGTTATTGATGGGAACATTAGTATATGAGTCTTGCCCTATAAATGTCAGTAGTCATAACCTACTCGCTGATTTGATAATTTTAGACATAAGAGATTTTGAAGTCATTTTGGGGATGGATTGGTTAGCATCATATCATGCTAGGGTGGATTGTTTTGAGAAGAGAGTTATTTTCCAAATTCCTAACCAACCAGAATTCAGTTTTGAAGGAACTAGCATCTTATCTCCCATGCGTATTATCTCTGCAATGCAAGCTTGTAGTTTTCTTAAAAAGGGATGTCAAGGATTCCTTGCCAGTGTTACTGATTTAGAAAAAAAAGAGCCTAGTTTAGAAGATATTATTATAGCTAAGCTTTTTCCAGATGATTTGTCCAGTCTACCTCCTAGTAGAGAAGTATAATTTACCATTGACCTTGTTCCTGGAACTACACCAATCTCAAAACCACCTTATCGCATGGCACCTTTACAATTAAGGGAATTAAAAGTTTAATTACAATATCTGTTAGACAAGGGTTTTATTAGACCTAGTATATCCCCTTGGGGTGCTCCAGTGTTATTTGTTAAAAAGAAGGATGGGACGATGATGTTATGTATAGATTATTGTGAACTAAATAAGGTGAACATTAAGAATAAATGCCCCTTAACTCGTATAGATGAATTGTTTGACCAACTACAAGGTGCGCAAGTATTTTCGAGGATTGACCTTAGGTCAGGCTATCACCAATTGAAGATTAAGGAAGAGGATATTTCGAAATCATCTTTTCGTACTAGATATGGTCACTATGAATTTCTTGTGATGCCATTTGGATTAACTAATGCACCAGCCGCTTTTATGGATATGATGAATAAAGTGTTTAGGAAATATCTAGATCAGTGTGTGGTTGTTTTCATTGATGACATCCTTATTTATTCCAAGGGTATTGAAGAACACGAGAAGCATTTGGAGATAGTATTACAAATCCTTAGGAAAGAGAAATTATATATGAAATTAAAGAAGTGTGAATTTTGGTTGCCTAGTGTTTCTTTTCTAGGACATGTCATATCCAAGGAGGGAGTATCGGTTGATCCTCAAAAGATTGAGGCTATACTAGATTGGCCAAGACCAACTAATGTGACAGAGATTCGTAGTTTCCTAGGATTAGAAGGTTATTATCGAAGATTTGTTGAAGGATTTTCTAGTATTGCCAAACCTCTGTCTAGGTTAACACAAAAGACGGTGAAATATGAATGGTAAAAGGAAGTTGAGAATAGTTTTCAAGAACTTAAGAATCGATTAGTAACTGCCCCAATTTTGACTATTCCTTCCGGTACACGAGGATTTGTGATTTATAGTGATGCTTCTAAAAATGGTTTGGGATGTGTGCTAATGCAAAATGGAAAAGTAGTATCTTATGCCTCGAGACAGTTAAAACCCCATGAGAAAAATTATCCAACCCATGACTTAGAATTAGCAGCGGTAATTTTTTCTCTTAAGATTTGGAGACATTATTTGTATGGTGAGACTTGTGAGATTTATACCGATCATAAGAGTTTGAAATATATCTTTACTCAGAAGGAATTGAACATGAGACAAAGGAGGTGGTTAGAATTGATGAAGGATTATGATGTAAATATTCACTATCACCCGGGGAAAGCTAATGTAGTTGTCGATGCTTTGAGTAAAAAGTCTACACCAAATTTAACATGTCTTATTACCAGCCAGGAAGCTCTATTGAAAGATTTGAGAAGTATGGAAATAGATGTACGTATTTATGGCGAAGGAGGAATAATCGCAAACTTACAAATACAACCCACGTTGATGGAAAGAATTAAAGTTGCACAAGTAAATGACCCACAACTGAGGAAGATTAAAGAAAAGGTTATTGAAGGGAAGAGAATTGAATTTGCGATACGAGATGATATATTAAGGTTTGGAAATAGAGTCTGTATACCTGGTGATGCCTAACTAAAGAGGCAGATTTTGGAGGAAGGTCATTACTCGAGATTCACAGTTCATCTTGGAAATAACAAGATGTACAGAGATCTCCGAGAAGTGTTTTAGTGGAATAACATGAAAAGAGAGATAACAGAGTTTGTATCTCAGTGTTTGATCTGTCAACAAGTAAAAGCTGAACATAAAAAACCATCAGGATTATTACAACCTTTACCAATCCCTGAGTGGAAATGGGAACATATTACTATGGATTTTGTGATTGGGCTACCAAGGAGTTCCAATGGTAATGATTCCATTTGGGTAATTATTGATAAGTTAACTAAATCTTCTCATTTTCTTGCTATTAATATTACCCATTCCTTAGAAAAATTAACTAAATTGTATATACCGGAAATTATTAAGCTTCATGGAACCCCAATTTCAATTGTTTCTGATCGTGACCCTAGATTCGTGTCTTGCTTTTGGAAAAGCCTACAAGTATCCATGGGAACAAAATTGAATTTCAGCATCGCTTTTCATCCTCAAACAGACGGACAATCTGAGAGAACTATCCAAACCTTAGAGGATATGCTTCGGGCATGTGTACTTGATTTGAAGGGGAATTGGGATGATCATTTACCGTTAGTGGAATTTGCATATAATAATAGCTATCAAGAAAGTATACAAATGGCTCTGTATGAGGCACTCTATGGTAGAAGGTGTCGTTCTCCTGCATGTTGGGTAGAAGTTGGAGAAAGAAAATTATTGGGACCAGAATTGGTTCATATCACAACAGAGAAAGTGAAACTGATACAAAACCGACTTCAAATCGCTCAAAGCCGTCAAAAGAGTTATGCTGACAATCGGCACCGACCGTTAGAATTCCAAAGAGGAAACTATGTTTTCTTATGAGTATCACCGTCAAAGGGAGTAATCCGATTTGGTAAGAAAGGAAAGTTAAGTCCAAGATACATAGGGCCTTTTGAAATCCTTGAAAGGGTAGGTGTTGTTGTGTATAGAATAGCCTTACCCACTGAACTCTCGAGTGTGCATAATGTGTTTCATGTTTCAACGATGAAGAAATACATCCCTAATCCAGCACATATCTTAAGTCACGAGCCTCTTCAAGTTAGAGAATATTTGACATACATTGAGCATCTAGTGGAAATCTTGGAGCATAAAGATCAAATATTACGAACCAAGGTTGTTCCACTAGTCAAAGTATTATAGCAGAATCATTCTACTGAAGAAGCAACATGGGAGAGGGAAGAAGAAATAAAAGAGCGATATCCATATCTTTTTGGAAATTAATGTAAGTAAAGTTTGGGGACCAAACTTTTTATAAGGAGGGTAGGATGTAATGACCCCATTTTCTTATACCAATATATAATTGTCTTCTTTCAATTTCGTCACACTTACTATCTAATAATGATACATTATTACATATATATATTCCGAGTTCTTAATATGGCAAAGCCCATTTTTAAATTTGAAGAATCAACGGTAAAATGGGTCAAATTGAGATTTTATGGCACATCCTAAGCTAGGTGATAAGTTTTGGGGTAGAAAATGTAATTTTATGAAACTTTAGGGACTTGGTTTTAATAAAGAAAGTTTTAGGGACCAGAATGAAAAATAAAAAGGGGCCTTTTGTAAATAAAATAGTTTCAAGGACCTAAAAGAAATATTGAAAATATATGGTGTGAAATTACCAAAATGCCCTTTAGGTGCAAAATGACCCTTATACCCTTAATACATTTCCACCTCGTGCTTGGTTTTGACACCTCCACCGTACACGTGTCATCATTAGAGGAGAAGCCAAAACACGTGTCGTCTTTAGAGGAGAAGCTAAAACACATGTCGCAGTCCAGTGAAATAAGACTGCAAGATGCTTCCGTTACGCGACACGTCAACGCTGACTTCCATTGTAAAAGCTTGGTCATCATGGACACGTGTCAATTCCATGATATATTTGGAAAACTATAAATAGGGTCTTTGGGGATCACTTGAAACTCACACCAAATTCCTTGAGAATTATAGAGAGAAGTAGTGAGAGAAAGCGTGGAAAAGTTTAAGAAGAAGTTTTTAGGGATATTCATCTTAAGGTAATCTTAATGTTGTAATGCATCTTTATAGTTTTAATTTATTGTTTTATAGATTTACTTAGTAGTTATGCTGGTAAAATACACTAAAGGATTCACTAATCAAAACTTAAAATTTAGAACACATCCAAGTTGATTTTATAAACTTGTTTGAAATTATACGCTTTTAAATAAAATGATTCTTTTTAAAAAAAATTGCTCGTTATTATGGAATCCCATTTAAGTAATTCCAAAGTCAGGCCCGGTGAAGTTCTGTCTAGATGAGATGGTATTTAAGTGGTGCCCCTGTGACCCTCCATCTCTACTGGGAACCTACTGATGAGGAAGGACTATGAATTGAATTCTTATATTATGATCAATGAGTTTTAAAAGTTGACAAATAGGGATTCAGTAATCCTTTAAAAGAAGAGGTTATTATAGTATAAACTGGACCTTAGAACGTGTACTTAAATCTTTATCAGATTAACGTGTGATTGAAGACTCAATACCAGTAAATTTGACCTCCATTTTGGGTGAGTACTCTAACATTCCTTGCGCATTTTAATTATATGATAGTATGCAAACTATATATATTTTGTGAACAACTTTTATTCTAAAAATTCATGTGATACCGATGATTGATTCATTTGTGATATGTTTATGTTTGTCCATATAAACATACTGATTAAAATGATTATTGAAAAGGATATTGAATATTGAAAATCTGATTCGGCCTAAGGGACCTCTTTACTGACTGACCTTCCCAGCCGGGTTATCGCTGGTGTGCCCTAGATAAGGCGTTGTGACGAACTAGTTTGATTAACCCTCAACTACCGGGGTATAATACGGTATTAGAGTGTACTTAGCCATTAAAATGATATGATTGAAAGAAAAAGATATCACATTTGATTTGTGGCATTCGTTTTATTCTGAGCTATCCAATTGTGATATATATACTTTCATGTCAAAATATATATCTATTTACTGCAAGTTCCTATCCATATATGTATATGCCTTCTCTGTTGACTTGAATAGATATCTATTTTCTGAATAAAACCTTGGAATGTCTAGAGATTAAACCTCACTCGGCTTTAAGCTGATGCTGTATGACTAACCATTTTTTAGGAAATAAGTAAGCTTGGAGGGAACGTAAAAGGACTATATGGAAGATCCAGCTTTTAGAGCTCTTTTTGTTATTTTAAGTAAAAAGTTGTGGTATCATATAGAGCCTGTTTGGCTCCCTTGTAATAAGTTTAAATTTTCTCTTAAGTTATAACTTAATGTTACTTTTAATATATATGAAGTTCCATTTAGAAAGCTCTGATGACGTAATTCCTTTACTTTCAGTATTTTACGATTCATAACCATGTGATAATATTTCCATTTCATTTATTTAAGAAAATAATTAAATCAAAATATTTGTTGCCTTGGTGGCATGTCAAGACACTCGTTCCCCACTACTATTTTGGGACGGGTTCGTGACACTACACCCCCCAAGACCTATATATACTTATCACCTACAACCCTACAAAGGGATCAATAAATTGCAACCCTAGCTAAAACTCTACTTGTACACATAGTAGAGAGAGAGAGAGGGAGCTTATGTACATTGTATCCAAGGCCATTAGTGCCCATACTTAGTGGATCACACACTCACAGTGGATTAGGCCTAATTGGCTGAACCACTATACATCATTGTTTTGTTCCTCTTATACTCACCTCCTTCTACACACATACATCTCCATGGCTGCCATGGTTACTACTGTTTGAGCTTAACATCACTTCTCTGGTGGTGCTAGATTTCAGCATCATCAGTTTGGCGCCGTCTGTGGGAATGAGAAGACATCTCTTCCTTTGTACAACTTGACCTCACTGGGCACTCTGGTGGCGAGCCAGTTCTACCCCTTTGTGGAGATGTTTCACCATTGAAAGAGACCCATTAAGGTTCTCAAGCTCACCAGTATTTTCTTCAGTTCAACTCTTCATAGCTTAAACACATGGCACCAGAGATGCCACCACCACCGCTTCCTCCACCGGATAGTGGAATAGGACCCAATTCCAATCAGCCACCACCACAGTCTGAGATGGCTGATGTGTCGGCAGCCTTGAAGTCTCTGGAAGCAAGCCAACGGATCATGCAGGAGCAATTTACAGCTCTAAGACAGAACATACTAAGAACACCAGGGGTCTCACCTGAGATGATTACTCCGACAGCGGTTCCAGGGAAGCATGAGGCCAGGGGACCACTCCAAGCACCACGTAAAGACTTGCCACCCCCACAGCGGCGGAGGGATGTTGCTTACCCCCGGGGTCTACACATGGGGAGGCAGGAAAACCCTTGCCCTGAGGATAGGTATGATGATCTGGAGGGGAAGGAGGCCCCCATTGAGTGCTGGAAGCCGTATGAGGTCTCCAATAATACTGTGCGACCTCTCCAAGAGAGGAGAGGGAAGTGTGGAAGGAAAAATCCTGACGATCGCCCGAGAGGCTCTGCTTTTGATCGCTTGAGCAGGGGGTTGGCCTTTGAGAGGCTGAACCCAGTAAATGACCTGCAGGAAAAGTTATCCAGATCAAGGAGTGCTGCGAGGTCTAGAAGGGAGGTAGCAGATGGACAACCCCAAGAGGTTCGACCCCAAGGATGGGATGATGGTCAAGGGCAAGTAAACATCCGACACAGGCCTGCTGCGGTAGAACCCTCCGTCCACCTCAAAGAGGCGACAGGGGATAACAACGGCCAGGCCGACCCTACGAGGCCCTGGAATGACTCGATCCAGCGACTGGAGGATAAGATCAGTGATATTCTGAAGAGCCGAGACCCTCTTCAGAGAGGATACTCCATAGGCTCACCCTTTGTGGCGAAGATAGTCAACTTCCCAATGCCATCAAAGTTTAAGCCACATGTGGTCCCCCCAAGGTATGACGGGAGTACAAACCCTGTCCATCATATTGAGATGTATCAATCGGTGGTAGACATATACTCTATCTCAGATGAGATGAGGTGTCGTGCCTTTTCTGGCACTCTGACTGGGGCTACACATGTCTGGTATATGTCTCTTCCAAAAAACTCCATTGAAACCTTCAAGCAGTTGGCAGACCGATTTATCCATAACTTTTACTTTGGGGTGAGGCCACAGAAGAAGACCACGCACCTGCTCTATGTTAAGCAGGGGAAAAACGAGAGCCTAAGAGACTACATAGCCAGATTCAACAAAGAAAAGTTAGAGGTTAAAGACTATGAGGAGAGCACAGCCATGACAACTATGATTAGAGGACTCCAGAAGGGGAAGCTGTTAAGGAAGCTCGCTGAAGACCCTCCGAGGACAATGGCTGAATTGCTATCAACAGCAGGAAAGGTGATGAACGCCAAAGAGGTGATGGCCGCAAAATATGAAGATGAGAAAGGAGCCACCAATGGGGGTAAGTACCATAAGAAAAACAAAGAGGGGAAGAAGAAGTCTACGGACGACAAGTTCATGGATTACACCCCTCTAACGGTCAGTTGTGAATATATTCTCAATGAGATAAAGAGCGACCGGTCCCTGAAGTGGCCTGAGAAGTTGAGGACAACCCCCAACAAGAGGAACAAAAACCTTTGGTATGAATTTCACCAAGACCATGGCCACGTGACAGATAAATGCTTTGCCCTGAAAGATGAGATTGAAAAGATGCTGAAAGAAGGGAAGATCAGGAAGTACGTTGACAAAGGTGCCTTCAAGAGGGGCCAAAAGGACGACACCAAAAAGAAGAGAGGCGATGCATGCCGAGAAGATCCTCCAAAAAGAAGGGACGACCTTTCTGATTATGAGGACGACCCTGACCTCCCTCCAAGAGACGACCACGACCCTGTCAAGAGACTTAATATGATTTCGCTCGGTGTGGGAATGATCTCCGGGGGTCTAGCAGGAGGAGGGTCAGAGGTCGCAGACAGGAAGGCCCATGTAGCTAAAACCAAGGTAGTGACAAAAGCTGTACACTCAACCTCCCTGGAGGCAAAGTCAGAAAAGAGGAAGAAGGTCAATATGGACACCCTGATAGTGGGGTTCTCAAAAATGGACTTCAAAGGTCTCTTAGCCCCACATGATGACCCTCTCATCATTACTAATAGGGTACATGGGTATGAGGTGCCGAGTATCTTAGTAGATGGGGGAAGCTCTGCAGATTTGATGTTTTGTCCATGCTTCAAAGCCTTAGGTCTCAGTCATTCTAGACTTGCCCCATACCATCACCCATTGATTGGGTTTAGTGGGGAAAAGGTTCATCCCCTTCGAGTGTAGGAGGCCGATGTCAGGATGGGGGACGAGTGGCCGAGATGGCTTACCAGGAAGGTCAGCTTTTTTATGATTAATGAACATGTCTTTTCAGCCTACAATATTATACTGGGGTGGGTAGCGTTCAAGGGGTTTGAAGCTGTGTACGGTCCATCATATGATTAAATTCCCGACCCCTTACGGGGTAGGGGAAGTTCAGGGAGACCAGACGACAGCACGAGAATGTTATTTTAACTCCGTCGAAGAAAGAGAGGCATATAAGAAGGCAATAACCACTTACAATATTGATACCCTCGACTCCAGGGACGAGACAAAGCTGAAGAAAGGATAAGTCGCGGAAGAGGTAGAATCCATCATCCTCAATGAGGATGAGTTGAAAAAAACCTTCCAAGTCGGCAAGACACTGAAGTCAAACATCAAGGAAGACCTCATCAAGTTATTGAGGAGAAGACAAAGCGTCTTTGCATAGAGTCAGACAGATATGCCGGGGATCGACCCCGAAATCGTGTGCCACAAGCTTAACGTGGTAGAGGGTACAAAGCCAGTAAAGCAGAAGAGGAGAATTTACTCTCGAGAAAAATATGAGGTCATAAGGGAAGAGGTCAAAAAGTTAGAAGATGCTGAGTTTATCAGAGAGGTCATCTACCCCGAATGGATGTCCAACGCAGTCATTGTCCCAAAAGCCAACGAGAAGTGGAGAATGTGTGTAGACTTCATAGACCTCAACAAGCATTGTCCCAAAGACAGCTTCCCTCTCCCCCACATTGATCAGATGGTAGATGCTACCTCAGGCCATGAACTAATGAGTTTCATTGATGCCTACTCAGGTTACAACCAGCACTACACCAAAACTGGTGATTGGTCACGGCCAAAATCCCTGAACAAAGTTGTGGGTCGTGGACTTGGGCCGTGACCATTTCTGGCGTGACCATTTTCGTGGGTCGCGGCCCAAGTCCGTGACCAAAAAATGGTCACGACCGAGAGGGGTCACGACAGATGGTCGGGGACTTGGGCCGTGACCCATACCGTGACGGGTAGCGGCCCTAATCCGTGACCCACAACCGTGATAAATTGGTCGCGGCCAAAGTCCGCGACCCACGTCCGTGACCAAAAAAAAAAAAATTGGTCGCGCCCCTTATTCGTGACCCACAACCGTGACAAATTGGTCGTGGCCAAAGTCCGCGACCCACAGCCGTGACAAAAAAATAAAAAAAATTGGTCGCGGCCCTTATCCGTGACCCACAACCGTGACAAAAAAATAAAAATAAAATGGTCGCGGACTTTGGCCGCGACCATTTTTATGCGCGACGAAAAAAATAAAAATGGTCATGGACAAAGTCCATGACCATATTTATCTATAATTTTAAAAAAATATATATATTTTTTGTCCAATCCTAAAATTGGGGGTCCTGTGAGTGCACCGTCGGTTGCTACGTGTAACGTTGGATGCGTACGAGGTGTTACACATATTTATTATTGGCAAAATAATAAAAAAAAATCACATTGCGAATCGAGAACGTTGTTAATAAACAAATAAATATACAAACTTTTAAATATTACACGTCTTAATAATCACAGACCAAAAAAAATTGGCCAGAATTTCCTCTGTTTTCTTGACATTCCAAAACCTGTAAATGTAAAACCTGCTTATTATAAAGCCCGCATGGCCATAAAATTCAACAATCAAATTATAAAAGCCCGCACGGCCATAAAACTAAACAATAAAGCCCGCCCGACTGTAACACAAAAAATAAAATCCTGAATGTCCACAACATATAAACAATCTTCATGCTGTAGACCATTGCCTCCTTCGTTTGTTCCGCGTGCAAAAATCCTACAAATGATAGGATACATAAAAAAAATATCAGTAACCAAGTAGGTTCACAAAAAAATTAATCAACCTGGAAAATTGCATATATGAGTTAAAATTATCAGTAACCAAGTAGAAATATACAAATTACCATCGTATTCTCAAACTAGGAGTCCCGCGATTGCGGGGTCAGTTCCTACGAGTTACATTGGTCCCGTGGGAGGTGTTGGTGCCACCCACGGGGCCGTTCGGGGCTTGTTTCGAGTTTTCACCCTCTAACGCCATGTTTTTAAGCCTAAGTCTAAAAATATACAAATTACCATCGTATACTCAAACCGGGAGTCCCGCGGCTGCGGGGTCAGTTCCTACGAGTTACATTGGTCCCGTGGGAGGTGTTGGTGCCACCCACGGGGCCGTTTGGGGGCGGTTTCGAGTTTTCACCCTCTAACGCCATATTTTGCTTAAGTCTAGAAATGTGCAAATTACCATCGTATTCTCAAACCGGGAGACCCGCGGCTACAGGGTCAGTTCCTAGGAGTTACATTGGTCCCGTGGGAGGTGTTGGTGCCACCCACGAGGACGTTCGGGGGATGTTTCTAGTTCTCACCCTCTAACGCCATGTTTTTAAGCCTAAGTCTAGAAATATGAAAATTACCATCGTATTCTCAAACTGGGAGTCCTGCGGCTGCGTGGTCAGTTCCTATGAGTTACATTGGTCCCGTGGGAGGTGTTTGTGCCACCCATGGGGACGTTCGGGGGCTGTTTCGAGTTTTCACCCTCTAACGCCATGTTTTTAAGCCTAAGTCTAGAAATATGCAAACTACCGTCGTATTCTCAAACCGGGAGTCACGCGGCTGCAGGATCAGTTCTTATAAGTTACATTGGTCCTGTGGGAGGTGTTGGTGCCACCCACTGGGACGTTCGGGGGCTGTTTCGAATTTTCACCTTCTAACACCATGTTTTCAAGCCTAAGTCTACAAATATGCAAATTACTACCGTATTCTCAAACCGGGAGACCCCCTGATGAGTGGTCAGTTCCTACGAGTTAGATTGGTCCCGTGGGAGGTGTTTGTGCCAACCACAGGGACGTTCGGGGGTTGTTTCGAGTTTTCAACCTCTAACGCCATGTTTTTAAGCCTAAGTCTAGAAATATGCAAATTATCGTTGTATTCTAAAACCGGAAGACCCGCGACTGCGGGGTCAGTTCCTACTAGTTATATTGATCCCGTGGGAGGTGTTGGTGCCACCCACGGGGATGTTCTGGGGTTGTTTCGAGTTTTCACCCTCTAACGCCATGTTTTGTTTAACTCTAAAAATATGCAAATTATAGTTGTATTCTCAAATCGGGAGACCCGCGACTACGGAGTCAGTTCCTACGAGTTATATTGGTCTCGTGGGAGGTGTTGGTGCAACCCACGGGGACGTTCGGGGGCTATTTCGAGTTTTCACCCTCTAACGCCATCTTTTTAAGCATAAAGTCTAGAAATATGCAAATTACCGTCATATTCTCAAACCGGGAGTCCCGTGGCTGCGTGGTCAGTTCCTACAGGTTACATTGGTCCCGTGGGAGGTGTTTAGGCCACCCACTGGGACGTTCGGGGGTTGTTTCGAGTTTTCACCCTCTAATGCCATGTTTTTAAGCCTAAGTCAAGAAATATGCAAATTACAGTCGTATTCTCAAACCGGGAGTCCTGCGGCTGTGTGGTCAGTTCCTATGAGTTACATTAGTCCCGTTGGAGATGTTGGTGCCACCCACGGGGACGTTCGGGGGATGTTTCGAGTTTTCACCCTCCAACGCCATGTTTTTAAGCCTAAGTCTAGAAATATGCAAACTACCGTCGTATTCCAAAACCGGGAGTCCCGCGACTGCGGGGTCAGTTCCTACGAGTTACATTAGTCTCGTGGGAGGTGTTGGTACCACCTACTGGGACGTTCGGGGGCAGTTTCGAGTTTTCACCTTCTAACGCCATGTTTTCAAGCCTAAGTCTAGAAATATGCAAATTACCGTCGTATTCTCAAACCGGGAGTCCCGCGGCTGCGTGGTCAGTTCCTACGAGTTACATTGGTCCCGTGGGAGGTGTTTGTACCACCCACGGGGACGTTCGGAGGCTGCTCTAACGCCATGTTTTTAAGCCCACGTCTAGAAATATGCAAATTATCATCGTATTCTCAAACCGGGAGACCCGCGGATGCGGGGTCAGTTCCTACGAGTTACATTGGTCCCGTGGGAGGTGTTGGTGCCACCCACGGGGATGTTCTGGGGCTGTTTTGAGTTTTCACACTTTAACGCCATGTTTTGCTTAAGTCTCAAAATATGCAAATTAGAGTCGTATTCTCAAACCGGGAGACCCGCAACGGTGGGGTCAGTTCCTACGAGTTATATTGGTCCCGTGGGAGGTGTTGGTGCCACACACGGGGACGTTCGGGGGCTGTTTCGAGTTTTCACCCTCTAACGCCATGTTTTTAAGCCTAAGTCTAGAAATATGCAAATTACCATCGTATTCTCAAACCAGGAGTCCCGCGGCTGCGTGGTCAGTTCATACGAGTTACATTAGTCCCGTGGGAGGTGTTGGTGCCACCCCCGGGGTCGTTCGGGGGCTGTTTCGAGTTTTCACCCTCTAACATCATGTTTTTAAGCCTAAGTCTAGCAATATGTAAATTACCGTCGTACTCTCAAACCGGGAGTCCCGCGGAAGCGTGGTCAGTTCCTATGAGTTACATTGGTCCCGTGGGAGGTGTTGGTGCCACCCACGGGGCCGTTCGGGGGTTGTTTCGAGTTTTCACCCTCTAACGTCATGTTTTTAAGCCTAAGTCCAGAAATATGCAAATTACCGTCGTACTCTCAAAATGGGAGAACCGCGGGTATGGGGTCAGTTCCTACGAGGTACATTGGTCCCGTGGGAGGTGTTGGTGCCACCCACGGGGACGTTCGGGGGTTGTTTCGAGTTTTCACCCTCTAACGCTATGTTTTTAAGCCTAAGTCAAGAAATTTGCAAATTATCATCGTATTCTCAAACCGAGAGTCCCGCGGCTGTGTGGTCAGTTCCTACCAGTTACATTGGTCCCGTGGGACGTATTGGGACCACCCACGGGATCGTTCGAGGGCTGTTTCGATTTCTCACCCTCTAACATCATGTTTTTAAGCCTAAGTCTAGAATTATGCAAATTACTATCGTTCTCTCAAATCGGGAGTCCCGCGGCAGCGTGGTCAGTTCCTAGGGGTTACATTGGTCCCGTGGGAGGTGTTGGTACCACCCACGGGGCCGTTCGGAGGCTGTTTCAAGTTTTCACTCTCTAACGTCTTATTTTTAAGCGTAAGTCTAGAAATATGCAAATTACCGTCGTACTCTCAAACCGGGAGACCTGCGGCTATGGGGTCAGTTCCTACGAGTTACATTGGTCCCGTGGGAGGTGTTGGTGCCACCCACGGGGACGTTCGGGGGATGTTTCGAGTTTTCACCCTCTAATGCCATGTTTTTAAGCATAAGCCAAGAAATATGCAAATTATCGTCATATTCTCAAACCGGGAGTCCCGCGGCTACGGTGTCAGTTCCTATGAGTTACATTGGTCCCGTGGGAGGTGTTTGTGCCATCCACGGGGACGTTCAGGGGATGTTTCGAGTTTTCACCCTATAATGCCATGTTTTAAAGCCTAAGTCTAGAAATATGCAAACTATCGTCATATTCTCAAATCGCGAGCCCCGCGGTTGTGGGGTCAGTTCCTACGAGTTCCATTGGTCCCGTGGGAGGTGTTGGTTCCACCCACTAGGACGTTCGGGGGCTGTTTCGAGTTTTCACCTTCTAACGCCATGTTTTCAATCCTAAGTCTACAAATATGCAAATTACCATCGTATTCTCAAATCGAGAGTCCCGCGGAAGAGTGGTCAGTTCCTACGAGTTACATTGGTCCTGTGGGAGGTGTTTGTGCCACCCACGGGGACGTTTGGGGGTTGTTTCGAGTTTTCAACCTCTAACGCCATGTTTTTAAGCCTAAGTCTAGAAATATGCAAATTATCGTTGTATTCTCAAATCGGGAGACCCGCGGCTGCGGGGTCAGTTCCTACGAGTTATATTGGTCCCATGGGAGGTGTTGGTGCCACCCACGGGGATTTTCTGGGGTTGTTTTGAGTTTTCACCCTCTAACGCCATATTTTGTTTAAGTCTAGAAATATGCAAATTACAGTTGTATTCTCAAACCGGGAGACCCGCGACTGCGGAGTCAGTTCCTACGAGTTATATTGGTCCCGTGGGAGGTGTTGGTGCCACCCACTAGGACGTTCGGGGGATGTTTCGAGTTTTCACCCTCTAACGCCATGTTTTTAAGCATAAAGTCTAGAAATATGCAAATTACCATCGTATTCTCAAATCGGGAGACCCGCGGCTGATGGGTCAGTTCCTATGAGTTACATTGGTCCCATGGGAGGTGTTGGTACCACCCACGGGGCCGTTCGGGGGTTGTTTCGAGTTTTCACCCTCTAACGTCATGTTTTTAAGCCTAAGTCTAAAAATATGAAAATTACCGTCGCACTCTTAAACCGAGAGACCCGCAGCTGTGGGGTCAGTTCCTATGAGTTACATTGGTCCCGTGCGAGGTGTTGGTGCCACTCACAGGGTCGTTCGGGGGTTGTTTCGGCTTTTCACCCACTAACGCCATGTTTTTAAGCCTAAGTCTAGAAATATACAAATTATCGTCGTATTCTCAAACCGGGGGGTCCCGTGATCGCGCGGTCAGTTCTTACGAGTTACATTGGTCCCGTGCGAGGTGTTGGTGCCCCTCACGGGGCCGTTCGGGGGTTGTTTCATCTTTTGACCCACTAACGCCATGTTTTTAAGCCTAAGTCTAGTACTACCAATCTCTTTCAATGGCTGACGAAGCCAAATCCAAAGGAAACGCGGCCTTCGCGACCAAAAACTTCACCGACGCAATCAGATTCTTCACAGAAGCAATCCAAGGTTCCCCCACCAATCACGTCCTCTACTCCAATCGATCCGCCGCCTACGCCTCCTTAAACTAATACACACAAGCCTTAACCGACGCTTAAAAAACCGTCCAACTAAAACCCGAATGGTCCAAAGGCTACTCCCTCCTCGGCGCCGCTCATCTCGGCCTTCACAACTACGACGACGCCGTTTCCTCTTACAAAAAAGGTCTCAAAATAGACCCCAACAATGAACCCCTCAAATCCGGCCTCGCTGATGCCCAATCCGCCGCCTCTAAATCACGCTCCCCCCAGCCGCCTCAAACCTCTTCGGGAACGCATTTTCCGGCCCCGAGATGTGGGCTAAACTAACATCCGATCCCTCAACAAGAACATATCTTCAACAATCGTACTTCCTTAAAATGATGCAGGAGATTCAGAAAAACCCCACCAACTTAAATCTCTAGATAAAGGATCAGAGAGTTATGCAGGCGCTTGGGGTTTTACTCAACGTCAAACTTTCCAAGCGTATGCCCGATGATATGGAGATGAAAGATTCAATTCCGGAGAGAAATGACGAGCCCGTCAAGCAGCCTGAGCCTGGACCAGAACCGAAACAAGTACCGAATGAGGAGAGGGAAATTAGAGAGAGGAAAGCGGAGGCGCAGAAGGAGGTTGGGAATGCGGCTTATAAGAAGAAGGATTTTGATATGGTGATTGGGCATTATACAAAAGCGATTGAATTGGACGATGAGGATGTTTCTTTTTAACTAAACGGGCATTATACTGTAATATATAACTGTATATAACTGTTATATATAACAGTTATATACTGTTATAATAACAGTTATATACTGTTATATATAACAGCATATATAACAGTTATATACTGTTATATATAACAGCATATATATAACACACTGTTATATATAACAGTTATATATTACACTGTTATATATAACAGCATATATATAACACTGTTATATATAACAGCATATATATAACTTATATATATATATATATATATTTGTCTTTCCATCTTTACATTATGTTGAATCACTTTATGTCGAACTCTAGAGTAACTTGAAATTCTTGGTATCACTTTCTCAAGCATCATATAAGTAAGAGGAGCAGGGGTTTAAATCTTAGAAGCAGGTGTTTAGGTAGTAGAAGCAGCATAAGCAAGAGGAGCAGGGGCAGTAGCACTAGTAGGGGGATACTATCAAGAATTTTTCGAGTCTTTCAAATTAACAGTTAGTATTGATTGTCGAACAGTTGAACTTGTTGACATTATATACTATCAAGAATATCACTGTGTACTTGTGCTTCTACAAGACCACCATATTGTGCTAAGTTTTATTGCCAGACTAAAAGTTTGCCACGTACACTTGATCATTAACTATTATACTATGAACGGTTAACTGTTTTTAGTTACGGCAGTGTTGGTCTCAAGGAAGCTGATCTTGTATGTTGAATTCAATAATGGATATGCTCTCGAGTGGAATTGACTAACCTACGAGAAAGTCTTTAAATATCTATTTGAAATTCATAAGATCATGATGACATTATAAGGTAGGGATTTCATAATCTTATTTTTGCAAATTTACATCGTACACTCAAATCGGGAACCCCGTAATAATGTGATCGGCTCCTACGAGTCACATTGGTCCCGTGCGAGATGTTCGTGACTCTTACGGGACCATTTTGTGGTTGTTTTGCATTTTCACCCTTCGATGGCATGTTTTTATGCTTAAGTCTATTTTTTACAAATTTACGTCGTACACTCCAACCGGCAGCTCCTTGACTACGCGGTCGGTTTCTACCACTCACATTGGTCCCGTGCGACGTGTTCGTGACTCTTACCGGACCGTTTTGTCGCTATTTTACGTTTTCACCCATCGATGGCATGTTTTTATGCTTAAGTCTAATTTTTTGCAAATTTAAGTCCTACACTCAAATCGGTATCCCCGTGACTACACGATCGGTTCCTATGAGTCACATTGATCCCGTGTGAGGTGTTTGTGACTCTTACGGGACCGTTTAGTGGATGTTTTACGTTTTCACCCTTCGATGGCATGTTTTTATACTTAAGTCTAATTTTTGCAAATTTACGTCGTACACTCACCAGGGAGCCCCGTGACAACGCGGTCGGTTCCTATGAATTACATTGGTCCCGTGCGAGGTGTTCGTGACTCTTACGGGACCGTTTTGTTGTTGTTTTACGTTTTCACCGTTCGATGGCATGTTTTTATTCTTAAGTGTATTTTTTTGCAAATTTATGTCGTACACTCAAACCGGGAACGCCGTGACTACGTGGCCGGTTCCTACGAGTTGCATCGATCCCGTGAGAGGTGTCCGTGACTCTTACGGGACCGTTTTATGATTGTTTTAACATTTTTACCCTATAAAAGTATATTTGTATGCCTAAGTCTAACGTTTGACAAATTTACGTCGTATTCTCAAAGCGGGAGTGCCTTGACTACGCGGTCAGTTCCTACGAGTCACATTGGTCCCGTGCGAGGTGTTCGTGACTCTTACGGGACCATTTTGTGTTTGTTTTATGTTTTCACCACTCGAAGGCATGTTGTTATGCTTAACTCTAAATTTTTTGCAAATTTACGTCGTACACTCAACTAATGTACAGAGTTACTACTGGCAAAATCTTAACGAGGTCCAGGCCTCTGAACGAGATAATAGCCACTTGGGCTCTTCGACCGTCGTCAGGATGGGGAACTAGCTCATCCTCGACTACATTTACATCCCACTCCAATAGTTGTCCATGGATGGCATCAATAGGGATCCACTGATCATCTCTCCGGAAAGGATTGGGCATTAAAGTGGAAGGAGAAATCTCATGACGATACCAGAGCATTAAGTTCCTTGGGACTTGCAGCTCCTTTAGGGCACTCAACCATCCCCTGATAAAGGTGAGCTCTTAAAGCTCTGATAGCCTCGTTGGATCATCTATCCAACCTTGGTGGTAACCATCGGCCCATACTTGCCTCGATCCTCTCTTAAACAGGTGCCTCAGCCAAGTGACGTCCCTTTGAAGCCCAACAACAATCACATATGCTCATTGGACATCACCACGAAGCTCTTCCATTTCTCTAGCTGAACTCCTCGTGTTTGTGCCAACTCGTGGAACAGTTGGTGGAGTAGAACCTCGTAGCACAGGAGGAACATCGTTTGGTCCAACTCCAGCTCGTGACGAGGAGGAACCTTGTAATACTGCAGGAGCGATGCTCGGCGCATGCTCCCTGAGTCGCGAGACTTCCCTCCTCAAAGATTCATTCTCTTGTTGAAGAATTTCTCCAACCTGGTTGATCTCGAAAGCATCTAGAAGCCTTGCTCTCAGAGTATTCACCTCTTCTTGGACTGAGGCACCAACTTCTTCCATCTCTTAGAGCATGTCTTTCAGTTTAACGACGAGCTCAGTCTGCTCTATGAAACGCTTATTCCTCAATCGCAGCAAATTGCAAATCCTCACAAAGGTATGACGAACCTCAGGACTTACATCAGGACCATGCATTCTCCCCAATTAAGAAGTGGCTGGTATATAATCATCAACACCAATCAACTACAAGCAGTAAAAGAGCAATGAAAGATAGAATTATTCAGTACGCTAAAGGAAAAAGTCTTCTCATTTCATTCATAAGAAAAAGATCAGAGTACATTGAAGAAGCAAAAAGAAAAGTTACAAAACAAAAATACAAGAGCAACCCTAAGGGTAAATTATCTAGCGACCTCAGGCTACCCAGAAGAAGCTAGCTGCTTACCTTTGTCAGTAGCAATAGAAGCACCTCCCTCAGCAGGGATAACCTCTGTCGCCTGAGCAGGGAGGACATCAGCAGGAACTGTCTGGGAGGCTGGGTCAATACCTTCAATGGCTGAGGTAGGGGCTTCATCCACAATTGGCTTTGGGCCTAGGTCATGCTCGTCGAACATATGACAGGCAACATCCACACCAGGAGCTAAAAAGGCCTTATTCCAGCCCTTCTTGAAGTTCAGACGACTGATGTAGCCTATCTGAACCTCATCGTCTTCATACGCAGCGGCCCACCTAGAGTTATATGAGTCCTCCTTGACGGTGGCTACCTAAGACGCTTTCTCCTTCAACTGCTCGGTCAGCACCTTATTCTCCTCCACGACAGCCAGCTTTCTCGAACATACCAGGTCATAGGCTTGTCGTAGCTCATTCAGTTCTGTAATACCTCGTATTTTTGGCTATATTTATTTTTGGGATTAATTAATTAAATGCGTATTAATTGGAAATTAATCCGGGTTATAAATACTAATGTGATGCGAGTTGGTATTTGATTATGTGCATATATGATTATATATGAACTTGGTATTATAAAATTTGTCGTGGGATTTATATACGGCATTTTAGAAATTTTGTTGAGACGCGTGGGACCGCTGCGTCACGGTATAATATTTTGATGATAAAAGTGAATTTAAAATCTATAATCCGTATGGTGATTTTGAGTGTGCCAACGCGTCCGGAAGGGTCGAGATAGTCAGAAAACACTAGCCGGGTGTATAGTTTGGGTCCCGGGGTATTTTTAGGCCATACCGGTAACTTAAAGGGTATTTTGGTAATTTTACATTTTTAGGAATTAAAAGTGACGAAAATTAGAGATGTAAATCTGATGTGGATTAAACCCATTAAGCCCATTAACCAACCCATATTAACCTAGAAGGCTACGTAGGTTGTCATTTAGGTTTTCTAAGTTTCCCCAAATCAAACCCTAGCCACCTTAAGCCACCATTGGAGATGAAGCTTGGAGAGAAGAAATTCTGCAGAGATTCTTCACCAAATCAACACCAAATCCGGAATCAAACCAAGGCAAGTGACTTTATTCCATTTAATTTCAGAGAATGTTCCCTCCATGTTAGAAAATTCGAATTTATGGTTTGTTCTTGATAAAATATGAAAACCCATGTAGTTTAGATCATAGAACTTGAGAAATTTGAGAAGGATTGCATGTAGAATGATAGGTAGATGTTTTTATTGATGATATACATGATTGAACAGAAATTAAAATGGATTTTGTTGGGTTAATTATTGATTCAAAAGTTAGGGTTCATGTTCTTGAAAGAATTGGGAAAAAGGTGTAGAGATTTATAATTTGATTGATGCTAAAGAGATTTAATCTTGAAAACATGTTAGGAGATGATTTGAATATGTTTAGGATGAATTAGAGACCCTAAAACGTTGTTGGGATGAACTTTGGAAGAGATTAGAAGTGATAAAAATGGGTAAAAACGAGATGGGGAAAAATCTGGACCGAAGCTGGTAGCTCGTTAGAAGCAGCCCCAGGTCGTTCGAACGAACTCGTTCGAACGAGCTTCTAACGAGTGGGCCAGTCGTTACTAATGAGAAGGGATCTCGTTCGATATCTCGTTCGAACGAGATATCGTTAGAAGGAACAGTTCGTTCGAACGAACTGGGATCTCGTTCGAACAGCCTCGTTTGAACGAGACTTCTAACGAGTTGGCAGAGGAACCTCGTTCGAACAGTCTCGTTCGAACGAGACTTCTAACGAATTGACAGTTTGGTCCTTTTTGGACTGTTTTGATTTTTGGAGTCCCAGAAGTTGGTTCGAGGGTAGAGTTAGCATTCCTTTGATGATATAGTGATAGAATTGGGACTTTTGGGCATTTATGAGAAGTAAATTATATACGAGAGTTGTATTACATGGACGGTTTGGGTTGAGACGTGAGTGTTTACTACGACGTGAGAAACTATAGCGCGTATGATTATGAATCGTATTAGTATAAATTGTTATAATTATAGTTAGTACGAGAATGCGATACGTACTACGATTAAAATACGGTATTACTAAGATGTGTGTTTACTTAGTATTAGTATATGGATTGTGTGTATGACATACCTACCATACTTGCTATCACGGGAGGTTGCGTTCGCTTAGGACCCTCTAATCCTTGTGTGCCTACGGGGGGGATATAGACTGGTACCTCGATGAACATAGGTCATGGAAAGACTTATTGGGATATTAATAAGTCCGCTGATCATGGGAGCGTAGGTATGTGCGTGACCCATGTGATGGTGACTGTGTTCGCCTCCATTATTTGTGATGTTGTTATCGGTAAACTATTCCTGAGAGATTCGGAATATGTAATCCTTATGTACGTGATGTACCGGGATGGATAGCAGAGTATGTGTGCACCGCATCTTAGTTCTCGGGGTGCTTGTATTGTATATTTATGATGTGAATAATATACGGTTAATTAATAAGAACCTTCATGGAAATGTTGTGAATATAACTACAGTATTGTTTCGAGAATAACATAACGGGTTAGTGATATATATATTATGCATATTGAGCATCCGAGATTACATTAAATCCCTACCTAATTATGAGCGTTATATGTTAATGGAACCGAGTATTATGGGTAGGACCTTCGGCAGACTAGCTAGATATGTTGTCACTTAGCTAGTAATATGGGTAGTTATAGATGGGTACTTGCGTTAGGAGTGCACAGTTAGACGAGAGGTGAGAATATAATGTGAGTGCACGTCCTAACATTTACTTTGCATTTAATGTTTTAAATGTTTTTAAAGCACTTGCAGGTTTTTAAAATATAACTCCACATTCGGGCTCTGACCCGTTTTCTTTTCAAATCTATTTTTCTTTGTAAAACCATTTTAGGTGCCCAGCCACCAGGACACCAAGCTTAGGTACTCATTCAGGTGACGAGCTGTAGCTACTTGTGGAAGCTACAGGGATTTGCATGTAGACGCTTCTACCTTTTGGATTCCAGAGTCACTATCTATCAGTTGTAGGGCATGTTGCCCATTTCTGTTAGACATCTTTTACATTTCAGTTTTCAGACTTTAGCACGGATTGTTTCAGTTTATTTATTTCAGTTGTGGGATTGTAGTGAGGAGTTTTTCCTCCAGACTTTATTTACTGTTATGTGATGATTATTCGTTTTACTTCAGCATGGTGAATGGTGTTATTTATTTCTTCATTACTCTTGTTGCATGTTAATTCAGACTTAAATTAAAATTTGGCAACTTGCTTTTTAAATATTAGGTGATTAGTAATATTAAAATGTTTTCGACAGTGATGCTATTAACTGAGCCAACTTGGCATTTTGAATTAATTTAATAAAGGAGTAGCTACCCGGTATTTAATTAGTCGGGGTGTCACAGGTGGTATCAGAGCATCAGGTTCTAGTGTCCTTTAGGATCTGTACGGCTATTATGTTTCCGCTACATTTCTTTGATATAGAGCCCTATATTTTAGGACTGTTGTACTCTTTTGTGTATGCTTCGTTCTTCAGCTATATTAAGTTTATAACCGTGAACTTATAAACTTTGTTCTTATTTCAAATGCCTCTACGACGTGCACGACGAGTTCCCAGGAATGCAATGCCCGAACCCCAGCCCGCTCCAGTTCAGGGCATGATGAGCGCCGCTGAGGTTGCTGCTATAGTAGCCCAAGCGGTAAATGCCGCGATTGCCGTGATTCAGCAGGCACCGCCTCAGGCGCCGGTTGCCGTGCCAGCACAGGTTAATGCATTCCCGTCTGCTTGGGAGCGTGTACGAGACTCTTTTCAGAAAGCGCATCTGCCAGAGTTTACAGGTAGCTCAGATGTGGTAGTCTCGAGCCAATGGAGGAAAGGACATACAGAGGCATTTGAGGATGCATGAGTGCACTGATGTTCAGAAACAGGTGCTAGCTACTTTCAAGCTAGTGGGATCTGCACTACAGTGGTGGGAGTCTATTACCACCGCAGAGGAGAGGGATACTCTCACGATTCAGGAGTTCTGGGTGCGGTTTAACCGCAAGTACTTTCCGTCGGCTGTTCATACGGAAATGAGGAGGAAGCTGATGAGTCTGAGGCAGGAAGGCAAGACAGTGGCCGAGTATGAGGCCGAGTTTACTAATCTGTTGAATATCGTTCCAGACGAGATACCAACAGAGAAGAAGAAGATTGAGAAGTTCACCGATGGGTTGAATTGGAGGATCCGTCAGCATCTGCTAGGAAACCTATCGTTGGCCACGTATTCTGATGTGGTTAACGCTGCATTATTACACTGCCAGGACCACCATTTTCATATGGCCGAGGGCAAGAGGTCGGGGGAGTCTATTTATCAGGGCAGGACTGGAGGACATGGTGCCAGCGGGGCACAATCGGGTTAGGGGCAGAGACAGAATGAGCAGGGCTCCCAGTAGGGGGATAATAAGAGGTTCCGGTCAGGGAACTACAGGCAGGGACAGGGAGGTTTCCGTCAGGGCCATCAGGGTCTGAACGACCATCAGGGCCAGCAGGGGCAGAATGGGCCGCAGTTTCATCAAGGCCAGCAGGGCCAAGGGAGGAATGGTAACGGCCACCAGGGCCGGGGACAGCAGGGGCAGAGGGGAGGGAACTTCCCAGGGAAGTGCTTTGTTTGTGGCAAGACTGGCCATAAGAAGCAGGATTGTCCTGATAGGGGCAGGGCCCCACAGCAGCAGCAGCAGGGTGCTCGCCAGGAGCCACAGAGACCTATGTTTCCCGCCGCTCTTCCCGCACCACCACAAATGGCAGCATTGCCACCCATTCCGGCAGCCCCAGCTCAGCAGGGGCAGCTACAGTATGGATGTGTCTACAGCGTTCACCAGGCTGCAGTTCCACAGGCACCGCCCGCGATCGAGGGTACGTTTCCTATCCATGGCACTATGGGTCGGATGTTATTTGATACGGGTGCTACACATTGTTTCATAGCTACACACTTCGCGAAAGCTTTAGGATTGTTTGCTACGGCAGAGAGCACAGTGACGTGTGTCGACTCACCATTGGGGAGTGGGTCACTTATTTTCTTTATATGCCGGGGAGTGGGGGTAGAGATTGGTGGTTTGTTATTGCCTGCAGACATGTTAGTGTTAGACATCCATGTTCACGATGTGATCATCGGTATGGATTGGCTCGTAGCATATAAGGCCATGATTGATTGCTTCAGCGGGAGCATTGTTTTTGTCATTCCGGGGCAAGAGATGTTTGTAGTGGCGATGCCTCGCCCAGAGGGAGGATCGACCGCTCATCTGTATTACATTGAGGAGGATACCTCTAAGGAGGTTGTGATTCCTTTAGATTCGATCCCGGTTGTCAGGGAGTATTCAGATGTGTTTCAGGAGATACCAGGCTTGCCACCCAGTCGAGAGATAGACTTCGTTATAGATTTGCTACCGGGCACGAGACCTATAGCACGCGCACCGTACCGTATGGCTCCAGCTGAGATGCGAGAGCTACGGGATCAGATAGAGCAGCTGTTAGGGCAAGGCTTTATTCGCAGGAGTACCTCACCTTGGGGCGCTCCGGTTTTGTTTGTGAAGAAGAGGGATGGTTCACTGAGATTGTGTGTGGACTACCGAGAGTTGAATAAGGTCACGATACGGAATAAGTATCCGTTGCCTCGAATCGATGACTTATTCGACCAGTTGAGGGGAGCTTATTTCTTCTCGAAGATTGACTTGAGGTCGGGATACCATCAGTTGCGTATCAGGGAGGAGGATGTCTCGAAGACTGCGTTCTTGTCGAGATATGGTTCTTATGAATTTTGGGTTATGCCTTTCGGCTTGACCAACGCTCTAGCAGTGTTTATGGACTTGATGAACAGAGTGTTCAGGGATTTCCTAGATCAGTTTGTCATTGTCTTCATTGATGACATTCTGGTTTACTCTCAGACGGAGGAGGAGCACGCCGAGCATTTGAGGAAGGTTTTGCAGACACTTCGTCAGAACGAGTTGTATGCAAAATATGAGAAGTGCGGGTTTTGGCTGAAGGAAGTCCAGTTTTTGGGTCACATTATTTCCGACCAGGGAACATAGGTCGATCCGGGGAAGGTATCAGCGGTGAGGGAGTGGGGACAGCCCACGACACCAACGGAGATTCGTAGTTTCTTGGGTCTAGCAGGATATTACAGGAGGTTTATTTCGGAGTTTCTCGGAGATAGCAGGTCCTTTGACACATTTGACTCGTAAGGGTGTGCCCTACATCTGGAGTGATGCCTGTCAGTTGGCATTCGATGAATTGAAGGAAAAATTGACCTCAGCACCTGTGTTAGCATTGCCGAGATCGGGAGTTGAGTATTTGGTTTACACCGATGCGTCTTTGCAAGGACTGGGAGGTGTATTACAGCAGGAGAGACAGGCCATAGCTTATGCTTCCCGTAAGCTTAAGCCTCATGAGAAGAATTACCCCACGCATGATTTAGAGTTGGCAGCAGTGGTATTTGCCCTACGGATTTGGAGGCACTATATTTTGGGGGAGAAGTTTCAGCTGTTCACGGACCACAAGTCACTACAGTATCTGTTCACGCAGAAGGAATTGAATATGCGGCAGCGTAGGTGGCTTGAATTTGTGAAGGACTACCAGTTCGACATCCAGTACCACCCGGGTAAGGCTAACGTGGTAGCAGACGCGTTGAGCCGCAGGCCAACAGATGAGGTGGCAGAGGTGTGGAAGGCGAAGTGGAAGGAATTGGGACACCAGGATGCAGTGTCCCGATCTTTCATGTCTGTGATGATCGTTACACCGCAGATTATCACGAAGGTAGTACGGGCACAGGCTAATGATTCGTTCTGTCAGGAGCAGATAGTTCGATTATTAGCAGAGGGAGCCGAATCCTATACCGTTAGCTCAGATGGGGGATTACGCTTCAATGGGAGGTTGGTAGTTCAGGAAGGGGAGGAATTGAGGCACGATGTGATGGCAGAGTCGCACAGCTCACGGTTCGCGGTACATCCCGGAGGGGACAAAATGTACCAAGACATGAGACGGCAGTATTGGTGGAGCGGTATGAAGAGAGATATCGCTGAGTTTGTCTCGAAATGCGCCACTTGCCAGCTTGTAAAAGTGGATCATTAGAGACCAGCAGGATTGCTACAGCCGTTGGAGGTCCCGGTGTGGATGTGGGAGAGCATATCCATGGACTTTATCACGGGGTTGCCTACGTCGCAGAGGGGTCACGACTCCGTTTGGGTAATTGTGGACAGGTTGTCCAAGGTCGCTCACTTTTTACCCGTAAGGACTGACTACACTACGGGACAGTATGCCCAGCTCTTCATTTCAGAGATTGTGAGACTTCACGGTGTGCCCCTAAATATCGTGTCTGACAGAGACAAGATATTTGTTTCGAGGTTTTGGGAGAGTTTCCAGGAGGCCATGGGCACGGAATTGCGGCTGAGTACGGCTTATCATCCGCAGACCGATGGACAGACAGAGCGCACCAATCAGATGTTGGAGGACATGCTACGCATGTGCATTATTGACTTCGGGGGTGGATGGGAGCAGTACCTTCCACTGGTGGAGTTTGCTTACAACAACTCCTATCAGTTCACGATTGGTATGGCTCCGTTCGAGGCATTGTACGGTAGGCCTTGTCGTTCCCCAGCATGTTGGTTGGAGGTAGGGGACAACAAACTGCTTGGGCCGAAAGTGATTCAGGATACTTCTGTAAGGATTGAGTTGATTCGGAGTCGTATTCGAGTAGCTCAAGACAGACAGAAGAGTTATGCTGATGCGAAGAGATTTTTCAGGGAGTTCCAAGTGGGGGACCAAGTTTTGCTCAGGGTATCTCCGATGAAGGGGATTATGCGTTTCGGGAAGAAGGGGAAGTTGGCACCGAGATATGTGGGGCCGTTTCCTATTATTGAGCGGATCGGACCGGTTGCGTATAGACTCGGGTTACCGGAGCATTTGCATCGGATTCACGATGTATTCCATATTTCCTCACTTAGGAAATACCTTAGAGATAATTTGGTTCATTCTCACATTGCTGTGGAGGACATCGATCTCCAGTCGGATAGCTCCTACGAGGAGGGGCCAATTGCTATTTTGGACCTAAGCGAGAGGAAACTGCGGTCAAAGATAGTCCCATTAGTGCGTGTTCAGTGGCAACATCACAATGTCGAGGAGTCCACATGGGAGCGCGAGGATGAGATGCGCGAGCGTTATCCAGAGCTGTTTTTAGCAGGTACTTTCTAGTTTCGAATTTCGGGACGAAATTCAGTTATTAGGGGGGGAGTATGTAATACCCCGTATTTTTGGCTATATTTATTTTTGGGATTAATTAATTAAATGCGTATTAATTGGAAATTAATCCGGGTTATAAATACTAATGTGATGCGAGTTGGTATTTGATTATGTGCATATATGATTATATATGAACTTGGTATTATAAAATTTGTCGTGGGATTTATATACGGCATTTTAGAAATTTTGTTGAGACGCATGGGACCGCTGCGTCACGGTATAATATTTTGATGATAAAAGTGAATTTAAAATCTATAATCCGTATGGTGATTTTGAGTGCGCCAACGCGTCCGGAAGGGTCGAGATAGTCAGAAAACACTAGCCGGGTGTATAGTTTGGGTCCCGGGGTATTTTTAGGCCATACCGGTAACTTAAAGGGTATTTTGGTAATTTTACATTTTTAGGAATTAAAAGTGACGAAAATTAGAGATGTAAATCTGATGTGGATTAAACCCATTAAGCCCATTAACCAACCCATATTAACCTAGAAGGCTACGTAGGTTGTCATTTAGGTTTTCTAAGTTTCCCCAAATCAAACCCTAGCCACCTTAAGCCACCATTGGAGAGGAAGCTTGGAGAGAAGAAATTCTGCAGAGATTCTTCACCAAATCAACACCAAATCCGGAATCAAACCAAGGCAAGTGACTTTATTCCATTTAATTTCAGAGAATGTTCCCTCCATGTTAGAAAATTCGAATTTATGGTTTGTTCTTGATAAAATATGAAAACCCATGTAGTTTAGATCATAGAACTTGAGAAATTTGAGAAGGATTGCATGTAGAATGATAGGTAGATGTTTTTATTGATGATATACATGATTGAACAGAAATTAAAATGGATTTTGTTGGGTTAATTATTGATTCAAAAGTTAGGGTTCATGTTCTTGAAAGAATTGGGAAAAAGGTGTAGAGATTTATAATTTGATTGATGCTAAAGAGATTTAATCTTGAAAACATGTTAGGAGATGATTTGAATATGTTTAGGATGAATTAGAGACCCTAAAACGTTGTTGGGATGAACTTTGGAAGAGATTAGAAGTGATAAAAATGGGTAAAAACGAGATGGGGAAAAATCTGGACCGAAGCTGGTAGCTCGTTAGAAGCAGCCCCAGGTCGTTCGAACGAACTCGTTCGAACGAGCTTCTAACGAGTGGGCCAGTCGTTACTAATGAGAAGGGATCTCGTTCGATATCTCGTTCGAACGAGATATCATTAGAAGGAACAGTTCGTTCGAACGAACTGGGATCTCGTTCGAACAGCCTCGTTCGAACGAGACTTCTAACGAGTTGGCAGAGGAACCTCGTTCGAACAGTCTCGTTCGAACGAGACTTCTAACGAATTGACAGTTTGGTCCTTTTTGGACTGTTTTGATTTTTGGAGTCCCGAAAGTTGGTTCGAGGGTAGAGTTAGCATTCCTTTGATGATATAGTGATAGAATTGGGACTTTTGGGCATTTATGAGAAGTAAATTATATACGAGAGTTGTATTACATGGACGGTTTGGGTTGAGACGTGAGTGTTTACTACGACGTGAGAAACTATAGCACGTATGATTATGAATCGAATTAGTATAAATTGTTATAATTATAGTTAGTACGAGAATGCGATACGTACTACGATTAAAATACGGTATTACTAAGATGTGTGTTTACTTAGTATTAGTATATGGATTGTGTGTATGACATACCTACCATACTTGCTATCACGGGAGGTTGCGTTCGCTTAGGACCCTCTAATCCTTGTGTGCCTATGGGGGGGATATAGACTGGTACCTCGATGAACATAGGTCATAGAAAGACTTATTGGGATATTAATAAGTCCGCTGATCATGGGAGCGTAGGTATGTGCGTGACCCATGTGATGGTGACTGTGTTCGCCTCCATTATTTGTGATGTTGTTATCGGTAAACTATTCCTGAGAGATTTGGAATATGTAATCCTTATGTACGTGATGTACCGGGATGGATAGCAGAGTATGTGTGCACCGCAGCTTAGTTCTCGGGGTGCTTGTATTGTATATTTATGATGTGAATAATATACGGTTAATTAATAAGAACCTTCATGGAAATGTTGTGAATATAACTACAGTATTGTTTCGAGAATAACATAACGGGTTAGTGATATATATATTATGCATATTGAGCATCCGAGATTACATTAAATCCCTACCTAATTACGAGCGTTATATGTTAATGGAACCGAGTATTATGGGTAGGACCTTCGGCAGACTAGCTAGATATGTTGTCACTTAGCTAGTAATATGGGTAGTTATAGATGGGTACTTGCGTTAGGAGTGCACAGTTAGACGAGAGGTGAGAATATAATGTGAGTGCACGTCCTAACATGTACTTTACATTTAATGTTTTAAATGTTTTTAAAGCACTTGCAGGTTTTTAAAATATAACTCCACATTCGGGCTCTGGCCCGTTTGCTTTTCAAATCTATTTTTCTTTGTAAAACCATTTTAGGTGCCCAGCCACCAAGACACCAAGCTTAGGTACTCATTCAGGTGACGAGCTGTAGCTGCTTGTGGAAGCTACAGGGATTTGCATGTAGACGCTTCTACCTTTTGGATTCCAGAGTCACTATCTATCAGTTGTAGGGTATGTTGCCCATTTCTGTTAGACATCTTTTACATTTCAGTTTTCAGACTTTAGCACGGATTGTTTCAGTTTATTTATTTCAGTTGTGGGATTGTAGTGAGGAGTTTTTCCTCCAGACTTTATTTACTGTTATGTGATGATTATTCGTTTTACTTCAGCATGGTGAATGGTGTTATTTATTTCTTCATTACTCTTGTTGCATGTTAATTCAGACTCAAATTAAAATTTGGCAACTTGCTTTTTAAATATTAGGTGGTTAGTAATATTAAAATGTTTTCGACAGTGATGCTATTAACTGAGCCAACTTGGCATTTTGAATTAATTTAATAAAGGAGTAGCTACCCGGTATTTAATTAGTTGGGGTGTCACAAGTTCTTTAACTAATGCTTCCCTCTCTCGATTGGAATTATCTAGAGCCAGGTCGGAAGATGTTCGAGAAGCATCAGTGGCCTTCATACTAGACTCCAACTCAGTACCTTTCACTTTCAAGGTAGCGTTCTGCTGTTCTTGCTCACCATTCATGTTCAACAGCTCGTCGCGAGAGCGATAGAGCACAACAAAGTCAGTCATAAACTGCAAGTAAAAGAAGATGTTAGAAGAAAGAAACAACCTGAATTTTTTAAACATTAGAAAAGAGTAAAGGTCTTACCAAGGCTAGCCTCTGACTAGCTTGCAAGGCTAACTGATTGGACCCCATCACCCTTTAGCGATCTGCAGGAAGGACTGCCCTCTCAACCAGCGCAGGGGCCAGTTGAGGAGAAATGGCAACTGAGGCCCCCTCTGGCAACGCGAACACAGGCACTAAGGCCTACCCTGCCTTCGTCCTCGCTTCCATTTTCCTCCTTTCCTCCTCCTTTTCCTTCTCCCTCTCCATTTTCCTCTTCTCTTCCATCCTCTTATTCTCTTCCACCTTCCTTATCTCCTCCTTCCTTTTCCTCTCTCTCTCTCTCTCATCTGCTCTTATTCTTTTCTCTTCTTCTCAGTGCTGGACTTCTACTTCTTCGACCTCTGAGCGAGAAGCACATGATCATCATCATCATCATCATCTTGGATTAAATTTTTCCTTGGAGGAACCATTTCCCCGCTAGAGCTATTGGATGTGCTCGAAGGTTCTTGGGCTTCAGAAACCTCTTCCGAATCAGAAGAACTATCACCGTTGGAGTTCCCCTCATCAAAATTGCCTTCAGCACTGCCTCTGATGTCACTCTCAGAACTACTCTCCTCCCCGTCCAACTGAATGGGATCAGCAGCAGCTTCTTCGAAGGTATAAAACTCGGGATTGCTATCTATCGGCCTTGCTAAAAAGCTAGAACCAATGTTGTTGTACTTGAGCAAAAAAGCAGCAGATCGGGGATGCTCGCCGTCAGCTAAGGGCTCCCTGATATTCCAAGCTTTAACCAACTCAGAAAGACGAACCTCACTGAGAGAAGGTTCCAAGTTCTTCGACCTCACTGAAAAGAGAACATGAAAGAGTCAGAAAGATTACACATTAATAAAGAAATTGAGAGGACAGAGCAAAGACTAGCTATATACTCTTCCTCATAAAAGGTAACAGTAAACCTATCAGACCTCGACCCCTCAGTCTGGGGGGAGAACTGCCAATTTCTAGCAAGAAAGCCATCTTGCTAGTAATCCTTGTGGGAATCAGGTAGGTTTACTACCAACACCCTGTCAGGAGTCCTGGCCATAAGATAAAGAACACCAGAGCTAGTTCTAGAAAAGGAATAGCAAAAGCAGACTTCGGCGAGCCCTAATTTGGTGCCATACGGTTGGTTTATTCTATGAACGCCATTGATTATCTTCCATACATTGGGCGAACACTGTGCAGGAATAATGTTGAAATAACCAAAGAAGTGCAAGAATAAATTATTTGGAGGAAAAGTAAGCCCCCCTTGGGAGAGCAACAAGACGTGAATCCAATGAGTGCCCTCTATCCCTTTAACATTTTTAAGGAGAGAGGCACACTCAATCTCTACCCATTCTGGGATATTGTAAAACTTCCTAAACTCGAACACTGATCTATTGCCTATATTTGCCATTTGTAAACCCTAAGCTACAAGTTCAAAGAAATCACTGAAAGAAAACACAAGACAAAGGAGACTTATGAGATGAAAAGTTTGACTTATACGATGAAGAATCACAAGCCCAGGTGACGAGGGAGATTGAAAGAAAAGAAAATGAGTACCTGGAGAAGGGGGCACAAATCTCTAACACTCGCAGAAGATAGAAGAACACTGATAAGCTTGAAACGGCAACTATGAAATGCTGCTCGAAATGACTTTTAAATGATACTAATCATCGCGTACAGGATACGAAGTGACTGCTGCCTAAATTAGCTCTCAAACTTTGGGAAGAGTTACGTGATATGCAACAGAGCCATTATGACAAATCATTTAAATTTATTGAACCCAAATTATGGCCCAACAAATTTAGGGGCAATTGTGGGTACCCGGAATCGACATTACAGGCCTGGACGAGTATCCCAATTAAAACGACCCAAAGTCCAAGCCCTTCGCCCCTTAAGATTAATGTTGTATTTACTTAGTCTTCTCCCATGTTCTAAAAAAGAGATATTCCAAGAGAAGATGGTAAACGTAGGGGAGTTCAACACCCCCACTCCCCGAAGACAGATATGTATATAATAAACCCTAGCTCTGGAGCATAAGACACACACTGTATTCTCTGTAAACGCTCCTCGGAGTATATAAAAATAATACTGACTGCACCACCGTGGATGTAGGCATTCTTGTTGAACCACGTACATCTCCTGTTGTGTGATTGACATTTTATGTTTCTTATTTTTCTTGGTGATTGCGCTTTTCTCATCTATTTGTGCTGAAAATAATTGTCACCACACTACCCTTTAAGTATTACATGTTAGAACTTTGTACTGGACCTCCTATTAACTAAGTGTCACCATTAAGTTATATTTGGGAGAATAATTTGTAGTCTAGTAAGGTCTCTAAATATGGTATATGGTATACATATGGAGTAATTCTATGTTAAAATCATTTACAACACAATTTGAATGATGAACCAACATTCCATGAGTGAATTGAGAAAACAATTTTTTAGAAAGCTTATTCAACCACTGACATTGACACAATAAATATAACAAATCCAATTTCAATGAATTACAATTGAAATAACATATGATGGTTGAAACAAAAAACTCCAAATTTATGTTGCATATGAAAATTAACCCTTAATGATTTTTTAAAACCAAACCCTATACATACACACATATATATACTTGTATATACATATACATACACAAACATACATATAAATAAATATACATATACATAAACATACCTAAATATACACAACTATATACATATACATATACATATACAGAGAGAGAGAGAGAGAGAGTGGTGGTATCCAATGATGGTGATATTCCATGTTAGTGGTGGAAACATAAAGAGGGAGAATTTACCGGTGGTCACACAAAGAGAGAAAGATTGAGTGAATATTATTGAAATGAGAATAAAACCCACCAGGGTTTTATATATACCTGACAGTATGTCACAGTTCAGGACTGTGAGCGGATTCATGACCATTTTGACTTAAGTTAAATGATCACAATCAGTCACTATGGTCACGATTTGGGACCATGATCCCTAGAATTCCTCGAGATATGGTCGCGGTTTACAACCGTATCCCCATTTCTATGACTATTTTGGATCTAAATGTGGTCATGGTAGAGGGTTATGGTTACTAATTGTGACCACATTTCACACTTCTTGGTCCCAATCTTTCTCAAGTGGTCATGGTTTCTGAGTGTGACCCACTACAAGACGAAATTGACACTATTTTTCTTTCCATAAAGGTCACAGTTTTAGACTGTGACCATTATGGTCATTGGTCTGGACAATGACCAAGTAATGGTATAGATCACCCCTAGATAGGGTCGCAGATAGGGTCGCGGTTTGGGATACATGATCACGGTTGGAAAATGACTAACATAGTCATTGTCCAAAATGGTGACTACCCTATCGTGATCACTTTTTATATTTGGCATAGTGTGCAGGATTACTAAATGGAAGTTTAGACATTTTATAGGCTTAGATTACTTATCAATATAACTTCATCTATAAATAAATTGTACTTGCTTCATCAATAAGATACATTTTAGAGAGAAAAAGAGACTTTGTCTTGTGAATTTTTTAAGCCATTTTGTCTTGTTACATTAGAATAAGTGTGCCAACTAATCGAACCATCTTTTAGAAATTTAATTTTGACAAGACTTTGATGAAATCGGGTGTAAATTATCTTTAGCAGATTTATTTTGACTTTAATTTCATAAATTTTCTGGAGTTCATGTTTATAGAACAAATTTTATAAGACGTGTTTGATATTGTGTACCTTGATGTAACATCTTTGAAATTTAAGATATACATGTACTATTGTCTTCATAGGTAATGGTAGGAATACATGCTTCATATATATTGGGAAAATTATTTCATCGTCACACATTTTATACTTACTTAATGGAGTTCCAACAGTTTTGCGTTATTGGAGGAATTAGCCATCAATCTTCACCAAGGTGCACTTAATGATGTGTCTTTGCTATTGAGGTATACATATCCTGCCTTTGATTGTTCCTAGTGGTGTGCATAGTGTTAACCTCTATCTATATAACTAGATAGATATGAATAGTTAGATTTAAAAATATATCATCAATAGTTTCACAAAGGTATTGCATAATATGATGGATACTATCCCCATGTATGCAAGTCGAAAGTGTTTGACTATAAATACTATGTTTGGTCTGGTGAATTCTACTAAGTATACCAATGCACTAAGAACAAGTAAATATGGTACTTTATGACCAAAACTGTCATGACATCCTCTATAGTACTATAGGCATACTTTAATATCTAAAGACCAAATGACCTTAGGTAATAAGATGTTATGCTTGAGGCATTGAAAGACTTTTTCAGTATATTATACACATTGATTAGTGTTTCACCAAATCATTCTCGATCTTCAAGCCAAGATAAGAATTATTTTCCCAAGTGTCTTTCATCTTTGGATTCCTTTATAAGTAATTCACATATTTATTGAGTTCTTTAGGAAAAATCCTTATAATGATACAATGCCAAATATAATTGTTTATATGCCCTTCCTCATAAAATTTTTTGGTAAGGCGATTATATCTACATAATTACGGATTAATTTACAAAATACCGTGAACATCTTAGTCAACTTGAATACTCCGTAGTTTTTCTTTAGGGAAAGCAAATACTTTTGGGATTTTCACATAGATTCTTTCTCTAAGTCATGTATAAATAAGCACGTAAAAGAGTTACTAGTCTAAAATGTAATTAAAAGTTATTTTAGGACACCTAAAAGTCTATGTTATAATTTTACCAATGTTTTATCAACTGGATCAATTTTTTAATCTTGTTTAAGCGCGTGGGTGATAAAATATGTGAAAAAGATAAATAGAAACATAACACCGAATGTACGAGGACAAAAACTCACTAACGAACAAAACCTCTAGCCAATACAACAATCTCACAGAAAACTTGTTAAAGACTTACAGAGAGGATTAATGACTTACTCTCTTTCTGTGCTAACTCACACCTCACAGTTTATTACCAATCCTTAGAAAGATAGAGATCTATGTACGTCGATAGAAGTTATCATCATCTCTTATGTCTTAACACACACCAACAATGTTTGATAAGAATTGTTCTTTAAGCTTTTGGAGTTCGCAAGTGTTTGGAATCAAAAAAAGATCCACAAAGATTACAATACACTTGATGGGAGCAAAGCCCTAAAGTGTATGAAACTACGTGATTTTTTTAAAAGTGCTCTTAGTAAAATCTTTGTCTTCTTTGGTATTAATTAACCTCAAGAAAGAGAGGTGATTAAATTCAAAGAAGATAATAAGGGAAAAGACGGATAAGATTTAGATATTAGGTTCTCTCATTTCCATAGGTGTGTTCTTATCTTCTTAGAAAGGAAGAATATGAATAAGACACAAAACTCGCTTGGAATATTTCTCTTGAAGGTTTGATGAGAGGTATTTTGAAATGAATATCAATATTAGTTTTTATAGGAAAAAACACAGAAATTATTCTACCCACTAACAAGGTGAGCTTCAAAGTCACATCTCTTATGCAAAGAATGTGTGAGAGAGTTGTTGTGGGATCTAATGTCCAAGCATTAACCAAAAAGTAACTTTATACACAAAAACTAAGAATATATTTTAAATATTCAAAGATAAGATTCGCCTTTAGGTCTCTTCGCTAGAAAGATCCTAGCAGTGAAGAGAAACTTTACTGGAGTGATCTTGTGGCGGCGCAAGACGCGCTTCTTACCAGGGACTTTTGAAATTCCTTTAAGAGTTCAGCGACCAACGAAGGAATGCTTTGCTGAAATGTGGCCTTTGCTACAGCGAGGCATCAACAAAGCTAGCTTCTAACTTTGCCAAAGTTTTTTTCCAAAGAAAGTTTCCTATCTCACTACCAATGAATATATAAAGCTTTGCTCATTTTTTCTTATTTAGTGATATTTCAAAGGTTTTAAATTAAGCAAAATGAAAGGGGTAAAAACACAAGTTTTACACACACAAAACTTTTTTCCATGTTTTGAAAGTTTTATAAAAACAAGTGATGTGAGTGAAGGGTATTTCCAAAATGTTACCTTTCATCCAAAGTGTGATTAATGAATAATAAGAATGATAAATCGACATGAGGATCTTGAACATTTATGAATCTTTCCGGAAAGGTAAACTAAATAACCAAAGTGTGTTTTGGAAACCAGAATAAGACAACTACGTATGAGGGTACAAATGAGTACGTGAATATTCTTACAATAATAATTTTTAAAACTGCTAAACTTGTTAAATATCTTTGATCACTAGTTGCATGCTTAGTATTAAACAAGATAAAATTTGGTTAAGTTAATTTGTGTCAGAATTTGGTGTGGTTTGATAAAATAGAAAAGAGTTTTTCAAAATAGCAAACTGTTTTGTCTTCATCCTTAACTTAATTCCGCTCAAGCAAAAATTTTTGTTGAAAGTTATATTTTGGGGACCTTCAAATTTGTATCAGAGCAAGTTGCACTATTTTATTGTGTTGGATCACTTTTTTCTTTTGGGTGATTGCTTATTTATCTCTTTTGGTGTGTTTGTGTTTTCTCTCGACGGATTCTCAAAGTTTTAATGAATTAAATCTGTTGAATTTAAAGTTTGCAAAACAAATTGAAGTTTTGGAGGAAGAAAATTCTCGTTTTAAAATATGATTGAATATTTGCAAATGTTTCAAATTCAAAGAGATATGATTTGTGAGATGTTTGGAGCTTTATATAATAATTTTGAATCTTTAAATGTTTTCAAAAAGGATAGTGATGATATAATTCTTATTTTAGAGAGAGAGTTAGAGAATTTGAAAAATTCAAGTGTTTCTGCCAACAATGAAAATAGTTTGATAATTGAATTTAAGGCACGTGCGTCTTAGGGATAAGTTTGCTCATATTGAGGGGGAGCGAGATAACGTTCTAGGGATAATTAAAAATATAAAGAAGGAGTCCTGAAAGTTTGAGGAGTCCAACCGTTTGCTTGAGTCGAAAGTTTTGATGTTGAAAAATAATTTAACTAACTCGAGTAGTTTGAGTAGTGATGGTAGTGGCTTATCTTGTTCTAGGGGTTCGAATGTCAAAGCCAAAACTATAGTGCATTTTAAAGCGTCAACCACAACCTAGGGTGTTAGAAAAGGTCAACTTAAAGGTCTCGTTCCTTGTCATGTTTTCACATGTTTGCATTGTGGTAGGAAAGGTCACCTTAGGCAGTTTTGCTTTGATCTTAGAAAAGACCCTAGGAACTTTAAACATAGTATTTCGTCGATTTTCAAAACCCGTTTTGATAGGTATACACCGGTTTGGGTTAGAAAATTCATTTGGGAGATGCTAAATGCTTCGTTGGTTGATTCTCACATGCATGCACATGATTCGTCACTTGCTATTTCTTATGTATAGTTTCTTGCATGTTTTTTTTTCATACACTAGTCTTTGCATCATGATTATATCTTGCTAGTGTTATGACATGTGTATCATTTTGTATCATATTTTTCATTTATTGCATCTTATTTGAAAAATACAAAAAGATTTTGTTTTTGATAAAAATTTTCAAAAAATACAAAAAGATTTTATTTTTTGAGTTAAAATATTTTGAAAAAGCCAAAAAGATTTCAGCTTTATTTTTGTGCCATTAGTTAACATGTTTGATGTGGCATATTGGTGTTCTTGGACCCCCTTCCTTCCATTATCCATGTGGCTAGGACATTTGGTCATTATTATCGATGCTTAGAATGATCTTAACCATTGTATTATGTGGTTGTTTCGAAGTTGATATGCATTTTGATTCGACTTTGTTTATATGCCATCATTGCACACATGCACGAGTTTATATGGATGTTTGACTACTCTAGCATATTTAAGTTTGGTGAGACGTTCTTATCTCAATTTTTTCATATATGCGTAAGTAGACTTAAGGAGGAGGTGTGCATGTAATAATCGTATACCGCGAGGATTGTAATTCAAATATGATGAGTGTTCACAGGAAAGGGCTGCGAGAGTGTAAAATTGACTCGTCGTGAAAGCCACCGTTTAAAAAAGCTCGACAAAATTAAATGGAAATAAAAAGAATCTTATGACAAAAATGGGCCAAATTAGTTTAAGTTCATTCAAAAGAAAACATGATATATTTGAGGGAGTTTAAACAGAGTACAAATTTAAACAGGTTTGCACAAAGAATCCTAGAGTTGAAAATTCATGTCATGACGCTTTTGTTTATAGAATCGTCAATATTTTGGATTCGTGTGCATGACGTATGTTTAGTTCATTAAGCTCACACTTTAATTGCCACATATGTCTATGATAAAATTTGATAATATATTTCTATCAACTAGAGCTTCTTAATCGTGTCGATGCATTAAAATTGTGATTTATTTATTGTAGTTCACGCCCATACATTCCATGTTCATGTTTGACCACAACGGTACTATGTTAGCATGTTACTCATATTTGTTTGTTTTGAGTTTTCTTAGTTTAGCTACTGTTTTATAGTTTTGAGCCCCTTCCTGACAGTTTTTATGGAATTTTTTTCACTGGAGCAATACTGCTTAATATTCTGGGGAAACTGTGATTGTTTGATTATGTCATTCTAACGACATCAAGTTTCATTCGAGTGATGTTGCTTCTCATTCAAGCGACATCCCTATCTCGTTCGAACGACCAGTTGGACCCGTTTAACTTTTTTGGTCGACCGTTTTTGTTTCACTACCTTATTATTCTGGTTACATATTTTGGTATTGGGTTGCTTCCGGACTATCTATTTATGCAGTATACTTTGATCGGTGATTTATTTTTGCTGCATTGATTAGTTTAATCACACCTGCTTGGATTTGATATATTTTTAGTGTGATTAACTATTTGATAGCTACATATTTAACATTGATTGATCATATTTATCTGGTTGTTTCATGTTTATCTAGCTATTATTCATATTGATTTAATCAACTTGGTATTAGTTTATGCTAGATTTCTTTATCTTTTCACCGGATTGTCTATTCGAGACAAAAAGGGGGAGAGATGTCTGTGATGTAGGGGAAGTTTTGTGAGTTTCATATTTGTATCAAGGGGGAGTTTTTTATTTTAATATTTGTATTCAAAGTGGTATCATGATTATACAAAGTGGTTTTATTCACTCAGATAACAAATTATACAAAGTGGTTTTATATTCACTCACATAATAAATGATTCTCATTTTTAGTTTTCATTTTGATTCATATCATTTATTCCTCCATACTTCACTGGGTATTAGTCTGTTTCATGTGTGTAGGTATGCTTAAATAGATTCAAGATTTCAAGTCTACATCACATTCAAACATTCAGAGACAGTTTCATGCTTGCTAGTCCATCGTTTATAAGTCTTATCCTGTACTGATGATGTAATTTTATGTTTGGGTTTTATGGGATGGGATTTAGATGTCATGCGGCTTGACGGCCAGTCTTAGGCATTTCACTGTTGATTTTGTCCCGGAATAGTCAAGGAGGAGATTTGTAAGGACCAAATTCCCAATTGAGTCCAAGTATAGTTTTGACTTATTCTCGGAACAAAACATGTTTGAGTCATAGGTAGATTTTTATTATTACAATCCACTCAGAAACTATGACGTGTCGAAGATTAATTGAAGACATTACGGAAAAGCTACAAGGAATTAATTATGCCGAAGTTTAATTGGTGCGAATTTCTCGCCTTCAAAGTTTAATTTCATTCTGAGATCACTTAGGTATGAATGCATAATGTTAATGAAACTCGAAATTTTATTTTATAATGATAAGGACGTTATTTTTTAAAAGAAAATGTTTTTATAATGTTTTAAAAGTGTTTTACTTGTTTACACTTCCTTTAGAGCTGATAAGGACGGATTAGAGATTGAGGTGGTTTGGACTCGAACGAGAGCTACTATCGTTAGAACGACGTAGTATCTCGCTCGAACGAAAAGCCACCGCCTTAAAATAATTATAAATAGGCATGTTCCAGTTTTCTCGAAGTGCGTGCAGTATAAAAAATAGTTTACCATTCAGAGAGGTTTTTGCACAAAGTTTTCTAAGTGTTTTCACTATAAAACATCCGTAGAGTTCTACAAAGATTTGAGTTATCATTACCATGTGTTTATATGATCTTTGTTGCACCAAGTTGGGTTTTGTTCAACACTTGAACATTGCAGGGTTTGCGGGGGAGAAGCGATGAAGGTTACTTTCGTGTTCAGCATCGTAGATGACACAAGACCGTATCGATGGATACCGAGGCATTCATGGAGGTGACTGTTGTGGACGAGTATCGCGGAAGAAGGTTACTTTTCTCATGGGCATTACTTTCCGCATGGGCATTGTGAAGATTGGTAGAAGATTAGAGGAGTGTCAAGTCTCATGGGTGAATCGAGTCGTTGTATAAGACTACCGTCTGACTTTGTAATACCATTGTCATAGTGATTGTTCGGCCTGGGTCGTTCGAAATTTTTTCCTGATTGGGTTTTTTCTTGTATATCGGTGTTGTGAGTATTGCTTTACTTTTTCTTACTTACTTTAATCACTAGTTGCCTGCTTAGGGTTAAACAAGATAAATTTTGGTTAAGTTAATTTGTGTCACAATTTGGTGTGCTTTGATAAAATTGAAAAGAGTTTTTCAAAATAGCAAATTGGTTTATATTCATCCTTAACTGAACTCCTTTCAAGCAAAAGTTTTTGTCAAAGTTTATATTTTGGGGTACTTTAATAAATTATGGAGTTGAATTATTTTTGGAGTTAGCATGGTGATGGATATAAATTGCATTGATGGCTATTATTTATTGGGATCAATTTAAATATTATCTTGTGGAATGAATATTTAATATGTCTCATATCTATCACATGCTAAGAATGGTATTTAATTAAGTGACGCCGGCATAGTTTTGGTGGCCGCCAACGCCGAATTATGCGGGGTGTTACAGATGGTATCAGATCATGGTCTTACGTCTCGTAGGTTATGAGTCCATTTAGCTTTTGCGTTGCCGATCTTCAATCCCCTTTGTTGATTTGTAATCCTTAAGGCATTGGAAGTAGGATACGTGTTAGATGTGTTTCTTGGAGATAGGGAGTTTTGTGATAATGACTGTTGATGTAAAAAATTAGATTATCTCTAATTCATCAATCACAGATAAAAATAAATAAGACAAAAGATTTTTAAAGTGGTTCAGCCTTGTAAGAATGGCCTACGTCCACTGTGTTTGTTATTGATGACTGTTTGCAGAATTCTCGATAATGGATTTACCAAGAAATTTCGAGTCCCCTGCTAATGAGGAGGTTACAATGTATTTATAGCCTTGAGGCTGTACAAATGAAAGGACAATGCGTTTTTATCTATTGGACATGTACATCTGTATCATAATAATGAGCATTTAATGCGCAGTCATCTCTTTGATTCCCTGATTTAAGTGTTACGTATGCTAAGTAGCTCGGACCGCTTAGGCTGCTCGGACTGACTAAGTTGCTCGCACCGCTTAAGTTGATCGGGGACGAGCAAGTGTTGCTTGGACCGCCTAAGTAGCTCGACACGCTCGAGCTGCTCGGGGCACCTGAGTTCCTCGTGGATTCTTAGTTACTCGGTGGTCTTCAATATTTGTCATGTTGGCTGGCACGTGTTTTCAGGTGATTGATCCATGTCAGCAGACTAAATTTGGTATCAACAGAATCCCTCAATGTTTCGTAATTTGATGTTGAAGAAAAGTATGGAACATTCTGTTGTTTAGATTTTCGGTTTGTATGGTTTTTAGGAGAGCATTCGTTGCATATAACTCCTTTTAAAATACACAGTATCAGACCTTATAAATATTTTGAATTTCCATAATCGCTTCATTTTTTGTGCCCCTTTCTTCTTTTTAGTCGCTGAATACGTAAATGTCCGTCTTGGTAATCATTGCTTTTTCTATTCCTGAGGTAAAGTATTTAAACGCGACAGAAATCCTATCTTCTTTCAATTTTCAAATTTGTGTCTCTGAAGTTTTCATTTTCTCTCTATCTTGTGCGTTCGTCTCTTACCTTATTCATTGTCAACTGATTCACTCTTCCCCTGTAAGATCTTCTTCCTTCTCTTTTATTATCCTTTGATCATCATGGTTTATGTTTTTGAATCGCTTGATAAATTTCGTTCTGAATTTTCAATTCCTTCATGGGTCATTTTGGAGGAACTTTCTGAACCTTCTGACTATTTCTCTTTGGTTGAGGGACATTGGTTCCCCAATCTTTTTGTGGCCGAATGTGGCTTTTCTTTTCCTCCAAATCCTTTCTGTTTGGAGTTCTGTCAATGTTTTGACGTTGTTCCTGCAAAAATAGCACCGAATACCTGGAGAATAGTTAATGGAGTCCATAGATTAAATGAAATTCATGGAACCCGTTTAGGAATTCCAAAAATTATGTTTTGTTACAGATGGGTTATCAGCGATAGTACTTTTTATTTAAAAACTAGGTTTATGAATAGGGCTTTAGTTGTCAATCTACCAGATGTCAATAGGGATTACTTTGAGCATGGGGTTGTTATGAAAAATTGACAACATGCTCCATTAAATGGAGATGATGTATATCAGGGTCCCAGGTGTCCCCCTTATGGCAATGGAATAGGTTTTTTTTGAATTATTGTCTTCTTGATGTTTGATAAAATGTATCACTGACATTTTATTTTTACTATTTGCAGTTGATAGTAAAAGAAAATCTCCCAAAGAAACTGACGTAAATTTAAAGCATTTGAAACTTATCTGGAGTTTTCACCAATCTGTGGCCGAGGAGCACATTAGGTCTACCTCTTATTTGTTGCAGTACAAGAGCTACACTTTATCTTTTACAGCTCGTCCAGTGGTGGTTAGTCTTGACCCAATGCCACCTGCTGAGACTAGTGTGGAAGGCTCTTCTTCAAAATCAAATATTCCTATTGGCGTCATAATGAAGAAAAGAAAGGTTCCTGCCTTCTTTGATAAGTCTGCCTCTACTGTTGGAGAGGTAAAGAAAAATAAGCATAATGTCCCAAAAGAAGGGATGAGGATTATTAATGCACCCCCTCCTGCTGCTACTAAGAAGGTTGTTGAGAAGCCACTAGTGGCCCCGAGCGAGGTTGTTGTTGTTTCTCCTCCAGGCGAGGTTATTGTTATATCACCAACCAAGACAACATCCTTGGTTGAGAATGTTCATGCTCCTATGAGGAGGTTAAAGAAAAGTTCTCTTGAGATACCAATAGAAGCTATCTCTCAGTCTTTAAATGTTGAAGGTGGTATTCCCACTTTTGTTCCTCCGAGCTCTGCTATGAGCTCGGTAAAGTCTTGGATTATCCCAGAGGTCCAAGGTATTGAAGACTCTCTTTCTCGATACAGGGTCACTACCTTGGCTGCTCAGCATATTGCTTCAGTAAGTATTACTAGTCTAAGTTTTCACTTTTCAATGCTATATCCATGTACTGACTCAAAGTTATTTCTTTTTTCAGCTGGTCACATGTTTCAACACTATTCTGAAGAAGGATGAGGCTATCAAGGCTTCAATCTCCTCAGGAGGTGTTGAGGAGGCTTTTACTGGATTAACCCAGTCTTTAAAAGACTCTCATATGAAGTATGAGTAAAATAAAATTACTTGGGAGAAGCAGGTTAAGTCTGTCGAGCAAGAGAGAGATCGAGCTGTGGAAGCCTCCAAAGAATTGGAGAATAAATTAAAAGAATTTGAGAAAAATAATAAAGAGCTTGAGGAGAAGCTCAAGAATGCTGAAGAGCTTGAGAATAAGCTCAAAGTTGCTGAAGAGGAGATTAATAAACTTCATGATATTTATCGTTAGAAGAAGGAGGTGGAAGGGAAATTGAAAGTTGTTGAGAAACTTCTTATTGAGAGGACTTCCTCAGAGAAGGTTAAAAGAAAGAAAGTTGTTAAAAAATCATTCAGTGTAGGTTGGGATAAGGGATGGAATAAGTGTTTGGCTGCCATGTCATCACAAATGGAATACGCCAGCCTTAAATACTTTAGGGACGGATGGGTGGCAGCTCTACAAGAGCTGAAGGTTGCTGAAGATTCTGACTTATTTCAGCAACACACTCATGGCCCTCCTCCATCTTTTGGAGAAGAAGAAGAGGACGAAGCTGCCTCTGAAGAATCTTCCATGATAATCGGAGATCAGGCCCTTTCTGTTCCAGCTGTTCAATCGTGCTCTGAGCAACCCCAACCAGCAAACATTTCTGTCGAGCAGCTTTCCTTGCCCTCCGAGAAACCAACCTCTTCGTCCAAGCCTCTCGAGGAAGTTTTAGGAGACAAAGAAAATGTGTAGAGTAGTTTGGGTGTTTGTTTTGTTATTTCTGAATGTAATCTCAGACTTTGTACTTTCCCTTATGATGAAATAAAAATTCAAACTTTTATTTGTTCATCTTGACCTTTTCTTCTACTCGCTATGACTGCAATTCTTATTAATTCTTTCTGTCTTTTCTCTTTGCTAGTTTATGGACAGGATGGAGCTTTTGTCAGTTCATGATACTGAACTGATGAAAAAATGCAATGACTATTTCAAGGCTGGCCATACAGACCTAAACGAGGCTCTAATCGTTGACATCCTTGGTCCAAATACTTCTGAACGAGCAGTCGATGCTTATCGATATCTGAAATACCTACTTGACCGAGTTGTTGCCAATAATGTGGCATATCATGAGATGATTAAGGATATCCAAGGAATTATAGGGGAACTCCAGCTGCATTTTAAAGAGTCTTCCACACTTTTGCACCAGGGGTACGAGAAGAAATATCAGCAACTCAGTGATGAAAAAGGATATGATAAATTCATCTCTGTCTACAAGAAGAAAGAGAGCATTTTAAAGCTTGAAGATCATAGGTAGATCGCCAAGCTACTGGAATAAGAGAACATTGCCTTGCAAGAGGAAGTAAAACAACTCAAGTCTGCTGCCTCTTCCTCGGGAGCCTTAGTTCCTGTCAACGATGAAGGTTTCTCCTTCTTGGAGGTCAAAAATGCCAACATAAGAGATGAGTTGGAAACTTTAAAAAGGGTTGGACCTTCCACCTCTGCTCCCAGACGAGCAAGATCTTCTCGAGTATGAGCAAGGGCTGCTCGGGTTACTATTGAAGAGGCAAGAACTCAAGCATCTTTGGAAAATCAGGAAGTTCAGTTGGTAGCGAAGAATAAAGCTTTAGCAGAGATGTCCAAGAAGATTATGAACCTCAGCGAGCAACTTACTACTCAGCGTTCTGCCTTGGAGAATAAGGAAAATTTAGTGAAGAATCTCCATAATCAACTGGAGAGGTTGACCTATCGATTCCACAAATATCCCAGAGAGTTTTGGATGGCTAGATATAATGAAGCCCTTTATCATCTCGATAATGGGATCCAACAGTCAAATAACGAGGGTTACAAGCAAGGATGGCTGAGTGCAGTGGGGGTATTGAAGTTGGAGCAAGGCCACTATCTATTGGATTATTATGACCCCGAATTGCTCGAGTTGCCCATGCCACCTTTTAAACTTGATATGAGCTGGATTCCTGTTCGGGCAATTCCTCAGTGCTTAATCTCCAAGTATCTCGGCGACTACAGTCTTCATTCTAATTTCGAGATATCTCGCTCGGAGCACTTGCTTGATCGTCCATCAGTGATGAATGTTCGAATGCTTCGAGATGTAAATTTCATAAACTCTCCTTATGCCTTAGACGATCCTCCTGCTGGAGTAGAACCTGTTTCAAAGGCAGAGGGAAAGAAACCCATAGAATAGGATTTTTATGTAATAACTTGTACTTTTCACAGCATATGTAATACTACTCAGTATGAATGAATTTTTTTGTCTTTTATCATTTCATTTTCTTCTAAGTAATTTGTAGAATGTCTTTGCTTGTTGGTTGGTAAATATATATATGTATATGACATACTTATCTCATTGTAGTGATTTATCAATCTTTAATTCTAAGCAATAAAATAACTTACGTTCCACCGTATTGCTTAGTTTAAACAAACAGCCGGAGTTGATTGAAATTGGCTTACCGATCAACCGGAGTTAGTGGATATGTATTCCCAACCAACCGGAGTTGGTGGATTTTTATTCCCGACCAACCGGAGTTGGTGGATTTTTATTCCCGACCAACCGGAGTTGGTGGATTTTTGTTCCTGACCAATCGGAGTTGGTGGATTTTTATTCCCGACCAACCGGAGTTGATGGATTTGATGCATGATTATTCTGAACTTGATGCATAGTGTGTAGCACTAATACTCCAAAAAATTTCAACGAAAAGAGAGAATAGGGTAAAACATCCAAAACTTTATTCATACTGAAGAAAGCTGCATTACATATGGATTTTAACTACTGATAATATTTGCGCAGATGCTCTGCGTTCCATGCATTCTTAAACTCTTCTCCTTCTAAGGTTTCAATCCTATATGTCCCTGGTCGAACAACTTCTGTTACTCTGTAGGGTCCATGCCAGTTAGCTTTCAGTTTGTTGTGCTATTGAATTACTTTTTTCAGCACATATTCTCCTTCCTTTAAATCACACTTCTTTACCCTCTTGTTCTAAAACAGAGTTGTTCGTTGTTGGTATACTGCATTCCTAATTGATGCTTCTTCTCTAACTTCCTCAAGCATATCCAGATCTAATCTTCTCATCAAATCACTGATAGGAGAATTAAAATTTAGTATTTTGTGCGTGGGCAAACCCAATTCAGCTGGTATGATGGCTTCACTTCCAAATGCCAGCATGTATGGAGATTCTTCTGTTGCAGATCGTGGTGTTGTACGATAAGCCCAGAGCACAGAATGTAGCTCTCCAATTTGCCTTTGCATCGTCCAGTCATTTTTTCAAACCATTCAGCATCGTTCTGTTCATTACCTCAGTTTGTCCATTACTCTAGGGATGGCCTGGTGCAGAATGGGTTTTTAAAATGTTGGACTGATGAAAATATACAGCAAAATCCTCATTGTCGAACTGAGTTCCATGATCTGTGATGAATGCATGGGGAAGACCATATCTACAAATGATATTCTTCTAGATAAATTGATACACCTTATTATAAGTCATATCAATAAGAGGCTCAACTTCCACCCATTTAGTAAAATAATCCACAGCGACAACGAGGTACTTGAACCTTCCTCTGGTCGTTGGGAGTGGCCCAACCAAGTCTATCCCCCACATGGCAAATGGCCAAGGGATGTTATGGGCGTCAACAATGCCTGGGGAGTTCTTTTCGGATAGAAGAGAAGCGTTGACATTTCTCACATTTCTTGGCATAGGCTATACAATCAGTCCTCATCGTCGGCCCATAATATCCCTGCGTCATTATTCTTTGCAAAAGCGTCCGACCTGCTACATGGGCTCCACAGAACCCTTCATGGACCTCTTCAATCAAATCTTTCACCTCGGAGGGATTCACACATCTTTGCAAACCTGCTATAATTCCTCGTCTATATAAAATTCCATTAGTCAATACATAACGAGCAACTTTAAACTTCAGTTTCTTGGCTGCGAGTTTATCAGTTGGCAAAAGCCCCCTCCTCAATATAGGCCCTGATGGGGTCCATCCAAGATGGTCCTAAATCAAGGTCAATGAAGTTCATCGTCAGATCTTTGTCAATGCTCCGATTAGCCAAGATTTCTATTGGGATTGTTCTTCGTAGCTACGTGCGTGTGGCTGAGGCTAACCGAGCTAAGGCATCTGCTCTTGCATTCTCTAATCTTAGTATTCTAATCAATTGTACTTCACTAAAGCTTGATACAATCTCCATTGCTTTCTCATGATATTGGATCATTAATTCTCCTTTTGCTGCATACACTCCCAACATTTGGTTTACAAATAACTGTGAGTCACTGAATGCAACGACTTGCTCTGCTTTTATAGTTTTGGCTAGACTGAGACCCACGATCATAGCTTCATATTCAGCTTCATCATTAGAAGCCTTAAATAGAAATCGCAAAGCATACTCCACATCGATCTCATCGGGGCTATTCAAAATAACTCCTGCCCCACTGCCTGTAGTGAAAGAAGAGCCATCTACATATAAATACCATATAGGAACTTCCGCATCAAATTTTTGATCGTACAGAGTTCCTCGGTGGAATATTTGTTGCTTTTTTATGTCTTTCTCTAGCACTTCTTGCTGCTCGTCGACCATCTTCTCTTGCTTGTCTACCGACTTAAATCTGTCGGGGTTTAAATTTAATGATCCTGTAACATCCACAGGCTAGTCGGTATTTAATTTCTGCTCTTCGAGAGTATCAGGATAAGTGAACTCTGCGATAAAATCTGCCACTGCCTGCCCTTTGAACGACGATCTAGGCTCATAAATTATATCATATTCGCCTAATTCTACTGCCCAATACATCAATCGTCCTGATTTCTTTGGTTTGTGCAGAGTTTGCTGTGACACCCCGCCTAATTAAATACCGGGCGATCACTCCTTTATTAAATTAACATCAAGGTGAACAGTTGGTTCATTCTTAGCATCACTGTCGTAAAAATACTTTTCCAATTTAAACACCCTAAATAATTAAGCTAAGTGTCAAAACCATTTAAAACCTTATTCTCATTTTATTAAATTCAGTTATAAAACCTTTAACCATTTACATTTTTAAGAGTCACACATTAGGAATGAGAATTGAAATGAACATTCAAGAATTTAACCATCAATAAATAGTCCCAACATTTAAATACTAAAGGAAAACTTCCTAACAGTAATAAATCCCGAAATAAAGGTACTGAAAGTAAAAATTACAATCTCTGACAATATCAACTAAATAATGGAAAAGGGCGACACATGCCCCTGCTGGATAAATCTGAACTAGAAGTAGATTCAACAATGAGGTCGTCTAAGCAATGGCCTGCAACTCCCACAAAAGCTACAGCGCGTTCCATCCAAAGAATCCTAAGCAAGACACCCCTGTACAAATACATACACAAACAATATTGAGGCAAAGCATAGTATCCAAGTCCAAGAGGTCATTACATACCCTCACGTCTCTTAGGACCGTCCGACTATCGATCCGATAGTCCGTACCTAGGATTACTATCTTCTAGGGTACGAGTCAATATCCCCCATAAGGCAACACATGATAAGATCATCCCGGCGCGGTAACCTCCGGGATAGCAAGTAGCGCGGGCATGATTTTCACAAGTATATAATATATGCATACACAATCATATAAATATACTACTTTTATCATATCAATTTAGGTTTATCCCATAACCCATATTCACAACATTTATCCTTATTTTCCCATTATTAGTCATCACGTATAATGGTTCATTTCTCACTTTAATTCGAAGGGTTTCTCCAACTTACTATGTAGCCCTCATGGACTCTATCCTTCCAAAGGTACAATTCAGTAGGTATTCATTTATGTTCCAACGTAACCCTCTTACGTGTCTCTCCCCTTTAACATATACTTACATTGTCCCTCATGTAAGATATCCCAAAAATATAGATTTCGCCTTACATTAAAGGATTTTAAATTTTATTTTCAAAGATGAGAATTTCAAATGGTTTCGAAATCGGAATTAAAATGGAGTTTTAATTGAATTTTTTTATTATTTAGAAGAGTCCTCAAAATATAAAACTCTCTAAGAGTCCTCAAAATATAAAACTCTCTAAGAGTCCTCAAAACATAAAACTCTCTAATAAAAATAATATTTTTTGAAATCCGACCGTTCGATCAAGCTGAATTTTTGTCAGCAGTCCTGTCTCGCCGTTCGCTACAACTTACTAAAATTTCGAGCGATTCCAATGGTCCGATCATCCGGAATAAAATTTTAGTTTTTGTATCTAATTATAACTCTTTTCTTAATCAAACTCTTAATCCTTTACATGACAAAGGGTTTTCAGAATATCATTTAAGTCATCACTACATGCAATTTCCTATCTCAAATTGGGTTTTTCTTCCATACAATTCATCCTAATAATTCCTAAACCAATATGAAAGATGCATCAACAAAATAAGCAAGATAAACACTTGCCTGGAATTTTTAGAAATCTGGTTTGGTGCCAAAATTGGTGTGGTTGCGTTCCCCGTCTCGCGATCTACGCGTTGGTGGTGACGGCGGTGCAATCGGAGGTGTTCTTGGCCTAGAACTCCTTGGAGAGCTTCTCCTCTTCCTCTCCAATGGCCGTTATTAGTCTTTGGTTGTTCTAACCCTAGAAGACAACCTAGATATCTTATATAACCCTTTTAATTTTCGTAGGTTTAATTACCCATAATTGCGAAATGTCCAAAACGCCCTCCCTGGGTACTAATTGGGCCTAAAAACGCCCCGAGACCCAAACTAAACCCCCGGGTACACTTTTATGACTATCTCGACCCTTTCGAACACGTTAGCACACTCAAAACGACCAAACGAACAACTTATAAAATATCCACTTATTAATCAACATTTAGTCCCGACACGACACAGGCGCATCCCGACTTAAATTTCCATAATTGTCATTTTATTCACACGTGACAATATTATAACAATAAATCTCATATATTACTATACTCATCCAGTAATATTCAACAGATAACAAATTTCCAATAATTACTAACTCTCGTCACGCTAGTAAATATTTAAAGCAACATTCCGAATTAAAATTAAATTAATTTATCTCAATTAAATTTAATAAATCCCATAATTTAAAAGCTATAAAAATACGGAGTATTACATACTTCCCCCCTAATAACTGAATTTCATCCCGAAATTCGGAAAATAAGGCCTATCAGGTAGCACAATTCTGGATATCCTTTTCCGTACACAAACTAACTACACATTACTGCGCTCAATCACTATAGCCCTTTCTTCACAGTAACATTGTTTTGCATTCTCTTTGGAGACACTTCACATTGTGCTCCCAACCGAAAACATTCGCATAGGTCACGCCTATACGTTATACATTTCATTATCTCACTATCATTAGGTGGCCGCACCTCACTACATGACAAATACTCGGATTTATTCATATACAAAACTCCCATTCTGAGAAAATATTACGAACATTTGATCACTCTTGCTCGTCTAAAACATTCGTGGAATTCTACCATAGTTATCGGATATTTTCTCGACCGATCCAAAAATTTTGATTATCTACTCTCCTCTAAACATACGGAAGGAGAATAGTCGAGGTTCTTCCATAACAAAACCTTAATAAGTAACTCATACGCGACAAACAGGTACGAGTGCTTCTACAGAGCATTCTTGAAATCATCGTACCAAGATTCCAAAATCTCCTTCACGTGGCTCCACTAATCTTTAATCACCATGCGCTTATTCCCTGGCTAAGGGTGATACATCCTACTTGAAACGAAATCTTATCTCCGCTGGTTCCTAAAATCCCATATCAAAGGTGGGATTCACCAATCTCATCCCGATTCAGAAATTTATACTGCGCCGGACCATGCACTGGCGCGATCCTTCCTTTCAAAGGAAGTCTGGGGCATACTAGTTAATATTGTAAGCCAGCCCAAAGGAATATCAATCACTTCCTTCTCGGCGACTTAATTCACATGTTCGGGATAAACCCTTGATCTTGTTTTAAGAATGGCAACCCATCCAAGAACTTTACCGACTTTACCAACCTCTTCCAATTTCAGGAATTTTCGATAAACACAAAATTATTTGGTTGATTCTCCTCTTTCAACTAAACCTTACCTATGGGCAGTGCATGTAGAGACTACTCACTCCGTCTCGCTAAACATCGATTCTTCCCTTGAAATGTCTCACATTAAGTGACACGTAATACTCCCCTTCCTTCCTTGTAGTATGCCGAAAGTTCCACCCGTGCTCTTCTCTCCACGAAGCGGACTTCTGGATCTCTTATACTATACTAACATCTTTAATATATATATGTGTGAGTCGCTCTCACACTTGACTAATAAAAACTCCGCTCCGGGTGTGCTTCATAACAATTAAATTCTACTATATTCAAGGAATACCAATTCTTGAATGGCTTCCCACAGCCTTCCAATCAAGTTAGGGCGTGCTATTCTAATTGCACACTTATGTATGGATTATCGCCCCTCATGTGACGTTTAATCCATTCTATCACTTCCACTTCGTTATACTAGTCCCACAAACATATATTTCACACGTCTATTACCACATCCTTTCGACTCGGACTATTTTAACTGTAGTTAATCAAGATGCCCACATTTTTGCAACACTCCGACTGCCCTGGGAGAGCGAACGGCGTGCCACTCATCTGTAGGACTAACTAATTCAACGGAATAGAAGGAATAGGGAATTCAAATTCCATGACAATAAAAGAGGAATAATAATTCTCAACCTTCCTCAGATAAGTACAACAATTTTCCCAAATAGGTACAACAAATTTCCCAAATAGGTACAACAACTAAAATAAATCACTAACGCTCTATTCATCAAGATAATTACAGGTCATCTCTTTTGTATAATATAAAGTTCTTTCCAGATAATCCATGCTAAAAATCATTCCAACTCTTTATTCACCTTGTGTTCTGTACGCAGTTATGACATTTGGGTACTCTCAATCACCCTAGAAATCAAAATTCTTAAATTCTCCTTATCATCGTTCCACCCCTCAACTCGTGGGGATAACTTTCAATGCTTTCCTACCACAAAAATCCGGCTCCAATGACCTTAAAACAAAATTCAACTTCCAACTTACATACATAATTACTTGATCCCATTTCGACCAGGGTACCGAACTCATGGAATAGTGACCAAACGTCTCCCTATTTCCAACCTTACGCTAAGTTTCATGTGTGGGATGTCTCGCAAAGCGAAATCCAAATAAGGAAACCCCTCGATACACTATTACCTAGCATTGTCGGTTATCGAAATCCGTTAGGTCCTCCGTCCATAGTATATACCCCTTTATTCCGTCCCTTGACAGAAAAGTTACAATTTCTCCTGTAATTATGCTTAACAAAGAACGTTTCACCAATTTCACTATCGTCCCGTATTGGTTGATAGTAATTACATTCTATAAACCTCGGATACATACGATCGAAATTCTCGAAATTCCTTTCCCTAATAATAGGGGTATAAATATTTACTCCCACATCTATAAAGGATAAATATAACAATGCACTCTTCCTATCACTAAGTCCGGAGTTCTAAACATACTACTGAGTCAAATATTTTCGCCCAACGGTAAATCCCGATACATACAGAATTATACTGACAAAGTCTATACATTCTTTGGCATCGAATATCTAGAGCCCACTATCTCCTCCGAAGTCTCTAGGATAGATAATATAAGTGAGAGTCCAACCTTCTCACAGGTAAAGCCTCGCCAAAACAAACATAAAACATGTTGCACTAATGCAACCACTCCGATAGTCTTGCAATAAATGCCCACTATCGTATAACCATTTCTATAATGTTTTAACAAAGATAATATCATACTCGTGTATCGCATCACTACAACGAGTAATCTCAAAAAAATACGTGACACTGTTAATATACTCATTCATCCTCCGTGGATAGCACTAAAGAAAAATCCCGCTACACTAGGGAAAAATATTCACATTTTAATAACTTTTAAAATGATATGCATTAAGTTCGTCTCACATGCTAATCTAGCAAGGAATAAAATATAGTGACTCACTCGTGTCACATAAACACGCCTCATCCTCTGAGGATACAACTTACAGTTCTACCTTGTCAATCGTCTTGACTGCGCAAATGGTTTCCGGACATAACACGTCTACTCAAACCAAACAAAATTACTTTAATCGTTGCCTTTTACTAGGCACCGTATTCTTGTCCTTATACTCACTTTGGAACATATTATCGCGAGCGATCTCACTCCGCACAAAATAGCTCAACACATAATCCACTTATCACCTGTCCTACTAACCAGGTTAGGATTGTCCTTCTCTCGGACTTTAGTAAACTCGATTCCTGTTAACCATCCCGGTTGTTCCTTTAACTTTTTAGGTCATAAAGATCATGTTACTATCTATAATAGCACTTACTGAATTTACCATCACTTGGTAAGAATTCCATTATCCGAATCATTTAAATGGGTCCCCTGATGTATATCCACATATCTTTTTGGTGCTATATCACCACCGTTGTATTCAGTCTTATTCTCGACTAAATTCTTCGATTTCTTTAAGCTTCCCACACAAGGAGCATTATCATCTTTATTGACAAAATACAACATTGTCAACCTCTGAATCATCCGTCCATCAGAATTTCCTCCTCGAGTATTATCAATTATTATTACGAGTTGGTCTCCCACTTTGAGTCGTTTCCTCCACTCGTATCTACATCTTTCAATACAAAATTCGCTAATGATTAGGGTTCATATCCACAATCGGACTTCTGTCATGCCCTCCCACGATGAGTTCAGAACCACGTTTGCTTCTCACCCTGAACAGTTGAGGAAGGAACATACGATCAACACTGTACCTAAGGTTCTCCTATAGGCATAGCATTCCACTTCTAAAATTGGTGGTTGACTCCAACCATTATAATTTCGTCCCGAAAGCCAAGAAAATTTTCTCTAAATTTTCACTTTAAGTTTGCCACACTTCGTCATATATCTAAGCCTTTGGGTATATTACCTCCTTTGGTATTGACACATACAATTTTCGCATTTCTAAAATTTCCCATTGACAGTTTGTACACGTTTTTTTTTTGTAATACGTTGGGTAAGTTTACCCTCGTACCTCATTTGACTATAACAGCATTTGGAAATCACTGTTGCGCCTTAGTCGCCTTTCTAGTCTTGGCTTCTCGTGCTATAATGAAGGTGACCTCGACTACGGTCATCATCCTCGGATATATTTTATAATCTCAACTGAACCCTGCCTCCTGATGTACGCTTAACGGTCCTCTTCTGACATCCGTCATCGCTCGGCACGCGCACACATCCGAACGAAATTAGTATTCACTAATGTATACACATTATAATAGGAGAACGAAATCTCGTCAAAGAAATCGACAATCCTAAACATAGGGCTCTATAACAAAAAAAGCAACGCTGAAAGCATAATAAGCCGTACAGATCCTAAGGACACTAGAACCTGATGCTCTGATACCACCTGTGACACCCCGCCTAATTAAATACCGGGCGATCACTTCTTTATTAAATTAACATCAAGGTGAACAGTTGGTTCATTCTTAGCATCACTGTCGTAAAAATACTTTTCCAATTTAAACACCCTAAATAATTAAGCTAAGTGTCAAAACCATTTAAAACCTTATTCTCATTTTATTAAATTCAGTTATAAAACCTTTAACCGTTTACATTTTTAAGAGTCACACATTAGGAATGAGAATAGAAATGAACATTCAAGAATTTAACCATCAATAAATAGTCCCAACATTTAAATACTAAAGGAAAACTTCCTGACAGTAATAAATACCGAAATAAAGGTACTGAAAGTAAAAATTATAATCTCTGACAATATCAACTAAATAATGGAAAAGGGCGACACATGCCCCTGCTGGATAAAGCTGAACTAGAAGTAGAGTCAACAATGAGGTCGTCTAAGCAATGGCCTGCAACTCCCACAAAAGCTACAGCGCGTTCCATCCAAAGAATCCTAAGCAAGACACCCCTGTGGCTGGGCACCTGTAATACATATATATATATAGACACAAGAGAGAAGAAGTAACAGCAAACGGGTCAGAGCCCGAATGTAGAACCATTTTAAAAATAGTTTAGCAAGTATTTAAATTGATTACAGGCCAATTCAACAACATATTAGTGCGACACTCTCTTGAGAAATTCTCACCTCTCTTCTAATGTGCACACCTATCGCACTAACCTTCCCAATGGTCTATCTCGTCATATACCACACTATCTTTCCCCAATGATTTAACTTATCTTAGGTTATTCGTAGGATTTACAACTGAACAACACAAGTATTTAAAACGTAAGATTTCAATATATAACCAAAGTTCTCCCTTTTAACTTTATTAATCACTAAAGTTTTCCAGTGTCATATTATACTTTCTCAACACAAGTATTTATAATTTGAGTCATCAACCATGTCCTACATATCAACTCACAGTAGGCAGTTCCATATTTCAGAATTTCATATATATATTAACTACTCGTATAATATATATATATATCATAACGGAACCCCATATAAAAACTATGGTGCGGGCCTACTCTGCTATCCAATCCCCGTATCAATCACACTAAAGGGAATACAAGCTCGGAATCACTCTCGAACTGTACAAATACATACACAAACAATATTGAGGCAAAGCATAGTATTCAAGTCCAAGAGGTCATTACATACCCTCACGTCTCTTAGGACCGTCCGACTATCGATCCGATAGTCCGTACCTAGGATTACTATCTTCTAGGGTACGAGTCAATATCCCCCATAAGGCAACACATGATAAGATCATCCCAGCGCGGTAACCTCCGGGATAGCAAGTAGCGCGGGCATGATTTTCACAAGTATATAATATATGCATACACAATCATATAAATATACTAATTTTATCATATCAATCTAGGTTTATCCCATAACCCATATTCACAACATTTATCAATATTTTCCCATTATTAGTCATCACGTATAATGGTTCATTTCTCACTTTAATTCGAAGGGTTTCTCCAACTTACTACGTAGCCCTCATGGACTCTATCCTTCCAAAGGTACAATTCAGTAGGTATTCATTTATGTTCCAACGTAACCCTCTTACGTGTCTCTCCCCTTTAACATATACTTACATTGTCCCTCATGTAAGATATCCCAAAAATATAGATTTCGCCTTACATTAAAGGATTTTAAATTTTATTTTCAAAGATGAGAATTTCAAATGGTTTCGAAATCGGAATTAAAATGGAGTTTTAATTGAATTTTTTTATTATTTAGAAGAGTCCTCAAAATATAAAACTCTCTAAGAGTCCTCAAAATATAAAACTCTCTAAGAGTCCTCAAAACATAAAACTCTCTAGTAAAAATAATATTTTTAGAAATCCGACCGTTCGATCAAGCTGAAATTTTGTCAGCAGTCCTGTCTCGCCGTTCGCTACAACATATTAAAATTTCAACCAATTTTAGTGGTCCGATCATCCGGAATAAAATTTTTAGTGTTTGTATCTAATTAGAACTCTTTTCTTAATCAAACTCTTAATCCTTTACATGACAAAGGATTTTCAGAATATCATTTAAGTCATCACTACATGCAATTTCCTATCTCAAATTGGGTTTTTCTTCCATACAATTCATCCTAATCATTCCTAAATCAATATGAAAGATGCATCAACGAAATAAGCAAGATAAACACTTGCCTGGAATTTTCAGAAATCTGGTTTGGTGCCGAAATTGGTGTGGTTGCGTTCCCCGTCTCGCGATCTACGCGTTGGTGGTGACGGCGGTGCAATCGGAGGTGTTCTTGGCCTAGAACTCCTTGGAGAGCTTCTCCTCTTCCTCTCCAATGGCCGTCATTTGTCTTTGGTTGTTCTAATCCTAGAAGAAAACCTAGATATCTTATATAACCCTTTTAGTTTTCGTAGGTTTAATTACCCATAATTGCGAAATGTCAAAACGCCCTCCCGGGGTACTAATTGGGCCTAAAAACGCCCCGAGACCCAAACTAAACCCCCGGGTACACTTTTCTGACTATCTCGACCCTTCCGGACACGTTGGCGCACTTAAAGCGACCAAACGAACAACTTATAAAATATTCACTTATTAATCAACATTTAGTCCCGACACGACACCGGCGCGTCCCGACTTAAATTTCCATAATTGTCATTTTATTCACACGTGACAATATTATAACAATAAATCTCATATATTACTATACTCATCCAGTAATATTCAACAGATAACAAATTTCCAATAATTACTAACTCTCGTTACGCTACTAAATATTTAAAGCAACATTCCGGATTAAAATTAAATTAATTTATCTCAATTAAATTTAATAAATCCCATAATTTAAAAGTTATAAAAATACGGGGTATTACACTTGCCTTAACGACATGTCTGTATACACAACTATAGTATGAGATTGGAAATATGGCCTCATCCTTTTGCTTGCTTCGATCAATGCCAGTGCTAATTTTTCCAGCCTTGGATATCTGATCTCTGCTCCTCGGAATGCCTTGCTAGTGTAATAGATTGGTTTTGCACTCCATCTTCCACTCTTATCAACGCCGAGCTCACTGCCTTTTCTGAAACAGCCAGGTACAAGTATAGTGTCTCTCCCATCACTGGTCAGGATAATAATGGAGGTGCTCCAAGGAATTTATTCAATTCTTGAAAGGCCTTCTCGCATTCATTATTCCACTCGAAAGTCTTTCGGAGTGTTTTGAAGAATGGTAGGCATCTGTCAGTTGCTCGTGATACAAACCTATTAAGTACCGCAACTCGCCCTGTGAGACTTTGCATTTCCTTCTTTGTCGTTGGAGATCGCAGTTCCAATAGAGCTTTGATCTTGTCATGATTCACCTCAATTCCTCGTTGGTTAACGATATATCCAAGAAACATGCCTTCTCGTACTCCGAATATGCATTTGGTGGGATTCAGCTTCATTTGATATTTTTCTAGTCGATCAAAGGTCTGGCCTAAATCAACTAGATGATCAACAGCTTTCTTGCTTTTTGTCAGCATATCGTCAACATAAACCTCCATGTTATGACTTATTTGCTCCGCAAACACCTTGTTCATCAGCAACTGATATGTCGCACCTGCATTTTTAAGTCCAAAAGGCATAACATTATAACAATAAGTTCCCCTTGGGGTAATAAAAGAGGTACTCTCCCTGTCCTCAGGCTTCATCTTAATCTGATTGTAACCAGAGTAAGCATCCATAAAACTCAGCAATTCATGCCCCGAGGTAGCATCTACCAGTTGATCGATTCGAGGCAAAGGAAAATGATCCTTTTGGCATGCTTTATTGAGATCGGTGAAGTCTACACACATCCTCCACTTGTTATTTTTATTCTTTACCATCACCACATTTTCTAGACAGTCAGGATATTTAACATCCTCAATAAAATAGGCTTTTTGTAGCTTCTCTACTTCCTCCTGTATAGCTTGATTTTTCTCCGAACTGAACACTCTTCTTCGTTGCTTTACTGGCTTAATTTCCTTGTTCACATTGAGCTCGTGACACAAGAAATTTGGATCTATCCCAGGCATGTCTTCATGACTCCACGCAAAGGTCTGTTTTCTTTGACTAAGGAATGCTATTAATTCCTGCTTTATCAACACATCCAAGGATGCACCAATTTGAGTTGTTCGTTCTGGATGATCGTTATCCAGAATGACATTCTCGGTAGCCTCCATGACCTGTCCCTTCAAGAGTTGGGACTCGTCTCTAGGGTCTAACATTTCAATCTCCGCATCTTTAATCTCATCCACTTGATAGGTAGTAGTTTTCTTTCTGGATTCTTCATACTCCTCCTACTCGGTAGATGAATAGTAGCATTCCTGAGCTACTTTCTGGTCACCTTTCACAACTCCCACTCCAAAATTGGTTGGGAATTTTAAGCATTGATGCATAGTAGATGGTACTGCTTCGAACTTTTTTAGTCCTACTCTTCCCATGATGATGTTCTAAGCTGATTGGACGTTTTTATCCATTACAAAGAAACAAATTTTTCTATTCGACAAGCAGGCTATGTACCGATAAGCATATCCAACTTGATCGTCCCAAGTGGAAAAACTTTCTCTCCTGTAAAACCAAGGAGGGGCCTGTGATATGGTTCCAACTGGGCTAGTTTCAGATTCAAACTGTCAAAGCATGGATAGAATATGATATCTGTCGAGCTACCATTATCCACCAGTACCCATGAAATCACCACTTCCTTTGTTCTCATCTTGATCACCAATGGATCATCATGAGGATATAGTACACCTGCCAAGTCGTTCTTAGAGAAACCAATGACCAGCTTATCCTTATTCACCTTCCTCGGGCGATCATCTTCAGCCAGATTTATTTGCTGAATGTATGAACAAGCTTGAGCCTCATTGAGGTAAGCTTTTCTTTCGGCAGTCATGTCTCCACCTTCTGCATCTCCACCTGTAATGACATTACATTCAAATAATCCAAAATGGATAGAAAATACCTCACGCTCTGGCTGTTTTGGTCTTTTGGGGAGAACGGGGTCGTCTTGGTCATCACTCGGGTCCTCTTCGTGACTTCTCTTCTTATCTTCTTTTGCTCGACGAGGAGATCTAGACCTCTGCCTGGCTCGGTCGTTGCTCTTTGCATCATTTCAACGATCAACATACTTGGCTAGCTTTCCTCGTCTGATAAGTGCTTCAATTTCATTCTGAAGAGCTATGCAATTTTTGGTCGTGTGACCATGGTCTTTATGGAACTCCCAATATTTGGTCTTATTCCTCTTGTCAGGATCTGTATTCATTTTCTCTGGACAGTTTAGCTCCTCGTTGTTCTTAATTTCTTCTAGAACGTGGTTTATATCTACTTTCAAAGGAGTATAATTTCCAAATTTCTTCAACAGTTCCCATGTTGGCTTTGCTTTTGACCGCTTGTTGCCACCATTGTTCTTTTGCTCCTTCTTCTCAACTTTATCGACCTCAACCTTGGTCTCTTTGGTATCCATATTCTTCTTCGCAGCCATAGCTTCCTCGGCGTTCATAATCTTTGTTTCTTTTTCCATTAGTTCTGCCATGGTACTAGGCGAATCTTTGGCCAGAGTGTAGTATAATTTATCTGGCAATAATCCACTCATCATAGGAGTAATTGTTGTCTTTTCCTCGTAATCAATAACTTCGAGCTTCTCGTTATTGAAACGAGTAATATAATCCCTGGTGCTCTCACCTGCTTTTTGTCTAACACTTAACAAGTGTGCTACTCATTTAACTGGTTTTGCTCCAAAACAGAAGTTTCTAATAAAGAGCTCGGCCAGTTGAAAGAAAGTTGCAATCTTCCCCTGAGGAAGATTGTTGTACCATATTTGAGCAGACCCAGTGAGAGTTCTTGAAAACGCCCTGCATCGCATCTCGTCTGGAACAGCATATATATCAGCAGCTGCTTGGTATTGTTCTATATGGAGAACAAGATCAGTTTTTCCATCATATTTTTTTTTACCACCGGGGCTTTGAATTTTGACGGTGTGGGAACGTCCATAATTTCTTGTATGAATGGTGTTCCTCGGACAAAAGACCTTTGTAAAGGATTCTTGGCCTTAGCTATTTCCCCCAGTTTATCCTCCAACCTTTGAATAGATCCTTTCCATGCATCATTTCCTTATTCAATCCTATTGGTTCGAGCAACAGACCGTGTTGGATTTGCCTCTTGGGATCTTTTACGACGAGCAGCTGGTCGTGACTGGGCAGAGCCTTCCTTTAAATCATATGGTCGTTGAGAGTTCCTCGACACAATCCTAGGGGGACTTCTATTCCTCCTAGGACCCAATCGATCAAAGGGAGAGACTCTACTCAATCTTTCAAGATCACTGGTCCTTTCGGGAGAGAGAGTGATGTCTTGTTGAGTGTCTGTAGCTCATACTGAAGAAGTACGACCAGGTTGATAAGAAAGATCATTACATCTCTCAGTGCGATATGACTCAGTACGTCTGGATCGAGATTCCTCCGGGAATAACGTTCACCTGGTACGTGAAGAAGGTAAATGGGTGTTTCTTTGAACGCTCAGTTGTCTTGAATGGGTAGGTACCCCACCCTGGACAATTTGTATGAGTCGTCGCATGGTTTCTTACATGGTCGTCTGGCCTTGGGCAGATTAGCCATTATACCAACCAGATCTTGAATATTTGGGGGAGCAGATGGATTTGGGGGGTTTCCAGCGTTTCGATTACTAGATTCAGGATATTCAGCCATTGATAATGAATTGTTTAGGTGAAAAAACGCTAATTACAGTCGATTCCCACAGACGGCGCCAATCTGTTGATGTAAAAAATTATATTATCTCTAATTTATCAATCACAAATAAAAATAAATAAGACAAAAGATTTTTAAAGTGGTTCAGCCTTGTAAGAATGGCCTACGTCCACTGTGTTTGTTATTGATAACAGAATTCTCGATAATGAATTTACCAAGAAATTCTGAGTCCCCTGCTAATGAGGAGGTTACAATGTATTTATAGCCTTGAGGTTGTACAAATGAAAGGACAATGCGTTGTTATCTAGTGGACATGTACATCAGTATCATAATAATGAGCATTTAATGCACAGTCATCTCTTTGATTCCCTGATTTGAGTGTTCTATACGCTAAGTAGCTCGGACCGCTTAGGCTACTCGGACCGACTAAGTTGCTCGCACCGCTTAAGTTGATCGGGGATGAGCAAGTGTTGCTTGGACCGCCTAAGTAGCTCGACACGCTCGAGCTGCTCGGGGATCCTCAGTTCCTCGTGGCTTCTTAGTTACTCGGTGGTCTTGAATATTTGCCATGTTGGCTGGCACGTGTTTTCAGGTGATTGATCCATGTCAGCAGACTAAATTTGGTATCAACAATGACATTGTAGACATTGAGGTTAGAAATAGTAATCTTGATATGAGGATCCTTAGAGTTCATTTTGAAAACCATATTTTTGGCAGATCGTTAGTATATATTTTGGGTATATCTAGTATCAATGCAGTGATGTGATTTGATTTAAGAATTTAAGCTTGCGATGTATATATATATATATATATATATATATATAAGGCTTATATATATTGTATCTTTGTTCGTGGGGTATGTGCGTGTAGGATTGAGTGTATGGGCACTCAATCGTAGAATTTTACGGGTAGGCATATGTAAGCCATATTTTATTTGCGCGACTTTACGTTTGACTTTTACGATTCATCACATTTCGAGGATGAAATTCCTGTAATAATGGGAAATTATATAAAACCCTGTAATGTAATAGCCGTAAAAATATTTGTTACATAAACAATTTCAAAAAAATAAATTTTTGGAATCTATTTAATTTTGGTAAGTCAAAATGTTTGTTTTTATATATAAAAATAAGGTTTTAAGTGGAATTTAAATCAGAATTAGATTTTCAAATTATAACATTTTGTATAAAAATCGGAGGAGGATCCGACCTAAGGAGGATAAAAAAAATAAAAATAATAAAAACCCAACCGTCTGATCAAGTTGAATTTTTTTCAACAGCTTCGCCCGTCAGCTACAACATGATAAAATTTCAACCAATTTCGATAGTTCGATCATCTGTAATAATTTTCAAGTGTTTGTGTTTGATTAGGACTCAAAACTCTTTTTGGTATATAAACATAAAGTGATGAGTTTAGGACTTTTAAGACATATTTTATCCTTCTCAAAAATCAGTATCCTCCTCCATTTTCATCTTCTTCTATCTACAAAACCCTAGCCCCATTTAAAAGCAATACTCAACACAAGTTTTGAAGGTTCAACCCGGGTTTTCTCAAGTTGATCCAAGAACGAAACTTTGTCATCTTTTCGCAAGGAACACATCTTCATAATCATATTTCTTTAATGAAATCTCAAGCATGGTTACATCTATTTCTCTCCCATAGTATTATGCACAATAATTATGGCCTACACACTAAATACATGTGTTTTCGTAAAACAAACCAGAAATATTAATTAGGGAAAGTGGAAGATAATTTGGGACTGTTTTTATAAAAAAAAATTAATATGAATGAACTATCAAAACCTTGAATCTTATGTTAGAGTTTTGGGTGCCGTAGACGTTAAGGTATTCACGTGTCATTTCTTACGTAGGAATGTCATTTAATAATTCGTATGATGTTAAATAATGGAAATTGTGTGGATGTCACATAGTACAAAATTCTTGTTGTATAAATTTTATACATGCATATGATTATAAACTGAATAATTTGATGAGAAAGTGTGGTTTAATTAATATTGTCATTTAATGGACATTAATTGATTAATTAATGGTGGATGGATTAAATTTGTAAAATTAGTGTGATGATTGAAAATTTGGCCTTATACCACTTATTTGTTTTATTATGTTCTACACCGAGGGAACGACAGGGTTATGGGTTAGATAGGGCACTCACCTTTATTTGGGTTGCTATCTAGGTATGGGACTAGTTAGTAGACCTTTTGGTGGTTATCATTTTCTAGGTATGGGACTAGATATTGGTGACGATTTACGGATAAATATTTCGGATTGAGGTTGATTTTTACGTTGTTCCTTGGATTAGTGAACCTAAGGGTGAGGCTAAGTGGTGTTGGTTAGTTGGTTTTCTTCCTACATGATAGGCTAGGAACTACTGGTATCTTGAAGACCTTTAGGTATGACAATAAGGGTGTTTCAAGGATTTTATGTCAATAAAAAGGGCGGGGCTTATTTGAGATAAATGAAAAAACTTGAGAAATTGAGAATTAATGCCTAAGATAATAAATGGGTATTAAAATATATCGGTATCGTTAACAAGTGTAGGACAGACAGTTAAACAGGTTGCCTAGCTACTGCGACTTGTGGGTGTGTGAAGGAATAATAAGTCCAGGGCTGATAGTTGAACGGGTGGGATGCCTGGCTATTATGACGTGTCATGTGTGGAACCTCATCAATAAGTCCAGGGTTGATAGAATACAGACTGGATGTCTATTACGAGTGGAATGGGCGTGGTGTAAAACTAGCGGGAGTACTGCAACCAAATGATGTAAGTCTTTAAACGGGAGTCCCGTAACTGATATTAATGATGAATAAAGACAATCATCAGGTTAATAGAATATAATTAAATAATTAGTTGTTGTTAAATGTACATAATTGGACTTGGACCTCGGGGGTGGATTAGAAGTAGTGAGATTATAATTTATTTTTATTCATTGAATAATATATCTCGTTTAATTTAAAATATTCTACTGTCATGTTTATTACATATAATGCTATTGTCAGGGTTTATGGACCCTATTTGATAGGAGCAAGTGGTATCTATGTTGTGGGCTTTGACCCATTGCGTTGACTAACATTTCAGGTTGTGTGCTGGAGTAGATGCATAGGAGTTATTGGAGATTGATTTGGAGGTGAAACTGGAGTTCCATTTTATTTATTCGTTTTATATTTGTAGGTTTACTTTTATTAAGTCGCTTTATATTATTAGACTTCGTTGTGGATTCTACTGGGCCATTCGGTTCCAATGTTGTCTATGACTTCATTCTATTACTTTATCGGATTATTTCATTTGGAGTTTTAAATAAATTATGCAGTTGAATTATTTTTGGAGTTAGCATGGTGATGGATATTTATCGTATGGATGTCTATTATTTATTAGGATCAATTTAGTTATTGTCTTGGTGGTGGTCGATGCTAGAATTACGTGGGGTGTTACATCAGGTTCCTAACTAAGTGTAATTTTACAACAAAAAGTGTATAGTATACTCCCATTAATAGTACGATAAATAATGGACGGGACTTGTTCATTACTAAATTAAATATGTTATCCATTTATTCTTATGTCCATAAAGCTAAGTAAATTTTTTTCCTATAAAATTTTCGCATATAAATAATATCACTAAGATGGATATTATATAACTAAAACACATAGTCTCTTCTGGAGACTTTAATAACTTCAAGTGTGGTTGAAACCAAAATTATATTTCATATCAAGTTCGAATCTGATTTTCAGTGTAGTGCATGTTATTGCATTGTTTTCTAGCCATATGTCAACTCTATAAAGTGTGATATAAAAATTTAATTGATGACAATGGATTAATTATCAATATATCAGGAAACTATATATATTAGTATAATTTTCTATAAATATGACAAATTGAATAAATAACAATCATAAATAATTAAAAAAAAAGGTATCATAGAAATATATCATTATATAATAACAGTTCACAACTGTCAATTCTAAAAGTCAACGTAAATTGAAAAGTGTGAAAAGTGAGTCCAAATATATATGTTCACACCAATGCAATACTTTATTTAAACAAGATTTATCTAATCCTAAACAAATATAAGTATACGAGAATATATTCTAAAATAATTAACAAATAATTATGTCTGATTATAGGATTAGGTATTAGCCTTATATAAGTTACTTTATTTTGGGTTAATCTTTTGGAGTCATTAATAATTTGATCATAAAGATAATTGAAAGTTCAAGTTATCAATTATAACTTTAGGTTAATTTGATGATATGATATTTAACTACTAGTATTACGAGGCTCCTCAAACCCCTCAACTTCACTTGTGCAAGAGCAGAGGTCTGAAGGCTAACTTCTTACCTCTTCTAAATCGCTACCAAGCTCCTAAGACCTCAGTTTTCTTTGATAAATGACCACAGTAATGTCATAAGCCTCAACCATCTCTCCATTCTCCCATAATACTCAGTCGTTCCAACACGTCTCTGCAATCGAGGTTAGAGACCTCAGCACTAGTGTCTCACCATCCCTGATATCCACAACGGACGTCAATTTGTATAGAAATGTCCTCCAAAGGTCATGCAAGCCTCAAACCATATAGGTATTATTGTAATGTATTCAAGGACCATTAATGACAAATCAATGACAATTCCAGACCTCCCAGACATTTGGTTTAACTCTTATAGTTTGTCTGGTGGGCAGGTGAAAAGGATGGCACTGTTCCACCTACAGCCACCACTCATATCCACTTTCATTGATGAGCTTCATTTTCATTAAATGCACCCATCAACTACCTTACACCACCTACAATCCTTTCTTCCACACTGAACCTAACTGCTACAGTCCACTCATTCTCTTTCTAAGAGATTGCATATATATAGGAGGCTTGTGAATGATTAAAGGCAAGCTAACTTAACCAAAAATAAGCAACTCGTGATAATTAATCTAATGCAAGTTCAATTCATTACATATAACGCTTACTCACTGATATACATTCTCTACCCACAAATGTTGTGACATCCAATAATATTTAAAATAGATTTATTATATCTAAGTTAAACAATACAGGATTCAAAACAATTAAGTACCATTCTAAGCATGTGTGAAAAGAAATAAACTAAAATCAATACTGAGTAACTATAATGAAAGCTATGACATAGCTCTGATACCATCATTAAAAGATAAAAAACAAAACATCAACCTTACCATACAAACCAACTCATATCCAGATAAAACTGTACAATTACATGTACGTATCTCTCTCTACTATAAGAGAAAAAAATGAAATGATGAAATTTGCGCGCAATCCAGGGAAACCTACATATTAGAACAAAGAAGGATGAAGTGATAGCATCAATATCGATAAAGGCTGCAAAAAGTGCGACCTCAGTCCTCAAACATTAAATCCACAACGTTAACATTAAGTTTAAAGAGAATAAGAGTATAACGAAAGTTTGAATTATTCATAACTATGAAACTTCCTCTAGCATTTTAACATCTTTTAGATTTACCCCACCCCTCAATCCTAATATCACATGCATCTAAGGTTCCCAAACCCAAGTGAGCCCATGTTTAAGTTTTGTCCTTCACGTATGAAAATAAACAATAACGTCTAAATATCATTACACTAATCATCATTAAGTGAATAAATCATTTAATATAGTCACAATGTCTAAGGATCACATAAGGAAGCCAAGAAATGGACGCCTATCCCTATTGACCTCAGGGATCACTTGCATGTACTAAGTATAGCTTTAGGCCATCCCAAACCTAATATCTCGTCATGACAAGAGATAAATTGCCACGTCTACCCACAAAACATATAGCCTACCATAACCAAGACCATATGAATGAAATATCCCTATAGTCCATCTTGGATGAGGGTACCTAGACGTGTGACCTTGGGGTAAAAATTGACTAAGTCATCTCTTCTACTCACCGAGGCACCATAGTGGTCTATGCCATACATGACCCCTTAATGGAATCCCCCTCTTCGTATGTTTGTGACGAGTACTCATGCATGGTATGTGATAACTTGACTTTTGTATATGTTTGTTGTTGTTGAAAGACAAGTTAGTCAAAACCTCACATACCTACAAATATAATAAACTCAAGTGTAGCGGTAAGTAAGGGTATCAATCCACTTTCTAGGGAGTAAAGCACATGGAACAAATTCAATTGTAATTCACCTTTTATTTTCTTTTTGTGCTTTTTCACTTTTCTATTTTTTTTTAGCTTTTTCAATATTAAAACAAAAGGGTGAGGTGAGGTCTAAACTAATCTAAACAACTAACTAAAAAGTGACTAAAATAAAAAATAAGGTCTAATACTAAAATAAAAGATAAAGTGAGGAAAATAATTGTGAGAACAATCAAGGAGTGAGATTACACCACAAATTTTAGTTATTCTAATTAATTAATTTAATTATTTGAATTCTCCCAAATTAATATCAAAATTACAAATCAACTCTCGTTGCAAGTGTAATTAGAATAGTAATCTTTTAGAAAATTAAAATTAACACCTCACAACTCTAGAAAATTAGATCAACACTCCTTTTAATTAATCACCCGCTAGGATCGATCAATTAGAATTTATGTCAATCTTAGAAATTAAATTTAGAGTTGAAATTCAAATGATAATACCCCACTTAAGAAACCCCTATCTCTAGTTCGAATCTAAAATGGGTATTATCACTAGAATTTCGATTTTCTCTCGAAAATCATTAACCCTCTCTCGAGGTGTAAATCTAAGGGTGAGGGATCAAAATTAACATTCAAGGGGATAGTTCAAGTAAACAAACTAATTAAACTAAAATAATATCAAATAAGGGTTTCACCCCACCCTTTGAAAGGGGTTTTAGCCTAACATGATATGAAATATGACAAATTAATAATCAAGGCTATTAAAATAAAAGAGAAGAGAATAGAACAAGCAAACCAAATCTCTTTGAGAAAGTTGAACTCTAGTCTTCCAATTTGAAGCATACACCTCTCAATTTGAATGATCAACAAATACACATGAAGCACTAACACACAAATTGATTCTCACTATAATTACTTTCACTCAATTTAAATTGAAAAGAAGAAAATAAAAAAACTAATTCTAATCTACTATTTATTTCTAACCCTAAAATTTCTCTCTACAATTTCCTCCCTCTAAAATTCCTATCTATTTGATCATTTTCTTCCCTCTATGAAAGAGCATGGTCTTCTTTTATATCCAAATGGAGCTAAGGGGCATAATTGGAAATTGGCTAGAGGTGTATGTGTTTTGGGTGAGGTCATGGGGGTAGAGGGAGTGAGGTGATTTGAGAATAAAAACTGATTTGGTGAAAGGGTATTTTTGGGTAATAGGTAAAGAAGGTTGTTGGGGTTTTTAAGGGTATTTGGGTAAAAAGAGGGTTAAGTGGGATAAAATTCATGTGGGTCTTTGTTTTGTTTTGTTTTGTTGGTTTGCATTTTGAATAGCAGGTCACTGAAATTCGTGGCTTGAAAAGGAGAAATGGGTAAAGGTCTGGACATGGGTTCATGGGAAATGGGTATGACATGAATGGGTTCAGGTCGCCGAATTGGGTCGGACTGGTGTCGACCGGGTGAGTCTCGGCCGGAGGCAGCGGGTGTATGGGGTTAGGTTCCGGGTAGGAGGCCGAAGGAGGTGGCCGCCTGAGGCGCCGGAAGTTGGTCTGATCGGAGGTGAGGCTTGGGGCGGTGAGGATGAATCCCGCCGCGGTTCAGGGGGGTTTGGAGAGTCGCGACAGGGACAGAGGAGTTAGTGAGCTGGGATTTCGCGGCCGGAGGGTGAGAGAGAGAGAGACTGTCGAGCTGGCAGCGATCGCGACGCCGGCGGTGAGGTCGGTGGCTGCCGGCGGGGGTTTCGGAGGAGTGGTTTTCAGGTGAGGTTGAGGGTGCTGGTAGGTGTAAGGAGAGAGAGTGGAGGTGGTGGGTTTTTAGTTATGGAGGATAGAGAGAGAAAAGTGTGGTGTAGGGAAGAAGATGGAGGGGGGTATTGGGTGTGTGAGGTGTATGGGAAATATGGTGAGGATTAGGGTGAAAGTGTGTTTGTGTGTGTGTGTTTAATTTGAACCCTTAATAAAAACTAAGACTTAAAATAAAATTAAAACTAAAAAAATCAAATCTAACTAAAAATAAAATAAACTAAAAACAATAAAAATAAAAGTAATAAAACTAAAAAAATAAAATCCTAAGCTATAAAAAAAACTAAAATAAAATAAAAGAAATAAAAATATAAATTTAATGAAAACTAAAGTCCTAAAAAAAATATAAAATATAATAAAATGAACTCCTAAAACTAATCCTAATAAAATAAAACTAAACTAAAGCTAATAAAAATTAAAATAAAATAAACTTATATTAATAAAAATAAAATAGAAAATAAAATCTAAAAATTCTAAAATAAATCTAAAATAAATCCTAAAAATAGAAAAGACTCAAACTAAAAACCTAAAAAATAATAAAAGGGCAAATTAGACACACACGGGGTTCGGAAGTAGGTTTAGGCTAGGGTTTAGGCTCAGGTTAGGGTACGGAAGAGGTATTAGCTCCATAAAACGCGCAATTGCCTTGAAATATAGCTTTTGACACCGCAATTGACGTTAAGCCTGCATGATAAACATTTAAGCACATAAGACCCATATTGTCGAGAAATAGCAACTAAAATACATCTATTCGGGGCATAAATTGTACAGTTTTGGGTGCTTATCACACCACCCCCAAATAGAGCGTTGCTAGTCTCGAGCAATAAGATAGAGAGAAAGAGAAAGATAAGTAACCAAAAGTGTACCACTTTCGCGGGCACTTGCGATTGCACTTAGCATGTGCAACAAGCCTTTAAACCTATAGGTTGCCCTACAGGACGAGTTGTGTCTCGTGAGGGTTTGCAGGGAATATACCCACAAAATTCTTATTTGCAAAAGATTTATTGAAAGGCAGTCAATCTCTTATTAGACATAGAATAATCGCACAATCCATCACAAGATAAATGATTTCGGAAATACAGGCTAGAATGTGTAAAAAGTTTAAGCTAAGTAAATACTCAAGGCATATCCTTCCTAGAACTCAACGTGTGTAGTGTGAATCAGTCAAAATGGATCGAGTATCATAAGAGTAATTCCTAGATTGCCTTGTCGGAATCAACGCTTCAACTTCAAATCTCACCAGATATATCACTCTCAAACGAACTCTCGAGATATGGGTAAGTGTATCGCTCTTGTGTGTGAGGAGGTGAGTAAATGTAAGCAAGTTCAAACGTCTCACACACATATATGAAAGAACGAACAATAAGAAAGAAAAATGATCTCATGAAAGAATGCTAATCACTATAGTGAGAATGTCGAGTTATTCACCACGTTGACTTTCATTCGCCCGAACACCTAGGGAAAATGTGGATGTATATGGGAGGAGAGAAAAGGGAGTGGTGAGGAAGATGAAGTGGATATGATTGGGTATGTGATGTAGGATATAATGGTGATATGAACGATGATATATGAATGGATATGATAGAAGAGTGTATACACTTTAGGCACAAATGTCTTTATTACTAACTACAAACTCTCTTTTTCTTTTCTTTTCTCTCTTTTTTTTTCGATTTTTCTTTTCTTTTTCTTTTTTCTTTTCTTATATTTTTGCTATTTTTATGTTTCTCTCCTTTTTTTTTCCTTTTTTTTTTATTTTATTTTTCTCTCACTTTTCAAACTAACAATGAAGACATTTACATTTGAAATCACACTCTTTTTCTCAAAACAATGGATGATATATGAGTGGAATGATAGGTGGTTGCGGTGGTGGGGAAATATATGGATAGTGAGGGGAATATATATGGATGGGGAAAATATGGAAAGATAATGGAAATGTAATGGGTGAAGTGTATGGAACTGTGATATGGGAAAAAGTGGTAGGTGTATGGATGAAAATCTAGTGTTCGGGACAAATTTCAAGACACGTGTTTCTTACAACTCGAAAAAGATGTCATTCTCAGTGATCAAGCCAAAAAACGAAGAATAATGAGATCATACAACAATTTAAAATGCGGACCCAAACGAAGTTGAATCAACTTGTGACTCGGAGATTGCGTAAAACACTCTAAAAGGGTGAAAGGCACAAATCTCACGGGCTAAAGTCTCAACTAGTGATCCTTAAGGTTCTCTTTAGAATTGTAGTACTCTTCAACTCTAAACGTAATGACGTGATAAGTGCGCAAATTTTGTTGAGTCTATAAATTCATGGTGCAAAATGCCTTGTTACGTATTACATAAGCTATTTATAAAAGATATTCTCTAGCTTGATTCCTAGACTTAAAAAGATGGATGATTGAAAATTCACTTCAATGAGTGAGATGAAAGAAACTGCACGAAATTTTAAAAATCAGGTTCAACAATCAAAATTTTCCAAAAGAGGCACAATTTTGATAAAATTGTATATGTTCAACGGCGCCATTTGATAACTTGACTTTTGTATATGTTTGTCGTTGTTGAAAGCCAAGTTAGTCAAAACCTCACATACCTACAAATATAATAAACTCAAGTGTAGCGGTAAGTAAGGGTATCAATCCACTTTCGAGGGAGTAAAGCACATGGAACAAATTCAATTGTAATTCACCTTTTATTTTCTTTTTGTGCTTTTTCACTTTTCTATTTTTTTTTAGCTTTTTCAATATTAAAACAAAAGGGTGAGGTGAGGTCTAAACTAATCTAAACAACTAACTAAAAAGTGACTAAAATAAAAAAATAAGGTCTAATACTAAAATAAAAGATAAAGTGAGGAAAATAATTGTGAGAACAATCAAGGAGTGAGATTACACCACAAATTTTAGTTATTCTAATTAATTAATTTAATTATTTGAATTCTCCCAAATTAATATCAAAATTACAAATTAACTCTCGTTGCAAGTGTAATTAGAATAGTAATCTTTTAGAAAATTAAAATTAACACCTCACAACTCTAGAAAATTAGATCAACACTCCTTTTAATTAATCACCCGCTAGGATCGATCAATTAGAATTTATGTCAATCTTAGAAATTAAATTTAGAGTTGAAATTCAAATGATAATACCCCACTTAAGAAACCCCTATCTCTAGTTCGAATCTAAAATGGGTATTATCACTAGAATTTCGATTTTCTCTCGAAAATCATTTACCCTCTCTCGAGGTGTAAATCTAAGGGTGAGGGATCAAAATTAACATTCAAGGGGATAATTCAAGTAAACAAACTAATTAAACTAAAATAATATCAAATAAGGATTTCACCCCACCCCTTGAAAGGGGTTTTAGCCTAACATGATATGAAATATGACAAATTAATAATCAAGGCTATTAAAATAAAAGAGAAGAGAATAGAACAAGCAAACCAAATCTCTTTGAGAAAGTTGAACACTAGTCTTCCAATTTGAAGCATACACCTCTCAATTTGAATGATCAACAAATACACATGAAGCACTAACACACAAATTGATTCTCACTAGAATTACTTTCACTCAATTTAAAATGAAAAGAAGAAAATAAAAAAACTAATTATAATCTACTATTTATTTGTAACCTTAAAATTTCTCTCTACAATTTCCTCCCTCTAAAATTCCTATCAATTTGATCATTTTCTTCTCTCTATGAAAGAGCATGGTCTTCTTTTATATCCAAATGGAGCTAAGGGACATAATTGGAAATTGGCTAGAGGTGTATGTGTTTTGGGTGAGGTCATGGGGGTAGAGGGAGTGAGGTGATTTGAGAATAAAAATTGATTTGGTGAAAGGGTATTTTTGGGTAATAGGTAAAGAAGGTTGTTGGGGTTTTTAAGGGTATTTGGGTAAAAAGAGGGTTAAGTGGGATAAAATTCATGTGGGTCTTTGTTTTGTTTTGTTTTGTTGGTTTGCATTTTGAATAGCAGGTCACTGAAATTCGTGGCTTGAAAAGGAGAAATGGGTAAAGGTCTGGACATGGGTTCATGGGAAATGGGTATGACATGAATGGGTTCAGGTCGCCGAATTGGGTCGGACTGGTGTCGACCGGGTGAGTCTCGGCCGGAGGCAGCGGGTGTATGGGGTTAGGTTCTGGGTAGGAGGCCGAAGGAGGTGGCCGCCTGAGGCGCCGGAAGTTGGTCTGATCGGAGGTGAGGCTTGGGGCGGTGAGGATGAATCCCGCCGCGGTTCAGGGGGGTTTGGAGAGTCGCGACAGGGACAGAGGAGTTAGTGAGCTGGGATTTCGCGGCCGGAGGGTGAGAGAGAGAGAGACTGTCGAGCTTGCAGCGATCGCGACGCCGGCGGTGAGGTCGGTGGCTGCCGGCGGGGGTTTCGGAGGAGTGGTTTTCAGGTGAGGTTGAGGGTGCTGGTAGGTGTAAGGAGAGAGAGTGGAGGTGGTGGGTTTTTAGTTATGGAGGATAGAGAGAGAAAAGTGTGGTGTAGGGAAGAAGATGGAGGGGGGTATTGGGTGTGTGAGGTGTATGGGAAATATGGTGAGGATTAGGGTGAAAGTGTGTTTGTGTGTGTGTGTTTAATTTGAACCCTTAATAAAAACTAAGACTTAAAATAAAATTAAAACTAAAAAAATCAAATCTAACTAAAAAAAAAAATAAACTAAAAACAATAAAAATAAAAGTAATAAAACTAAAAAAATAAAATCCTAAGCTATAAAAAAAATTGAAATAAAATAAAAGAAATAAAAATATAAATTTAATGAAAACTAAAGTCCTAAAAAAAATATAAAATATAATAAAATGAACTCCTAAAACTAATCCTAATAAAATAAAACTAAACTAAAAACTAATAAAAATTAAAATAAAATAAACTTATATTAATAAAAATAAAATAGAAAATAAAATTCTAAAATTCTAAAATAAATCTAAAATAAATCCTAAAAATAGAAAAGACTCAAACTAAAAACCTAAAAAATAATAAAAGGGCAAATTAGACACACACGGGGTTCGGAAGTAGGTTTAGGCTAGGGTTTAGGCTCAGGTTAGGGTACGGAAGAGGTATTAGCTCCATAAAACGCGCAATTGCCTTGAAATATAGCTTTTGACACCGCAATTGACGTTAAGCCTGCATGATAAACATTTAAGCACATAAGACCCATATTGTCGAGAAATAGCAGCTAAAATACATATATTCGGGGCATAAATTGTACAGTTTTGTGTGCTTATCACACCATCCCAAAATAGAGCGTTGCTAGTCTCGAGCAATAAGATAGAGAGAAAGAGAAAGATAAGTAACCAAAAGTGTACCACTTTCGCGGGCACTTGCGATTGCACTTAGCATGTGCAACAAGCCTTTAAACCTATAGGTTGCCCTACAGGACGAGTTGTGTCTCGTGAGGGTTTGCAGGGAATATACCCACAAAATTCTTATTTGCAAAAGATTTATTGAAAGGCAGTCAATCTCTTATTAGACATAGAATAATCGCACAATCCATCACAAGATAAATGATTTCAGAAATACAGGCTAGAATGTGTAAAAAGTTTAAGCTAAGTAAATACTCAAGGCATATCCTTCCTAGAACTCAACGTGTGTAGTGTGAATCAGTCAAAACGGATCGAGTATCATAAGAGTAATTCCTAGATTGCCTTGTCGGAATCAACGCTTCAACTTCAAATCTCACCAGATATATCACTCTCAAACGAACTCTCGAGATATGGGTAAGTGTATCGCTCTTGTGTGTGAGGAGGTGAGTAAATGTAAGCAAGTTCAAACGTCTCACACACATATATGAAAGAACGAACAATAAGAAAGAAAAATGATCTCATGAAAGAATGCTAATCACTATAGTGAGAATGTCGAGTTATTCACCACGTTGACTTTCATTCGCCCGAACACCTAGGGAAAATGTGGATGTATATGGGAGGAGAGAAAAGGGAGTGGTGAGGAAGATGAAGAAGTTATGATTGGGTATGTGATGTAGGATATAATGGTGATATGAACGATGATATATGAATGGATATGATAGAAGAGTGTATACACTTTAGGCACAAATGTCTTTATTACTAACTACAAACTCTCTTTTTCTTTTCTTTTCTCTCTTTTTTTTTCGATTTTTCTTTTCTTTTTCTTTTTTCTTTTCTTCTATTTTTGCTATTTTTATGTTTCTCTCTTTTTTTTTCTTTTTTTTTTATTTTATTTTTCTCTCACTTTTCAAACTAACAATGAAGACATTTACATTTGAAATCACACTCTTTTTCTCAAAACAATGGATGATATATGAGTGGAATGATAGGTGGTTGCGGTGGGGAAATATATGGATAGTGAGGGGAATATATATGGATGGGGAAAATATGGAAAGATAATGGAAATGTAATGGGTGAAGTGTATGGAACTGTGATATGGGAAAAAGTGGTAGGTGTATGGATGAAAATCTAGTGTTCGGGACAAATTTCAAGACACGTGTTTCTTACAACTCGAAAAAGATGTCATTCTCAGTGATCAAGCCAAAAAACGAAGAATAATGAGATCATACAACAATTTAAAGTGCGGACCCAAACGAAGTTGAATCAACTTGTGACTCGGAGATTGCGTAAAACACTCTAAAAGGGTGAAAGGCACAAATCTCACGGGCTAAAGTCTCAACTAGTGATCCTTAAGGTTCTCTTTAGAATTGTAGTACTCTTCAACTCTAAACGTAATGACGTGATAAGTGCGCAAATTTTGTTAAGTCTATAAATTCATGGTGCAAAATGCCTTGTTACGTATTACATAAGCTATTTATAAAAGATATTCTCTAGCTTGATTCCTAGACTTAAAAAGATGGATGATTGAAAATTCACTTCAATGAGTGAGATGAAAGAAACTGCACGAAATTTTAAAAATCAGGTTCAACAATCAAAATTTTCCAAAAGAGGCACAATTTTGATAAAATTGTATATGTTCAACGGCGCCATTTGATAACTTGACTTTTGTATATGTTTGTCGTTGTTGAAAGCCAAGTTAGTCAAAACCTCACATACCTACAAATATAATAAACTCAAGTGTAGCGGTAAGTAAGGGTATCAATCCACTTTCGAGGGAGTAAAGCACATGGAACAAATTCAATTGTAATTCACCTTTTATTTTCTTTTTGTGCTTTTTCACTTTTCTATTTTTTTTTAGCTTTTTCAATATTAAAACAAAAGGGTGAGGTGAGGTCTAAACTAATCTAAACAACTAACTAAAAAGTGACTAAAATAAAAAAATAAGGTCTAACACTAAAATAAAAGATAAAGTGAGGAAAATAATTGTGAGAACAATCAAGGAGTGAGATTACACCACAAATTTTAGTTATTCTAATTAATTAATTTAATTATTTGAATTCTCCCAAATTAATATCAAAATTACAAATTAACTCTCGTTGCAAGTGTAATTAGAATAGTAATCTTTTAGAAAATTAAAATTAACACCTCACAACTCTAGAAAATTAGATCAACACTCCTTTTAATTAATCACCCGCTAGGATCGATCAATTAGAATTTATGTCAATCTTAGAAATTAAATTTAGAGTTGAAATTCAAATGATAATACCCCACTTAAGAAACCCCTATCTCTAGTTCGAATCTAAAATGGGTATTAGCACTAGAATTTCGATTTTCTCTCGAAAATCATTTACCCTCTCTCGAGGTGTAAATCTAAGGGTGAGGGATCAAAATTAACATTCAAGGGGATAATTCAAGTAAACAAACTAATTAAACTAAAATAATATCAAATAAGGATTTCACCCCACCCCTTGAAAGGGGTTTTAGCCTAACATGATATGAAATATGACAAATTAATAATCAAGGCTATTAAAATAAAAGAGAAGAGAATAGAACAAGCAAACCAAATCTCTTTGAGAAAGTTGAACTCTAGTCTTCCAATTTGAAGCATACACCTCTCAATTTGAATGATCAACAAATACACATGAAGCACTAACACACAAATTGATTCTCACTTGAATTACTTTCACTCAATTTAAAATGAAAAGAAGAAAATAAAAAAACTAATTCTAATCTACTATTTATTTGTAACCTTAAAATTTCTCTCTACAATTTCCTCCCTCTAAAATTCCTATCTATTTGATCATTTTCTTCTCTCTATGAAAGAGCATGGTCTTCTTTTATATCCAAATGGAGCTAAGGGGCATAATTGGAAATTGGCTAGAGGTGTATGTGTTTTGGGTGAGGTCATGGGGGTAGAGGGAGTGAGGTGATTTGAGAATAAAAATTGATTTGGTGAAAGGGTATTTTTGGGTAATAGGTAAAGAAGGTTGTTGGGGTTTTTAAGGGTATTTGGGTAAAAAGAGGGTTAAGTGGGATAAAATTCATGTGGGTCTTTGTTTTGTTTTGTTGGTTTGCATTTTGAATAGCAGGTCACTGAAATTCGTGGCTTGAAAAGGAGAAATGGGTAAAGGTCTGGACATGGGTTCATGGGAAATGGGTATAACATGAATGGGTTCAGGTCGCCGAATTGGGTCGGACTGGTGTCGACCGGGTGAGTCTCGGCCGGAGGCAGCGGGTGTATGGGGTTAGGTTCCGGGTAGGAGGCCGAAGGAGGTGGCCGCCTGAGGCGCCGGAAGTTGGTCTGATCGGAGGTGAGGCTTGGGGCGGTGAGGATGAATCCCGCCGCGGTTCAGGGGGGTTTGGAGAGTCGCGACAGGGACAGAGGAGTTGGTGAGCTGGGATTTCGAGGCCGGAGGGTGAGAGAGAGAGAGACTGTCGAGCTGGCAGCGATCGCGACGCCGGCGGTGAGGTCGGTGGCTGCCGGTGGGGGTTTCGGAGGAGTGGTTTTCAGGTGAGGTTGAGGGTGCTGGTAGGTGTAAGGAGAGAGAGTGGAGGTGGTGGGTTTTTAGTTATGGAGGATAGAGAGAGAAAAGTGTGGTGTAGGGAAGAAGATGGAGGGGGTATTGGGTGTGTGAGGTGTATGGGAAATATGGTGAGGATTAGGGTGAAAGTGTGTTTGTGTGTGTGTGTTTAATTTGAACCCTTAATAAAAACTAAGACTTAAAATAAAATTAAAACTAAAAAAATCAAATCTAACTAAAAAAAAAATAAACTAAAAACAATAAAAATAAAAGTAATAAAACTAAAAAAATAAAATCCTAAGCTATAAAAAAAACTAAAATAAAATAAAAGAAATAAAAATATAAATTTAATGAAAACTAAAGTCCTAAAAAAAATATAAAATATAATAAAATGAACTCCTAAAACTAATCCTAATAAAATAAAACTAAACTAAAAGCTAATAAAAATTAAAATAAATTAAACTTATATTAATAAAAATAAAATAGAAAATAAAATCTAAAAATTCTAAAATAAATCTAAAATAAATCCTAAAAATAGAAAAGACTCAAACTAAAAATCTAAAAAATAATAAAAGGGCAAATTAGACACACACGGGGTTCGGGGGTAGGTTTAGGCTAGGGTTTAGGCTCAGGTTAGGGTACGGAAGAGGTATTAGCTTCATAAAACGCGCAATTGCCTTGAAATATAGCTTTTGACATCGCAATTGACGTTAAGCCTGCATGATAAACATTTAAGCACATAAGACCCATATTGTCGAGAAATTGCAACTAAAATACATCTATTCAGGGCATAAATTGTACAGTTTTGGGTGCTTATCAGTATGAATTACATAAATAACCATCTAAATCACATAATTCAATTCTCAAATTAGATTTATTTAATTCAATTTAAAAGTAAATAAGCAATCCTTCCATTATCACAAATTAGATTTATCCCAATCATACTATAAACCAAGTCATATATCTCAACTTAGGTCAAAGCTTATCCCAAAACAAACTCCCAAATCAAAAATACCTTTTTTTAAACAATAAGAAAATGTTTTGAAATATCTGAAACATCAATGGATCAATGGATTTCATCGATTGACTGATCACTTGGTGATTTTGAAAAATCCCTATTACATGGTTCGGCGTGGACAACTCAATAAAATCCATCTCAGACCTCCATTAAAGACTAGAAAACGTTCATATATGATTTATATAATATATAAACAATGAATCAACATATAAAACATGATTAGAAAACAATTCCAACATCAAAATCCAAATTTTAATTCAAGAACTCAAAAAAAAACATTTTCTCTCTCAAGAACTCGAACACCCCAATTCTTATCAATTTGCTTTCAAGTCTCTACATAGTAGGCATGAAATCTAAGGGCTTTGAATGTATTACATTAATAAATCAGAACCTATTAAATATTTATTCAAATCTCATAAATTTTAGGGAGGATTCAATCAAAATGATGTTAAATCAATTCTGATTATTTCCTAATTATATTAGTTATGAATTAACTCGATTTAAATCATCCAAATCAGTTTTCAATCACTTAGTTAGCATTTTGATTAAAATGAATAGGCATAATCTACAATAAATTTAATTTTGTGAGTATTAAATTTAAACTTGCTCAAAATTGATGTAGAATCGTCCGTTGTCCCTTTAGCATTCTTCTCTCCAAGCTCTTAGATACCAAAGTTGTGTTTTTTGTTAATGAACCTCATAGTGGCTCAATACTACTTTTTAAAAATGAAATTAGGCTTAGGACTAAAATAAGGCCTTGAGTAGCTTGCCCAAATTAACCCTTAACTAGTCTAAAAATCCCTCAATTCATATATAGCCAAATAGACCAAAATAACTTATTTTAAATTAAGCCACATTATTTTAAATGGTAAATACCCTCATAATCCATCATCCTTATGAACAATATTAATAAATACAACACATTTTAAATATTAGCCAATTTAGTCAAAATTTACTTAAATCATAATTAACTAGTTTTGGTATAACACGAAATTATAGTTGACTACTTTACAATTATTGGGACCCAAAACTGAGGGGATAATCCAAATAAGAAAACCCTCTATACCGAACCCCGGCCATTCCATAGTCTCCCATAATACGCATTGACGTTCAAAATATTTATAAATGTTTTGATGTCTCTTAATTTCCAATATGTTTATATATGATTATAAGTACGTTGTGAAGTTACACGTCACTCAAATACACGTAATATCATATTTTTAAATATATAAATATAGGGTGTTACAATCCTCCCCCTTATTCAAGGAATTTCTTCCTCGAGAATCGGAATATACCTGGATAGAAAAACTCTGAATACCTCATCTGCATGTCATCCTCGTGCTCCTAGGTGAACTCGTCCTTACTATAATGCCCCTAATGAACTCTTACAAGCATAATAATATTTGGTCTCAGAGTTTCTTCTCTCTGATCAAGAATACATTGGGTCTCTCCTCATAACTAGCATTTTGCTATAACTTAAGCCTACCGAGATCTATGTGTTGATACTCGTACTCATTCCTCAGTACAGATTCATGAAAAATGTCAGGTACGCTTTGAAGGTGATTATTCGATTCCAAACGATAAAAACTGATCCCACTCTCTCAATAATAGAAAAAGAGATACGTAATTGGAAGCCAACTTCCCCTTTATTCCAAATCTAACTACCCCTTTCATCACAGTAACTCTCAACTACACTTGATCCCTTACTTAGAATTGTATTTTATGCCTTATCTTATCTGTCTAATAATTTTGATGTTTCTAAGATACTTCCATGAGCATCACCTTCCCTGAGGTGTCCCGAATAAGGTGTGGCTCAAAAGACCTATACTCCTTTGAGTATGCCCAACAACAAGATGAATGACCTAGACATCCATATTACGCCTTTTACGGTGACATTCCAATCATATTATGGTGGATATTATTATAGGTGAACTCATCAAGTGGAAAATGTACATCCTAAGTGACCTTGAGGTCTAACCCACAAGCCCCGATCATATTCTCCAACAACAATTTCCCCATTTTCTATCTGGCCATCTGACTAGGGGTGAAGCCGTGCTCAAACTCAACTGAACTCCCATCTCATACTGAAATACCTTCCAAAACTAGGAGATAAAAGTGATACACCTTATCTGACACGATATCCAACAGTACCCCATATGGTATCACTATCTCGGCTACAAATAACTTTGCCACAGTCCTAAAAGGTAGAAAATTGTCCACCATCATCAACCTATCCGCAATAACCCAAATAGAATCATGATCGTGGTGTGACCATCGTGACTTATCACTTAAATCTATCGAGATTAGCTCCTATTTCCATTAAGGTACCTCAAAAGGTTCTAACTCTAACACCAGTCGTTAGTACTCCACCGTTATCAACTGACAAGTAGCACTCCTCGACATTTAATCAATAATATCCCTCTTTATTTCTAATCCACCAATACGATTACCTCATATCCTGGTACATCTTATCCCCTCTAGGTGCCTTTGAGCCTCAAATAACACTAATTTTAAAATTTTAGATCCTTGGGCACTACTAGCCGTCCCTAAAACCATAAACTTTAATATGATATGTAAAAGAAAATTTTATAATTGCTCATTTTCTATTTTAGTTTGGAAAATTCCATTACATTTTCATCATCATGTACTTCTAAAGAGCTTCAAGTGGATACAAGTTAGTGACCAAGCAATGATCGAAGATCGAATGAGGTAAGATCGTCGCTAAAATCATCGAGAAGATATATGGTTCTGATTTATACATAAACGCGTTGTTTAAAGGAATCTTTTATAAAATGTCCGAGGCTTGTTTTTAAAATGGTTTTTTGAAAGATTTTTTTTATTTTTTTAATCTTTCGAACGATTTGATGTCTTCGTTCAAAAGATATTGAGAGTCCATTCGAACAGACTTCAAACGAACAAAACGGGTTTATTCTGTTCATAAAACTTAATTCGTTCGAAGCTCGTTCGAAGCTAGTTCGAATGAGATTTTCCTTAGTTCGTATGAGATCATGTTTTAGTTCGAATGAGGTCTATGTTTCATTTGAATGTCTTTTCTCAAAATTAGTGCCTCCTCAAAATTCGTGTTTTCTATAAAAAAAACTGGTTTCATGGGATCGTCTTTTCTAAGAACTTTTGGCGAAATTTATTTTTCTAAGCATATCCTAAAGGTCTCCAAACCCTCATTTGTTTAAAACTCTTTTGTTTTACAAATCAAATCCCTTGAATGACATTAAACCCTAGAAAAATAACATACCATGTTCATACTCTTATAGAGTTAATTCTCTAGTGCTAATCTTGTGGAGTTGATCCTCTATTGCTGAAGAAAATAGGAATACTGATTCTTGAGTCTGGTCAGTGGATATCGAGGCTAGTAGAGCTCGTTATGGGAGGGTGATAGATATGCATCATTTGGTGTTAACAACAAAGAGTGAAGACATTACTGCATCACTTAATCGATCTCTAAGTTTTGTAAGTTGGTAAACATATTTTTATAATACTTGGTTGTAAACAGTGTTGAATATAAATTTTCCCAAAAAGGCATTTTTCCTCATCTTTTGAATTCTATTTGTTAGGTTGTGGTTTACTTTTCATTTAGTTTGAATATCTTGCATGTTTAGTATCACCTAATTTTAAAAATATAGAAATTTAGACAAGATTGAACTTGGTTTGTGTGTATGTGTGACCTAGTTTATGACTTATACATATAACCAAACCACTATGTTTTTAAAATTCACATCAGAGCTTATTTTTAGAAGTTACTTAGATGAATCCTGGTGGTTATATTGATAACTCGTTGCTTAGGCCCCCAACTTTTAATGGTTTTAATTATGCCAATTGGAAAGCTCAAATGAGGTCGATTCTAAAATCAATTGATGAGCGTATCTGGATTGTTGTTTAAAGGTGTTTAACTCCCTCCCAGTGTTATTAATGATGATGTCATTAGTCTCAAACCAATCACTACATAGACTAAGGACGATGTAACTTTAACTCGAGAGGATTAAGTGTTTAGTGCTGTCGCATCCGAAGAATTTCGTCATATCATGACGTGTACCACGTCTAAGGAAGTATGGGATATCTTCCAAACAACTCACGAGGGTATCAATGCTATAAAATCTTTTATGCTACATAATCTCACCACACAGTTTGAGACCATCATCATGCTTGAATCGAAAACATTTGATGAATTTTATTCACACCTGTCTTATATGATAAACTCTAACTTTAATTTGGTTGAGAGGATTTTTGAGATGAGGGTGGTTAAGAAAATTCTGAGATCTCTTTCATCCCATTTTTAATGCATAAGTCAGGGTCCTTAATTCCTTAGGAATTTGAAATCATCTTAGGTTATAAGAGCTCGTAGGTGATCTTCAAATTTACGAAATAGATATTTTCGTAAAACTCAAAAGAAGAAAGAAATGGGGATCGCTTTAAAAGCTCAATCAAAGAAAAAATAGGAGGTTTCTGACTCCGAATTTGATTTCGATCAAGATGATGTTGCCCTGTTTGCAAAACATTTCAAAAAAATTCTCAAATTCAATAAATAAAATTCTTCCAAAGTAGAATTTTTTTTAGAATGATCAATAGAGAGCTAGAGGTGACTACGCTAGGAAAGTTAAAATGGAGAGATATTATGAGTGCGAGGGGAAAGGACATAAAGTCCAAGAGTGTCCCACTAGGCTTAAGAGATACAGCAAAGGAAAAGAGGCATATAATGCCATTACAAGTGATAGTGATGTTGAATCGATGGATTCCTGGGATGAATTGTCACATGAACCTAATTTATGTGCATTTATGTCCAGTCACGTTAGTACTTTTAGTACATCCCACGCTAGTGAGGACATTTCTAAGCATGATATCCTCAAAAATTTATCGTACCATTCTGGAGAGAGTGAGGGTGATGAAGATAATTTGAGTGAGGGATAACATGGTCTCTAACGTGCCTATGATAATTTTTACAAGGGGTCTTTAAAAACCAAAAAGCAAAATAAAAATTTGACTCTTAGGGTGTTGCATTTAGAAAAAGATTTAAAGTCTCGATAGTGTGTGAGACCTCCATGAGTCAACTCGAAAAGTTGAAATTTTCTTTGTGTGAGCAACTTATTGTGGTTGGTAGGGAAAAGAGTGATTTGACCAAAAAAGTGACCAGTTTTACAAGAGATCTTCAAGCATTATTGGAGACACGTGAGAAATTTAGAGCCCATGTTTTCCAACTCGAGAAAGTGTAAGGACACAAATTTCCAATGGAGTCCCTTATTGTTTTGGCTCAATTCCGGACAAAAACGCTTGAGTAATAGGATAGTTACTTGACCATCCTTCAAGCCTATGACATGAAAGAGTTGAAGACGTGCATGCCAAGTCTTATAAAACTTCATCATTACCGAGTTTCAAGTCATCTGTTTCTATGTCATCAACATCAGATTCCATAGTCACCAAAAGGTATGAATGCATTTCTATATAAATATAGGAAGACTTGGAATAATTTATATTGGGTGTATTTTATTTTAAACTAAGGTTTATTTTCAGAAGGTTTCTTTAAAACATTAAAATAAAGTTTATGGGCTAAAAATGGAATTTTTAAGCTTTCTGGTTTTTCATTCGAAATTGTCGTTCGAACGAGTTTTTCGTTCGAAAGAGAATTTCGTTCGAATGAGGTTTGCCAACGACTTGTCACTGGAACCTCGTTAGATAGTACATTCAAACGAAATGTCGTTCGAACGAGATTTCGGCAGGAATAGTTTTTGGCACTTTCCCACGACTTTGTCCCACTATTTTTTCACAGAATTTAATGTCTTCGGGAACAAAATTTTTAAAATAACTTTTCCATCTCCTAGAGAGTGTTTGAGAGATTAATTCTTTCATAAAAAGTTCCTTTAGTGTTTGTTATCAAAATTCATATATTCAAAGAACAAAACCAAGTTTACACCCAATTGTTTGTGTTAATCCAAGTTTCTATATATATATATACATCTTGCTTGGAGAGTTTATTTTTGGCACCGAATTCATCTCTTCTGTAAAAGCGAGTTTGGGTTTGCTTCTACATCCCACAAAGAAGAAGCTTGTTTGTGTTGACTTACCCACTTGGAGAAAGGCTCCTTGTTCGGGTGGCGGTGAACGAAAAAGTCTGATCGGTGGATTTCGAGATCGCGATGGAGCTCCGTGGTTATTCGCTAGGCAGAGGTGTGTACAAGAAGAAGCGTCGGGGCTTGTACGGAGTCTAGTCGAGTGTTGTAAGTCTTACTGTCTTGTATTTGTAAAACCGCACTTAGTGGATTTGAGCCTAGGGCCGTCTGAGGTTTTTTCCCATTGTGGGTTTTTCCTCGTACATCGCGGCGTAGTGATTCATTGTTTATTTTATCTTTTACAAAACTCACCTAGAACGCATGCTTAGGTAAAAAGATAAAATTTGGTTTAAATCACTACTTGTGTAATTTGGTGCTAAATTACTTTGGGTAATATTTATGTTAATTTAATTCAAGACATCACTTAATTTGATAAAATTGGTTTGGCCTAATTTGATAATATTGAAAATATGACTTAGGCAAATTTCTACGACTTGGGTTAAATTGGTTTAAGTGAAATATCTATGTGTCGTTTAATTTAATTTCACTTTGGTTTAATTTTAATTTGAAAAGAAATTAAAATTGGTTAATTTGTTTAATTTGAACCATCTCACTTTTGCATCATAAACGGAATTAATTTTTGTAGTAAAGTTTTAAAAATTAGGGCCTCGTGTTCCAACAGAAAGATTTCGAACGTGATCGAGAGGTCAAAGTTACCATAGAGGACACATCTAAGAATGTTGGAAAGATGTTCCTCAGTCCCACGTTAGGTTTTAATGAGAGGCAACAGATAGGTTACCCATATCCCATACAGCACCTGAATCGGTTCTCGAGTTTATGATGGATTCTTATAATCCACAACCTAAACCACACAGGAGAGATCATCCTAGGTGCTTTAACCAAGATACACCCAAACAAGTCTATGTTTGTCCCATTGCAAACAAAGAGGTCACCATGGGGAATTTTGTTTTAATCTAGGAAGAGTTTCTCACACAGGTGTTCCCACACATGCTCCCACACGAGTCCACACACGTATTCCCACACATCACCATACAGATTTTGCTAGTCTTCAAGAGCAAGTGGAGGTTTTTAGTTAAGACCTCTCAATGTTTGATGGAGGAATTTGAAAGGATGTCTTCTCCTTTTGAGAACACCTTCCAAACTAATGATTGAGGAAAGACTTGTTTCTAGTATAGGATGCTTATCATATACCTATATTTTATCCTTAATACTAGATTTTATTTTTATGTTTATATTTTTTTTGAAAAATCTAAAAAACTTTTTTTTTCTTTTGAAAAAGACTCAAAGAGATTTTATTTTTGATAAAAAAATTCAAATAGCTTAAAAACACTTTTGTATTTTGTTTTACACCATATATGGATGCACATTTAAGATATTTGAATCACAACAACATACCATCCATTCATGTGACTTATTCATGGTGTTATGAGACTTGGATTCATTTATTTTGTGTTCTTAATAAGGTATTGTTAGCATTTCGTTATTCTTTTATGATTACTGCCTTGATGCTAGACTCTTTATATCGAATTTATTGCACACGTGCACAGACTTTTTTAACACTGTACTTGCTTGTCATATAATGAATATGGAGTTCATATATCAATCATTCTTAATAATGAATCAAATGTGCTAGGAACAAATTGTGCTTGTAAGAACCATTGTTCGAATTTTTTTCTCATAAAATTCAATTTTTGTTTAAGCAATAGAAAGGGGCTACAAAAGAAGAATTATGATTTGTGTTAAAGTTCATTGGCAAGAGCCTAAAGTATGGTTTTCACACATAAAAATAGAATTTTCAAGGCTAATTTTTATTTCATTGATGCTTCATTATCATGAGCATTATAATTCCTTCAAAAAATTTAAGAGTGTATGCTTAAAATGTGAGATTTAAAGGGTGTTATAAGTTGAAGATCAAAGGGGTTGCACAATAAACTTCCTTCAAAAATATTAAATAGTTTGGTGTTATCGATTTGAGAATCATTAAATTCATGTTATTTTGCATAAATCGAGTCACTTTCACATTGTTCAATAATTTTACACCTAGGTTGAAATTGAGTTCTCTCTTTAGGAGCATCTCATTGACTTCATACACCTTTTCTTCGTATGCCTATGTTAATTTTCCCATGATCTAAATTCACACAATTTCATTCTATTTTCACGATTCAGATATTTTCATGCTACTCCATGGCATCATTGTTTGTATTTGTACTTAAAAGTACTTTATGTACATATTTACTTTTTATACATAATAATTTGTAAAATTTTCAAAAATTATTTGTTGATTCTTTGACGTTCCATTGCATATGCTTCATTGTTCATTCTTTGTGATGATATTTTATATTTGAATTCACGTGATGCTAACATTTTAGGATTGGACAAAAAGGGGAGAACATATTGAGGGGGAGTTTTATTTTTTTTTTAAACTCCATGCGTCAGGGTATTTCTTGTGCTTCATATGTGTAGGTTTTTTCCTCCTTGATGATTTCATGGACTACACAATGAAGACTTTCAAAGAAAATGTGACTTTTACCTTTTAATTTTCGAGTTTGGGAGGGAATTAGTTGTACTTGTATTAGGATTATTTATTTTCAGTTTGTGTTTTGTACCGAAATAGCCAAAGGGGAGATTTGTAAGATCATGTTTTATAATTGCTAATTATCTATTTTAGTTTGGCACATTCTTTTACATCTTCATTATCATGTACTTCTCAAGTGCTTCAAGTGAAGATAACTAAGTGATCGAGCAACAATCAAAGATCGAATGAGTTAATATCATTGTTAAAATTATCGAGAAGTTATATGATTTTGCAGATTTATGCATAAACACTTTGTTCAGGGCATTCTATTATAAAATGTTCGAGACTTGTTTTCAAAATGATTTTCAAAAGATTTTAATTTTATTTTTGCAATTTTTCGAACGACTTTATATCTTCGTTCGAATGAGATTGAGAGTTCAATCAAACATACTTCAAAGGAACAACAAATGGGTTTGTTCTTTTCAAACAACTTAATTCGTTTGAAGCTTGTTCAACGCTAATTTAAATGATATTGGCTCTTCGTTCGAATTATATTTGCCTTGGTTCGAACGAGATCCAATTTTCAATAGAACGAGGTCTGGTTTTCACTCAAATGACTTTTCTTGAAATTTTGCTCCCAAGAAATTTATGTTTTCTATAAAAAGGGGTCTAGGGATTAGTATTTCTCAAAAAATTTGGAGAAATTTATTTCTCTATACATATCCAAAAGGTCTCCAAACCCTAGTTTATTTAAAACTCTTTTGTTTTCCAAATCAAATCCCTTATATGATTTGTGCAGATTTATCAAACCTTAGAAGCCATGTTCATAACCTTATAGAGTTGATTCTCTACTATTGACCTTATGGAGTTAATTCTCTACTATTGAAAAATATTTGAATACTAATTCCTGAGGTTGATCGATAGATACCGAGGCAAGTGGAGTTCGATGTGAGATAGTCCTGGATTTGTATCGTTTGATGTTGACAATAATGAGTAAAGATATTATTTTGTCACTTAGTGGATCTCTAAGTTTTATAAGTCTATAATCGTCGTTCTGCAATACCCAGTTGTAAACAGTGAGGAATATAGGTTTTGCTCGAAAGGGATTTTTCATCATCTCCCTTATTCTATTTGTTGTGTTGCTGTTTATTTTTCATTTAGATTGAATATTTTCATGTTTAGGATCCCCTAATTTTAATAAGATAAAATTTGGACTATATTGAATTTGGTTTGTATGTGTGACATAGTTTACGACTTATACATATAATCGGACCACTTTGCTTTTTCATGATTCGATCTAGAAGTAATGAACTCTACCAACTTATAGATCCATTACCTTTCCTTAACAAAAATAAACCCCAATCGGGCCTGAGCTTTCCATGGAAAAATGGTCAGTGTAATCGTCACTATGCCCATGAAAGCATCCGCCAAATCCATCTTCTTCGGCATAATCCACCTCCCAGCCCAAAAATCCATCATGTCCTCTCTTTGTTCCACCCACTTTCTTAAAATAATCTATTCCATCCATGACATATCATATCCTATGGTCTCTCACATCATAACATCGCGTTCGACTGTGCTCCTAACCAAACTAATAAAACTATTGAAACACGAACTTGACATTCGAGAATTCCTTCCGTTGTTCCCTTATGGAAGAGCATCTCACATACTAGTGGTGACAACGTGAGGTCAAACGACACCAGACTCGCCTTACTTAATCCTTCTAAGACTAACTATCCTTCGGTAACCTACTCCATATTGGAAACTGCCTTCCCCGATTCTCCCATAAGAAAGATTATTAACGACACTTGATCTTTCATCTTACTCTCCAACTATGCTTCTGCTCTCTCCCAATTTGAACACTATCACAATTATATGAGTATACTCTCTTACCTCAATACTTTTAATCATCAATAGAATATAGAGTGAATCACCAAACACGTGCCTTGCTGATTGCTACCTCTCATAGTTTAGGACCCCCTATTAAAAAATCTCAAAAATGGAACCCTCTCCTATCATTAGACGAAAAAAGAACCTATTATCGTTAATATTTTCATACCCTCTCAATAACATTCACCGCTAGGGTATAAACCACCCATAATTACATAGTTGGGTGTAAAGAACACCACAACTACACCATCCCCTCTTCACCAAGATATCATCACAAATCACAGTGAACCACTCCTTCGCATGGTAAAAACCCACTAATGATGCGCTCGATCCATATTTTTCTATAATTCTACCTTTGGGATATCCTCCTCCTGATATTATCACTACCGATAACTCGCACACATTTTAATCATTAATAGGAAACACTTTTCACCACTGTTCCGAAAGATCATTAGTATGTAACAACAAACACTTATCGCGTATCTTGACAACACATCTCTTAGTCACCCATCCATCTTTTGTAGGCTCCTCAAGGTAACTCCATTCTTGAGTACTCAACTGGTTAAAAAACTGTGATGTCTACTCCCAGGGCACCTCTATTATCCATGATAAGGTTAATCATATGAAATGCCCACGTGGAGGGTTCAACACTAGTGTCCACTCTAAGGAAAAAATTAATCCCTTTTGTAGTTGATAAATCAACACCCATACCACTAAAGAGTAGAATAATCTCGAAACATTAGGGACACCTCTACGCAATCGTAATCCACTTTTATGTAATTGTATCCATACATAAACAAGTGTGTTAGAACTTCTTCCGAACCTAAGCATAACTATTCAAAGTAAATCTTAATCGAAAAATAGCATATAAAATCCTACCCCCGGTAATCGATATAAGTGTACATCTATCTATACATTCAAGCTCATTACAAATATAATGATATATCCCCCAAAGTCAACAAAGCGATTGAAAACTAAGTCGATTAAATAAACTGTAATGTCTCTATAATCACAACGTAAAGCAACCCTTACCCTTTAGGGTGTCCACATATACATAAAACTTGGAGACAAAAATATATATACCTCATAATCATAGTACACACACGCTACCTCACAGACTTCTTCTTATGTCGAGATTGTGGGTATGGAATATTCCATTAGGCAAGATCAGGTCCCTAATCAGGACGAGGTTCAAAGTCGTGCCTCGTCCCACAATGGTTCTAGCACCTCACAGACTTCTTCTTATGTCGAGATTGTGGGTCCTAGTGTGGCTATTCCCCCACCCATTGATACTATCCCCCTATCGGCCACCACCAGGGCTGAATTCGTTCAGATTTTTCCCGATGGTCTCCCTTTACCTACCCAGGCTGACGTTACCAGGGACATAGACGATGGTTATGAGACCAAAATTAATACCTCGGAGGCAGCCGAGATAGAGAGCTCTGTCACTGAGTATGACCTCTTAGCCTTTAGGCACCTCTATTCAATAGGTCCCTCCATTAAGCTTAGGAGACCTCTGAGAGGTGAGAGGGCCTTTAATGTTCGAGATGGGGAGATCTGTGTGTACGAGCAGATCTTTAAGTTGGGATTCTATCTCTCCATCTATCCTTTAATTAGAGCCATATTATCCCATATCAATCTAGCCCCTTCACAATTATCCCCAAACACCTGAAGGGTGATGATTGGGGCCATTGTCCTTTGGAAGGCAGTCCACCACTCAGACCTTCATGTTAGAGTTTTCACGGGTTGTTATGTCCCATCCTCTACCAAAAAACACCCCAGCTACTATCACTTCCTAACTTGAAAGTCAGATAAAAAGATGTTATTAGTTACCCGGACTTCAAATCACAACTGGAAACCACGATATTTCATTGCCTCAGGGACATGGGAATTTGGTCCATGTGCTTCCTCTACATCGTCTGATCCAAGGACACCTCTGAAGTGGGGAAAGGTGTCTCTTGTGGTCAAAGACGACCTTGGCCTTAGCCAGGATAATTTACAAAAGGTTAAAGACCTTCAAGATCAGTGAGAACATGGTCGTCTTGTCAAGTACGAACATCTGATGACCCCTTATTACCTCTCTCAGACAGGTCTAGGTAATAGTCCTCTAACCGAACTTCGTAAGTATTATTTTCCATAAGTTGTACCTCTGACTTTTAATACCTCTGATTTACTAACTCAGATACTTATTTTTGCAGAATGCCTAGAAGGAATCTCTGACGAACTCTGGGAGATGTCTGCCGCAAGCCTTGTTAAGCTGATGAAGAAAGCGGGGCTTAATGTAGCCCATCCTTCACCCAAGAAGAACGTCAGCACGTCAAAGGCCGATGCTACAAAGAAGAGGAAGACAACTACTGACTCGGAGGATTAGAGTCCGAGCAAAAATTGAAAGGGATATCGTGCCATCCCTATCTCAACAGATGATGCTCTTACTACTCGTCTAGCCCAGCTAAAGATCAGCGATAGTTTGATAGTCCATGGTCTGAAGGCAATGGATACCATCGACTCTATAATGACTGATGCAGACAAGCATTTCCAATGCTTACTAGATATCCCCTTACTGGCCGAGCTTAACCTTCATAGGTCAATTCAGGTACCAACTTTTGCTTTTTTATTCTTCCAAGTGTAACCTCGACCTAGATGTAGGTTAAAACTTGAACTCATACATCTGACTTTTCATTACAGGGTATTCTATCAATGCATCAATTTATTGACTTGACTCTGAGGAAGATGCCCTTTATTGAGAAGGGAATAGAAGCCCTGAAGGTACAGGCCTCATTGAATGCTGAAGTTGAGCATCTGAAGGAAGAGATCAAAGAGGCTGAAAAGATGATCAAGAAGAGGGATAGGGACATCGTCGCCCTCAAGAAGGACCACAAAGTAGCCCTAAAAACCAAAGATGATGCCCTTCAAGCTAAAGTGGATGATACAGTCAGAGCCTCACTGGAGGATACCTCAGAGAAGATCTTTACAGACTACAAGATCTCTGATGAGTTCATTAGTTTCAACTTTGAATACCTTGACAGATGTATTAAAATAACTGAGAAGTGGGAAGCTTCTAAGGAACAAGAGCCAGGGAGCTTAATTGCCTCAGACTTTATCGGTCTAGGATTTGGCGACCCTCGTTTTGCTCAGGCCTTGCAAGAGGTTGAGGAGGATGGTGCTGCTCCTGCAGAGACTGCTCCCTTGGAGGTTACTGAAACTGAAGAGGCCATTCATCAGGATGACGCTGCAGAGGTGACTAATGTCGGCTAAGAGGACACCAATCTAGCTGCAGATACTTAGGCCTTTGTGAAGCTTTAATTTGTAACATCTAATTATTTTTTCCTGTAATTTTTCTGCACTCTGATGGCTCCTCAGCACATTTGATTTGTAAAACTGATGAAAAGTAACACCATCTTCTTTAGAGGATTTTGCTTCTTTCAATGAATACCTTCTTTTTCCTGTTTTCTTGGTCATATAATGATGTTTATCTTATGGTCTGAAGCCATTATAATATAATGTTCTACCCCATAATATGATGTTTTACCTCATATTTTTACCAACTTAATGATGTTTGAGGTCTAAGGTTACCAAATTATGGTGTTTACCCTCATAATTTTCACTAACTTAATGATGTTTAAGGTCTGAGGTCACCATAATATAATGTTTCACCTCATATTTATTACCAACTTAATTATGTTTAAGGTCTGAGGTCACCAAATTATGGTGTTTACCCTCGTAATTTACACCACCTTGATGATGTTCAAGGCCTGAGGTCACCAAAATATGATGTTTTACCTCATAATTTTCACCAACTTAATGATGTTTAAGGTCTGAGGTCACCAAATTATGGTGTTTACCCTCATAATTTTCACCAAATTAATGGTGTTTAAGGTTTGAGGTCATCATTGTATGATGTTTTACCTCATATTTTTCACTAACTTAATGATGTTTAAGGTCTGAAGTCACCGAATTACGATGTTAACCTCATAATTTTCACCACCTTAATAATGTTCAAGGTCTGAGGTCACCATAATATGATGTTTTACCTCATATTTTTCACCAACTTAATGATGTTCAAGGTCTGAGGTCACCAAAATATGATGTTTTACCTCATAATTTTCACCAACTTAATGATGTTTAAGGACTGAGGTCACCAAATTATGGTGTTTACCCTCATAACTTTCACTAACTTAATTATGTTTAAGGTCTGAGGTCACCAAATTATGGTGTTTACCCTCATAATTTTCACCAACTTAATGATGTTTAAGGTCTGAGGTTATCATTGTATGATGTTTCACCTCATATTTTTCACCAACTTAATGATGTTTAAGGTCTGAGGTCACCATATTATGACGTTTCACCTCATATTTTTCACCAACTTAATTATGTTTAAGGTCTGAGGTCACCAAATTATGGTGTTTACCCTCATAATTTTCACCAACTTAATAATGCTTAAGGTCTGAGGTCACCAAATCATGATGTTTACCCTCATAAATTGCCACCAAATTATGATGTTTAAGGTCTGAGATCATCAAAATATGATGTTTCACCCCGTATTTTATCACCAAACTAATGATGTTTAAGCATAATGAAATAATATTGACACAGAAACTGCTCTTTTCATTAATATCCTCTTCACAAAATAATACATGTATTAAAAAGAAATAACTATAACATCATATGTAATATTTCTTCAAGTGGTCAGCATTCCAAGGATTCGAAAAAGGTTACCCTTCAAGATTTTCTAGTCGGTAAGTACCAGGCACAACCTCATCAACCACTCTATAAGGACCATGCCATTTTGGGTGGAGCTTGTTTACCTTCTGCAATGTCTTCTTTAACACTAGGTCCCCTAGAGCTATAGGTCTTGATTTCACCCTTTGATTGTAGAACTTTGATGTTTTCTGCTGGTAAGCTGCCTGTCTGATCTCAGCATCTTCTCTTTTCTCTTCAATTAGATACAAGTCAAGCCTTCTTTTTTCCACATTCCTCTAAGGCTCATAGGTCTGAACTCTGTGGGTGGGGATTCCTACTTCAGTAGGGATGAAAACTTCTGAACCATGTGCCAGCATGAAGGGAGTTTCCCTCGTTGGCGTTTTTGTTATCATTCTGTAGGCCCATAACACTGCGTATACCTTTTCTGTCCATATTCCCTTAGCTTCTTCCAACCTCTTCTTAATCCCATCAAGGATTTTTCGGTTCGTGACTTCAGTCTGACCATTTTCTTGAGGTTGGCCAAGAGAAGAGAAGAATTGCTTGATCCCGACTCTTTCGCAGTATTTCTCCAAGGAAGCATTCTTGAGTTGGGTTCCGTTATCTGAGATGAGGGTATTGGGAAGGCCATATTTGCATATGATGTTCTTCTAGATGAACTAGAAGGTATTATTCTTCGTAATCATGATCATCATCTCAGCTCTACCCACTTGGAGAAGTAATCAATTTCCACCACCAAGAATCGATAATTATTTGCAGCTCTTGGCAAAGATCCTACTGAGTCAATACCCCAAACTGCAAATGGCCAAGATGAGCTAATTGATGTCATAGGATTATGAGGTTGGTGAGGGATGGTGGAGAATCTCTGACACTTACCGCATCTCTTCACATAACCAGCTGCATCTTTGGCCAAGGTCGGCGACCAAAACCCTTGAGTAATTATCCTCTTAGCTAGAGGCCTCCCTCCGATGTGACTTGAGCAAGAACCCTCATATACATCTTTCATGACCTGAGGGACCTCTGAAGGGTGCACACATCTAAGGAGGGGGAGTAAGAACCCCTTCTTATATAAGACGTCCCCCATAATTGAGAACTTAGCGGCCCTGAACCTCAGCTTCTCCTTTCCAATCCTGATTCTAGCGGCTCTCCCTCTCTTATGTATCTGATGAGAGGATCCATCCAAGAGGCTCCTAAATTCAAATTGAGGTAATGTCTAGAAACCTCTTCTTGTTCAATGGTTGGTTTGAGCAGGATCTTGATTGGTACCATTCTTATGATGTCTGTCCTAGTTACTGAGGCCAACCTTGCTAGTGCATCTGTCCGGCTGTTGTCTAATCGGGGTATCCTCTTCATCTTTACTTTTCTAAAGCTTTCTAGCATTATTCTCACCGTCTTCAGGTATTTGTCCATCCTTTCAACGTTGTCCTCGTATACTCCCAAGATTTGGTTGATGACCAGACTTGAATCACTGTGGACTAGGAGTTGGCTAACATTAAGAGCTTTTTCCAAGGAGAGGACTACTATCAAGGCCTCATACTCAAACTTGTTATTCGATGCTTTGAAGTTGAACCTTAGCGCATATTAGATGTCGGTACCATCCGATGTCGATACTATTAGCCCTGCTCCACTGTCCCTTTCACAGGACGATCTGTCCACGAAGAGGTTCCATACATCTTCATCTTAAGAGAAGTTTCCCTCTGATAGGGTCCCTTGCTTAAAGAGGTACATGTCTTACTCATTCTCAACTACTCCTTTTTTGGCTCTACTGGACACAACCACTTCTGAATTTTAGAAGACGTTATTGTCTGGCTCTCCTGCAATCTCTTGAATATTCTGAATCTTAACCTTTTCCCAGGCGAATTCTGCTACAAAGTCTGCAGGAGCTTGACCTTGATGGCAACCCTTGGTTGATAGACAATGTCATACTCCCCTAACTCGATGGCCCAAGTCATCAACCTGCCAGACTTCTTAGACCTGTCTTAGTGGAGAGTCAGTGAGGATAACCATAGAGTGGGATTGGAAATAGGGATTCATCTTCCTGGAAGCATGTATCAAGGCGTAGGCTAACTTCTCCATCCGAGGATAGTTCGATTCAGACGCGTGAAGGGCCTTACTATTTACGTATACAGGTCTTTATACTCCATCGTCTTCTCGTACTATGGTCGAACTTATAGCTGACTCTGAGACTACTAGATATACATACAACTTTTCCCCCAAGATGGGCCGAGATAGAAGCAAAGGAGATCCGAGGTAGGACTTTAACTCTTTAAAAGCCTTGTCTCATTCCTTATCCCATTCAAAGGCCTTTCTAAGAACTTTGAAAAAAGGAAGACACTTGTCCGTAGCCCTGGAGACAAACCTGTTCAGCGTAGTAACTTTTCTGGTTAACCTCTGAACATCTTTGATGGTCCTGGGTGTCTTCATTTCAAGTAGAGCCCTAATTTTTTCAGGATTGGCCTCTATTCCCCTTTGGTTAACGACGAATCCAAGAAATTTTCCTGCTCCTACTTTAAAGACACACTTGGCAGAATTGAGCTTCATCCTGTATAAGTCCATAGTGTCAAAAGTTCTTTCCAGGTCGGCCACGTGAGTGCAAGACTTCAAGCTCTTCATCAACATGTCATCTACATATACCTACATGGTCTTGCCAATCTGATCTTCAAACATCTTATTTACAAGGCACTGATAAGTTGCCCCTATGTTCTTCAGTCCGAAGGGCATGACCTTGTAGCAATAGGTCCCCTTGTCAATTATGAACGATGTCTTCTCTAAGTCTTCTGGATCCATAAAAATCTGTTTATACCCATAATAGGCATTCATGAAGCTCATAAGTTCATGTATTGCCGTGGCATATACCATCTGATCAATTCGAGGCAAGGGGAAGCTTTCTTTTGGGCAAGACCTGTTCAAATCAGTGAAGTCCACGCACATCCTCCATTCCCTTAGCTTTGGGCACAATAACGGCGTTAGATAACCACTCAAGGTATATCACTTCTCTGATGAACCTGGCCTCTTCCAGCTTTTTTACCTCTTCCCTGATGACATCATACTTTTCCCTGGAGTAAACTCTTCATCTTTGCTTGATTAGCTTGGCTTCTTCTGCCACATTGAGTTTGTGGCACATAATTTTAGGGTTAATATCAGGCATGTATGCATGGCTCCAAGCAAAGACACTTTGCCTCTTCTTCAAAAGTTTTACCAGCCCTTCCTTGATCTCGGGTCTTAGGGACTTGCCGATTTGGATGATTTTTTCCGATTCTTCCTCATTAATGACGATAGATTCTACCTCTTCCGTGGCCTCTCCCTTCTTCAATTTTGTTTCATCCCTAGTATCAAGTGTATCAATGTTATATGTGGTTGTTACCCTCTTATGGGCCTCTCTCTCTTCCATCAAGTTAAAGTAGCATTCTCGTGCCGTAGTCTGGTCACCTTACACTTCCCCTACCCCATAGGGGGTCAAGAATTTTAGCATTTGGTGGATCATCGATGACACGGCCTCAAATTCCTTAAGGGCTACTCGTCCTATGATGAGGTTGTAGGCCAAGTAGACATTTTCATCCATTATAAAAAAATTAATCTTCCGGGTCAACATCTTAGGCCAGTTGTCTCCCATTCGAACGTCCATCTCATACATACCCAACGAATGGACCTTTTCACCGCTGAAGCCAAATAACGGATGATGGTACAGTACAAGCCTAACTCTGTCGAGGCCTAGGCTCTTGAAATAGGGCCAAAACATTACATCAGCTGAACTTCCTCCATCGATGAGGATTCTCTACACCTCACATCTATGCACCCTCGTAGTGATTACCAAAGGTCATCGTGTGGGGCTAAGATACCTTTGAAATCAAGTCAGGAAAACCCAACTACAAGAGTATCCATATCCACCTTCTTCTCTTTTACTTAGCCTCTTAAGATGCTAGATTCACAACCTCTACTTTGTCACTGACATAGCTTCTACCACATGAGCTTTACAGTCGACTACTTTTAAGCCACCCCCTGCTAGTCCTCCACATATGGTGTTAACACCAAAGGAGACTATACCAACCCTCTTCACAGGGGCATTATCGTCTTTTGGTGGGAGGTTAGGATCATCATCTGAGTCCTCATCTCTTCTTGCTGGGGGATCTTCTCGGCATCTGTCGTTTCTCTTACTTTTAGGGTCATCTCTTCCCTTCTTAGAAGCTTTACCATCGACATACTTCCTGATCTTTTCGAATTTCAACATCTTCTCAATCTCATCCTTCAAGGAAAAACACTTGTTTGTCACATGGTCGTGGTCTTGGTGGAACTCTCACCACAAATTCTTGTTCCTCTTATGCGGAGGAGCTTTTAGCCTCTCTAACCATCTCAGGGATCGGTCATTTTTTATTTCGTTGAGGATGTGTTCGCAGCTCACAGTTAGAGGAGTATAGTGTGCAAACTTTTCGTCTGCATACCTCTTTTTTAGTCTTTCTTTCTTTGGAATTTCTCGTTGCTGCTTCCATTCTCATCCTCATACTTTGCGGTCATAGCCTCTTCAGCGTTCATGACTTTTCCTGAAGTTTCCAACAACTCTTCCATGGACTTGGGAGGGTCTTCTGCAAGCTTCCATAACAACTTCCCTTTCTGGAGTCCTCCAATGAGGGCAGTTATAGCTATATTCTCCTCATAATCTTCAACCTCCAATTTTTCTTTGTTTAATCTAAAAATGTAGTCTCTTAGGCTCTCGTTCTTACCTTCCTTGACGTACAGCAGATGAGTGGTCTTCTTTTGAGGTCTTACCCAAAATAGAAATTATGAAAAAATTGTTCAGCTAAGCCCTTAAAGTTCTCAATAGAGTTCTTCAGAAGATAGGTAAACTAAATGTGTGCAGCTCCCGTCAAAGTCCCAGATAAGGCCCGGCACTTCATCTCATCTGGGATTGAATAAATGTCTGTTGCAGACTGGTGCATCTCAATATGATGCACAGGGTTGGTACTACATACTTGGTAGACACCGTGGGTGGTTTGAAATTCACTATCCTTACCAAAAATGGGGAGCCCTCTGAGAACCCTTTTGTAGTGGGTTTTGACTTTTGATGAGGTTCCTTATCTTCTCTTCCATACGCTAAATTGAGTCATTCCATGGTTTAGCAACGTCGGCTTGGCTGAGGTTATCCCCAGCCACCTCCAAGGGGCAGAATGAGGGTTCCCCAGCCGCTGCACAACGTAGGCTATTAACCTTCTCTTAATCCCTGTCTCGGCCATATTGGGGTCGGCCATGTTGGGGTCGAGCCTGATGAGGTCAATGTTCCCCACCTTTGCAAGCCTGCTACACTTCTAGACCTGGATAATCTCTGTCTTAGGTCATTAACTGGGCCAATCCTTTCAAATGCCGACCCTCTTCTCAAGCGATCAAAAGTTGATCCTCTTTGTTGGGCACCCCCATCACTTCTGCCCCCATAACCTCTGCTCTGCTAGATAGGACGTACCGTGTTATTTGAAACCTCATACGGCTCCCAGCAGTCCTCTGAAGCATCTTCTGCCTCCATATCATCATACATATCCTTAGGGAAAGGGTTTCCTTGCCTCCCCAGATGTAAACGCCTAGGGTCAGCAACATCCCTCCTCCGCTGAGAGGTAGGTCGGTCTTTTCGTGGTGCCTGGGGTGGTTCCCTAGCTTTAGGATGGGGTTGAACAGTTGTCAGAGTAATCATCTCTGGTGAGATCCCTGGTGGCCTCATGATATTTTGACTGAGATATGCAAATTGCTCCTTTGTTGCTTTATGTATTGCAGCCAAATACTTCAAGGCGGCAGCCACCTCAGCCATTTTGAACTGGGGTGGTGCCTAGCTGGAACTAGGTCCTCCAACACCAGATAGTGGTGGAGGGGGTGGCAACTCCGGTGCTATATATTAAAACTAAATAGCTTTTAGAGAAAGTGGTCTTAATACCTTAAAGGACCTCTTTCAATGGTGAAATATCTTCACACGAAGGGTGAGGGCTCGTTCACCACCAGAGTCTCCGGTGAGGTTAAGCTAGGAAAGGAAGAGTTATGTCTTATCGTTCCCACAGACGGATCCAAAATGATGATGATGGAAATATCACCACCAGATAAGATGTTGACAAGCTAAAGTAAGTTATTACAATGGCAGCATAGGAGAATATTTGTATGTATAGTAGGAGAATGAGATGAGGAAAAGAGGATGAACACTTGAATATAAGTGTTTCAACCAATCTGGCCTACGTCCACTGAGTGTGTGTGAGTAATATCACTGAATGAAGGCACTAATGGCCATGGATACAATATCACAAGCTTTCTCTCTCTACTGTATAAAATGACAGAGTTTCATCTAGGGTTACAAATTATCGATCCTTTACAATGTTGAGGATGACCTCTATATATAGTGTATGGGGGGTATAATGTACCCCCCAATCATGCAATGTGCATGTGCATGAAGATCCAACCAGTGTAAGGATGACACCTGGATTATCTCAACTAAGTCATGATGACCTCAATATTCCCTCATATGGAGGGAATGATTCAGTTATAACAGATTTATCCATATGTTCCAAGCCATGCATGTGCGCGTAAATGCTCGGCTGTCTTTGCTTGGTACCAACCTCGGCCTGGCTGAATACGAGGTTGGTGGACTTGTCTGAGATCAATGTTCCATGGGGACCTCGACTAGGATATCAGGTCGAGGTTGGGTATGGGGTGTAACATCGGCCAAGGCCGATGATGACTTGATGATTGTTGATTGAGCCTATGAGGCTTTTGCTGGTCTCAAGTGATACTTGTAACGTCGATTGTGGTCGAACTGATGGATAGTCACCCATGAGTCATGCAGACCTCGACTGATTCCCAATCATGGTGATACTTGTAACATCGGTCGTGGACGACCTGATGGATAGCTGACCCCATGAGTTAAGTAGACCTCGGCTGATTCCCAATCGTGGTGATACTTGTAACGTCGGCTGTGTCCGACCTGATGGATAGTTGACCCCATGAGTCATATAGACCTCGGCTGATGCCCAATCGTGGTGATACTTGTAATATCGTTGATGGTTAATCCTGAGCTCTTGTCACCTCGACCGTCATACAGGCCGCGATTAATGTCTCTGAGATGGCTGGTGCACCTTGGGCATATTAATGAGAATTATGCCCCAGATAATTACGAGGGTGGTACAGGCTCAAGTAATGAATCCATTCTATCAGGATTGGATAGTACAGCTCCTAGCTGAGGGGGGCGAGTCTTATTATTGGTTCAGATAGAGGTTTATGCTTCAATAGCAGATTAGTAGTCCCTGAGGGGGGAGGACTTGTGACACGAGGTGATGACGAAGTCGCACTCTTAAATATTTGAGGTATATCCTAGAGGAGATAAGGTGTACCCAGATATAAGGCGATAGTACTGGTGGAGTAGAATGACGATGGATATTGCCGAGTTTGTTTCGAAATTTGCCACTTATCGGCTGGTGAAGATGGACCATTAGAGACTGGCATGACTCCTACAGCCGTTAAAGGTTCCTATGTGGAAATGGGAGAGCATTTACATGGATTTCATTCTCCAGCATATTGGTTAGAGGTGGGGGATAGCAAGCTACTTGGGTCGGGATGATCCAGGATACCTCTGTCAGCATAGAGATGATTCGGAGCCATATTCGGATTGCTCAGGATTGATAAAAGAGCTACGCCGATGCCAAGAGGTTCTTCAGGGATTTCAATATGGGAAACCAGGTGTTGTTGATAGTATCTCCTATGACAGGGATAATGCATTTTGGTAAGAAAGGGAAGTTGGCACCGAGGTATGTGGGGCCATTCCCTATCATCGATCGGATTGGGCCAGTTGCTTATAAACTTGGGTTATGGGAGAATTTGCATAGGATTCATGACGTGTTCCATATTTCTTCGCTAAGGAGATAATTTTTGGATGAGTTGGCCCATACTCACATTGCTTTGGAGTAGATTGATCTTCACCTCGATAGTTCCTACGAGGAGGGGTCGGTTGCAATCCTACACCGTAGCGAGAGAAAATTGAGATCGAATGTAGTACCGCTAGTACACGTTTCAGTGGATGAAATGCGAGACAAATATCCAGAGTTAGTTTTGCCAGGTATACCTTTATTTCTGAATTTCGAGACGAAATTCCATTATTAGGGGGGAAGTATATAATACCCCGTATTTTTACTGATTTTAATTATGGGATTAATTGAATTAAAAATGGGAAATTAATTGGTAATTAATATGGATTTAAATACTAGCGAGATGAGAGTTAGTATTTGATTATTATTATTATGTTGAAATTACTGAGTGAGTATAGTAATATGTGATTATGAACTTACTGAAATTTTCACGAGTGGAAAATACGACAGTTTTGGAAATTAAGTTGGGACGCACATGTCAGTCGTGTCGGGACCAATTTAATGGATTATAAAGTATTTTATTTTTATGTCCTCCTAATGGTCATTTTGAGTGCACCAACATGTCCGTAAGTATCGAGTTAGTAAGAAAAGTCTACCCAGGGGTTTCGTCTAGGACCCAGGGTAGTTTTAGGCCAAACTAGCAACCCGGGAGGGTATTTTGGGCATTTTAAATTTTTGGGTAATTAAACCCACGAAATTTAGAAAGATTTATCAGCTTCTAGGTTATATACCTAAGGGTTTTCACCACCAAAACTCACAAACGACCATTATCGAAGAAGTAGGGGAAGTTCCCAAAGGAGAACCACCATTCTTACGCTTTTTGCACCACCGTCACCACCATCGGATAGATCGAGAAGAGAGGATCGCTCCTATATCATCTTATCCAAAGGATCAGAACTTTCATTTCCAGGAAAGTGATTTAACTTGCAATAATTCAGTGTATATATTATCCATGATAGTTTAGAATTGGAGAAAAACCTTGAAAATGATGAATTAATGGATTTGGAGATTTAAATCTTAATCTTGGTAGGTTTTGCATGTAGATTAACTTCTAAAAAAATAGCAGCCACGAAATCATGATCCATATGTAGAGAATTACTGTTTTATGTTGAGTTATATTATGTTCTTGAAGACAATAGAATAAATAGGATTTTTATGAAATATACATGATTTGATCTAAGAAAATGACCACATATAATGATTTGATGATTCTAAGACGTTAGAATTTATGTGTTTAAATTGGTATAACATTTGGTAAAAATATTTGGGAGTTTGGGACATTATAATAGAGGATTCGAGGGTTAAAATTGATGAAACCCGTAGGCAAAAATATGCAGAAATCGTAGGCCAATATATGATGGATCGATCAATCGACTCAAGAATATCGATCAATCGACTCCCCTGTATTTGTGATAAAATTTCCTTTTAAGGTTTAACCAATCCTGGCTTTTAAGAATTATTAGTGTGGACTATTTGAACATATTGGGACTAAGGGAAGGTCAGTATGGGTGTATTTGAGGCCCAAAAAATATTATTTTGGTTTGGGATTAAATGATAAACTTACGAGTGTTCGATGAGTGAGTTACGGTTGGAAATTATGGGAACTTGAATTTAATTCGGATAAACAATAACTTAAGGTTAGAGACAGTAGTAGGGGGACTTTAAATTACTGAAATAATCTTAGAGATAAGTGGGAGACTTAGTAACCTTTTGGGATAGGTTTAAGTACTCGACATGATACAACGAGAGTTAACGCACTAAACATATTATGTAGAATAATCGGAATGAAATTATACTATGTATGAGACTTGTAATATAGAACAGGAGTAAACCTATATTGAAATGATGATTACTTAGGTTGTGTGTTTACCTAGTATATGAATTATTATGTGTATGACATACCTACCATACTTGCTATCACGGGACGTTATAGGAAGAGGATAATCTTATCTTGTGTGCCTTCGGGGGTATTTAGATTTAGTACCTCAAGAACATAGGACTGTGAAGACTTATTTGTGAGTTGACAGTCAGCTGACCATGGGAGCATAGGTATGTGCATGGCCCATGGGTATGTGAACTATGTTCGCCTCCAATATGTGTAATTTGTATTGTTACGATTCCTAAGTGATTCAGAACTCGTAATCCTTACATACGTGATGTACCGGGATTTGATAGTAGAGTCTGCTTGCACCGCAGCTTAGCCTCAGTGTGTCATATTAGTATGTATATTATAGTGATAAATATATGTACTTGTGATGTATTCTACTGTGTGAACTTAGTAGATAAGAAGAATAATGAAACCTAAAATAATGCTAGTATGGGAATACTTAACTTTAGATTGTGAGAATTCCTCTCCGAAATAAAAGATAGAAAACATTCAACATGGCAGATCATGGGAAATATATGGGGGCACTATGGGTGATAGAACAGGGGAGGAATGTATACAGACTAGTTAGGTAGTAGCATAACTAGGATGGGTTAAGGGTGTGCGTTAGGCGTTCACTTTAGTTGAGGGGTGAAAAACTCATGTGAGAGAACGTGACTAACATGTATATAATATTTAATGTTTAATGAAATTAAACACTTACTGTTTTAAAATATTTTCACCTCGGGCTCTGACCCATTTTCTTTTAAATCTATTTTCTTTTGTAAAAACCTTTTAGGTGCCCAGCCACATAGATGTAATACCCCGTATTTTTATGCTTTCTAAATTTGGAAATTTATTAAATTAATTGTGGGTTATTAATTTAATATAAATCCGAGAAACTTGTTGAATTTTACTAATGAGTAAAGTAATATAATATTGGTACTATTAAATGTCACAAGTGAATAAAATGATAATTTTGGAAATTTGAGTCGGGACGCGCCCGTGTCGCGTCGGGACTAAATATTGATTAATAAAAGTGAATAAATTATAAGTCAACCGTATGGTCATTTCGAGTGCGCCAAAGTGTCCAGAAGGGTCGAGATAGTCAGAAAAGTGTACCCGGGGATTTAGTTTGGGTCTCGGGGCGTTTTTAGGCTTAATTAGTACCCCGAGAGGGCATTTTGGATATTTTGTAATTTTGGGTAATTAAACCCACGAATTTACAAGGGTTATATCAGATGCCTAGGGTTGTCTTTTAGGGTTAATACAACCAAAGATAAGTGACGGCCATAGGAGAGGGAAGGAGAGAGCTTACCAAGGGATTCTAGGCCGAAAACTCATCCGTTTGCTCCGCCGTCGCCGCCAAACGAGAGATCACGTCGCAAGGATCGTAACCACACTGATTTTAGCACAAATCAGAGACCGAAAATTCCCAGGCAAGTATTTATCTTGCTTAATTTCGTTAATGCATCATTCATGTTAGACTAGGGTTGATTAGGATGAGTTTCATAGAAGAAAACCCATGTTGGAGATAGGAAAATCGCATGTAGAAATGATACGAATGATAAATCTGGAAATCCCCTTCATATGTAGAGGTTTAACCACGGATTTATGATGGATTAGGAGAAGAAATTCTGGAAAAAGACTGATTAGAACAAAGTTAAAGAAACTTCTAGGGTTCATGTGATTTATATAAGTTTTGGCCTATTAATCCATGGATATTGATGAAAATTCGCATGCTTTACGTAGAAGATGTTTAATTTGGGTTCATAATGTTTGTAGTACGAATTTCTGGGAGTTTGGGTGTTAAAAATATGAATTTGGGTGATGTTGGATGATAGAACCCCTAACTGTTAATCTGCAGAATTCGTCATACATGTTTGATCGATCGATCGAACATGGAGTGTCGATCGAACATGGAGTGTCGATCGATCGACTCATCGATCGATCGAGCCCCTGGCATCGATCGACTGACCCCTCCTGGCAGACTCACGTTTCCCCTTTAAATAATGAATTCAATTTAAATGAGTAAAAATCTTTGGACATCCTTATTAAAATATTTTGAGAGATAAAGAAGACCAGTAGGACTTATTAAAAATATGAAACCTTTAATGTAAGACGAGATTTACATTTTTATGGGGATGTTCACATATAAGGGACGATGGAATTATGTGTTAAAGGGAGAGACGCGTAAGGTAGTTACGTTGGAAAAATAGATGAGTACCTACTGAATTTTACACTTAGAACAATAGAATCCATTAGTGTTACGTAGTAAGTTGAAATAATCCCTCGAATTAAAGTAAGAGACGAACCGTTATATGTGATACTAAATAACGAGAAATAAGGACAAATGTCATAATTATGGGTTATGAGATGTAACTAATTTGATATGGTAATAGTAGTATATTTATATGATTGTGTTTATACATATACTATATATGTGTGAAAACCATGCCCGCGCTACTTGCTATCCCTGAGGTTACCGCACTGGGACAGTCTTATCTCGATGGGACCTTTATGGGGGATATTGACTCGTACCCTAGAAGATAGAGATCCTTTGGTACAGGCTAATCGGATCGATAGTCAGACGGCCTAAGAGACGTGGGGGCATGTGCTGACCTCTTAGAGACCGGGATTCTATGCTTCGCCTCAATATTGTTTATGTTTGTGTTAATACAATTCGAGAGTGATTCCAAACTTGTATTTCCCTTAGTACGAGTGATACGGGGACTGGATAGAAGAGTATGCCCGTATCATAATTTTTATGTGGGGTGCTGTTAGAATATATATATTACATGGGTATTTAATATATATATTAAATTCTAAAATTTGTGAATTACCTCCTTTGTTTATGGTAAGTAAGAAATAAATAATGATCTCAATTGAGAAATACGTGTTTTGAAAGTATAGTATATTACCGGGAAACTTTATTAACAAATAAAGGTTAAATGAGAACTTTGTTATTAAATGAAATCTACCTCTTAAATAGTTGAATTCGTCAGTTTAAATCTTACGAGTAACCTAAGATAAGATAAGTTAAACCGTTGGGAAGGTTAGTGCGATAGGTGTGCACATTAGAATAGAGGTGAGAATTTCTCAAGGGAGTGCCGTACTAATATGTTGTTGCATTGGCCAGTAAATATTTTAAATACTTGCTAAACAATTTTAAATCATTTTTACAATCGGTCTCTGACCCGTTTCCATTTTCCTTTTCCTCTTGTATATATATGTATATATTACAGGAGCCCATCCACAGGGGCGTCTTGCATAGGATCCTTTGGAAGGAACGCGCTGCAGCTTAGGTGGGAGTTGCAGGCCTCTTGCTTAGACGACCTCACTTCTTGATTCCTCTTCTAGAACTATTATTTCAGTTGGGCATGTATCGCCCTTTCCATTATTCAGTTGTTTTATTGGATATTGTAATCCATTTATTTCCAGTATTTGCACTTTGGGATTATTATTGTCAGGATGTTTTTCATTTAAGTATCAAATGTTGGATTCAATTAATTGAATGTTTGGTTATTTGGATTTATATATTCCAGGATAGATGTTGTGTGACCTTCTATCTATGAATGATGTCCAGTTTAAATGTTGGTTTATATAAATAAAATTTGGAAAGAAATGTCTAAAATGGTTTTGACACTTAGCTTAATTAATTAGGGTGTTAAATTGGAAAAGTTATTTTTGTGACACTGATGCTAAGAATGAACCAACCATTCACCTTGATTATAATTTAATAAAGGACTGATCACCTAGTATTTAATTAGGAAGGGTGTTACAATAGACGCCGAACATAAGAGTTCCATTATGTTGACGTGATGTAGCTACTGTAGAAGTTACAGGATCTCGGTATTAGACACCTCCACATCTATCTTTGCTTCCTTCGGAGTCATTCATATCAGTTAGGGCATGTTGCCCATTCTTATTCAGAGATGGAAGTTTTAGGCTTTCATTTATTTCAGATGTCGAATTAATTTATTCAGACTCTTGTATTGGGATTATTTGGCATTTAGACTATATTGGGAGTGTTACTCCAAACTCTGTTATTTCTTTCTATTAATTACTCCTATGAGATTGTTTATGTGAATGTTGAATGGGTGGTTATTCATTACTTAGTTGTAAGTTAATTTTATTAATAAAATTTGGCATCTCACTTTTTAAATATTGGGGGGCTCGTAACTAATTAAATATTTTTCGACAGTGATGCTAAGACTGAACAAACTTGATATTCTATATTAATTTAGCTACCCGGTATTTCATTAGACGGGGTGTCACACGCAAGTGATGAAAAGTGGGTTACCTAGTAACACTTGTAAAATCTTTCACACAAGGTTTTTTATCAACTACATAAAGTCTTTATCACATTGAACTGATAGCGTGAACCTTCATCTTCTTTTATGTATTAATCTCTCTCAGTGGATAAAGAGAAAAATAATAGAAATCTTCGTCATACTAACACCCTCGTGATCACGCGGATAATATCTTCAAAACTTAATCATAACATTGTCACAGATGGTGATGGAAAACATTTTCCCTCGAACCATATGCTAAGCACTTGTTAATGGCATCATGACTAAAAGTCCTTAACTCGTGACTGAATTGGACCTCATGCGTGGGATGTCTCTCAAGTGAAATCCAAATAAGGAAGCCTCCTGATACACTTAGTCGATCCAAGTCATTCGTTAAGAAACAATGACGTGATACCCCTAAGCGGCCGTCGTTATAAAGATTAAAAACCTTAAAAGATAAGGCTCTAAAGTAGTTAAAGAACACAACACGAGAAGGCAAGAAGCGTACACAAGATCCCTAGGACACGAGAACCTGTAATGATCGGATACTAACTGTAACACCAAGTAATATTTAAAATAGATTGATCAGTTTTAAGTTAAACAATACAGTAGTCAAAATAACTAAGTATCATTCTAAGCATAAGTGAAAAAAAAATTGAAATCAATACTGAGTAATTACAATGAAAGCTATGCCATAAATCGTCTTCCGTCGTCATAAGCCAAAAACAAAAACAAAAAAACTTTATCATACAAACAAACTCATATCCAAATAAAGTTTACAATTACAAGTGTGTATCTCTCGCTACTATAACAAAAAAAATGAAATGATAAAATTGCACATAGGCCAGGGAAATCTACATCCTAGAACGAAGTTTTGACTATAAGGATAAAGTGATAGCGTCAATATCAATTAAGGTTGCAGGGCATGCGGCCCCGGTTCTGAAATGTTAAATCCATAACATTAAAATCAAGTTTAAAGAGAATAAGAGTATAATCAAAGTTGGAATAAATCATAACTAAGCATCTGTCTCTAGCATTTTAACATCTTTTAGATTTTTCCCACCTCTCAATCCTAATATCACATGCATTTAAGGTTCGCACACCCAAGGGAACCCATGTGTAAGTTTTATTCTTCAGATATGAAAATAACCAATAAATTATAAATATCATTACACTAATCAACGTCAAGTGTATAAAACATTTAATATAGTCACAAAGTCAAAGGATCACATAAGTAAGTCAAGCAACGAAGGGCTATCCCTATATCCCTCGGGGATCACTCACGCGCACTAAGTGTAGTCTTAGACCATTCCAAACCTGAAACCTCATCATGACAAGGGATAAATAACCACGTCTACTCATCAATTATGAGAAAGAAGTAGGGGTTATATGGATTTACTTGTATCTTAGGTTAAACAAATAAATTCACTTATTACCAAATTTTAACTTGATTTAAATTAAATTGAACATCCGGGATAAATTCTGAAGACAAATGCCGAACCAAACAAAATGGGAAGAAGATAGAAGAAAAATCCCTTTCGAGAAAACCTTTAATTTAACACTGTTTAAGATGAGATAGACACTTAATGACTTACAGAATACTTAGAGAACCATTAAATATAACGCGGAGATGTCTTCAAATCTTCAAAAGAAAACGATGTAGTCCAGCACCGCCCCTATGAAGCAAATCTTCCCTCGGTATCCACCGATCAGCCTTTGTAATATGCAATTCCTTTCTTCTTTAGTCGTAGAGCCTCGACTCCATAAATCATCAGTATAAAATTTCTTTACAAGGATTTAAAACTTTGGATTGTGTTCTTATTAGTTTGGAAAAATGATCCTAAAATATCTAAGGGGTTTGGATGAAAAAATTGTAGAGTTTGATCACAAAAATAACTCTAAAAAGGCTTGTTGAAAAGTTTGATCCTGTAAGGACATGATCTTATAAATGTCCATCTCAATTAAGTATGTCGTATACCACTACAACCGTCGAATAATTGTTCAAGATCACATATGCATCAAGACAGATCCGAATATCAAGCTTCTTCAACATTCAAGCCTCTACAAGGTTCATTTCTGTGAGAAAGTATTTAAGTCCCTTTACGGTTCACTTAAAGGTGTTGGGATAATTTTTAAAGGAGGTTTCAAAATTTTTCAAAAATATTTTTCTAAGTGTTGAGGCGTTGTTTTTCGTCAAAATGAATTTTCCAAGATTAAAAGAAGAATTTTAGAAATAAAAAATTTAATTTATTTTTCGCTAATTTTTTGGTTCGTACGACATCAGATCTCGTTCAAACGACATAGAATCTCGTTCGAATGACGCGCCGACTCAATTTTTTATATATATAAAGCGCGTTAAATCATTCCGTTTTCGTTAAGGAGACCTGACGATTTTCGATACCAGTAATCTGCTAACAGCAAAACACTTCATCTTCTTCAATTTTAGGGTTTAAAACCTTGTTTTTCAATTCACAAAACATCCCAAATCTTTAGTGAATTATTTTGTAACCCAAAATACGATCCTGTTGATCTTACTCTTTGTAGAGAGGATAAACCTACACCGGACTGATGTCAATTTGGGAGTGCAGTGGTATTCCTGGGCAAAAGATAGGACTGCGGTTCTTGTGGGTTCGATGCGTGTGGACTTACTGCTAATGACACCGACCGGCACCTGAGGGTATTCGTGTGTCAAAAATTTATTTCATTATAACCGTGTAAGTTGTGATTTACAATTATAGTGAAATATAAGGTTTTGCCCCTGTGGGGGATTTTTCCTCATATTGTGACTATCCTGTTATTTGGTTTCCTTTGCATGCTTATTGATTTATGATTTCATATCACTTAAATGCATGTGCTAGGACTAAATTAAAACTTGGGTTTCATTAAAATTGGTTTGGTTGACACACAATTAAAATTGATTTATTTGAGAAGTCGCTTTTATTTCGCTGTAGCACTCTCAAATCCCTCATCTCAATTTATAGTGAAAGTTATTGCAAAGGGGTAGGGATTAAAGATTTGGAAAAGATTTTTTTAAAAATAAATTCATGTGTACTTGTTCGAACGAACTGCCGCCTAGTTGAAACGATGTTCCCGATCTCGTTCGAACTATTTTCAAAGAAACTTCAAACGACATTCTAGAGCGAAGCCAAAAGTCATTTTTCCAAATCTCGTTCGAACGGGAGAACATCATTTTAATGATATGTCCAATTTTTTTTAACGACATGCCAAGTCACTCTAATGAGATGACGAGTTTTTAAAAAACTCTTTACAAATCATTTTAAAAAGATTGGGAAATTTTTTAAGTGCAAACGCTTCTAAAAATAATCCATGGGTTTAAGGTATTACCAAACCACCTCATAACACTTCTTGAATGATATTGTGATGAATGATCTTCGTTCTTCCAAATGTCACTGACTTCTTCTCTTTGAGTACTTGAAAGTGGTCATGAAGGTGATGTGGGGTGTAACGGGATACGACAAATAAAAAAATAAAATGAGCAATTATAAATCTCGCTCTTACAAATTATGTATCCTACCATACCCAAGACCATATGAAGGAAATATCCCCTAGTCGATCTCAGACGTGGGTACCTAGACGTGTGACCAAGTCGTAAAATTGACTAAGGCATCTCGTCTACTCACCGAGGCACTATAGCGGCCCGCGTCATATGCTCCCATTTAATGAAATCCCCCTTGGTACATTCTCCATGAGTACCCATGCATGGTATGCATTACATAAATAATACACCGAACAATATCCATCTATACCACGAAATTCAAGTCTCAAATTATATTTATTCACTATAATTTAATTTAAAAGTAAATAAGTAATCCTTCCATTATCTTAAATTAGAGTCATCCCAATGATATTATAAACCATGTCATATATCTCAAGTTAGGTCTGAGGTTATCCCAAAACAAACCACCAAATCAAAAATATATTATTTAAAACAATAAGAAAAAGTGTCAAAATATATGATATGGATTTCATCGATCGATCGATCACTTAGTGATTTTTAAAAATCCCCATTACGGGGGTGGTCTTCTCCAACTCAACGAAATTCTTCTCAAATCTCCGTTAAATATCGTAAAATCTTCATATATTATTTATATAACATATAAATTATGAATCTATATATAAAACATGATCGAACATAATTTTAACATCAAAGTCCCAATTTTAATTCAAGAGCTCAAACAAAACCTATTTTCTCTCTCGAAAATCTGAACATCCCAATTCTTATCAATTTGAATGGATTACATTAATAAATCAGAACCTATTTGAGATCTATTGAAACCTCATCAATTTTAGGGAGGATTCAATCAAAATGATGCAAAATCAATCCTAATGGTTTCCTAATTAGGTTAATTACGAATTAACTTGATTTAAATGATTTAAACCAGATTATAATCATTTAGTTGGGGTTTTGATTCAAATGAATAGTCATAATATATAACAAATTCAATTAAAAAAAGTATTCAAATTAAATTTGCCTCCAAATTGATGTAGGACTAGGGCTTTATTCTTCTAAAATCTTCCCTTTTCATTTTAGCCTTCTTCTCTTTAAGCTCTTAAATCCCCAAATTATGTTTTGTGTTAAAAACACCTCTAATATCTCAATACTACTTCTTAAAAACAAAATTGAGCTTGGTCCAAAGATGAAGTCTTAAGTAACTTTCCCATTTTGACCCTTAACTAGTCTAAAAATCCCCCAATTCATTATACTAAACCAATAAGCCCAAAATACCTTATTTTAAGTTAAAATCCATTATTTTAAATGTTATAAACCCTGATAATCCATCATCCTCATGAACAATATTAATAAATACCACACATACTAAATATTAGCCCATTTAGTCAAAATCTACTTTAATAACAATTAATTGATTTAGTGTAACGTGATATTATAATTGACAACTTCTTAATCATTGGTACCCAACACCAAGGGGATAATCCAAATAAGAAATCCTCGATACTGTACCCCGGCCATTCCATAGTCTCCCATAATAGGCAACTAGAGAAAATTGTGAGCTAAGGTTGGAAGGGGAAAATAATCTAGAGGATGTAGCCAGAGTTTCACATCATTCAGTGTCCCACATACCCATTAGGGATAGGTTGTTACCCCTAGGAGATCAGTCCCAGGGTGGTTACAAAGTGTCTAAGCCATAGGAAAATGAGACCAAGTGGATGCAGGATCAATTCAAAAATTTCCTTAACCAATAAAAGACACAAACTCCCAACAGCATACCGTTAGCTCTTCAGAAGACGTTATCTCTATTTTCCAATGAAATTCAACATTATGTTCTTCCCCTTAAGTGGAAGATGCCTAGTATTAAACCATTTAATGGATCTAAAGATCCCATAAACCATCGGGAGACTTATATGTCACTCATAATCCTTTAAGACACCTCATATGAGGTTTTATGCAGTGCCTTTCTTGCTACTCTGAGGGGTATGACTAGGCACTAGTTTGCTAAGATCAAACTAGGGACCATTAGAATCTTCACAGAGTTAGCAAGGTTCTTTGTCAGATATTTCATAGGGGATCAAAAGAAGAGGAATCATATCACCTCTTTCTTCCACTTTAGACAGAAGACCGGCGAGGCTCTCAAAGAGTATGCCAAGAGTCTCTCTAAGTTGAAGATCTAAATGATACCATTTATGTCAAGGCTTTCATCTCTGTAATATCCTATCCCAAATTTTTAATTTAAATAATTGTGGATTATAAATAAGGAGTAGTAAATTATAAGTAAGTAAGAATTGTGGATAAAGTTGGAGAAAAATAAAAGAAAAAGAAAAAGGATCATTTAAACGATAAAAGGTTGTTGTTCGAACGAATTGGGTGAGTCATGAGATACAGGGCTTCTAACAACGTGCTACTGACTTACAGTAGCAGGTCACGCGACGGGTCGCACAATCTAGGCAAGGAACGATATAGGGGAAGTCGTTCGAACGACATTAGTTGAGTTAGTGGATCTGATTACCCTTATGCATTGTCACGATTTTAACCCTTAATTTTGAGTGTTGTCGAGCCCAGAACAACCCAGATTGGGAAAAATGAGAATTTAGAATCTTTGGAGGTTTTATAAGGGGGTGTTTTGACTCATATGTTGGGAAAATTTCCAAGAAGAGAGAAAGAGAGAGAGGGGAATGAGGGTGGTCTTCCTCTATGGGAGGGTTTTTCCCACCATTCCACCCCATTCCACTACCATTTTATGTAGTATTCCACCTTGTCCCAACCCACAATACCCATTTCCACCATTGTTGAGGTAAATATATGAATTTTGGAGGTATTGTAAGGACATAGTCCGTCACATTTAGTATGTCGTATACCGCTACAAGTTTGTCAAAGCATTGGAAAGCTCACATCTATAATTGACGATCCAAATTTCAAGACGACTTCAACAATCATGCCCAACAAGGATGAATTTGGTAAAAAAAAATTTAGTTCCAATTTACATTTTACATAAAAAGTGTTGGGATATTTTTGTGAAAAGTAAAATATTTTTCTATTTATGAAAAATAATTTCTGAAATATTTTTAAATGATTTTATCATAAAAAAGTTTTGGATAAACTTTACTGATCTCGTAAAACAGTCTTGTTTTTTAGGTTTCCAAGTTTTCTAAAAGACTGTACTGAAAATAGACACGTATACGATGTCATTCGAACGACATCGTATCTTGCTCGAACGAGATCAGATCTTGCTCGAACGACGTCGGTTATCGTTCGAATGAGATGTTTAAACCTAACACGTCACCTCCTTGATTTTGTGTATTAAAAGGGTGTCAGGGTTATGTATGTCGTGTGGAGAAAACACTGTTTCAATCAGAATACGTTTTTAGAGTTTTTTGGTTTATTCTCCATCACTTTTGAGGGTTCAAAATTTGTTTTTACAATTCACAAATCCCAATGTTTTTTTGTGTGAGTTGTTTTATGGAACCCAAAGCATAGTTTTGCTGTGATTTTTTGTTGTGATTCAACCTCTGTGGAGAAGGCATCTCCATATCTGATCGGTGGATACCGAGCGTAGTCATTCTGCGTGTGGACGAGGCAAAGACGAAGAATCGACACCTGGAGAGTATTTCGCTGTCTCTCGTAGCTTTGAAGGTTTGACGAAGATACCGTGCATTACACTTGTAGGAGATTATCAGGTAGTATGTAAGTTAATGGTCTTGTAAACTTTTCAAAGTGTTATGAAAGGTTTTACCCGAGAGGGGTTTTTTTCCTAATTCGATCGTCTTTATTTTCATGCATGGTGTAAATGATTCATAGTACTTAGATGCATGTTTAGGGGATGAACTAAATTGGATTTAGTTTTTTCAAATTTAGACATCCAATTAAATAACTTTAAGTTGGAAATTACGAATCTATTTGAATCATTATCTCACACGGCACTTTCAAATTGGTATCAGAGCAGGTTACGCTAATTTATTGCGTATTCTCATTTTCCGTATAAATTATGTGATATTAATTTTTTAGAAAAATCTATTTTGTGAAAAGTCGCAATTTTCCAATGGAACACTTATGTAATTTGATGCCCCCTCCTATTGACACAAGTCAAAATTTTAATGATTTAAATAGTTTGAATTTGACGTTTGCAAAAAGAATTGAAGTTTTGGAAAAAGAAAATTCTCGTTTTGAATCTGTAATGGATCTTTTGCAGACGGTTCAAAATCAAAGAGATTTTTATCGTGAAAAAATTTGTTTCTTTGGACCAGGACTTTAATTCTTTAAAATTGCCCAAAAAGGAGAGTGATGGTATAGTCCTTGCTTTAGAAAAGGAATTAAAGGACTTGAAAGAATCCAGCATTCCCGTTTGTGCCGTCGAGGATAAAAAAATTAATCAATAATTTTACGGCACGTGAAGAGACTCTTAGGGAAAAGTTTGTTTTAATTGAGGTTGAGCGCGATAAACTGTTAAATTTAATTGATAACTTGAAAAAGAAATCCCTATCTTTGGAGGAGTCTAATTTGTTGCTTGAGTCAAAAATTTTGAAATTGAAAAATTATTTGAAGGACTCGAGTAGTTTGTGTGGTGATGGTAATGGCTCATCTTGTTCACATGCTTCTAGTGTTAAAGCCAAACCCATTGTTTTCTTTAGAGAGTCGACGATTCCCAAGGACATTATAAAAGGTCAACCCATAGGTGTCGTTCCACCCGTTTTCACATGTTCATATTGTGGTAGGAAAGGGCATATTTGGCGTTTCTGCTTTGATCTTCGAAGAGGTCCTTGGAAATCTAAGTCTAGTATTTTATTGGTTCATAAAACCCATGTGATCGTGTCATATCCGTTTGGGTTAGGAAATCTCTTTTGGATAGCTAGACTTTAGACGTGTTAATTCTCACATGCTTGCACATGATTCGTCACTTGCTATTTCATATCATTGATTGATTGCATGATTTGTGTCATACACTAGTTGTGGTTTCATGATATATATTTGCTAGTGTGTTGACATGTACTTTTTGTATTGAATTTTTTTAAAAAATATTTTGAAAAATCCAAAAAGAGTTTTGTATTTTGTTTGCACCTTATATGAATGCACATTTAGGATGACCAAGTCACAACATCATGCCATATCCATGTGACTTTTTATAGTGTTTTGAGACAATATATTGTGGCATTCATGTGCTTTACAAAGTATGCAGTCTTTGAGATGCTATAGTGTTGCTACATACATGTTTGACTCACTTTGTCCTTTAATGCACACAAGCACGGATTTATTTGATGCTTGTTCTTGTCGAATCACATGTTGGTTGCGTGTTTTCATCTCAATTTTGTCTATTAAAATGAATCAAATGCGATAAAATAAGATAATAAAAGGTGTCCATTTTTTTTACCATTTTGCCGTAAGTTTGTGTGAATTTTAAAAATAAAACGGCGAAAGGCTACGAAAGGTACATATCTATCCTTTGCGATTAAGTCACCGTTTAATTGGACCTAAAAAATTGAGGTATTTTAACTATCCGGTGTCCAAAGAGGTTTAAATGAGCCCAAAAAATTTAAAGGTAATAAAAATAAATATATGCCAATAATGGGCCATTAGGTTTACTCACCAATTCTCAAATGTTTGAGAATTTAGATCACCTCAAAAAGAAAATATATATGAGGGAGTTTGGTTGAAGAATTAAAACGGCTTTGCACGTCCTTAAAAAGTCTTGAAAAAACGTTAAAAAGTTTTTAGGCGTTATTAGTGTGAAAATCATGTAGACTTTGATTTGTTGATTTTGATTTAAGACGATGTCATCTAAATTAAATAATTTTACACCAAAGGACTATTTTTTATGTTCATTCGTTAGGATTACACTTATGTATCTTACACATATGATATGATTGAGTCGATTTTCTTATCGAATTTGTTCACACCCATTCATTCCATTTCCATGATTTGGTCGTCTTAGTAAATTTTCATGGAGTATGATTGTTTTTTTGTAACATCATATTTCTTCCATTTTTGTATAAAAAAAATTTGAAAAATTCATAAATAGTATGTTTGGTTTGTTTTCCGTGACACCCCAATTTGATTTATTTGGTTTTTTCTTTTCCTTGTCTATTTCGGTCAAATAAAAAGGGGGAGAACGAATTATGATATTATGGGGTGAGTTTAAGTATGGGGGAGATTTGATTATTCTTACATATTTTATGTTTATATCATTTAAAACTCGATACGTCACGAGGTTTTTGCTTTGTCTCATGTGTGTAGATACAATTGAAGATTCTTTGGATTGCACACCTTGATGAGAAAAGCTTGGAATTACACACCCTGATGAGAAAAGCTTGGAGATTTGAAAAGTTGATTGTTGAAGCCAAATTTGATTGAAGACATGTTCAGTTTACCTTTCCACATTTTGAGTTTATGGGAGGGTAGATTTTTATAGGCTATTTTTGAGTTTGATAATTCGGATTATTAAGCTTGGAATTGCACACCCTGATGAGAAAAACTTGGAGATTTAAAAAGTTGATTGTTGAAGCCAAGTTTGATTGGGAAGACATGTTCAGTTTATCTTTCCACATTTTGAGTTTATGGGAGGGTAGATTTATATAGGTTATCTTTTAGTTCGATAATTCGGATTATTTTTCATTTTGTACCGGGATAGACATAGGGGGGATTTGTAAGGACATAGTCCGTCACACTTAGTATGTCGTATACCGCTACAAGTTTGTCGAAGCACACATCTACAATCAAAGATCCGAATTTCAAGACAACTTCAACAATCATGCCCAATAAGGATGAATTTGGTAAATTGTATTTTAGTTCCAATTTACATTTTACATAAAAAGTGTTGGGATACTTTTGTGAAAAGTAAAATATTTTTCTATTTATGAAAAATAATTTTTGAAATGTTTTTAAATGATTTTATCATAAAAAAGTTTTGGATAAACTTTACTGATCTCGTAAAATAGTCTTGTTTTTTAGGTTTTTAAGTTTTATAAAAGATTGTACTGAAAATAGACACGTGTACGATGTCGATCGAACGACATCGTATCTCGTTCGAACGAGATCAAATCTCGATCAGACGGCGTCGGTTATCGTTCGAATGAGATGTTTAAACCTGACACATCACCGCCTTGATTTTTTGTATTTAAATGGTGTCAGGGTTATGTATTTCATGTGGAGAAAACACTATTTCAATTGGAATACGTTTTTAGTGTTTTCTTATTTATTCTCCATCACTTTTGAGGGTTCAAAATTTGTTTTTACAATTTGTAAATCTCAGTGCTTTTTGTGTGAGTTGTTTTATGGAACCCAAAGTATAGTTTTGCTGGGAGTTTTTGTTGTGATTCAACCTCTGTGGAGAAGGCATCTCCATATCTGATCGGTGGATACTGAGCGTAGTCATTCTGCGTGTGGACGAGCCGAAGACGACGAACCGACACCTAGAGGGTATTTCGCTATCTCTCATAGCTTTGAAGGTTTGACGAAGACACCGTGCATTACACTTGTGGGTGATTATCAGGTTATATGTAATTCAATGGCCTTGTAAACGTTTCAAAATATTATAAAAGGTTTTACCCGAGAGGGGTTTTTTCCTAATTCGGTCCTCTTTAATTTCATGCATGGTTTAAATTACTCATAGTACTTAGATGCATGTTTAGGGGATGAACTAAATTGGATTTGGTTTGTTCAAATTTAGTAATCCAATTAAAGAAGATTAAGTTGGAAATTGCAAATCTATTTCAATCATTATCGCACACGGCACTTTCAGGTGTTGTTGGGAGTTTTTGAGGATGAAGATGGAGCTTTCATGGGGTTTGAAGTAGGTTTTTAGCGGGTTGTTAGCTTGGAACATACATTGGAGAAATTAGAAGATGCATTTGGTAACCCCTTGAGGTCACCTTTGGAGGTGGGGTTTCTCCTCCTACACCAATAATTCTAACACCATTAGAACCATTAGAGGTGTGAAAATCTTACTCTTAGTGTAAGATTTATTTTGCACATTTGTAATCTTATTGTTAGGTTATTTGAGTAGGATGTATTTAGTTAAATGGCGTAAGTAATGTGTAGAGAATAATAAATATTTTTATTGAATAAAAATTTTAAAAAAAATATTATTTTGTTGAAAATAAAGAAGAAATAAATAATTCAAGGTTTTAAAATAGTAAAATTTGATGTTTTATGAAAATGGTGTATTTTCTAGAAATATTGATGATAACATTTTATGAAATAAAATGTTTGAAGATAATGACATATTTTGGTAAACATTGATGAGATAATGTTCTCGCAAAATTGATGATTTCACAAAAAATACACATTTATTGAGTTTAAAGAAATTAAATGTCTTGATAGTGTAATTTTTGCAAATTTTATGAAATTCTAGAATGAAAAATGTGTTTAAACCATGTAGTAGGATTTTTGGGTTTGAAATCCATCTTCTCATGTATATAAACTTGTAGTATTTGTGACACCCCGACTAATTAAATACCGGGTAGCTACTCCTTTATTAAATTAATTCAAAATGCCAAGTTGGCTCAGTTAATAGTATCACTGTCGAAAACATTTTATTATTACTATCCACCTAGTAATTAAAAAGTAAGTTGCCAAATTTTAATATAAGTCTGATTAACATGCAACAAGTGTAATGAAGAAATAAGTAACACCATTCACCATACTGAAGTAAAACGAATAACCATCACATAGTGTAAATAAAGTCTGGAGGAAAACTCCTCACTACAATCCCATACTGAAATAAATAACCGAATGCTAAAACAATACAAATCAAAGTCTGAAAACTGTAATGTAAAAGATGTCTCTAATAGAAATGGGCAACATGCCCTACAACTGATAGATAGTGACTCTGGAATCCAAAAGATAGAAGCGTCTACAAGCAAATTCCTGTAGCATCCACATACAGCTACAGCTCGTCACCTGAATGAGAATCCTATGCTTGGTGTCCCTGTGGCTGGGCACCTAAAATGGTTTTACAAGAAAAAGAGATTTGAAAAGCAAACGGGTCAGAGCCCGAATGTGGAGTTATATTTTAAAAACCTGCAAGTGCTTTAAAAACATTTAAAACATTAAATGCAAAGTACATGTTAGGACGTACACTCACATGATATTCTCACCTCTCGTCTAACTGTGCACTCCTAACGTAAGTACCCATCTAGAGTGATACAAACTACTAGCTAAGTGACAACATATCTAGCTAGACTATCATAGGTCTTACCCTTATTACTCGGTTCTAATAACATAATAACGCTCGTAATTAAGTAGGGGTTTAACGTAACTCAGATGTTCAATATGAAATATATATAACTATCAGTTAACTCGTTATATTTCTCGAAACAATACCGTAATTATGTTCACATCATTAACATGAAGGTTCTCATTAATTAAGTGTATATTATTCGCACCATAAATATACAATACAAGCACCCCGAGAACTAAGCTGTGGTGCACACATACTCTGCTATCCATCCCGGTACATCACGTACATAAGGATCACATATTCCGAATCTCTCAGGAATAGTTCAGATAACACAAATCACAAATAGTGGAGGCGAACACAGTCACATCACATGGGTCACGTACATACCTACGCTCCCACGATCAGCGGACTTATTAATATCCCAATAAGTCTTTCTATGACCTATGTTCATCGAGGTACCAGTCTATATCCCCCCCGTAGGCACATAAAGGATTAGAGGGTCCTAAGCGAACGCAACCTCCCGTGATAGCAAGTATGGTAGGTATGTCATACACACAATTCATATACCAATACTAAGTAAACACACGTCTTAGTAATACCGTATTTTAATCGTAGTACATATCGCATTCTCGTACTAACTTATACTTATCACAATTTATACTATTTTGGTTTGTAATCCTACGCGCCATAATTCATCCTCACGTCGTAGTAGACACTCACGTCTCAACCCAAATGGTTCATTGAATATAATTCTCGTATATAATTTACTCCTCATAATAATCCAAAAGTCCCAAATCTATCCTTACATCAACAAGGAATGTTAATTCTACCCTCGAACCAGTTTACGGGACTCTAAAAATTAAAACAGTCCAAAAAGGACCAAACTGTCAACTCGTTAGAAGTCTCGTTCGAACGAGACTGTTCGAACGAGATTCCTCTGTCCACTCGTTAGAAGTCTCGTTCGAACGAGGCTGTTCGAACGAGATTCCAGTTTGTTCGAACGAACTGTACCTTCTAACGATATCTCGTTCGAACGAGATATCGAACGAGATCCCTTCTCGTTAGCAGCGACTGGTCAACTCGTTAGAAGCTCGTTCGAACGAGTTCGTTCGAACGACTTGGGTAAGGGCTTCTAACGAGCTGCCAGTTTCTTCCCAGATTTCCTAAGTTACGTTTCTCACCATTTTTAACACCTCAATCCTTCTCCAAAGTTCGTTATAACAGAGTTTTAAGTCCTCTAATCATACTATAACATGCTAAGGTCATATACTAACATCGTTTAATACATTAATGCATCCTAAACATCATTAAATCACAAGATTTTATACTTTTCCCCAATTTTATCAAGAACATGAACCCTAGATTTATATCATCATCAAATCCCAGAATTTAATCCGTTTTAATTTCTCCTAATCATAATTATCATGAGAGAAATCATCTACCTAACATTCTACATGCAATTCTCTTCAAAATTTTCAAGTTCTAAACTCCAAACTACATGGGTTTTCATTCATCTTTCAAGAACAATTAAAATTCCTCAATTTCTAACATGGAAGAGACATTCTCTGAAATTAAATGGAATAAAGTCACTTGCCTTGATTGTCTCTGAGTTTGGTGTAGGTTTGGTAGAACTTTTCTGCAGAATCTCTTCTCTCCAAGCTTCCTCTCCAATGGTGGCTTAAGGTGGCTAGGGTTTTGATTTGGGAATTTAGAAAACCTAAATGATAACCTACGTAGCCTTCTAGGTTAATATGGTTTGGTTATGGGCTTAGTGGGTCAAATCCACATCAGATTTAATTAACCAATTTTCGTCACTTTTAATTCCTCAAAATGTAAAATTACCAAAATACCCTTTAAGATGCCGGTATGGCCTAAAAATACCCCGGGACCCAAACTACACCCCCGGCTAGTGTTTTCTGACTATCTCGACCCTTCCGGACGCGTTGGTGCACTCAAAATGACCATACGGTTTATAGATTTTAAATTCACTTTTATTATCAAAATATTACACCGTGACGCGGCGGTCCCACGCGTCTCAACAAAATTTCTAAAATGACGTCTATCAATCTCACGACAAATTTTATAATACTAAATACATATATCAAAACATATATGCACATAATCAAATACCAACTCGCATCTCGTTAGTATTTATAACCCGGATTAATTTCCAATTAATACGCATTTAATTAATTAATCCCAAAAATAAATTTAGTCAAAAGTACGGGGTATTACATACTTCCCCCATAATAACTGAATTTCGTCCCGAAATTCGAAACTAGAAAGTACCTGCTAAAAACAACTCTGGATAACGATCGCGCATCTCATCCTTGCGCTCCCATGTGGACTCCTCGACATTTTGATGTCGCCACTGAACACGCACTAACGGAACTATCTTTGACCGCAGTTTCCTCTCGCTTCGGTCCAAAATAGCAATCGGCCCCTCCTCGTAGGAGCTATCCGGCTGGAGATCGATGTCCTCCACAGCAATGTGAGAATGAGCCAAATTATCTCTAAGGTATTTCCTCAGCGAGGAAATATGGAACACATCGTGAATCCGATGCAAATGCTCCGGTAGCCCGAGTCTATACGCAACCGGTCCGATCCGCTCAATAATAGGAAACGGCCCCACATACCTTGGTGCCAACTTCCCCTTCTTCCCGAAACGCATAATCCCCTTCATAGGAGACACCCTGAGCAAAACCTGGTCCCCCACTTGGAACTCTCTGAAAAATCTTTTCGCATCAGCATAACTCTTCTGTCTGTCTTGAGCTACCCGAATGCGACTCCGAATCAACTCAATCCTTGCCGAAGTATCCTGAATCACTTCCGGCCCAAGAAGTTTGTTATCCCCCACCTCCAACCAACATGCTGGGGAACGACAAGGCCTACCGTACAATGCCTCAAACGGAGCCATGCCAATCGTGAACTGATAGGAGTTGTTGTAAGCAAACTCCACCAGTGGAAGGTACTGCTCCCATCCACCCCCGAAGTCAATAATGCACATGCGTAGCATGTCCTCCAACATCTGATTGGTGCGCTATGTCTGCCCATTAGTCTGCGGATGATAAGCCGTACTCAACCGCAATTCCGTGCCCATGGCCTCCTGGAAACTCTCCCAAAACCGAGAAACAAATATCTTGTCTCTGTCAGACACGATATTTAGGGGCACATCGTGAAGTCTCACAATCTCCGAAATGAAGAGCTGGGCATACTTTCCCGTAGTGTAGTCAGTCCTTACGGGTAAAAAGTGAGCGACCTTGGACAACCTGTCCACAATTACCCAAACGGAGTCATGACCCGTCTGCGACGTAGGCAACCCCGTGATAAAGTCCATGGATATGCTCTCCCACATCCACACCGGGACCTCCAATGGCTGTAGCAATCCTGCCGATCTCTGATGATCCACTTTTACAAGCTGACAAGTGGCGCATTTCGAAACAAACGCAACGATATCTCTCTTCATACCGCTCTACCAATACTGTCGTCTCATGTCTTGGTACATTTTGTCCCCTCCGGGATGTACCGCGAACCGTGAGCCGTGCGACTCTGCCATCACATCGTGCCGCAATTCCTCTCCTTCCGGAACTACCAATCTTCCATTGAAGCGTAATCCCTCATCTGAGCTAACGGTATAGGACTCGGCTCCCTTTGCTAGTAATCGAACTATCTGCTCTTGACAGAACGAGTCATTAGCCTGTGCCCATACTACCTTCGTGACAATCTGCGGTGTAACGGTCATCATAGACATGAAAGATCGGGCCACTGCATCCTGGTGTCCCAATTCCTTCCACTTTGCTTTCCACACCTCTGCCACCTCATCTGCTGGCCTACGGCTCAACGCGTCTGCTACCACGTTAGCCTTACCCGGGTGGTACTGGATGTCGAACTGGTAGTCTTTCACAAAATCAAGCCACCTACGTTGCCGCATATTCAATTCCTTCTGCGTGAATAGGTACTGTAGGGACTTGTGGTCCGTGAACAGTTGGAACTTCTCCCCCAAAAGATAGTGCCTCCAAATTCATAGGGCAAATACCACTGCTTCCAACTCCAAATCATGCGTGGGGTAATTCTTCTCATGAGGCTTAAGCTTACGGGAAGCATAAGCTATGGCCTGTCTCTCCTGCTGTAATACACCTCCCAGTCCTTGCAAAGACGCATCGGTGTAAACCAAATACTCAACTCCCGGTCTCGGCAATGCTAACACAGGTGCTGAGGTCAATTTGTCCTTCAATTCATCGAATGCCAACTGAAAGGTATCACTCCAGATGTACGGCACACCCTTACGAGTCAGATGTGTCAAAGGACCTGCTATCTCTGAGAAGCCCCGAATAAACCTCCTGTAGTATCCTGCTAAACCCAAGAAACTACGAATCTCAGTTGGTGTCGTGGGTTGTCCCCACTCCCTCACCGCTGACACCTTCCCCGGATCAACAGATATTCCCCGGTCGAAAATGATATGCCCCAAAAACTGGACTTCCTTCAGCCAAAACCCGCACTTCTCATATTTTGCATACAACTCGTTCTGACGAAGTGTCTGCAAAACCTGCCTCAAATGCTCGGCGTGCTCCTCCTCTATCTGAGAGTAAACCAGAATGTCATCAATGAAGACAATGACAAACTGATCTAGGAAATCCCTGAACACTCTGTTCATCAAGTCCATAAACACTGCTGGAGCGTTGGTCAAACCAAAAGGCATAACCCGAAACTCGTAAGAACCATATCTTGACAAGAACGCGGTCTTCGAGACATCCTCCTCCCTGATACGCAACTTATGGTATCCCGATCTCAAGTCAATCTTCGAGAAGAAAGAAGCTCCTCTCAACTGGTCGAATAAGTCATCGATTCGAGGCAACGGATACTTATTCCGTATCGTGACCTTATTCAATTCTCGGTAGTCCACACACAATCTCAGTGAACCGTCCCTCTTCTTCACAAACAAAGCTGGAGCGCCCCAAGGTGAGGTACTCCTGCGAATAAAGCCCTGGCCTAACAGCTGCTCTATCTGATCCCATAACTCCCTCATCTCGGCTGGAGCCATACGGTACGGTGCGCGTGCTATAGTTATCGTACCCGGTAGCAAATCTATAACAAAGTCTATCTCTCGACTGGGTGGTAAGCCTGGTATCTCCTGAAACACATCCGAATACTCCCTGACGACTAGGATAGAGTCTAAAGGAATCACAACCTCCTTAGAGGTATCCTCCTCAATGTAATACAGATGAGCGGTCGATCCTCCCTCTGGACGAGGCATCGCCACTATAAACATCTCTTGCCCCGGAATGGAAAAAACAATGCTCCCGCTGAAGCAATCAATCATGGCCCTATATGCTACGAGCCAATCCATACCGAGGATCACATCGTGAACATGCATGTCTAACACTAACATGTCTGCAGGAAATACCAAACCACCGATCTCTACCCCCACTCCCCGGCATATAAAGAAAATAAGTGACCCACTCCCCAATGGTGAGTCGACACACGTCACTGTGCTCTCTGCCGTAGCTAACAATCCTAAAGCTTTTGCGAAGTATGTAGCTATAAAACAGTGTGTAGCAACCGTATCGAATAATACCCGACCCATAGTGCCATGGATGGGAAACGTACCCTCGATCGCGGGCGGTGCCTGTGGAACTGCAGCCTGGTGGACGTTGTAGACACGTCCATACTGTAGCTTCCCTTGCTGAGCTGGGATTGCTGGAATGGGTGGCAATGCTGCCATCTGTGGCGGTGCGGGAAGAGCGGTGGGAAACATAGGCCTCTGTGGCTCCTGGCGAGCACCCTGTTGCTGCTGCTGTGGGGCCCTGCCCCTATCAGGACAATCCTGTCATTTATGGCTAGTCTTGCCACAAACAAAGCACTTCCCTGGGAAGTTCCCCCCTCTCTGCCCCTGCTATCCCCGGCCCTGGTGGTCGTTACCGTTCCTTCCTTGGCCCTGCTGGCCCTGGTGAAACTGCTGCCCATTCTGCCCCTGCTGGCCGTTTGGACCCTGATGGCCCTGACGAAAACCTCCCTGTCCCTGTTTGTAGTTCCCTGACCGGAACCTCTTATTATCCCCCTGCTGGGAGCCCTGCTCATTCTATCTCTGCCCCTGACCAGATTGTGCCCCGCTGGCACCATGTCCTCCAGTCCTGCCCTGATGGCTAGACTCCCCCGACCGCTTGCCCTCGGCCATATGAAAATGGTGGTCCTGGCAGTGCAACAATGCAGCGTTAACCACATCAGAATAAGTGGCCAACGAAAGGTTCCATAGCAGATGCTGACGGATCCTCCAAGTCAACCCGTCGGTGAACTTCTCAATTTTCTTCTTCTCTGTTGGTATCTCGTCTGGAACGATGTTCAACAGATTAGTGAACTCGGCCTCATACTCGGCCACTATCTTGCCTTCCTGCTTCAAACACATCAATCTCCTCCTCATTTCCGTATGAACAGCTGACGGAAAGTACTTGCGGTCGAACCGCACCCAGAACTCCTGAATTGTGAGAGTATCCCTCTCCTCCATGGTGGTAATAGACTTTCACCACTGTAGTGCAGATCCAACTAGCTTGAAAGTAGCTAGCACCTTCTTCTTAACATCCGTGCACTCATACATCCGTAAGTCCCTCTGCATATCCTTCCTCCATTGGCTCGAGACTACCACATCTGAGCTACCTACAAACTCTCGCGGATGCGCTTTCTGAAAAGCGTCACGTACACGCTCCTAAGTAGACGGGAATGCATTAACCTGTACTGGCGCGGCAACCGGCGCCTGGGGTGGTGCCTGCTGAACAACGGCAATGGCGGCATTTACCGCTTGAGCTACTATAGCTGCAACTTCAGCGGCGTTCATCATGCCCTGAACTGGAGCGGGCTGGAGTTCGGGCGTTGCATCCCTGGGAACTCGTCGTTGAGGCATCTGAAATAAGAACAAAGTTTATAAGTTCACGGTTATAAACTTAATATAGCTGAAGAACGAAGCATACACAAAAAGAGTACAACAGTCCTAAAATATAGGGCTCTATATCAAAGAAACGTAGCGGAAACATAATAGTCGTACAGATCCTAAAGGACACTAGAACCTGATGCTCTGATACCACCTGTGACACCCCGACTAATTAAATACCGGGTAGCTACTCCTTTATTAAATTAATTCAAAATGCCAAGTTGGCTCAGTTAATAGCATCACTGTCGAAAACATTTTATTATTACTATCCACCTAGTAATTAAAAAGTAAGTTGCCAAATTTTAATATAAGTCTGATTAACATGCAACAAGTGTAATGAAGAAATAAGTAACACCATTCACCATACTGAAGTAAAACGAATAACCATCACATAGTGTAAATAAAGTCTGCAGGAAAACTCCTCACTACAATCCCATACTGAAATAAATAACCGAATGCTAAAACAATACAAATCAAAGTCTGAAAACTGTAATGTAAAAGATGTCTCTAATAGAAATGGGCAACATGCCCTACAACTGATAGATAGTGACTCTGGAATCCAAAATATAGAAGCGTCTATAAGCAAATCCCTGTAGCTTCCACAAACAGCTACAGCTCGTCACCTGAATGAGAATCCTATGCTTGGTGTCCCTGTAGCTGGGCACCTAAAATGGTTTTACAAGAAAAAGAGATTTGAAAAGCAAACGGGTCAGAGCCCGAATGTGGAGTTATATTTTAAAAAAACTGCAAGTGCTTTAAAAACATTTAAAACATTAAATGCAAAGTACATGTTAGGACGTGCACTCACATGATATTCTCACCTCTCGTCTAACTGTGCACTCCTAACGTAAGTACCCATCTAGAGTGATACAAACTACTAGCTAAGTGACAACATATCTAGCTAGACTATCATAGGTCTTACCCTTATTACTCAGTTCTAATAACATAATAACGCTCGTAATTAAGTAGGGGTTTAACGTAACTCAGATGTTCAATATGCAATATATATAACTATCAGTTAACTCGTTATATTTCTCGAAACAATACCGTAATTATGTTCACATCATTAACATGAAGGTTCTCATTAATTAAGTGTATATTATTCGCACCATAAATATACAATACAAGAACCCCGAGAACTAAGCTGTGGTGCACACATACTCTGCTATCCATCCCGGTACATCACGTACATAAGGATCACATATTCCGAATCTCTCAGGAATAGTTCAGATAACATAAATCACAAATAGTGGAGGCGAACACAGTCACATCACATGGGTCACGTACATACCTACGCTCCCACGATCAGCGGACTTATTAATATCCCAATAAGTCTTTCTATGACCTATGTTCATCGAGGTACCAGTCTATATCCCCCCCGTAGGCACACAAAGGATTAGAGGGTCCTAAGCGAACGCAACCTCCCGTGATAGCAAGTATGGTAGGTATGTCATACACACAATTCATATACCAATACTAAGTAAACACACGTCTTAGTAATACCGTATTTTAATCGTAGTACATATCGCATTCTCGTACTAACTTATACTTATCACAATTTATACTATTTCGGTTTGTAATCCTACGCGCCATAATTCATCCTCACGTCGTAGTAGACACTCACGTCTCAACCCAAATGGTTCATTGAATATAACTCTCGTATATAATTTACTCCTCATAATAATCCAAAAGTCCCAAATCTATCCTTACATCAACAAGGAATGTTAATTCTACCCTCGAACCAGTTTACGGGACTCTAAAAATCAAAACAGTCCAAAAAGGACCAAACTGTCAACTCGTTAGAAGTCTCGTTCGAACGAGATTCCTCTGTCAACTCGTTAGAAGTCTCGTTCGAACGAGGTTGTTCGAACGAGATTCCAGTTCGTTCGAACTAACTGTACCTTCTAACGATATCTCGTTCGAACGAGATATCGAATGAGATCCCTTCTCGTTAGCAGTGACTGGTCAACTCATTAGAAGCTCGTTCGAACGAGTTCGTTCGAACGACTTGGGTAGGGGCTTCTAACGAGCTGCCAGTTTCTTCCCAGATTTCCTAAGTTACGTTTCTCACCATTTTTAACACCTCAATCCTTCTCCAAAGTTCGTTCTAATAGAGTTTTAAGTCCTCTAATCATACTATAACATGCTAAGGTCATATACTAACATCGTTTAATATATTAATGCATCCTAAACATCATTAAATCACAAGATTTTATACTTTTCCCCAATTTTATCAAGAACATGAACCCTATATTTATATCATCATCAAATCCCAGAACTTAATCCATTTTAATTTCTCCTAATCACAATTATCATGAGAGAAATCATCTACCTAACATTCTACATGCAATTCTCTTCAAAATTTTCAAGTTCTAAACTCCAAACTACATGGGTTTTCATTCATCTTTCAAGAACAATTAAAATTCCTCAATTTCTAACATGGAAGAGACATTCTCTGAAATTAAATGGAATAAAGTCACTTGCCTTGATTGTCTCTGAGTTTGGTGTAGGTTTGGTAGAACTTTTCTGCAGAATCTCTTCTCATCAAGCTTCCTCTCCAATGGTGGCTTAAGGTGGCTAGGGTTTTGATTTGGGAATTTAGAAAACCTAAATGATAACCTACGTAGCCTTCTAGGTTAATATAGTTTGGTTATGGGCTTAGTGGGTCAAATCCACATTAGATTTAATTAACCAATTTTCGTCACTTTTAATTCCTCAAAATGTAAAATTACCAAAATACCCTTTAAGATGCCGGTATGGCCTAAAAATACCCCGGGACCCAAACTACACCCCCGGCTAGTGTTTTCTGACTATCTCGACCCTTCCGGACGCGTTGGCGCACTCAAAATGACCATACGGTTTATATATTTTAAATTCATTTTTATTATCAAAATATTACACCGTGACGCGGCGGTCCCACGCGTCTCAACAAAATTTCTAAAATGCCGTCTATCAATCTCACGACAAATTTTATAATACTAAATACATATATCAAAACATATATGCACATAATCAAATACCAACTCGCATCTCGTTAGTATTTATAACCCGGATTAATTTCCAATTAATACGCATTTAATTAATTAATCCCAAAAATAAATTTAGTCAAAAGTACGGGGTATTACAGTATTTTGGCACTAAATGTATAAATAAGTTTAAAGAAGATTTTTTGGGTTTAAACATGAAATAAGAAAAGTTAAAAAAAATTCTTCAAAGGGTGTGAAATTGGGACTAAAAGATATGATGAACATGAGATTATATGACTACACATGTTGATAAAAAGAAATGGTATTTCCATATAAAAGTAGTCTTCAGTGTAAATGGATTTCTTGAATGAAGAAAGTAAAGATATGTGTGCTTGGGAAAGTATTGATAAAAGTATTCATTAAGTGTTAATGGGTAAACATAGAAAAGTTAGTGTGTAACTTAGTAATGTTGTATAGGATTAACACTTATGGAATTAAAAAGGGATTAAAGATGTAAATGTGTTTCCAATTAAGAAGAATGTTACTCCAAGTGTAAAAAGGTGTTAAGGTGTTAAAACACTTCATATGTTGGTATGAATAACTTCATAGTGTCTTTGAAAAAATTAACACTTGTGAAAATAGAGTAAAAGGTGATTTTGGAAACAAATGAGTAAAATGGTAATTTTACTTAAAGTGAAATTTTTTTATGAAATAAAAATGTTGAAATGTGTGTGACACAAAGTGTTCCTAAATAAATATGATTTTTGGAATAAAATCAAGGTTAATGTGAAAAGCACATGAAATAGGTAAAATTTCAAAGTATAACACAAGTTGGGGCGGTAAAGTCCCGAGTTTTGTCTTCGACCAGGTTAAAAGGAAAAAGTAGATAATGTGAACATTTGTAAAATATTAAAACATATAAAGGGAATTCGGATGACACCGGGATAAAGCAAGAAGGGCCCAGATCTCTTGAGTGAAAAGCCCTAAAACACTGGCTAGAGCATATAGTGCGCATAACTGGCAGTGTGGAGCCCGTTGAAGTATGAGGTATTGGAAGATTCCGAGAAAAGAAAAAGATAAGGGAATTTGGAAAATGTCAAGAAACGGGTTGTGTGGTAAAATATATTAATACAGCCTAACTATAATGAATGTAATAAATGTTCCGGTAAGGATGAAATGGACAAGCAAGTGCATAAATCTATTAATGTCCATAAAGGAAGGGGAAAGGGTAAAGTAAATGGGTAAATAGGTGATTAAGCAACCTAAGCGGTTAAACCCATAATTAACGCAAGAATGTGTTGTAAAAATATTTTCAAAGATTAAACGAGTATTTTCAAACATGGTGTTCGCGTGTGTTAAAAGGGTGAGTTTCAATGAAAATACTAAAGTGTATTGAAGTAAACAAAAAGGGTGGTTCCACTAAAGGAATGTGTTTGGATAAAGTCAATGTTGTGATTTCAAGTGTTGACTCGGGTGTGTTAAATAAAGTGAGAAAATGCTAAGGGTGAGTAAAAAAAATATCTATAAGATTAAAGTAAATTAATCTGGATAAGTAAGGTTTTCGAAAGTAAAACGGTTAATGCATTGGAACATGTATTTTCAAAGATGTATGTATATATATATATATATATATATATATATATATATATATATATATATAGAGAGAGAGAGAGAGAGAGAGAGAGAGAGAGAGAAAGAGATAAATAGATAGATACATGCATGCATACATACATACATACATACATACATACATACATATTTTTGCATGCATATGGTTGTAGCGTGTGAGTATCCTTTCTGCCATTCGTTTCTATACTTCTTTTGTATATTCCCACTGGGTATAGGCTCACACCCTAGCTTGCTACGACAAGTTGGGAGCGATTTCGTATTTTGAGAACATCAAACACTGGGCATAGGCTCACACCCTAAACCATAAAACCTAAACCCTAATATCTAGACCCTAATTAGTAAACCCTAAAAGCTAGGCATTAAATCGTAAACACTTAACCTTAAACCCTAAATGTAATACTCGTGCCCAAAATTTTATTATTTTTTAGTATAAATTATTATCATATGAAATCCTTGGAAATTAGATTATTAATATATGGGTTTTTATCTCTATTAAATTATTCTTTGCCTCAATGCTAATTGTTGGAAGTTCGTGGATAAAATTGAAGATTTAAGGAATTTGGCGAGATCGAATGAACTTGAAATTCGTTCATACGAGATCCTTATTTCGTTCAAACGAGAATCAGGTTGGTTCAAACGAGAATCCAATATCGTTAAAACATGTGATTCAAGATATGCAAATATGTGATTCAAGATATTAATCAATTAAAGCATGAAATCACAAACACAATATTTCAGGAAAAAATCCCAAATGGGAAAAATATTTTATTTCACTAAAGATTTGCAAATCACAACTTACAATACAATAGAGAAATACTGCAATAAATTCCCACGGGAACTCATAAAGACTGCGACCTTGAAATCAGCAATGATTCCCTCGAGAACCACAATGACCACATTCGACAACAATGATTCCCACGAAAATCACAAGAACCTTGGTCCTCTTCTTCAGCAGTGAATACCCTCGAGTATCCCAAGAATCAACAGTGAAGAAGGCTCTCTACAAGAATAACTTCGACAAAAAAGTGTTTGGGTTCCAAAGAAGATTCACATAAGTATTTGAAAATGTTTTGGTGAGTCTAAAAATTATTTTTGCCCTAAAAGGTGAAGACTATTTTGCAGTTGTTATGCAGTTTTTGTAAATGAAAAGTCTTAATGAAAATCTTCGTGAAAACAGGTTTAAATAAGCGAACACAAATTTCGAGGTGGCAGAAAGTCGTTCGAACGAGATATGGATGTCGTTTGAACGAGATTGACGTCTCGTTAGAAGTGCCGTCAAACGATCCTTTCAAATGACCTTTAAAAAATAAAACGGTACGGGTTCGTTTGATCGATATGAGAAGTTGCGCATCAAACGACATGCCAATATCGTTTGAACGATATAGCAAAGTCGTTTGAATGACTTAAACAATATTTTAAAAATCCGCCTATAGTAAACTCAGAAAATATTTTTAAGTTTAAAAATACCTCGTTTCAAAAAAAAATAGTGTAGAAAAATATCCCAATACTTAGTAAAAATTCTAAGTAACAAAAAACTAAATCCATACCAAAATTACGTCTCCTCGTAGAACTTTGTCGAAGAAGTTTGATATTTGGATATGTTTTCTTGGGCGTTTGAACGTGAATTTCTTTTACGGTAGGACCGGGATACGCCATACACGGTGTAAACTACTAACTATGGATATGATGAAAAATATGTCCTTACAATATATATATACACACTACAATCAACTTTGATAGTTTTGTAGATCAAGGAAATATTAGAGAATGCAAATAAGCCTCTACATAAGGCCATAACACTAATGCTATGGTATTTACCAAAAAGTAAGGTTGCGCTTTTATGACCCTTATGGACCATGGTCTTACTAGGAATAAGGAATACCTTCCACTTTGTATACTAAATTATTAACAATTCTATTAACTATTTAAAAAAACAAAACTGAGATTTTTGAGACTCAATAAATGGCATATGGCTGAAACCTCACATTGCCCCAACTTTTTTGAAAATTTTCTATTTTTCAAAATCGGATACATTTTTTTTAAAATAGAATTTTGAGTTTTAGTCTCATTTCAAAAGTTTTCCTGTACAAACATCCCATATAACCGTCCAAAACTGACTCCAACCAATCTTCTTGATTTCCTTAAAAAATGACACGTGTATCACATAATATTTTATCACCACTTGTGAAAACATAACTGTGTGATAATTGTTTAATTCGCAACTTTCTAATTTGTCTCACTTATTTAATTAGTGTCTATTTTTAAACATAAATAAATCATCCCCAAATCATTCAACTGTGTGTGCGCATGTGTCAAACCATAAAATAAATAAAGCATGCGACACAAGCTTAAGGAAAAATCCCCGCAGGGCAAAACCTTTTATTTCTAGAACTATGAAAAGTTTACAAGACCATTGACTTACATACCAACTTGCATCGCCCACAAGAGTAACGTACGGTGTCTTCATCAAACCTTCAAAGCAACGGCTAGAAATCTGCAGTGGTTCACGCACAGCTATACCACAAGGACCGCAATCCTAGACACGCAGTCTGAAACCTTCACAAGGACTCCCTCCACAATAGCACGCAGCTGTCGGTTATAGAGCTCTCCCCACAAAGAATAAACAAGGTCAAAAGTTGTGTTCTTGAACACCAAAAAAATTCACTAAATCATATGGGAGTTTTGTGAATTGAAAACCAAAAGGGATTAAACCCCTAAAAGAAGAATCCTAAAGATTACTGCTTTGGCAGTGTTTCTGTTCTCGAAAACGTATAGACTTATTAATGAAAACGGAACCATTTAATGAGTATTTATACAAAAACGCACCGCCTCGAAATTCAAGCTCGTTCGAACGAGAACCATATGTCGCTCGAACGAAGTACGCATGTCATTCAAATGACATCGCGCAACTTCCAATCTCGTTCGAACGAGATGCTGATATCGCACGAACAACCTGGGCGTCAAAATCGAGGTCCCCTATAAAACTTAGAAAAAATACTCATTCTCAATATTTGACGAAAAAGTCCGCTCCAACACTTAGAAAATATTTTGTAAAAATATCCCAAAAGCTCTAAGTGAAAAGTAAAGGTATTTAAAACATAACCTTACCAAAGTAAACTTCGCGGAGCCTTGAATGATGAAGAACTTGAGTAATTCGGTTCCGTCTTTGATGTAGATGTCTCTTGAATACTCTTTGACAATGTATCGGTATATGACATAACAAATTGATAACGGACCTATAAAAATATGTCCTTACAAATCTCCCCATATGTCTATGCCGGTACATACATAAAAAACCTGAATTATCCAAAACCAAAATGCCTATACAAATGTACCCTACCATGAATAAATTTGCAAGACCTCAAAACTGTTCTTCAATCATCTTCGTCAAATCTCAAAGCTTTTCTCATCAGGGTGTGCAACATCATGATCTTCATTCTTTGTACCTACACACATGAGAAAAGGCAAAAACCTTCGTGACGCATCGATTTTGAAATGATATAATAATAAAGCATTAATAATCAAATCTCCCCCATGACATGATAATTCTTTCTCCCCCTTTTTATGATGTCCCCAAATATACAGATAACAAGAAACAAGGAGTGTCACGAAAAAATGCATAGCAAACAAGGATCAAACTACGCGCATGCAAAGGAGTATCTCAAAAATCTCACCAACTATTTTTGGATTTTTCAAATTTTTCGTACAAAAATAAGATACAAAAAAAATCACACCATGGATTTAAACTCAAACAACCAAGTCATGGAAATGAGATGTATGGGTGTGAAGACATTAAATAGGTAAATAAACTCAATCAATCATATGTGCACGATGCATACGTGTACCCCTAACGAATGAACATCAAACATATCCTTAGGTGTAAAAATTTGTTGAATTTAGATGACATCGTCTTATGCAAATCAACAAATCAAAGTTAAAGTGATTTCCACACCAATAACGTCCAAAACTATTTAGCGCATTTTTAAGACTTTTAAGGACGTGCAATCCCGTTATAAAATCTCCAACCAAACATCCTCATATATATTTTCTTTTAGAGGTAATCTAAATTCTCAAACTTTGGAGAATTGGTGCAAAAACCTAAATGGCCCATAATTGGCATGAATTTCTTTTTATTTCCTTTAAATTTTTTCAGGCTCTTTTAAACCTCTTTGGACTCCGGATAATAAAATTCCTTCATTTTTTAGGTCCAATTTAATTTTTTATTGCCTTTAAATAATGAGCAATGTTGTACCTACACACATGAGATAAAGCAAATACCCGTGACAAGCAACATATTGAAAATATAATGATATGCAAAAATTGATGATCAATTAAGTTCAAGAAAATCATTCATGCAGCAACCAAACACCAAAACAATTCTCCCCCATAATTCTTCTCCCCCTTTTTATGAAGTCCCCAAATAGACAGATATGAGAAGCAGAAATGAATGACACACGGGAATAAACTGCAATTTTTGAATTTTTCAAAATTTTTCACACATAGTATATAACAAAGAATCACACCATGAAAGATCACAAAAACAACCAAGTCAATGATAGCGAAAATGAAGGGGTGTGATAAAATTCGATAGGAAAATCAAAGCATACAAACATGACATATGTGCACGATGAATATCGGATACTCCTAACGAATGAACTCAAAGTCTTCCTTTGGTGTAAAAAAGGTGGTAATATGAGACATTGACTCAATCAAATCAACAAATCAAAGCTCAAAGTGATTTCCACACCAATAACGTCCAAAACTGTTTCATGGTTTTTTAGGACTTTCAAGGAAGTGCAAACCCGTTTATATTCTTCGACTAAACTCTCTCAAATTTTTATTTTGAATAGAGGCTTTCAAAATTATCAAACTTTGGAGAATTAAGGGTGAAACCTAATGGCCCATATTTGGCATGAATTGCTTTTTATTGCCTTTACATTTTTTCGGGGCTCTTTTATCCTCTTTGGACCTCGGATAATAAAATTCCTCCATTTTTAGGTCCTTTTGAACGGTGGCTTTTGCGCAAAGAATAGATAATTACCTTTCGCAGCCCCTCCCCGTTCTTAAACAAACACTCAGTCTCACAAAAATGGTTTTTACATGCATTTCAATCTTGTCAAGTTTTATCGCATATTGGTAGTTGTATAGACAGAATTGAGATAGAAACACTCAAGCCAACATGTGATAGACAAGTACAATAATCAAATAAAGTCGTGCATGTGTACAATAAAGGAGATAGGAGTCAAACATGCAGAAAGATATCACTAATCACATCTCAAAGACTCCGAACAATGTAAATCACATGGATGAAATGATGTAGCGTCTCAAATCTCTATCAAGCAGTCACATGAAGAAATGGAATGAAATTATGACTTGGCTATCTTAAATGTTCATCCATAAAAGGTGCAAATAAAATACAAAAATCTTTTTAAAATTTTCAAAATAATAAATAAATAGTTGTACAACAAAGCAATAATACATATAAAATAAACTAGCAATAGGAAGCATATGATATGAACATGAAAAAGCATCCTATCCTAGACATAGACCAACCCCTCAGTCAACTGTGCAAATCCCCAAAGACTTCCTAAGACTCAAATCTAAGGGTATCTAAAAGTTTCATGAAAATATCGGCTAACTGACGGTCGGTGGGAACAAAACTCAGGGATACGACTTTCTCCTCAACTAACTATCGTATAAAGTGCTCACGTATCCTGATGTGCTTTGTGCGCGAATGCTGGACGGAATTGCGGGATATGTGTATCGCACTCGTGTTATCACAGAAAATGGGCATGGTGTTCTGTGAAATCCCATAATCCTCCAACATTTGCTTCATCCACAAGAGTTGCGTGCAACAACTCCCGGCGACTATGTACTCAGCCTCCGTAGTGGACAAAGAGATGGAATTTTTCTTCTTGCTCAGCCAGGAGACAAGAGTAGAACCATAATGGAAACATCCAACAGAAGTGCTCCTACAACCATCTACATCCCCGACCCAATCGGCATCTGAATATACGGATAAACGGTCATCAGTATCAAAGGAATACCAAATACCGTATAAGAGAGTCCCACTCACGTATTTAATAATACGTTTTAGAGCAAGTAAATATGACTCTTTTGGGGATGCCTGATATCGCGCACAGACTCCAACACTAAAGGCTATATCGGGACGACTGGCAGTCAAGTAGAGAAGACTACCTATCATACTCCGATACAAGGTTTGCTCTACGTCCTTGCCTGAAGTGTCCTTACTAAGCTTGATAGAAGTACTCATAGGTGTACTGGCATGCTTAGCGGAGTCTAAACCAATTTTTTTCACTACGTCTTTAGCATACTTGGATTGGGAGATGAACATCCCATCCTCTAACTGACGAAACCTGGAGACTAGGGAAGAAAGTAAGCTCACCAACCATGCTCATCTCAAACTCACTTTTCATCTCCTCTTCAAAGTGATGAGCATGTTGAGAGCACGTGGATCCAAAGACTATGTCGTCCACATAGACCTGGGCAACCAAAATAGCACTGTCATCTCTCCTGATGAACAACGTCATATCAACTCCCCCTCTCTTGAATCCACGGGTTAAGAGATAGGAAGTAATCCTCTCGTACCAATCACGGGGTGCTTGCTTCAAACCATACATGTCTTTCCTCATATATTAGACGTGCTCCGGGTGCTGAGGGTCTTCACCTTTCGGTTGTTCCACGTAAACCTCCTCCTGTAGAATGCCATTCAGGAAGGCACTCTTGACATCCATCAGATATAACTTAAAGCCCAGATGACATGCGATGGCGAGTAGTAAGCGGACGGACTCAAGCCTCGCAACAGGAGCAAATGTCTCTCCAAAGTCAACACCCTCTATCTGTGTGTAGCCTTGAGCGACCAACCTAGCCTTATTTCTGATTATGGTACCATTTTCATCCATTTTATTCTTGAAAATCCACCGGGTACCTATCACATTAGTATCACTAGGTCGGGGGACAAGTTCCCAAACATTGTTCTTTTTAAACTGAAATAACTCATCCTGCATGGCAGATATCCAGTGTTCATCCTTGAGTGCTTCTTTGTGATTCTTGGGCTCGACTTTGGACGTGTAGTAAAAGTGGCTAACAACGTTCTCTAGCTAAGCACGAGTCTTGACCCCAAGAGTGGGATCACCTAAAATGGAGGTAGGGTCATGACTCTTGTGAACCCAAGAAGGTGTGTCCCCTAACACAGGAGTAGGGTCCACATAGTGTGGGAGATGGATAAGTAAATCACTGCCAGAAAAGTTCTTATCCTCACACTGAAGGTTAGGATCAATAAGCGTCGAAGGTTCGTCATCTTGTACGGTGACGTTTATTGACTCCATAACCTTAGAGCTCTTCAGGTTAAAAACTCGGTATGCTCTACTATTCGATGAATAGCCTAACAATATTCCCTCATCGCTTCGGGAGTCAAACTTTCCTAATTTCTCTCTATCCCGTAGGATGTAGCATTTACTCCCAAAAACACGGAAATATGCCAGGTTAGGTTTCTCTCCAGTCCACAATTCATAAGGCATCTTAAGTGTGTGTGGACGCAGGTAAATCCTATTCACCGTGTGGCATGCAGTAGACACTGCCTCTGCCCAAAATCTCCTAGAACCTGACGACCTAGAAGCATAGATCTAGCCATTTCCTGAATCGTTCTATTCTTTCTCTCAACGATCCCATTTTGCTGAGGAGTCTTCACAGGAGAAAAATCATGTTTGATCACAAGGCTATAACAGTAAAGATCTACCTTTGCTTCTTTAAATTCAGTGCCGTTGTCACTACGTATCCTATTAATAGTGACTCCGTGTTGATTTTGTAGGACACGGCACTTGGTCGTTAAAAACTCAACAGCATCGGATTTCTCCCTCAGAAAACCTACAATAGAATATCTGGAGAAATCGTCTACCATCACGAGGATATACCTCTTACCAACCAAGCTCTCAGTACGAGTAGGACCCATAAGATCCATGTGAATCAGCTCAAGTACTCGGGAGGTGGTAATGGAATGCAACTTCCTATGAGGGCTCTGAATTTGCTTTCCCAACTGACAGGGTCCACAAACCGTGAAAGTTGACTTTCCAAGAGATGGTAAGCCACGTACTAGGTCCTTTTTGGCTAAACGTGTCAAATCTCTTACGTTCACGTGACCTAGACGTTGGTACCACAGATCCATAGGAGTGATTGTGGCGTTGTTGCAGACAAGTGAGGATGTGGGCTCAGTCCCATAGTAATTATTCTTTGTCCTCACCCCTCGCACTAAAAGTTTACAGGCTTGATTATAGACCTTACAAGTATCCCGGTCAAACTTTACGGAAAAGTCAGCGTCGCACAACTGGCTAATGCTGAGAAGGTTTGCTTTCAAACCTTTGACGTACAAAACATTTTCTATCTTAGAAAATCCTGGTAACTCAACAGTACCATGTCCTACAATGCTAGACTTACTCCCATCTCCAAAAGTGACTCTGCCATCCTGATAATCCTCAAGAGATGTAAAAAATGAGGCATCAGCGACATGAACAACAAAGGCATTTTTATCTTTCTTAGGTACCCAAGAAGAGGTGACCTTTTGTATACCTTTGTTGTTGTTGGTTTTAGCCAGAATGTGAGTAACATTCACTGACGGCAAAGACATCCGTCGAAATTCCCTCATCAAACTCTGAGACGTGGAAGCTAAAAACTCAACTGGCTCTCTCAGACTGGTAAAGCATCAGTATGCTGAGGTGGAGCAGTAGTACGTCGTGTATGACCCATACTATAGCAATACTCCCTGAGGTGGCCTTTTCTTTTGCAGTAAGTACAAAAGAACACAGTCAAAGGCGGACCTTGGTTTACGTTTCTTGGTCGAACTCTCCTTCAAGGTTTTTGACGATGGCCATTTGGGACATGGAGGCACCATCATAATGAATTCCCTGCCGATCACCAAAACCTAAAGCAGGGTCGAGGATCATCTTTCCAGATCTATCCTCGATTTGAACCTTGACTTTCCGAGCTCTCTCAAGATTATGAGTGAGCTGGGCAACAAGGGCTTCAAGTTTCTTCTGAGTCTCCACGGAGGAATGGAGCTCACTCGTAAGACTAGCCACTTATTTAATCAAGTCCCCTCTCTCTTTCTCAAAACAACTCTATCTAAACAGGCTCTCTTTCTCAACACAGGCTGACACCCTCTCTCTTAAGGTAGTGCAGGTGGAGGACTCTCTCGCTCTCGCTTTTCTTAAGTCTTCCTCTAAAGCGGTGATCCTAAGAACTAACGCTTTGTTACGCTTTTTAGTTTTAAAAGACTCAGAATATAGCTCAGCTTAGGCACGTTGAAGATCACTCTCGCTCTCACTTGTGTCATCCTCCCCCTCACTTACATCGCTCTCACTGTCAAGGTGTCCCTATGAAGCAGCATCCTCATCGACGTGAGGAGCACTAGAAGTACTCACATGACTAGCCATGAATGCGGTGAAGTTACACTCATGCGGTGACTCATCTCCAGAATCCACCGACCCAACCTCACTGTCGTCACTAAGGGTAGCATTAAGGACAGCTTTGCCATTTTCTCTGTTCAGCCTAGTAGCACACTCAAAAGCTCTATGACCCCTACCGTCGCACTCAAAGCATCTCTCACTTTCTTTCTTATAAGGATCTTTAAAACCTTTTTCATTTTTCTTTTCAACCTTATTTTTCTCAAACTTCTTTTTATCTTTAAAATTACCATTTTTCTTGAATTTGAGAATTCTCTTGAAATTTTTAGCAAAACGAGCCAAATCATCTAAGTTAAAATCACACTCAGAATCAAACGAATATGTCTCTCTTTTTCTAGTTGACTCTCCCCTCTTTCTAGCCGACCCCTCACTCTTTCTCTCTTAGGCATTAAGTGCAATTCCCTTGTCTTTAGACCTAGCAGTTTTAGGGAACATATCAATTTCATATGTTTGCAAGTCTCCTACAAGTTCTTCCAATTTTAGCGTATTTAAATTACCCATAGAATTTAGCACAGTGACTTTAGGGATAAAACGCTTAGGCAGAGAACAAGAATCTTTTTAACAACTCTAGCATTAGGAATATGTCCACCAAGATTAAAGCTAGTATTAACAATGTCAGAAAGCCTAGCATAAAAATCATCAAAACATTCAGTCTCATGCATGGTGATGGTTTCAAATTGAGTTGTCAAATTTTGTAATTTAGACTCTTTCATAGCATTAGTTCCTTCATGGGTGAGTTGTAAAACATCCCATGCCTCTTTTGAGGTGGTGCACGTCATTATGCGTTTGAACTCGTCAGGTGTGACAGACCCAAAAATAGCACTTAGACCCTTAGAATTGAATGATGACCATTTAAATTCTTCTTCAGTCCAAGAAGTGACAGGTTTTAAATTGATCACATTATCAACAGTGACGGAGGGAGGTGTCCACCCTCTTTCAACCAAAATCCAGACACGTTCATCAATGGCTTTTAATGCAGATCTCATGCGGGCTTTTCAATATGCATAGTGTGTCCCGTCAAAACTGGCATTTTATTATATAACTTCTCCATTATGAACACACTCGTTTTCAAAAGTCAATTTTTTAGAAAATTGATATCTTAGAAAAATTTTGCGGAAAATTACACGGCAAATTTGTGTAACTAGCTCTGATACAAATTTGAGAAAACGTAACTGTGTGATAATTGATTAATTCGCAACTTTCTAATTTGGCTCACTTATTTAATTAGTGTCTATTTTTAAACATAAATAAATCATCCCAAAATCATTCAACTGCGTGTGTGCATGTGTCAAACCATAAAATAAATAAAGCATGCGACACAAGCTTAAGGAAAAATCCCCGCAGGGCAAAACCTTTTATTTCTAGAACTTTGAAAAGTTTACAAGACCATTGACTTACATACCAACTTGCATCACCCACAAGAGTAACGCATGGTGTCTTCGTCAAACCTTCAAAGCAACGGCTAGAAATCTGCAGTGGTTCACGCGCAGCTATACCACAAGGATCGTAATCCTAGACACGCAGTCTGAAATCTTCACAAGGACTCCCTCCACAATAGCACGCAACTGTCGGTTGTAGAGCTCTCCCCACAAAAAATAAACAAGGGCAAAAGTTGTGTTCTTGAACACCAAAATAATTCACTAAAGCATATGGGAGTTTTGTGAATTGAAAACCAAAAGGGATTAAACCCCTAAAAGAAGAACCCTAAAGATTACTGTTTTGGCAGTGTTTCTGTTCTGAAAAACGTATGGACTTCTTCATGAAAATGGAACCATTTAATAAGTATTTATACAAAAACGCACCGCCTCGAAATTCAAGCTTGTTCGAACGAGAAGGATATGTCGCTCGAACGAAGTACGCATGTCGTTCAAACGACATCTTTCGACTTCCAATCTCGTTCGAACGAGATGCTGATCTCACGCGAACGACCTGGGCATCAAAATCGAGGTCCGCTATAAAACTTAGAAAAAATACTCATTCTCAATATTTGACGAAAAAGTCCGCTCCAACACTTAGAAAATATTTTGTAAAGATATCTCAAAAGCTCTAAGTGAAAAGTAAAGGTATTTAAAACATAACCTTACCAAAGTAAACTTCGCGGAGCCTTGAATGATGAAGAACTTGAGTAATTCGGATCCGTCTTTAATGTAGATGTCTCTTGAATGCTCTTTGACGATGTATCGGTATATGACATAACAAATTGATAATGGACCTATGAAAATATGTCCTTACATCACTCAATAGGACCAACAACCAAACAACAAAATACATGGGATTATATGCAACTAAATTATCAAATATAATTGGATCAATATTGAACATCAATTTAAAATTCTACATTTCTTAAATGATATCAATATGATTTTTTTTCCTAATCTTTTGGATGAACGTTGAAGTTAAAATTTCCAAGTTTTGTTCACCTTTTTCCAAAAATCATTATGATATTTCACAAATTATTGCAAAAATTTGGAAATTTTATATTTCAAAATTATTCCAATTATTCTGAAACTAGTTTGCCAAAAAAGATCCTTTTAACTCTATTCATTAGAATCCCAAAGTGCCAAAGGAAAAAAAATGAAATATGTTAAAAATCCGAAAGGATATAAATATTAATATTGAAAGAAGTTTCCCCAATCCGGGTCGGGCAAAAAATCATTCCACCGACAAAAGTAACTTTGAACGGTCTTGATCGTAATAATTATTTGTTGCATGCAAGCTTGGGCAGATATGTGTGTGTCCCAATTGAATGCTTCAGAATTGAGATATATTGTCTTAGGTGGCTAACTTTTGTAGTAAGCAACAATCCAATAGTATATTCACTATTCTTATGGTTAATTACTGTGTGTTACAACTCACGAGATCATTGTCCCCTCCATCTTTATGAACTTTGCACCAATAGGCTCGTTACTTTTACTCAGCCTCTCGTATGGGATTTTCACTGTTCAGTTAAGATTTGGAATTTTGATTCTAGTGGCAAGAGAAACCAAGGCACATGTGTCCCTTAATTATCATGTTTAGCACACAAGAAGGTGACAATCCCAATAACACACACGGAGACACAAACACACACTAAAAAGGAAAAAAAAGGTAAATAGTATCTTAAACCTCAATGTATTAACCCTTTGTACTATTATACGTGACAACTCATCTCATAATTTACGCTTCTTTCGGTTTAAAACAATTTGTAGGACCAAAATCGGAACATTTGGGGTATCAAGGGGCACGTATATATTGTGTTCGCATATATAGGAATAGGAATTGATAACATTTCTAGTTGATGAAAAAACAACTCAGGGTGCATTTGATAGATATGAAAAAAAAAATTATGAAAAATAATTATTTGGGCTCATGTTTTGTTTTTATAGTACTTTGATTACAAACATTTTATATAAGAACAAAACAATATTTATTCACGTAACAAGTTCTCCATCTCAAACCTCATTTTTATTGGAATATATTTCTTATCTATCCACCAAAGAATTGTTTTCCATGAAAAATAGAAAAAGTAAGACCAAAAACTCATATTTTTTTCACTCATTTTTCAACTTCTCATCCAAATGAACTATTTTCTACGCATTTTTCATGTTTGCAATCAAACACACCCTTAGGCCATGTTTGGTTGCACAAATGGTTTGATTACGTAAATTGGTTTATTGAGAATTAGTAAATTGTAAATGAGTGAATTTGAAATGAGTTTAAATCTAATTTTATGTAATGTTTGGTTATCTAAAATTGATGTTAAGGTTCTATGAGAAATAAAAAAAGACAAAGACAAATTAAGAGGGGAGGGGGCGGGGGAAGGGGAGGGAAGGGAGGAAAAGAGAAAGAGTAGCATGCACTTTATGTAACTACTATTTCAAATGGATGCATTTCATGTATTTTTTTAAATGATCTAATTTCAGATTTTACACATGAGATAAAATAGGTCAATTAATGAATCGTTTCATTAATGAAACCAAACACAATTAATGGATCAATTTGTAAATGAATCAATTTATAAATGGGTCAATTTACAATTTTGTGACAACCAAACGGGGCTTAGTATTTGTGTCAATAATTATTTTGCTAAGTCTATGCATGTGCTAAGAGCATTTTTCATTACATAGGCAAATAATACTTATGTTAGCAAGACTCCATAAACTCTCTCTAAACTAATAATCAAAAGCTAGCACGCTCCAATAACCAAATTTGAGTTACCAGTAATCAAAACTAACAATCCTTTTAAATAACCAAATGAGCAAAGCCCACTATCTTTTAGTTGAAAGATAAAAATGAAGAGAACTTTTATAATTGAAATAGATTTTTCGTCCAACATTTTATTATCTCGTCCTTATTAATGAGCCTCGCACTTTTGATTATTGACAAAAAAAAATGACGATCGGTAAACTTGGGTTTGTTTACTTTGACAACGTGCTCAATAAATAATCAAAAACTGACATGATAACATTTGATTACTCGATAATGATAACGCTAACGGAAATACACTAAGGACCCGTTTGGCAATTCAATTCCAAAGCTTGGAATTAGAATTGGAAGGCCAATTTCAATTCCGTGGAATTCAAATTGGCCTTTCAATTCCAATTCCAAGCCTTGGAATTGGGTTGCCAAACGGACCCTAAGGATACGTTAAAGTAAAAAGTAGAGAAATGAGATTCTGACATTAATTAATAGGCCACAAATAGTCTTCCTATCCTTATTTTTACTATCTTGAACCTTAAAATACATTCTCTTAAGACACATTTTCTCAATTCTATTAATACTATATTATATATACAAATTACTTTAAATAACTAGAGCATATGTAGGGGTGGAGGTACAGTCCAGCAAAATTTGTAAATTTACAAATGGGATAGTCCGCGGCGTTAGGAGAGATGGAGCAAATTCTGTTAGTGAATTTGTAGCCATTTTTCAAATTTGGAGAATGACTACAAATTTTGTAAACACTTCCAACGAACTTCATGAGTTCATAGCAATTACAACGAACTGTATTTGTTTGTATCAATTGCTACGAACTAATTAAGTTCGTATCAAATATACATAATCAATTTTAAATTCTTACGAACTACATTAGTCGGTAACAATTACTGGGAACAAATATTATTTACAAGAAATTTTTTTCTTTCCTACAAACAATATTAGCTCCCAGGAAGTCTTTTAAAAATTCATCCCCTCTACCATTGTGGACTTTACCACCGATGAAAGCTAAACTCAACATTTGTTTATGTAACTTTATCATTCATGAGCTTTGACCATTGCAGAATAATATTGTTCAAAAAAGGGGCAAGGTGTTCGCCGCTTTAGCCTTCACTCCGGACTATCCATGACAGTCAGTCCAAATTGATCCGTTAAGTACTATAATATATTTAAATATTTTGTTAAATTTTGGAGGGAACCCTAATGGGATTAGGGTTAAGTCATATATATTAAACATAAAGGGAACGGGTTGTCCGGTAAAATAGTAGGAGGAGGTGAATCACAAACTGAAAACAGTATAAGAAAATTGACCCTTCATTTTAATGCGTTTTTCAGCCCAAATCATCATATTAAAATAAACAAAGCTGGAAGATCATCAGAAAAGGTATACAAAAATAAAGCCAAAGTATATGTGGACCAGAGTTTTCAATCATATTGATGACTTATTTCTGAATTTCTGCATAGCTCCAATTTCTTAGTGTGGACCCTGAGGCCGAGAGTCATTTTCTTTAGGCCATAGCATGATTTGGATATAGCTCCAACTAACTTTTCTCCGGCGGAATGAATATTTTCTCTATGCGAGATATTCTATATTATTCTTTCTCACATACATTTGGTCCACATATCTTCCGCGCTGCAAAATCAAATAGTGATCAATTTGATACTAATGAGAATCACTATTATTAGCGATCATAGGCATGTGGGGTGAGATACGGCTCATTAGTATGAGAAAGTTGTTTGAAGCTTATATAAAGCGAAACCTATTACGGTGTTTTTGCGCTTTTGTATTTTTTTTGTCTCTATACAGAATGCAGAATTTTAAGTACTGATATACTTATTTGTAAATTGTTTGAAATTATTGTCATTTAGCAAATATAACCGGGCAAAGCTGAAATAAAATTTTATTAGAATTAAACATCTAAAATTTCAACTCTCATCTAGCATAAAGAGGTAAAAAAAAATAATCATATGTGACATCTCAAAGTTCAAAGAACCTCCATGTACACGTCATTTTAAAAAAAATAATTAACACTTGTACTTATTTATACATACATACATACATAAATAAATATATTTTTAGAAAAGTAGAGATGAAAATATAATTTTTCCCACCTTATTATTGACGTTAAAGTTTAAAGCAATTAGAAATGTATAAGATATTTCTCAATATACTTCATACATAACATTACTTTATAGTATTCCTTTTACACATTAAAAAAATTATTGTTATTAATAGGACAAAATACTTATTCACAAACTTTTTTCATGTCCGCCATTTAGAAAAATTTCAGCTTCGCCCTTTGTATTAAGAAAATGTAAATACATAGTAAGACCATCTCTGAACGTTATGTATAATGTCTAGTTGTTGGAAAATGCATGAACTTTTGAATAATCTGTTTGGGAATACCCGGGTGTGATTAGAGGTGTGGTACCTCAAGTCCTGCCCAAGAAATTTTTGAGGTATTTCAGTGCCAAATCACTTGTCATGCTAGTACTCCTGCCAGCACTTGAAATGGCGCATCACCCATTTCAAATAACTCCCCACCAATAATTTTGCATAGTTGTCTGGAAAAATCTTGATTTTGCATTGACTCAATAGGCATAATAATCTGAAAAATGTCTTTCAAGTTCACATCAAGATTAACGTGGTTATGGTTAGCTATGGTCCCAACAAAAAGGAAAGTTTCTTTTGATCATCTTTCATCATAATTTGACACTTCTTTAAATTAGATTGAAATCAATTAAAGTGACTTGATAAGTTAATTGTGGCTTGGGCAAAAGAAGGATTGTGGGGGTCTTGTAGGCTACAATGTCCTTTTCAACTAGAAAGGAAGCCTAGGATCTGAAGAGGACAGCCACTGGAGTTAAAAACATCAATCATTCTCCAAGACTCATAAAAGGTTTAACAAGGTGCATGGGATTCTCTAATGTAGGAAATAACTGTCAGAATATTGTTGGTAGGTGAACTTCCTTTTCATTCCACTTCAAAGCCGAGTGAATTGGAACCCATTATCGTTGTCTTATATTAGTCCCTAATTTTTGTGCTGAAAAATCGTAAAATGTAGTGATTGCCTGCTAGCTATTTTGGATATTAAGAACGAAGCAATTTTCCTTCAAGGTAAACAAGGAAATGATGCTGCACTAAAGTGCTTTGTTCATCATTAAAGAGAAATTTCTCATCTTAAATTTATTGTTATTAAATAAGAAAACACTTCATCTTATGTTCTCAACAGGTGTTGATTAAAATTGCCAGCCTTACAGGGAAGCCCATGTTTACTTATTGAATGACAATAGAGAGATTAATTATGCAAGAATATGCGTTGAAATTGATATGGACAGTGAATTAGTAAATATTATACCCATTTATGGTCTAGATGATGAGATGATAAGATAGATTACTGAATATGAGTTGTTGCCTGTTAATTGTAAAAACTGCAGGCTGTTCGGGAACGGGGAAAATTGCAGGAATACTATTAAACTTAATCAAGTTTGGATTAAGGTGCAAGAGAAGGGGAAGGAGAATGGGGAAACAATGCTAAAGCAACTAATCAAATAACTATTGTAGTGAAGATAAGACAACAGTTGAAGTAGGGAGTAGCAGTATATCAATTCAGCCAAGTCATGAAGCTACTAACAATCCGGAGACTATGGAAGGAAATACTGAAGCAATTGTTCATTGCATTAACTTTCAAGCTTTTGATAAGTATGCACTTCAACTTTTTTGTGAAAATAACTATTGTTTTTATCCCCCACCTTCAACTAATGAATTTTGGATTTTTGTCTATAGAAATCCACCTCCTTCTCTCTTAATTCCAAATACTCAATTTGGCATTGTTCCAGGCTTTCGTGAGATCACTATCCGCCATGTTATTATTCATATTCAGCTGAATATAGCTCAACTCCTCTTTTTGATCAACTCTTTGAGAGATATTAGAGTGTTATAACTCAAATAAGGGAATGAAACGAAATTACTAAATGTGAAAATCCAACAACAAAAAAATCATATGGCTAAATCGTAGATGAGGTTGCTCTCTTTAATATGTTTCACTACTCTACCCAAAATTGTGTTGCAATTTAATTGATGCCCCGCTACCCCGGGATAAAAAAATAAAATAAAACTAATTTTTGTCTCAGAAAACTAGCACGTGGTAATCGTATACAATCACCATTCACTATTAGCTGCTCATTATAAAATCACTTTGGGGGGAACAAACTAGGTCTGAAAAGTAGGTTTGAAAAACACTCAAAAAGAGAGTATTTGTGTGTTTTCTTCTGTCTTTTACCGAGCAGAAAATACTTAGGTTGGGAGAGATAGAGACTTCTTCTATTTATATGTGTTCTATTTCTTTTAAAAACAATAGTTGAAGGCTAGTTATTAAAAGGGTCAAAATTGAACGACTAGTGAAGGAGAGCCAAGCAAAGTGAGGTGAAAAGTCTCCCACTTTCGACAGTTAAATAAAATACTTTCGGACAAAGAAGAATTAAAAAAAATATTTTTTTTAATTTCCATTCTGATTTTTTATTGAAAACAGAGAATTATTTTTTACCCAAAATATTTAATACATACACACAGCCCAAGCCCAAGACACGGACCCGAGCACGGGTCGGGTTGGTCGGACGGCGGCGGCGGTGCGTGCGCTTGTGGGCTTCAGTCCAATAAGTTTTTCCACCTATCACACATAAAATTCTAATGCCTAAAGAGCTTTCCCATTAGTCCCAAAACAATTGCAAATGTACAACACCATTTTTAACATTTCTATCGATGTGGGACAAAACTTATAATCTAGAAAAATATTCTTCTTTCTTTCTCTAAAGGAAATGTCACAAATAAAGGTTTTAAAACTTTACACACTCTTAGTCAACAATGTTTCCAACAATCACCCACTTGTAAATTTTTGAAAATATATTGAGCAATAATTTAAATAATTCATAGAATTGTGCATAAGCAAAGGTGTCTTTCGACTTGAACATTTACGTAGTAACGATGATTCAGATTATATTACAGTAACCGTAGTTTTGAACTCTATCTCTCACAACATCCCACATACAATCCTACTCGGGTGTAGTCCTCAAGCCAACACGTTACGGCCATGTGCTTTTATCCCAGTATAGTGAACATTCTAGGAAATTTGCTCCAAATTCTTGTAGGAAGCGGCCTCACTTTCACATTCATATAGGCGAGTCTATCAAGTATACTCACGTAACCAGGTACCCCGCTTAAAATAGAGCTATAGAATTTTATTAAAAGATAGAATTAACTCAATCTTAACTCTCTTCAAAATATTATGATCCATAGGGATGGATTCAAAGTAAAACTCGGTATTTAATAATTAGCATGATTCAACCCATATCACTTGTGGCTTGTTATTACCCTTTGAACCTATTTATTGGGGTATCTAGTATATAAAGCTACCATCATAAGTGATTCAAACATCTACGAGCTTTAGTCCCATTCATTATGAGGTGTTCCACACCTTTTCTCTTGCTAGTCATTTCGTGCAAGGGTCGGCCAAATTTTTCTCAGATGGTATGTGATCCACCCTCACAGCATTCGTAAATATAAACTCTCTAACGGTACTGTTTTTATTAGGTATCTGTCATTTTTAACAGTTATAGTAACAGTTCTCAACTTTTATAATAGCCACGAAACTATCGCAGTGGATAAGAATGGTTAGTATCGATCTCCCTCATAATGGAATATCTGATAAAAAGGTTCTCAACCATCCCACCTCCTCACTAGTTGTAGCTAGCGCTATCATTTCAAACTCCATCGTCGACTGAGACAATATAGTTTGTTTCTTAGACTTCCATGAAAATGCACCACCAATGATACTAAATAGGTTTCCATTAGTAGCTTTGGAGTCATCATATAGGGTGTTCCAATCAACATAACTAAATTATTCAAGGACAACGGGATGCTTCTGATAGTGTAATCTGAGATTCACCAATCGTTTAAGATACTCGCATGACCCCCTCAATAGCATACCAATGCTCCATACTACATCTACTAGTAAATCTACTTAGTACTCCCATAGCATAAGCTATGTCAGGTCTAGTGCAATCAGTAGCATAATATAGGCTACCAATGATGCTCGCATACTGAGTTTGATTAACATTGTCACCAGTATTCTTAAATAACTTTATATTAGGATCAACTGGAGTACTAGCAGGTTTACATTTAAAGTAATTATATTTCTTTAAAATTTTCTCAACATAATAAGATTGGTCTAAAGAAATTCCCTTTTCAGACCTAGTAATTTTAATTCTCAATATTACACTAGTTTCACTCAAATTCTTCATATCAAAGTTGATATATAATAAAGATCTAACATTATATACGATATGATTATTATATCCAAATATAAGCAAGTCATCCACATAGAGACATATTATAGTACAAATATTATTTTCATATTTATAATAAATGCATTTGTCACTTTCATTTATTCGGAACCCATTAGAGATGACTAAGCTATAAAATTTATTATGCCATTGTTTAGAGGCATATTTTAGTTCATAAAGATATTGATCTAGTTTACACACTTTATTTTCTTGACATTGTACAATAAACTGACTGGTTCATATAAATCTCTTCTTCCAATTCACCATTTAAAAAGACAGTTTCAACATCCACTTGGTGTACGATTAAATCATTTAAAGCAGCTAAAGAAAATAGTACACGTATACATGTAATTCATCCCACTAGTGAAAATGCATCAAAAAGGTCCATGTTTTCACGTTGTCTAAAACCTTTGACAATTAAGCGTGCCTTACAATTTTCAACAGAACCATTGGGTTTTAATTTCATGTTAATAATCCATTTCTAACCAATAGTTTTATTCTTCGGTAAAAGATCCACAAAATGCCAAGTTTTAATATTTTTTAATGATTTCATTTCATCATTAATAGCTTCTTTCCATAAATCGCCATCTAAAGAAAATAAGAATTATATAAGGGTATTAGTTTCTTCCTCTAATGTGTAAGCGTAAAATTCAAGAGCAAAATATTTTTCAATACGATCTATTTTACTTCTTCTTCGTTCTAAAATAGATTCATTTTGTTCTATTTTTTAGGAATAGAAATGGTAGTGGGTGTCTAGCCCCCATTATTTCTCAATTTAAATGAAAATGTATCTTTATAAAAATCAGCATCGTTTAATTCGATAATAACTTAATTTTTCAAGTCATAAAATTTGTATTCTTTGTTATTAACTGCGTAGCCAATAAAAACACAATCGTATGCTCTACTAGCCAATTTAGACCTCTTAGGGTCGGGAATACATACATAGGCTAAGCACCTCCCACGTTCTAAAATATAACACGTTTAGCTTATTATTTTTCTAAATTTTATAAGGATTTTTTTTATTTTAGTCTTCAGAATTCTGTTAAGCACGTGATACACCATTAAAATAATTTCTCCCCACTAATGTAAGGTAGCTCTCGAACTTAATAAAATAGCAACTACCAATTCAGTTAAAGTTCTATTTTTTCTTTCAGTCTCACCATTCATTTCGAGAGAATATGGGGCTATTTTTTAATGTATAATACCGTGGGTTTTATAAACTTCAATGAAAGTTCCTAATTCATATTCAGTGCCTCTATCACTATGTAGCCACTTAATTTTCTGATTAAATTGATTTTCAATTTCATTAAAAAAATTCTAAACATGTCAAATGCTTTAATTTTGTTTTTCATTAAATCACAAATAATAGATTCGTACAATCATCAATAAAAGTAATAAATTAGCGTTTGTCATTTCTAGTAGTAATTCCATCCAATTCACAAATATTCGAATTAACTAAGTCAAGTAATTCAGATTCTCTAATAACAAATATGTGGGGTATTTGCTATTTTAGCTTAACTACACCATTCTCATTTTCCAAAATTATTTAGTGATATTTCTAGAATAAATCCTAAAGTACTCATATTTTTAACAAGTTTTTTATTAACATGACAAATTCTACCATGCCACACATTAAAAGAACAAGCATTATAAGTATAAGGGAAAATTTTATTAATAACATCAATGTTCAATTTAAACATTCCTTCAATGGCATAAACTTTGCCTACAAAAATACTATTTTTGGTCAAGATAAACAAATCTAACTTGAAAGTCTAAGTGAAATCATTTTTATTGTAGATATAGCCAGAACCCAAGTTCTTTCTTATTTCGAGAGTGTGAAACACTTCCTTAAGGACCACAGTTTTTCTAGACATCAATTCCAATTCCACGTCTCGAGTACCAACAAATTTAGTGGAGTGAAAATCACCCAATAATACCCTTTTATCTCCAGCTTTAGAATAAGTTTTGAATAAAGTCCGATCATAGTAGATATGACGAGAAGCGCTGGTATCTAACCACCACCCTTAAGCACTACGAACCATATTAGTTTCAGAAACCATGACACATAAATCCTCTTTGGTTAGGTTTGCACGAGGAAGAGGAGGAGGTCCATTCCGACACTTGCGGGCTATATATTTAGGCTTGTTACACATAAAGCAGAGAAATTTCCTAGTGTTACCTATCTATCCGTTTCAGTAGGGTTCTTCTTATACTAATTTTACTCTGATTTGGTCTATTATTTTTGTTATGGTTCTTTTTCTGATATTTCATATTTTTTTCTACTCGGTTTCAAAACAACCAGGGCGTTGTTCTTATTATAATTCTTGTTGTTAGACACATCAAGAATTTCATCCTTAGAATCGTATTTTTGGGCTTCCTTCTCAATTTGCAAATGAGTGATTAAACTTTAAGTGAAAATTATTTCGATTTATGCCTTGAAATATTTTTAAATTATTTTCAACTGGGAGGTAACATGTCAATTATAACAAGAACCTAAAATAGCTCATTTAACTCCATACCCTCGAATATAATTTCATGAGAAATTTTATGTAAATCGTGAGTTTGGGCAACAAAAGATTTGTCATCCGTCATTTGAAATTTCAAAAAATGGCTGACTGCATATTTTTTAGTACCCGCCTTCTCAGTATCATATTTTTTTGATAATGTCTCCCAAACAGTTTTGGCATTTTTGTAATTGGCATTATAATTGTAAACATCATCACCTAGACTATTCAATATATACTTTTTGTCAAATAAAATTAGTTTCGTCCCAAGTTCGTATGACCCTATTTTCATCAACAGTGGGGAGTCAGACATAGTAGGTTTGACACCCTACTTGATGCTAATTTCTTAGTTGTAAGGTAAAATAGCATTTTTAGTCTCCAACATTTAAAGTGCAGACCCTCAAATTTGAAAAGTTTGTTAATTGCAAAGGTATTTTTGTTATCCATGAAATAATGAAAATCTCCTTAAAATTGTTATAACCGAAATAAGAGAATGGAACGAAAGTACCAAATGTGAAAATCCAACAACAGAAAAATCACTAGGCTCATTCACGGACTATGTCGTTCTATTTAAGGTGTTTCGTGGATCTACCCAAAATTGTGTTGCAGTCTAATTAATGCCCCGTCACCTAAGGATAAAACAACAAAGAATTTAAACCAACTTCTATCTCAGAAAATTATGCATGTAGTAATCTGGTATATTATCACTCATTCACTATTAGTTTCTCAATATCACATCTATTTGGGGGAACAAACTGATCAGTTAGGAAAAAGAGAAAAATGCTCAGAAAGAGAGAGAGTATTTGTGTGTTTTCTTCTATCTTTTGCAGAGCAGAAAATGCTTAGGCTATGAGATATTCAACCTTCATCTCTTTCTGTGTGTTCTACTTATTTAAAAATAATGTTTGAAGGTTAGATATTAAAGAAATCAAAACTGAACGGCTAGGGAAGGAGAGATAAGAAAAGTATGGGTGAAAAGTTTCCCACTTTCGACAGTCAAATAAAACACTTTCGGCTAAAAAAGAATTTTGAAAAAAAGAAATATTTTTTAAATTTTCGTTCATATTTTTGTTTTAAAAAAGAATAATTTTTTATCCAAAATATTTAATACACACACAGCTTAAGCCCAACACCCAGAACCCGAACACGGGCACGGGCCGAGTTGGTCGGACGGATACCAATGGTCATGTGCGCATGTGGGCTTTAGCCCAATAAGTTCCTCCACCCATCACACACAAAATTCTAATGCCTGAAGGGCTTGTCCATTTGTCCCAAAATAATTGTATATATACAACAGCATTTTTGAACATTTCTACCGATGTGAGACAAAAGCGTATAATCTGGTAAATACTCTGCTTCCTTTCCTAAAGGAAAGGTCACAAATAAAGGTTTTCAAACTTAATACACTCTTAGTCAACAAGTTTTCCAATATAGAGTAATATCTGATTTTGAGTTTTGTGAGATCAGATTTTATAAGATTAATTCTCTTGTCTCTAGAAAACATATGACTACCGTAAATATAAATTTCCCATCCCTTCTTCAAAATACCATTTAACTCTTTAGTTTTCATTGAGAAATAATAGAATTTAAAGGGCCTATTAATTCTCTCCCTCTTAAGATGAATGGATAAAATGAGTGGGGTATGGTCAGAGATCCCACTCAAATCAGCAAAAACATCATACTCCATAAAATATTGTACCCACTGCCTATTATACAAAATTCAACCAATTATACTTTGTATGTTGGAATACCCCCCCCCCCCCCCCCCCCAACACACACACACACACATTTTGACAAGCATATTAAGTCCCTCTGGCAGGCAATTTGTCCAGCATAATTTTACCAACGCAATCATTAAAATTGTTAACCTCTCCCCAACAAATACTTGCACATACTATTCTCTCTTTTTTAACATCCAAAAGAGGATTCGATTAATATAACCAACAAAGTAGGTAAATAGAATAACCTAACCCAAACAGGTGCGGGTTAAGCAGAAGGAGAGTAGAGAAAATACTTATCAATAAACTGAAAAAGTAAGACAACACCAACAGATAGTGTAAAACATAAAAAAATGCGGTGTGTGATAATTGATTAAATTAATTCGCAACTTTCTAATTTGGCAAACTTATTTAATTAGAGTCTATTTTTAATCCAAAGTAATCCAGCCCCTAAACAGGCATCTATGTGTGTGTGTGTGTCAACCCATAAATAGATAAAGCATGTGACACAAATGTTATGGGAAAATCCCCGAAGGGCAAAACCTTTTATTTCTAGAACTTTGAATAATTCACAAGACCATTGACTTACATACAACCTGATAATCGCCCACAAGTGTAACGCACGGTGTCTTCGTCAAACCTCCAAAGCAACGGCTAGAAATAACGTCGGCTGGAATCTCCCGCAAGAACTCCGGGTGGTCAGCAATGAAGAAGAAAACGGCTTCTCCACAAGATGTGAACTTTATAAGGACTCCCTCCACAATAGCACGCAGCTCTTCGTTTGTGTTCTCTCCACAAAGTTAAACAAAAGTAAAATATTTTCTTGGGTTCCACAAAACAACTCACACAAAAGTAATTGGAATTTTTGGAAATTGTAAACAAAACAAATATTTGAACCCTTAAATTGTAGGAGAAAAATGTTTTGCCAAAAGGTATTGAATTAAATTCTAGGCAGTTAAACAGAAGTTTTCAAAGAATAAAACACTTTAAAGTTGAAAACTGTTCTCCCGTCAAAAGTAGGCTACCAGACCCCTTTTTATAGGAATTTCGAGGCGGTTAACGTACAGAAGTAAACAAACATGTCAGACAGAAAGACACGCCGCTCGAACGAGAACCCATCTCGCTCGAACGACAGACGTGTGTCTCTCGAACGACTACGCGCGACATCTCAATGTCCTTCGAACGAGATGGTGATCTCGTTTGAACGACCTTGGCATCGAAATCGAGTTTCGCTTACTACCTTAGAAATTTTCTTCAAAACTTTTCAAAACACATTTTTTCTAAAACAGTTAATAACCTTTTTGAACAAAAATATTTATAAAAATATTTTTATATAAAAGCTTTTTAAAACTCTTTTTTGAACAAAAACATTTATAAAAACATTTTTATATAAAAGCCTTTTTTAAAAAAACTCTTTAAAAAATATCCCAACACTCTTAATATGAAATGTAAATGAAACTTTAAACATTATCTTACCAAAGATCATATTTGAAAAGTGCGACTGTGTGATTATTGATTTAAATTAAATTCGCAAATTTCCAAGTACTCCTTATTTAATTAGAGTCCCTAAACATGCATCTAAGGTGCGTGTGTCAACCCATAGATAAATAAAGCATGCCACACAAAAATATGCTGAGACACAGATTTCAGGAAAAAAAACCTTTCGGGTTAAACCTTTATTTTACTATGAATATATAAATCGAAACTTACAATTACATAGAGAAATCTGCAATGGATCAACACGCAGCCAAGCCACAAAGACACGCAATCTTGAACTCAGCAAGAGAATACACGCAGCACCCTCCAAGGACTCGCAGCCCAAATAATAAAGAAAGAACCGCAGCTCTCCTTAATAACATGCAACCATAAAACTTTGTAGAGACTCCCTCAGCAATGACACGCAGCCCTCGGTTGCAAAGATCTCCCCACAAAAGTTGAACAATAGCAAAGCTTGTGTTCTAGGGTTTCAAAAGATTCACAAAAGTAATTGGGATTTTTGTGTGTAAATTAAAAAGATGTTTGGCACATCAAAAATTGAAGTCTTGTTGTGTTTGAACTCTTAGAAACGCTTTCTCAAAGACTAGAAAAAATACACCACCGAAATAGGTATATATATAAGAAATATGAGTCGGTGGTAAAAACACACACGGAACTATTCGATTTTATCCCAGGCGGACCGGTCCGGCTTGGAGGTGAATCAGTCCGACCTCGGATCGGTCCTTTTTTAAAATAGACTTCTTCGGTTTGCAATGAGTCTGTGGTATACTGGTGCAAAGCGGATCGGTCCGGTAGGTAGGCGGACCGGTCCGGGGGCGGATCAGTTCGTTTAAAAAATGGGCGGACCGGTCCGATTACCCAGAAATTAAAAAATATTTTAAAAGTCTCTTTTTGCTTGAAAAAACTTACTTCTTATTTTTATAAAAAACATTTCATAAAAATTTCCCAATACTAAATATGAAACTCTAAGGGACTTAAAAACAAAACTTTACCAAGTTCATTCTCGCAGAGGCTATGATGTTGAAGACGCTTTGATAATCGGATCCGTTGATGTACCTGCGATCTTGAATTTCTTCAATGGTGTAACGGCGTACGACATACAAATTGATAATGGACAAAAATGTCCTTACAAATCTCCCCCTATGTCTATGCCGGTACATACATAAAAAATCCGAATTATCAACTAATGACCTATACAAATCTACCCTCCCATGAACCCTAAAGATGGAAAGATACAAATGTTTAAATCTTCATCGTTTGTTCTTCAATCTTCAACAATCATCAAATCTCAAAGCTTTTCTCATCAGGCTGTGCAACATATTGATCTTCAATCTTCGTACCTACACACATGAGACAAAGAAAATACCACGTGACATATCGAGTTTGAAATGAGATAAACATAGATATCAATTTATGATAAAAATAAAATCTAAATCTCAAAAACTCCCCAAAGAACAAACTCCCCCATAAAATGATAATTCTTTCTCCCCCTTTTTATGATGTCCCCAAATAGACAAATGAGAAGAATGAATCAAATAAGCAAAATCGGGGTGTCACGGTACACAAAACAGGGCATCAAATAATATGGTAAACGTGCTCTTGCAAGGAGATGCTCTGAAACAAATGCATAGCAAACAAGGATCATACTACACGCATGCAAAGGGATATCTCAAAAATCTCACAAACTATTTTTGGATTTTTTAATTTTTCATACAAAAAATAATATACCACTTTGAAAAATATGATACAAAAATCACACCATGGATTTAAACTCAAACAACCAAGTCATGGAAATGGAATGAATGGTTGTGAACACATTCGATAGGTAAATCAACTCAATCAATCATATGTGCACGATGCATAGTGTACTCCTAACGAATGAATATCAAAATAATCCTTAGGTGTAAAAATTTGTTGAATTTAAATGACATCATCTTATACAAATCAAAGTCAAATGATTTCCACACCAATAACGTCCAAAACTATTTAGCGCTTTTTTAAGATTTTCAAGGACGTGAAAACCCGTTTAAAATCTCCAACCAAACACCCTCATATATATTTTCTTTTAGAGGTGAATAAACTAAATTGTCAAACTTTGGAGAATTGGTGCAAAAACCTAAATGGCCCATAATTTGGCATATATTTCTTTTATTGCCTTTCAATTTTTTCGGGGATCTTTTAACCTCTTTGGACCTCGGATAATAAAATTCCTCCATTTTTTAGGTCCAAATTAATGGTGGCTTAGTATTCGCAAAGGCAAAATGAACCTTTCGCAACCCCTCCCCGTTTTCAAAGAAAACACACAAACTCACAAAATGGTTTTTATATGCACAATTTCCTTATCAAAATTTATCGCGCTTGATTTGTTTTAAGGACAGGATTGAAGTGAAAACACCCAACCAACATGTGATAAGACAAGCACAATAATCAAACAAATCCGTGCAAGTGTGCATTAAAGGAAACATGTGTCAGACATGTAGGAAGTAACACTTAATTACATCTTAATGACTCCAAACATTATAAAGCACAAGGATGAATTGACCTATTGTCTCAAAACACTATCAAATAGTCACATGAAAATAATGGAATGATGTTGTGACTCGGTCATCCTAAGTGTTTATCCATAAACGGTGCAAACAAAATACAAAAATCTTTTTAGATTTTCTCAAAATTTTATCAAAATAAAATCTTTTTGTATTTTTTAAAATTTTTCAAAAAAAAAACATACAAAAATGATACATACTAGCAATAGGCAAACAATGTCATCATGAAGAACATCCTATGCTAGTAAACAAGTCAAACCTCAATCAATTGGTGCGGAGGGGTTTTCCAAAGGTGGTGACAACTTATGAAAAACCTCCATCAATTCTTGTGAAGTTTTGACTAAAAACTTAACTTGCTCACCTAAATGTGCAAACTCTCTCATGTAGTCTCCGGGAGCATGTAAAGTATCATGTGTGGGTGCATGTGTATCAGAAACACGTGTAGAAGCAAAACGTGACACATACCCCAACTTAAAGGAAAATTTCCTAAGGTGTCCTCTCCTTTTGCAATGTGAGCAAACATAAATAGGCCTAGGAACACCTCTCTCAAAGACTCTAGGATGCACTCTCCTAATAGGAATGGGACGCCTAGGTGGGTTAGGGTGAGACTCACGTGAATCAAACATTAAAGTGGGAACCGTCTCGGGTGCTAATTGGGAAGTAGAAGCACCGGCATGACTTATTCCTAACTTCTCACCTTTACCCTTATGAACCACCTTTTCAACCTTCTTAGGTGCGTTCATAAAATTGACTTTGACCTCCCTGGCACGTTCCAGATCACTCTCGAGTTGGGATACACATGTCGTCAGACTAGACAACGTGTTGGTCAAATCACACTTCTCTTTTCTCAAAACCTCCTTCTCTCTCTCTAAATCTAAAACCCGATGACCTAAATCCCTATTATACTTCTTTGTTTTCAAGGTCTCGGTGTACAAATCTCTAAAAGCTTTTTGGAGCTCACTTTCATCTCCACTTTCACTCTCACTCTCTCCCTCACTTGAAGCGCTCAAATCATCACTATCGCATTCGTGTGCACTATTGTGGGACAAGGTGGGTGTGCTCACACGACTAGAAAAAGCTACAAACTTCTCACCACTAGTCTCATCACCCTCACCTTCACTACTATCACTAAGTGTGGCGGGCATAGCTACTTTCTTTCCTTTCTTTCTAAGCCAAGTAGGACACTCAAACGACTTATGTCCCTTACCCGCACATTCAAAACAAGTGACGTTCTCAAAATCTTCCTCACACTCCTCATCGGAGTCATTCCCTTTTTCCCTCTCACCACTTTCTTTGGCCTTTCCTTTCTTTTTATTTTTCTCAAAAAAATTCTTTTTATTGGAAGAATTATTTTTGTTCATGTTGAGAAATTTTTTAAAATTTTTCGCAAACAAGGCCATATCATTAAAATCAAAATCTGCCTCAGAATCGGACTCACAAACTTTTTCTTTCTTTTTCTTAAAATGAGTCTTTAAAGCAATTCCATTATCCTTAGCCTTAATGATTTTGGGAAACATGTCAATCTCATAGGTTTGAAGATCTCCTACAGGTTCTTCCAACTTAAGTGATTTCAAATTTCCCAAAGAGTTCAAAACAGTGACTTTAGGAATAAAGCGTTTTGGGAGAGATCTCAAAATATTTTTAACGACACGTGTGTTATCAATCACCTCACCCAAATTAAAACATGTGTTAACAATGTCTGACAAACGAGCATAAAAATCATCAAAGCATTCAGACTCAAACATGCTAATAGTCTCAAATTGGGTGGCCAAATTTTATAATTTTGATTCTTTAACCGCGTTCGTACCCTCATGTGTCAGTTTCAAAACATCCCAAGCCTCTTTAGACGTGGTGCACGTCATAATTCGGCGAAACTCATCAGGAGATACAGCTCCAGAAATAGCACTTAGACCACAGGAATTAAAATTGGACAATTTATAATCATCTTCAATCTAGGCTGACACAGGTTTTAAAGTGGTGATATTATTAACAGTGACCATGGGAGGAGTCCAACCATTTTCGCAAAGCAACCAAAAACGCTTGTCAATAGATTTTAAAATCGATTTCATACGAGCTTTCCAGTAGGCATAATTAGACCCGTCAAAAATAGGCATCTGATTATATAAGTGATCCATAAGAAAAAAATGCGAATTTTTCACAAACAGATTTTTCAAAAAAAAAACAATATCACACGATTTTGCGGAAAATAGGAATACGCAAAAAATTAGCGTAACCTTCTCTGATACTAATTTGAAAAGTGCGACTGTGTGATAATTGATTTAAATAAATTCGCAAATTTCCAAGTACCCCTTATTTAATTAGAGTCCCTAGACATGCATCTAAGGTGCGTGTGTCAACCCATAGATAAATAAAGCATGCCACACAAAAATATGCTGAGACACAGATTTCAGGAAAAAAATCCCTTTCGGGTTAAACCTTTATTTTACTATGAATATATAAATCGAAACTTACAATTACATAGAGAAATCTGCAATGGATCAACACGCAGCCAAGCCACAAAGACACGCAGTCTTGAACTCAGCAAGAGAATATAAGCAGCACCCTCCAAGGACTCGCATCCCAAATAATAAAGAAAGAACCGCAACTCTCCTTAATGACACGCAACCATAAAACTTTTTAGAGACTCCCTCAGCAATGACACGCAGCCCTCGGTTGCAAAGATCTCCCCACAAAGGTTTAACAATAGCAAAGCTTGTGTTCTAGGGTTCCAAAAGATTCACAAAAGTAATTGGGATTTTTGTGTGTGAATTAAAAAGATGTTTGGCACATCAAAAATTGAAGTCTTGTTGTGTTTGAACTCTTAGAAACGCTTTCTCAAAGACTTGAAAAAATACACCATCGAAATAGGTATATATATAAGAAATATGAGTCGGTGGTAAAAACACACACGGAACTATTCGATTTTATCCCAGGCGGACCAGTCCGGCTTGGAGGTGAATCAGTCCGACCTCGGATCGGTCCTTTTTTAAAATAGACTTCTTCGGTTTGCAATCAGTCCGTGATATACTGGTGCAAAGCGGATCGGTTCGGTAGGTAGGCGGACCGGTCCGGGGGCGGATTAGTTCGTTTAAAAAATGGGCGGACCGGTCCGGTTACCCAGAAATTAAAAAATATTTTAAAAGCCTCTTTTTCCTTGAAAAAACTTACTTCTTATTTTTATAAAAAACATTTCATAAAAATTTCCCAATACTAAATATGAAACTTTAAGGGACTTAAAAACAAAACATTACCAAGTTCATTCTCGCAGAGGCTATGATGTTGAAGACGCTTTGATAATCGGATCCGTTGATGTACATACGATATTGAATTTCTTCAACGGTGTAACGGCGTACGACATACAAATTGATAATGGACAAAAATGTCCTTACAATATTGTTGGGCTTAAATGTTGAAGATAACTTGTAATTCGGATTCATTTTTTGTAGATGAAAATGATCGAGTGCGAAAAGTAGCGCGTGTAAAGACGCTAATCGTTGTTTTCGTTTCGCCAACTCAATACAAAAACCTAAGTTACTACTACACTTGCGAGGCAAGCACAGCGGTAAGTCGGGTATCGAAAATCCACAGAGACGAGATGTTAGAATTTAAGTGGTCTAATACTCCGAAATAAAAGTGTAAAAGATGATTACAAACTAAAAGAAAAGATGCATAAAGGAAAAGATTATTCTAGGCAATGGTATTGAAACTAGATTATGAAAGCGAGTAAGACTATAGGTTGCATCGAATATCCCTCACCCGAGTTAATTTGTATAAAATGGTTACATGGGTCGACGAGTTATTACAAGTGCGTCTCGTTTCGACAGTTAATTAAATCAAGGGTTGTTACGCCCTAAATCATCATAAAAGCTTAATAAGATTTTGGCGTCAACAAATATCCCGGAAATTACGCGCGAAAGGTCGTAAGCACGGGACATACATGATATGCCCCGTCAAATCTCCTAGGCGTAATAACTAGGACAACACACTCGAAATAGACCCGTAAACTCCATCACCAAAGCAAAGCAACGCGTCAACCCGAGTGAGTTCAATTCAAGCACAACCTAATTTAAATTAGCTAGAAAGCATGTTAAAAACGCGATAAATAAACGCGGTAAATCTACCTAGAAAGCGATTAAAGAAAGCATGTGAATCTAATTAACAAAGCATGTAAATCTAACTATCAAGGCAAGAAAGAAGGAAATACAAACTATATAAATGGAGGGGATGATGAATAGTGCAACATTCAATCCAAAAGTGTGTCAATCCAAGAACAATTGAAGAAGAACTCTTCAAAACCCTCAAAACCTAAGCTATTCTAACCTAAAAACGTTTTATCTACTGAATAATTGATTATTACAACAAAAAACCTTTATATAGTAAGTGGGAATAAAAGAAAAGAAGAAAGAAAAGAAAATGCAAAATATCTGCCAAAAAAAACAGGGGGTCGATCGATCTACCATTTTGGTCGATCGATCGACAGTGTAATTCGTGGCAAAAATAAGAAGGGTCGATCGATCTACCATTTTGGTCGATCGATCGATCAAGCAGGGGCAGACTGCATTTTCCCCTGTTTTGGCTTGCATTTCTTCTCCGCTAAAAACGCCGTAACTTCTTCGTTATGAATCGGAATCGCGCACCGTTTGCGGCCACGCGAAGCTTGCGAGGAGGGCTACAACTTCTATGAAGATGTTGGGCCAGGTGCCCAATATGTAAAATGACTAAAATGCCCTTGAACGTGCGATTGTGTACGGGAATCGAGCGGAACGCGTCCGAACTTCATACTTAGTACCTAAATACCTACAAAAGCCCAATTATACCTCATATAGCATGTTAACAATATAAACCGAGGTTGTCTGGTTAACGGGCTTAAATATAAATATTAAGGCACCCGAGGGGGCTAAAATGCGTAGGTTCGGAGGATGAAATACGCGATATTTGCGTATTATCACACCCCCTAACTTACACATTGCTAGTCCCTAGCAATGAAATAGGATGCAACAAGAACAACAAGTAAACCAAAAGCAGGAGATAGTACAAAAGTATGGTATAAAAGCAAAAGGCCACTTTCGCGGCCGATTCGATTGCATTTAGCATATGCAATAAGCCGTTAAACCCCTAGGTTACCCTAGCGGACGAGTGTCGTCTCGTGAGGGTTTTCAGAGATGGTACCCACAAACATCACATGGTTTCCTCAAAATATGCCCAACCCAACATGCAACAAGCCCAACAATAGCGAAAAGGATTTCATACACATTATTAGCACATTGAATGAATTCAAACAAAAGTACAAATCATTAACATTATAGAATGCACCTCATAGAATTGAAACCTTAAAATGTGGGAGGGGAGCGAGCACATGCAAAGTGTGATTTGGCAAAAACTTATATAAACCGGATACTAAATAAAGCAAGCATATATTCAATCCTCACGGGCATTACGCTCATCAAGCGAATTCACTCGAAACAGGGAGGTAACACACGGAACATGCGGGCTAAAGAGTAAATGTAAATGGAAACTAGGCCGCACACATGTCACAGATAAAGAACGCTATATAGGAAATAAAAACTTTAATCTCAATGAAAGATACCGCACACTAAAAGAGGCGAAATGCATTTTCACAGATTATCACAACTATTATGACTTTTAAATTACATCAACCTAAGATCACATAGGACTTTAATAGGGTTATAATGTAGGCATGGCTAAGGTACGAAACGAAGGAATATATGTACGAATTCAAAGTGTTCGGAATGAAAACTCGGGATAATGGGATAATGCGGGCAATATCAAAATCGGAAAACAAGTTCCAAAAAGGCATTAGATATATCATCGGGAAGAGTAATCAAAGCTTATTGAACTATATACAACATATACAAACTCTCTTTCTTTTTCTTCTTTTTCTCATTTTCTCATTTTCTCTTTTGTTTTCTTTTGCTTTTTGCTTTCTCTTTTTCTTCACTTTTTTCACATCACTTTTCTTTACTTATCAAACTCTCATATGCCTAAATTGCAACCGACATCACAACAACAACATTCAATCCCAAGTAACATTCCAAACAAAGGTATGAAAAGTGTATGTATGGTTTATAACTCCAATGTAGAGTTGGTTATGGGAATGGGGTATGAAATGAAAGGCTATATTTAGGCTCGACGGGGTTAACGAGGGTAAACATATAAGGGTGAGGTCAAGGCTAATATGGGTGATATATCAAAGAGGGCCTATGATCATTTCACAAAGTTTACGCAATTCTCGAATCAAAACAATATATGAAAATCATGATCAAGTAACACATTTCAAGTATGAACTCAATTAATGAACGGTCAAAAGAAAGAATAGAGAGATTACCAACGAATTCAACGTTTTCAATGAGAAAAGAAAAGTGTATACACTCACAAACGACGAAAGGTACAAAGCTTACTCGGTGTAAGTATATACAATGCAACAAAAGATTACCGAGTTATAAAAATCTTAAACCAAATCAATATAACCATAAAAGTGCATGTGCTCATGGGATTAAAGTTTAATTCATGAAGTTATTCATAATATCAATAATCGAGACTAAAGTCTAATAACTTCTAAAATCGAGAACATGCATCATTGGGCTGTCTATTGGATCGGGCAATTATTGAAATTTATCATCGGAAACAAAGGCAAAATGCCCAAAAAAGGAGAAAAAATAAAGAAAATCTTTTTGAAATTTTTAATTTTTCTAAGAAAAGCATACTAAGTAACTAACATGTGAGCAAAAACATGGACTAAAATGAAGAAATGGATAGAATATCCCACACCCCCTAACTTAAAACTTGACATTGTCCTCAATGTTAATTATGAACCAAGTCAAAGAGAGGAAAAGAGCGATATTACCCAAAAGTGGAGCGATCCCCATAAGAACAAGTCCAAAGAATCTACAAAACAAGTTAGTACCGAGCATAGCAAAAACAAATAATAAAAAGTTAACTAATTACATTAGACTAAATTAAAAAGGAAGGAAAAAAAAATAAAAAGAAAAAATAAAAAGCTAACTATATACAACCTACTATTTAGACTCCACACTAACTATACACTAGAAGTCTAAATAGGTGAGGGTCCACCATAAGAACGATTTGACTTTGGAGGATAACCGGTGTACCCTCACATACAAGCATGCCTTCCGAAAAATATGAATTCCGTTTTAACAACGGAAGGCATGTGTAAGGCGGAAGAAATGAACCATCGCCAATTAAAAGTTTTGGAGGGACGATGGGGGGTTTGGATTGCACGGGTGACAAAAACAAGTGGGGACCGAGAAAAGCCGAATATCCTCCCAAGGATTTTGAAGTTGGAATGGGAGGCGGCGCACAGAAAGGCAAAGATGCGATCGTGGAGGGCGACTCGAGCAAGTACTCCTCATCGGCGATAAAGTTTAAAACATTAAAGTTCGAAACCGAATCATCGGGTACTTGTGACGGTGTGATAATAGAGAATGAAAATGGGGATGAAAGAAATTCAAACTCATGAGATGAATCATCATCGCATGAAGTTGGAATTTCAAAGGAAATAATATCATTTTCAATGAAATGTTCTTCTTTGGGGGCCAAAGAAGAAATCATTTCATTGCAAATAGATATTACGTCATTTTCATCCTCACTTTCAATATCTATTACGAGATGGGCAAAGTCTAGAATGGCTTGATCCAAAGTAGGTACAAGTACCTCATTTGGTTCAAAACATTCCTCGACTTCAAAAGTCTCGGAAGCAAAATCGTCGTCGGACTCAAATAATAAATCCAACTCATGTTCCCACGAACGATTTTCTTCCCGATAACGAGTTTCAAGTTTCTCATTCTCATACATACGCAAGCCCTCACCGAATGTCATGGGTCGAGGTGCGGATGCATTAGAATGGGAACTTTGAAAATTACCATCGGACTTAAACGAAAACTCATTATTATAGGAATTTTGAAAACTATTGCAATTCGTTTCAAAATTCCTATTATAAGGAGTTAAAGGCCCAAAATCATTGTCATCATCATCAAAATTCCAATAACCTAAGTTTTGACTTTCGTTATACTCGCCCAAAGTCATATTTGAATTTGTTATACTTTGGGATTCTAAGTATTCACCGAAAGTCATAGGTTTGCGAGAATTTTGAGAATTATAACAAGGATTACCGAAAGAATTGGAATAAGACATGCTTACCCCAAAAAATGGCTCAAGTGGAGAATTCCACAAATTAGGTGTGCGCAGAAAGAATTCGAGCGTTTCTAAGTGCTCAAATGTGGAAGTCCTGCAAAATATTAGCAAATAATACAAATAGAAAGAAAATACTATGAAATATTAAATCAAATAAAGTCTAAAACAAACTAGTCCCCGGCAACGGCGCCATTTTGATCGAGTGCGAAAAGTAGCGCGTGTAAAGACGCTAATCGTTGTTTTCGTTTCGCCAACTCAATACAAAAACCTAAGTTACTACTACACTTGCGAGGCAAGCACAGCGGTAAGTCGGGTATCGAAAATCCACAGAGACGAGATGTTAGAATTTAAGTGGTCTAATACTCCGAAATAAAAGTGTAAAAGATGATTACAAACTAAAAGAAAATATGCATAAAGGAAAAGATTATTCTAGGCAATGGTATTGAAACTAGATTACGAAAGCGAGTAAGACTATAGGTTGCATCGAATATCCCTCACCCGAGTTAATTTGTATAAAATGGTTACATGGGTCGACGAGTTATTACAAGTGCGTCTCGTTTCGACAGTTAATTAAATCAAGGGTTGTTACGCCCTAAATCATCATAAAAGCCTAATAAGATTTTGGCGTCAACAAATATCCCGGAAATTACGCGCGAAAGGTCGTAAGCACGGGACATACATGATATGCCCCGTCAAATCTCCTAGGCGTAATAACTAGGACAACACACTCGAAATAGACCCGTAAACTCCATCACCAAAGCAAAGCAACGCGTCAACCCGAGTGAGTTCAATTCAAGCACAACCTAATTTAAATTAGCTAGAAAGCATGTTAAAAACGCGATAAATAAACGCGATAAATCTACCTAGAAAGCGATTAAAGAAAGCATGTGAATCTAATTAACAAAGCATGTAAATCTAACTATCAAGGCAAGAAAGAAGGAAATACAAACTATATAAATGGAGGGGATGATGAATAGTGCAACATTCAATCCAAAAGTGTGTCAATCCAAGAACAATTGAAGAAGAACTCTTCAAAACCCTCAAAACCTAAGCTATTCTAACCTAAAAACGTTTTATCTACTGAATAATTGATTATTACAACAAAAAACCTTTATATAGTAAGTGGGAATAAAAGAAAAGAAGAAAGAAAAGAAAATGCAAAATATCTGCCAATAAAAACAGGGGGTCGATCGATCTACCATTTTGGTCGATCGATCGACAGTGTAATTCGTGGCAAAAATAAGAAGGGTCGATCGATCTACCATTTTGGTCGATCGATCGATCAAGCAGGGGCAGACTGCATTTTCCCCTGTTTTGGCTTGCATTTCTTCTCCGCTAAAAATGCCGTAACTTCTTCGTTATGAATCGGAATCGGGCACCGTTTGCGGCCACGCGAAGCTTGCGAGGAGGGCTACAACTTCTATGAAGATGTTGGGCCAGGTGCCCAATATGTAAAATGACTAAAATGCCCTTGAACGTGCGATTGTGTACGGGAATCGAGCGGAACGCGTCCGAACTTCATACTTAGTACCTAAATACCTACAAAAGCCCAATTATACCTCATATAGCATGTTAACAATATAAACCGAGGTTGTCTGGTTAACGGGCTTAAATATAGAGATTAAGGCACCCGAGGGGGCTAAAATGCGTAGGTTCGGAGGATGAAATACGCGATATTTGCGTATTATCAGAAAACTTCTTTAATTCTTCGACGATTGTAACGGTATACGACATAATTAATTGTACGGACATTTATAAAAATATGTCCTTACAAATATCCCCCTAAGTCAATGCCGGTAAATACATAAAAACATATGAATTATCAAATACTAAAATACCTATACAAATCTACCCTCCCATGAATCCCAAAACTGAAAAGGTAAAATTTGAAAGTTCTCAAATTTTTCATGAACATCAAAACTATCAAAACTTTTCTCATCAGGGTTTGCAACATCATGATCTTCAATCTTTGTTCCTACACACATGAGATAAAGCAAAAACCTTCGTGACGCATCGAGTTTGAAATGATATAAGAATAAAGCATTAATAAATCAAATCTCCCCCATAACATGATAATTCTTTCTCCCCCTTTTTATGATGTCCCCAAATAGACAGATAAGAAGAAACAATCAAAACATGGAGTGTCACGATTAAATTGCATTGCAAATATGAATCAATCAACACGCATGCAAAGGAGTCCCACAAACATCCACAAACCATTTTTGGATCTTTTAATTTTTTCATACAAAAGTAAGATACTAAAAATCACACCATGGATTTAATCTCAAGCAACCAAGTCATGAAAATGGAATGTATGGGTGTGAAGGCATTCGATAGGTAAATCAACTCAATCAATCATATGTGCATGATGAATATGTGTACTCCTAAATAATGCACATCAAAAGTATCCTTAGGTGTAAAATTGTTGAATTTAGGTGACATCGTCTTATGCAAATCAACAAATCAAAGTCAAAGTGATTTCCACACTAATAACGTCCAAAACTATTTAGCGCTTTTTCAAGATTTTAAAGGACGTGCAAACCCGTTCAAATTCTCCAACCAAACTCCCTTAAAAATATTTTCTTTTAGAGGTGTATAAACTAAATTCTCAAACTTTGGAGAATTGGTACAAAAACCTAAATGGTCCATAATTGGCATGAATTTCTTTTTATTGCCTTTGAATTTTTTGAGCTCTTTTAAACCTCTTTAGACCCCGGATAATAAAATTCTTCAATTTTTTAGGTCCAATTAAAATGGCGGCTTAATCGCAAAGGATAAATATGTACCTTTCATAGCCCTTCACCATTTTTAAATAAAGCACACAAACTCACAAACGGATCTTACATGCACAACTTTCTTATCAAGTTTTATCGCGCTTGGTTCGTTTTAAGGACAGGATTGAAGTGAAAACACACAAACAACATGTGATAAGACAAGCACAATAATCAAACAAATCCGTGCATGTGTGCAATAAAGGAAATCATGCATCAAACATGTAAGAAGTACCTTTTAATTACACCTTAATGACTCAAAATATTATAAAGCACATGGATGAATTGACCTATTATCTCAAAACACTATCAAATAGTCACATGAAAAATGGAATGAAATTGTGACTCGGTCATCCTAAGTGTTCATCCATAAAAGGTGCAAACAAAATGCAAAACTCTTTTTGGATTTTTCAAAAATTTTATCAAAATAAAATCTTTTTGTATTTTTCAAAAAATTTCAAAAGCAAAACTTTATACAAAAATACATGTCACAACGCTAGCAAATATATATCATGAAAACACAACTAGTGTATGACAAACATGCAAACACAATCATCTATATGATATGGCAAGAGAAGAATCATGTGCAAGCAAACGAGAATCAACTTGTCTAAAATCTAGTGCCTCTAAAAGTGATTTCCTAACCCCAAATAGATGTGAAACGTCGTGTGGGGGATTTAGGAACCAAGGGAACACTAGACATAAACTTCCTAGGACATTTTTCAAGATCAAAATAAAAACGCCTAAGGTGACCTTTCCTACCACAATATGAACATGTGTAAACAGGTGGAATAATACCTATGGGTTGACCTTTTCTAACATCCTTGGGAACGGTTGACCCTCTAAAACAAATAATAGTTTGGGCTTTTGCACTAGAAGCATGAGAACAAAATAAGCCATTACCATTGTAATACCGCATAATTTTAAATGACTTTTAAAATGGGTTATATTTTAAATTAATGGATTAATTAGATTTTTTTATTAATTAATTCATTCGGGTTTTATCCGGACGGTGGATATTAAAATGGATGATTCTGAATATTACTTAAATATATTTAGGTAATATATGAATGTGATGTCATTGATATGAATGTATGATATAAATTCGGTAATTTATATTTTTAGTCAGACGCGGTATGGGACGTGTCGGGATTAGTTTATTAAATTAAAATGGAAATTTATTTTTCTATCGATCTAATAGTCATTTCGAATGCGTCGTTACATCCGGAAGGTTCGAAATAGTCAGAAAAGTCTATTTGGATGTTAATTTTGAGTCTCGGGTCATTTGGGAATGAATAGACAACCCGAAAGGGCATTTTGGTCATTTTTCTAGGGGGGATGAATAGTGATTACGGATTTGGCACTATTATAAGTATTGATAGATTAAGTGTATGGGGGTGATTCATCTCCTCTTCACAAATTAGAGCAGCCATCTTCCTAGAGAGAGTGTAAGAGTGCTTGGGAGGAGAAAAGCCACTTGGGAAGGAGAAGAACAAGAACCAAGGTTCACCACCACCAACCACCACCGGAGTTTGACCGGAGAAGGGACAACCAACTGAAATATACTACACCAAAGGATCAGACCTACAGTAAAGGCAAGTGTTTGATAATGGCAATTTAAGTTTGTATATTGTCCATGTTAGAATAATATGAAAAGAGAAGATTATTATTGTTTGGAAGAAATAATGGAGTATTAAATGGATTTCTGGAAAACTGAAATGATATGGGAATTTAACTCATGATTTAGGATGATATTAATCCACGAAATAGTCATGAATCTGTTGAAGAAATTATGAAAACCATTGATGTGTTCTTGAAGATGATATATTGATAATTTTTTGAAATAAGGAGATAAACATGCTTTTTAATCCAATCCCTTGATGATTCTAGGATGTTTAGTGTACTGGAAATCGTTCATATATGTTGGCATATCATGTAGTAATAATTATAACTCATTTTGGAGGTTAATATGAAGGTTTGAAGGAGTAAAAATGGTGAAACCCGTAGTTGCTGAAATGCAGAAAAACCAGGCTTGGACCTGAGTGATCGATCGATCGACCCCTACCTTCGATCGATCGACCTCCCCAGATTATGTAAAGTTGTTTCTTTTTAAATGTTGATTCTTATCCCAAACCTTTTGTGGATCTTTGGTGATTATTATTTGGATATTTTGGGACCTAGAAATATCAGTAAACCCTTGATAAGATTTGAATTAATTTGATTTGGATTCGAGTGATTTAAATGATGAAAATTATATTGAATGGAATTTCGGTTGCTAGATTCATTTGTTAAATTCCAAATGGGGATGTATGAGGATTTAAGATAGGACCAGTAGGGGTGATTTAATATAACACCTGGGTATCCTTAAGTTTACAAGAGGGTTTAATCCAAAATGAAAGAAGATGTGTTTATAAGAGATTTGAAACTATCAATTTTAACCTTAATGAAAAGGAGAATTTAACTCGTAGTTATTCGGGAGAAATGATGTTATGGACCAGTAGGATATTAGTGAATTCTTACTGAATATATGTTGAGGAAAAACCTATTTGAATCTTGTGTATTGAGTGAGGGTAGCCTTAGGGTTACAATTTGAACATCAAGGACTGAGTTTAAACTCATTATTGATTACGCAAGGACTGAGTGTAGTACAAGAGCGTAGTGGTATGATTCCTGGATAGAGATGGGAGTTTAAAACACTTTTGGGTTGAAAGAGGTATGAGGTTATCCCGATCGCATAGTTGTAGTTGTCGGACCTCCTCGATCGACAAAGTTAAGTAGTAGTGTATTGGAGGGGTTCCTTGTTTGGATTTCGCTTTGCGAGACGCTCCGCGCATGAACCTTAACGATGTCGGGAGTGGAGAGATGTTATAGGATGCGAGGATAATTAAATTATGAAGTAAAGATATAATATGTTAATACGTGGGGTTTAAAAGGAATATAATGCTACGTATGGGAAATATCTTAGGGTAGTGATAATTACCTTATTGATATTATATTATAGGTATGATAATACCTATTTAATTTATTATTGATTTATGTGTATGACATACCTAGCTTACTTGCTATCGGTAGGAGGTTTACGCGTGAGGGCAGTCATATCCTGATGAATCCATGGGATCTTTGATTTGTCGCTCGAGAACATAGGTCTATGAAAGACTTATCGGGGAGTTGATAAATCCGATGAATGTGGGTACGCAGGTATGTGCGTGACCCATGGATACGAGAACTATGTTCGCCTCCAATTTGTTTGTTGTTGATTGTGGTTCGTGGAATCTTACCGAACCTGTAGTCCCCTATTCGGCGACCTGCGATGATGGGACATGATAGCAGAGTAATGCATTGCACCACAGCTGTGACTCGGGGTGCCGTATTATATATGAATATATATATAATGGATTAAATGGTTACATGAATATATTGTGGTTAAATCTATCTACGGTGATAATTGTAGATAACCGTGAATGGAACAAGATAATGGAATTAAGTTAATAAATGTTGATGCTTATAGAATTGAAAAGCTTAACTCATGTTAATGAGAAACGGTTCATATTAATGAGTAATGATTCATGTTAATGAGAAACTAATCATATAAAGGAGAAATGTAAATGAATAATAATGTGACGTATGGTATGGGACATACGGGGATTACGATATGGGAATGGAATTATAATATGGAGACTAAAAAAGAGGAACCATTAACTAGGAGGTTAATAGGAAACGTTAAGTGTTCACTCTAGTTGAGAGGTGAGAATTGCAAGTGAGAGTTGGATCTAACATGTACATAATAAATGCTTTATTGCACTTGTTAAATACTTGCTGTTTTAAAAATAATCTACACATTCGGGCTCTGACCCGTTTCCTTGCATATTTTCTCTTCTATTGTATCTCTATATTAGGTGTCCAGAAACAGGGACGCCAACTTTAGCGGATTATGACAGGCTATGGATTTATGGAGTTTTGCCTAGACGCCTTCCATCTTTTGACTCACAGTATTCTTAGTTAGGGCATGTCGCCCAAAGGATTCAGTTATCTTTTCTATCGAGGTCAAATATTATTGTATTCGGGACTTTTTAATACATTTAACATTGTTGGGATTATTGTAAAGGATTTATATTATTTGGGAATGTTTATTCCAGTTGCATTTAAATTCTTTTGAGTTATGTATTGTGTTATCTGTGTTGTAGAATAAAATGTGTTGTGTTATTCTTAAACTGGAAATGGATTTTGTTAAATTTAAAATTTGGAAAGTTTTTAACACCAGCTTAATTGGGTATTGGGTGAGTTGTAAATGTTTTCGACAGTGATGCTAAGAATGAGCCAACTGTATATTTTGTTTTAATTTGGTATGGGACTGGACACCCGGTATTTAATTAGGCGGGGTGTTACAGGTGGTATCAGAGCATCAGGTTCTAGTGTCCTTTAGCATCTGTACGGCTTACTATGTCTTCAGCTTAGCGCTCTTTGATGTAGAGACCTATGAGTAGGATTATTGCTTTTCTATTTATGCCTACAAAGGTACGATGACTGCGGTTGAAGTTGCTGCAATTGTCGCTCAGGCAGTCAATGCTGCTGTAGCCGCTATTCAGAAGGCTCCCGAACCGGCACCGGTTGTGCCACCCGCGCAAGGGCAAGTGTTTCCTACTGCATGGGAACGAGCGAGGGATGCCTTTCAGAAAGCGCACCCACCTGAGTTTCACGGAGGATCAGATGTTGTGACTGCTAGCCAATGGAAGAAAGATATCCAACGGCACTTGAGAATGATTGAATGCACTGAGATTCAACGTCAAATACTAGCCACATTCAAGCTAGTAGGGGCAGCTTTGCAATGGTGGGAAGCTACGACCACTTATGGAAGAGAGGGACATAATGAGTATCCAAGACTTTTGGATACGGTTTGATGGGAAGTATTTTCCTTCCGCCATCCAGACAGAGATGAGGAGGAAGCTACTAGATTTGAAACAGGAAGAGAAAACTGTGGCGGAATATGAGGAAGAGTTTACGAGATTAACTAATTTGGTACCAGCTGAAGTACCTACTGAGGAGAGGAGAGTCCTAATGTCCACTGATGGGTGGAACAATAATATTCGACAACATTTATTGGGAACTCTTTCATTACGTACGTATGGCAGATGAGGGACATTGGACGGATAGCGAAGATCGTACTTAGGAGGTTATGATGTATGTTCGAGTATGATGACCGTAGTCGAGGTCACCCCTAATATGGAAAAATTGAGGAGAGTCATCAGTAGAAGTTCTTGAAATGCGTGAATTGTGTATGTTCCCTAATGAAGGCAATATATTGAAAGGCTTGGGTATATAGTGGAGTGTGATTAACTAGAACCGAAAATTTAGGGTAAAATTTTTCTTGACTCATCGGAGCAAAGTTATAATATTGGGATTCAACAACCATCACCCGCAAATGAGGGTATGTTTCCTATCTAAGGAAGTATGGGGCGTATTGATTTTTGTAATGATTGATATTGTGAGGGCAAAAGGGTTGTTAAACTTAGCCTATGGCATCGTTATTTACGTAGACTCACTGAGGGGTGTGGGACACCTTTATATTACATGTTATCACGTGGGTTTGATTTGTATCATGGGATTACTTACCTTGAGCATGTCCGAGTGTGATTTGACTATCGGCGTGCATTGACTTGTGGTATATGAGAGTATAAGTCTGCATCTTATCTTCTATAAAAGGGTAGATGCGTAGACCTTATTTGAAATCGATAAAAACCAAATTTTTGTTTTAAAATCGATAAACCTGATATTATTTTTTTAAATCAAAATTTTTTTATATATATTATTGACTAAGGACCTTAGGAGTTTCGATGACCGACTACTTTAGGAAGTAGAGTATCGGGGTGGTTCCTTGTTTGGATTTCGCTTGCGAGACACCCCACGCATGAAACTAATAACCGTTGGGAGTTGAAATAAGTTAGGTCTTTGGGAAACGAGTTTATAACCTTTGCGAAATTTTTAAATATTGAAAGCGGTACGAGAGGGTGTATGGGCGCCCTGGATGATTGAATTGTAGTATTTTTCATACTTGTGAAAAAGGTAAGTAATTGTGACTTCAGGATTTATTTGTTCACTACGAGCGGATCATTTATTTTTCCCAACGTTTGTCACGAGGACGGTATAGGGAAGATTGGGTAAAGTTTAAATTCGATGTAGTTGAAACTATATGGTGAGGCTTGGCGTATAACATCGATAGGGACTTTGTTAATGTACTGTATGAGCGGTACATCTTGGAATTTCTTGCGATGTGAGATTTATACTCGGAGTTGACCTTACCGGTATGACTTATATTCCTGAATTTTGGGACGAAATTCTGTTATAAGGGGGGAAGTGTGTAATACTCCGTAATTTTAAATGACTTTTAAAATGGGTTCTATTTTAAATTAATGGATTAATTAGATTTTTTTATTAATTAATTCATTCGGGTTTTATCCGGACGGTGGATATTAAAATGGATGATTCTGAATATTACTTAAAGATATTTAGGTAATATATGAACGTGATGTCATTGATATGACTGTATGATATAAATTCGGTAATTTATATTTTTAGTCAGACGCGGTATGGGACGTGTCGGGACTAGTTTATTAAATTAAAAAGGAAATTTATTTTTCTATCGATCTAATAGTCATTTCGACTGCGTCGTTGCGTCCGGAAGGTTCGAAATAGTCAGAAAAGTCTATTTGGATGTTAATTTTGAGTCTCGGGTCATTTGGGAATGAATAGACAACCCGAAAGGGCATTTTTGGTCATTTTTCTAGGGGGTGAATAGTGATTACGGATTTGGCACTATTATAAGTATTGATAGATTAAGTGTATGGGGGTGATTCATCTCCTCTTCACAAATTAGAGCAGCCATCTTCCTAGAGAGAGTGTAAGAGTGCTTGGGAGGAGAAAAGCCACTTGGGAAGGAGAAGAACAAGAACCAAGGTTCACCACCACCAACCACCACCAGAGTTTGACCGGAGAAGGGACAACCAACTGAAATATACTACACCAAAGGATCAGACCTACAGTAAAGTCAAGTGTTTGATAATGGCAATTTAAGTTTGTATATTGTCCATGTTAGAATAATATGAAAAGAGAAGATTATTATTGTTTGGAAGAAATAATGGAGTATTAAATGGATTTATGGAAAACTGAAATGATATGGGAATTTAACTCATGATTTAGGATGATATTAATCCACGAAATAGTCATGAATCTGTTGAAGAAATTATGAAAACCATTGATGTGTTCTTGAAGATGATATATTGATAATTTTTTGAAATAAGGAGATAAACATGCTTTTTAATCCAATCCCTTGATGATTCTAGGATGTTTAGTGTACTGGAAATCGTTCATATATGTTGGCATATCATGTAGTAATAATTATAACTCATTTTGGAGGTTAATATGAAGGTTTTAATGAGTAAAAATGGTGAAACCCGTAGTTGCTGAAATGCAGAAAAACCAGGCTTGGAACTGAGTGATCGATCGATCGACCCCTACCTTCGATCGATCGACCTCCCCAGATTATGTAAAGTTGTTTCTTTTTAAATGTTGATTCTTATCCCAAACCTTCTGTGGATCTGTGGTGATTATTATTTGGATATTTTGGGACCTAGAAATATCAGTAAACCCTTGATAAGATTTGAATTAATTTGATTTGGATTCGAGTGATTTAAATGATGAAAATTATATTGAATGGAATTTCGGTTGCTAGATTCATTTGTTAAATTCCAAATGGGGATGTATGAGGATTTAAGATAGGACCAGTAGGGGTGATTTAATATAACACCTGGGTATCCTTAAGTTTACAAGAGGGTTTAATCCAAAGTGAAAGAAGATGTGTTTATAAGAGATTTGAAACTATCGATTTTAACCTTAATGAAAAGGAGAATTTAACTCGTAGTAATTCGGGAGAAATGATGTTATGGACCAGTAGGATATTAGTGAATTCTTACTGAATATATGTTGAGGAAAAACCTATTTGAATCTTGTGTATTGAGTGAGGGTAGCCTTAGGGTTACAATTTGAACATCAAGGACTGAGTTTAAACTCATTATTGATTACGCAAGGACTGAGTGTAGTACAAGAGCGTAGTGGTATGATTCCTGGATAGAGATGGGAGTTTAAAACACTTTTGGGTTGAAAGAGGTATGAGGTTATCCCGATCGCATAGTTGTAGTTGTCGGACCTCCTCGATCGACAAAGTTAAGTAGTAGTGTATTGGAGGGGTTCCTTGTTTGGATTTCACTTTGCGAGACGCTCCGCGCATGAACCTTAACGACGTCGGGAGTGGAGAGATGTTATAGGATGCGAGGATAATTAAATTATGAAGTAAAGATATAATATGTTAATACGTGGGGTTTAAAAGGGATATAATGCTACGTATGGGAAATATCTTAGGGTAGTGATAATTACCATATTGATATTATATTATAGGTATGATAATACCTATTTAATTGATTATTGATTTATGTGTATGACATACCTAGCTTACTTGCTATCGGTAGGAGGTTTACGCGTGAGGGCATTCATATCCTGATGAATCCATGGGATCTTTGATTTGTCGCTCGAGAACATAGGTCTATGAAAGACTTATCGGGGAGTTGATAAGTCAGCTGACTGTGGGTACGTAGGTATGTGCGTGACCCATGGATACGAGAACTATGTTCGCCTCCAATTTGTTTGTTGTTGATTGTGGTTCGTGGAATCTTACCGAACCTGTAGTCCCCTATTCGGCGACCTGTGATGATGGGACATGATAGCAGAGTAATGCATTGCACCACAGCTGTGACTCGGGGTGCCGTATTATATATGAATATATATATAATGGATTAAATGGTTACATGAATATATTATGGTTAAATGTATCTACGGTGATAATTGTAGATAACTGTGAATAGAACAAGATAATGGAATTAAGTTAATAAATGTTGATGCTTATAGAATTGAAAAGCTTAACTCATGTTAATGAGAAACGGTTCATATTAATGAGTAATGATTCATGTTAATGAGAAACTAATCATATAAAGGAGAAATGTAAATGAATAATAATGTGACGTATGGTATGGGACATACGGGGATTATGATATGGGAATGGAATTATAATATGGAGACTAGAAAAGAGGAACCATTAACTAGGAGGTTAATAGGAAACGTTAAGTGTGCACTCTAGTTGAGAGGTGAGAATTGCAAGTGAGAGTTGGATCTAACATGTACATAATAAATGTTTTATTGCACTTGTTAAATACTTGTTGTTTTAAAAATCATCTACACATTCCGGCTCTGACCCGTTTCCTTGAATATCTTCTCTTCTATTGTATCTCTATATCAGGTGTCCAGCAACAGGGACGCCAACTTTAGCGGATTATGACAGGCTGTGGATTTATGGAGTTTTGCTTAGACGCCTATCTTCATTTGACTCACAGTATTCTTAGTTAGGGCATGTCGCCCAAAGGATTCAGTTATCTTTTCTATCGAGGTCAAATACTATTGTATTCGGGACTTTTTAATACATTTGACATTGTTTGGATTATTGTAAAGGATTTATATTATTTGGGAATGTTTATTCCAATTGCATTTAAATTCTTTTGTGTTATCTATTTGGTTATCAGTGTTGTAGAATAAAATGTGTTGGGTTATTCTTAAACTGAAAATGGTTTTGTTGAAATTTAAATTTGTAAAGTTTTTAACACCAGCTTAATTGGATATTGGGTGAGTTGTAAATGTTTTCGACAGTGATGCTAAGAATGAGCCAACTGTATATTCTGTTTTAATTTGGTATGGGACTGGCCACCCGGTATTTAATTAGGCGGAGTGTTACAGGTGGTATCAGAGCATCAGGTTCTAGTGTCCTTTAGGATCTGTACGGCTTACTGTGTTTTTCAACTTAGCGTTCTTTGATGTAGAGCCCTATGAGTAGGATTATTGCTTTTCTATTTACGCCTACTAAGGTACGATGACTGCGGCCGAAGTTGCTGCAATTGTCGCTCAGGCAGTCAATGCTGTTGTAGCTGCTGTTCAGCAGGCTCCAGCACCGGCACCGGTTGTGCCACCCGCGCAAGGGCAAGTGTTTCCTACTGCATGGGAACGAGCGAGGGATGCCTTTCAGAAAGTGCAACCACCTGAGTTTCAGGGAGGATCAGATGTTGTGACTGCTAGCCAATGGAAGAAAGATATCCAACGGCACTTGAGAATGATTGAATGCACTGAGGTTCAACGTCAAATACTAGCCACATTCAAGCTAGTTGGGGCAGCTTGGCAATGGTGGGAAGCTACGACCACTATGGAGGAGAGGAGAGTCCTAATGTTCACTGATGGGTTGAACTATAAAATTCGCCAACATTTATTGGGAAATCTTTCATTACGTACGTATGGCAGATGAGGGCCATTGGACGGATAGCGGAGATCGTACTTAGGAGGTTATGAAGTATGTTCGAGTATGATGACCGTAGTCGAGGTCACCCCTATTATGGAAAAATTGAGGAAAGTCATCAGTAGAAGTTCTTGAAATTGCGTGAATTGTGTATATTTCCCTAACGAAGGCAATATATTGAAAGGCTTGGGTATATAGTGGAGTGTGGTTAACTAGAACTGAAAATTTGTGGTAAAATTTTTCTTGACTCATCGGAGCAAAGTTATAATATTGGGATTCAACAACCATCACCCGCAAATGAGGGTATGTTTCCTATCTAAGGAAGTATGAGGCGTATTGATTTTTGTAGTGATTGATATTGTGTGGGAAAAAGGGTTGTTAAACTTAGCCTATGGCATCGTTATTTACGTAGACTCACAGAGGGGTGTGGGACACCTATATATTACTTGTTATCACGTGGGTTTGATTTTTATGGGATTACTTACCTTGGGCATGTCCGACCGTGATGTGACTATCGGCATGCATTGACTTGTGGTATATGAGAGCATATGTCTGCATCTTGTCTTCTATAAGAGAGTAGATGCGTAGACTCTATTTGAAATGGAAAAACCAAAATTTTTGTTTTAAATCGATAAACCTGATATTTTTTTTAAACCAAATTTTTTATATATTATTGACTAAGGACCTTAGGAGTTTCGATGACCGACTACTTTAGGAAGTAGTGTATCGGGGTGGTTCCTTGTTTGGATTTCGCTTGCGAGACACCCCACGCATGAAACTAATAACCGTTGGGAGTCGAAATAAGTTAGGTCTTTGGGAAACGAGTTTATAACCTTTGCGAAAACTTTTAATATTGAAAGCGGTACGAGAGGGGGTATGGGCGCCCTGGATGATTGGATTGTAGTATTTTTCATAATTGTGAAAAAGGTAAGTAATTGAGACTTCAGAATTTATTTGTTCACTACGAGAGGATCATTTTTCCTAAAGTTTGTCACGAGGACGGTATAGGGAAGATTAGGTGAAGTCTAAATTCGATTCAGTTGAAACTATATGGTGAGGCTTGGCATATAACATCGATAGGGATTTTGTTAATGTACTGTATGGGCGGTACATCTTGGATTTCTTGCGATGTGCGATTTATACTCAGAGTTGACCTTACCAGTATGACTTATATTCATGAATTTCGGGACGAAATTATGTTATAAGGGGGGAAGTATGTAATACCCCGTAATTTTAAATGACTTTTAAAATGAGTTATATTTTAAATTAATGGATTAATTGGATTTTATTATTAATTAATTCATTTGGGTTTTATCCAGACGGTGGATATTAAAATGGATGATTCTGAATATTACTTAAAGATATTTAGGTAATATATGAATGTGATGTCATTGATATGACTGTATGATATAAATTCGGTAATTTATATTTTTAGTCAGACGCGGTATGGGACGTGTCGGGACTAGTTTATTAAATTAAAAAGAAAATTTATTTTCTATCGATCCAATAGTAATTTCGACTGCGTAGTTGCGTCCGGAAGGTTCGAAATAGTCAGAAAAGTCTATTTGGATGTTGATTTTGAGTCTCGGGTCATTTGGAAATGAATAGACAACCCGAAAGGGCATTTTGGTCATTTTTCTAGGGGGGTGAATAGTGATTTCGGATTTGGTACTATTATATGTATTGGTAGATTAAGTGTATGGGAGTTATTCATCTCCTCTTCACAAATTAGAGAAGCCATCTTCCTAGAGAGAGTGTAAGAATGCTTGGGAAGGGAAAAGCTCACTTGGGAAGGAGAAGAACAAGAACCAAGGTTCACCACCACCAACCACCACCGGAGTTTGACCGGAGAAGGGACAACCAACTGAGATATACTACACCAAAGGATCAGACCTACAGTAAAGGCAAGTGTTTGATAATTGCAACTTAAGTTCGTATATTGTCCATGTTAGAATAATTATGAAAAGAGATGATTTTCTTGTTTGGAAGACATAATGGAGTTGTTATATGGATTTATAGAAACTAAAATAATATAGGAAGTAAACTTATATTGTAGGATGATATTAATCCACGAAATGATCATGAATATGTTGAAGAAAAATTTGAAAAACCATTGTAGTGTTCTTGAAGTTAATATGTTGATGATTTTCAGGAAATATGGAGAGAAACATGCTTTTAATCCAATCCCTTGATGATTCTAGGATGTTTAGAGTATTGGAAATCGTTCATATATGTTGATATATCATGTAGAAATAATTATAACTCATTTTGGAGGTTAATATGAAGGTTTGAATGTGTAAAAATGGTGAAACCCGTAGTTGCAGAAAATGCAGAAAACCAGGCTTGGACCTGAGGGATCGATCGATCGACACCTGCCTTCGATCGATCGACCTCCCCAGAATATGTAAAGTTGTTTCTTTTTAAATGTTGATTCTTATCCCAAACCTTTTGTGGATCTTTGGTGATTATTATTTGGATATTATGGGACTTAGAAAATATCAGTAAACCCTTGATAAGATTTGAATTAATTTGATTTGGATTCAAGTGATTAAAATGATGAAAATTATATCGAATGGAATTTCGGTTGCTAGATTCATTTGTTAAATTCTAAATGGAGATGTATGATGATTAAAGATAGGAACAGTAGGGGTGATTGAATATAACACGAGGGTATCCTTAAGTTTGCAAGAGGGTTTAATCCAAAGTGAAAGAAGATGTGTTTATAAGAGATTTGAAACTATTGATTTTAACCTTAATTAAAAGGAGAACTAAACTCGTAGTAATTCGGGAGAAATGATGTTATGGACCGGTAGGATATTAGTGACTTCTTACTGAATATATGTTGAGGAAAAACCTATTTGAATCTTGTGTATTGAGTGAGGGTAGCCTTAGGGTTACAATTTGAACATCAAGGACAGAGTTTAAGCTCATTATTGATTTCGCAAAAGGTATGAGGTTATCCCAATCGCATAGTTGAAGTTGTCGGACCTCCTCGATCGACAAAGTTAAGTAGTAGTGTATTGGAGGGGTTCCTTGTTTGAATTTCGCTTTGCGAGACGCTCCGCGCATGAACCTTAACGACGTCGGGAATGGAGAGATGTTATAGGATGCGGGGATAATTAAATTATAAGAGCGTAGTAGTATGGCTCCTGAATAGAGATGGGAGTTTGGAATACATTTGGTTGAAAGAGGGTATGAGGTTATCCCGATCACGTATTTAAAGCTGTCGGACCTCCTCGATCGACAAAGTTAAGTAGTAGTGTATTGGTGGGGTTCCTTGTTTGGATTTCGCTTTGCGAGACGCTCCGCGCATGAACCTTAACGACGTTGGGAGTGGAGAGATGTTATAGGATGCGAGGATAATTAAATTATGAAGTAAAGATATGAAATTTTAATACGTGGAATTTAAAAGAAGTATAATGCTACGTATGGGAAATATCTTAGGGTAGTGATAATTACCTTATTGATATTATGTTATAGGTATGATAATACCTATTTGATTGATTGATGATTTACGTGTATGACATACCTAGCTTACTTGCTATCGGTGGGAGGTTTGCGCGTGAGGGCAGTCATATCCTGATGAATCCATGGGATCTTTGATTTGTCGCTCGAGAACATAGGTCTATGAAAGACTTATCGGGGAGTTGATAAGTCCGCTGACTGTGGGTACGTAGGTATGTGCGTGACCCATGGATACGAGAACTATGTTCGCCTCCAATTTTTTTGTTTTTGATTGTGGTTCGTGGAATCTTACCGAACCTGTAGTCCCCTATTCGGCGACCTGCGATGATGAGACATGATATCAGAGTAATGCATTGCACCGCAGCTGTGACTCGGGGTGCCGTATTATATATGAAAATATATATAATGGATTAAATGATTGAATGGATATATTGTGGTTAAATCTATCTACGGTGATAATTGTAGATAACGGTGAATAGAGAAAGATAATGGAATTAAGTTAATGAATGTTTATGCTTATAGAATTGAAAAGCTTAACTCATGTTAATGAGAAACGATTCATATTAATGAGTAATGATTCATGTTAATGAGAAACTAATCATATAAAGGAGAAATGTAAATGAATAATAATGTGACGTATGGTATGGGACATACGGGGATTATGATATGGGAATGGAATTATAATATGGAGACTAGAAAAGAGGAACCATTAACTAGGAGGTTAATAGGAAACATTAAGTGTGCACTCTAGTTGAGAGGTGAGAATTGCAAGTGAGAGTTGGATCTAACATGTACATAATAAATGTTTTATTGCACTTGTTAAATACTTGTTGTTTTAAAAATCATCTACACATTCGGGCTCTGACCCGTTTCCTTGCATATTTTCTCTTCTATTGTATCTCTATATCAGGTGTCCAGCAACAGGGACGCCAACTTTAGTGGATTATGACAGGCTATGGATTTATGGAGTTTTGCTTAGACTCCTATCTTCATTTGACTCACAGTATTCTTAGTTAGGGCATGTCGCCCAAAGGATTCAGTTATCTTTTCTATCGAGGTTAAATACTATTGTATTCGGGACTTTTTAATACATTTGACATTGTTTGGATTATTGTAAAGGATTTATATTATTTGGGAATGTTTATTCCAATTGCATTTAAATTCTTTTGTGTTATCTATTTGGTTATCAGTGTTGTAGAATAAAATGTGTTGGGTTATTCTTAAACTAAAAATGGTTTTGTTGAAATTTAAATTTGTAAAGTTTTTAACACCAGCTTAATTGGATATTGGGTGAGTTGTAAATGTTTTCGACAGTGATGCTAAGAATGAGCCAACTGTATATTCTGTTTTAATTTGGTATGGGACTGGCCACCCGGTATTTAATTAGGCGGGGTGTTACAATTTTCTAGCATTTTGGCTTAGGCCCAAGCAAAACAAAGTGTGAAATCTTCTTTGTTGGCGTTGATGATGTAATTAAGGGTAGACTTAGTGAGATGATGGGAATGAGAATCGGTAATATACCAACCAAATATCTTGGCCTGCCTTTAATATCTACTAGATCGAAGGCCCAAAATTTGTAGGAGAAACTTATATTTTCGTTGAAGAGTTGGACTAATAGAAGGAATTCATATGCAGGAAGGGTTCAACTTGTCAAATCAGTCCTTAGAAGCTTTCAGATTTATTAGGTTAACATTTTTATTTTGCCTACAAGGGTAATAAAATAGATTAACAATATTCTAAGGAGAATTATTTAATCAGGAGTGGATCTTAAAAAATCAGGATCCAAAGTAACTTGAAAGAATATTTAGTTACCCCTAGAGGAAGGTGACTTAGGTATTAAATACTTATGCACCCAGAATAAGGCCTTCATGGTAAAAACACATTTGGGATATTGCTAAGAAAAAGGACTCAATGTGAGTAAAATGGATCCACGATGTTGTTCTGAAGAATAAAAGTTTATGGATGGCTAAAACAAGTATGGTTAGTTCCTAAACCTTTAGAAAGTTGAGTAATTTGAGATAAGAATAAAAAATAATTATAAAGTACCACATTAGGAATTGTAGAAATACCTATTTCTGGGTGGATTATTTGCATGAGCAGGGGTATTTGGTGGAGAATTTTGGTAATAGGATTATATATGATGTTGCGACAAATATCAAAACTAAGGTTGTGGATTTCTTAGTAGAGGGCAATCGAGATTCCCTATGTAATGTCCCAACCCGAATTTATGGGAAACCCATGGGTCAACCTGAACCGATCTGATAGCATTAGTGTGAAGTGATGCAAAACAATACAAAAATAATGTTTCTAGTTCCTTTTATTTAATTAAAGTTCCAATATTTAGAATGCATTTCAATTTTTATCAATTTATCACAATATAAAAAGTGTAGAACCCATTAGAGTGCCCTCGGGAATCATGTAATCAGTGATACTAACATAAGAGGGTAAGGAACACTTATCTGTAAAACGCTCTTAAATACGGAATGTAATATCCCACCCTAATACTCCATTTAAATTTTGTATAAATTGTAAGGGAGTGAGGTTTAATGATAATCATTGGAAATTATGGGTCAAAATTGAAGGAAATAAAGAAATTAAAATTTTGAGGGTCCAAACGACAATAGGGCCGTTCGAACAAGATATAGTTGTCATTTGAAATGAGGTTCAAACTACCTTTGCATGAGGTCCCACTACATTAAAGTTTCAGGTCGCACGAAGCCAGCTATTGAATGAGATAGACATGTCATTTGAACGAGGGTCATGTCATTTGAATAACTGTAACACCCCATATTTTTAATAATTTTTAAAATGGGATCAATTATAATTCATTGTGCGATAAATTAAAAATTAATCCGAATTTAAATATTACTTGAGAATAAAGTAATATGTGATTTATGTTGAATAATACTTGGTGATTAAAAGTAATATATATTATTATGACTTTACATATGATTATGATTTTTATAAAATTATCGCGAGTGATGAATACGATAATTACGTTAATTAAGTCGGGATGCGCGTGTGAGTCGTGTCGGGACTATAATGAAATGAAATGAAGAGTAAATTATTTTTATATCATCTGAATGGTCTTTTTGACTGTGCCAAACTGTCCGGAAGGGTTTAAATAGTTGAAAAAGTCTACATGGGGGATTACTTTGGGTCTCGGGGCAATTTGAAACCAAACAGACACCCCGAAGGGGTATTTTGGTCATTTTCAAAATTGAGTGAATAGTATCCACGAATTTTGAGTTGGTCTTATATACATGAATAATTTTTAGAAATGAGATTCATTCATCCAAAATCAAAAGAAAAACCATTTAGGATAGTGAGGGGCTTCTCTAGGAGAGGAAAAGTTTTTCTAGGAAAACCAAAGGGCTAAGAGACACCTTGCACCACCACCACCACCACCGAAGGTTGATCGAAAAAAAGAAGAAGGGTTATGAGAATAATCTTCTCCAATGGTTCAAACCTACAAATCAGAGGAAGGTGATTAACTATTACAAATTCTAGCATGTATAATTCCCATGTTAGGTTCTTTAAAAAATTCTAAAAAGTGATAAGAACTAAGATGATTTTTTATGAATCTTTGAAATAAGAATTGTGTAGGATTGATCTTTTTCTGAGTTTAGAATCAACTCCATGAAATATATGAATTACTTGGTGAAGAAATCTGGGGTTTACATGTTTAATTGATGATAAAGTCAAAACTAGAATTCTTGGAATTGAATATGGAATCTGGGTAGATTTATACATGTTGATGATGTTTAATTAATTTGGATACGTTAGAACTTGCCCATATATGTTACTATATGATCTGGGTTAAATGAATATAAATTTGGAGATGTCTAAATATGATTTTGAGGATGAAAAATGTTAAAACCCGTAGGTAAGCATATGCAGAATATGGGTAAATATCTGGTCGATCGATCGATCGACTCAAGAATGTCGATCGATCAATCGACTCCCCCTGGAAATGTGATTTAATTCCTATTTAAATATTTGTTTAAAACCCAACTTTGAGAAATATTTGGTGATGATTAATTGAACAAATTGGGACTTAAAGGAGGGAAGTAGGGTCTACTTAAGACCCGAAAAATATTATTTTGTATGGGATGGAATGGAGAAAATTGATGATTGTGAATTGAATTCGTTACGGTGGAGAATTATATAAATTGGGGGTTTAATCGGGTGAATGGTGATTTAAGATTTATACCAGTAGTAAAACGGTCATATATGGGATTAACCCTAGGAGATAAAAGAATGGGTTAATATTAAATTAGAGACTATCGAGAAATAAACCTAATTGATGATAATTTTGATTCGTAGAAATTTGGGAGTTGTGATGACATGGACTAGTAGGATGTGAGTGACTACCTACTAAATTTATATAAGGAAAAAATGATTACCTTTCGAGTGATGAGAGAAACTCGAGAATATAATTTGAGAAGTAAACTCATAATCTATAAATACGTAGGATATGAGAGATAAATATACTACGTATGGAAATTATTATATGGGTTGTACGTGTGCCCTATTATTATTATATATATATAGGTGAGGTGAATACCTATATTATTATTTATTGTATGTATGACATACCTACGCTGCTTGCTATCGGGGTGGAGGTTTCGCGTTGTGGACGATCTTATCCTGATGAGCCCATTTGGGGGGATTTTAGATCCGTACCCTGAGCATAGGACCTTGGACACTTGATATCGGTGTGAATGATAGTTTCAAAGGTTGAATGGGTACGTAGGTATGTGCTTGACCCATTTGGCTGGGGAGTATGCTCGTCTCTAATATATGTGTTATGTTATTTATGATTTGTGAGTGACGACAAACCAATAGTCCTTTATACAGGGAGAGATGTATCAGGACATGGTAGTAGAGTATGCATGCACTGCAGTTGTGTCTGGGAGGTGCTATATTAGTATATATAATAGTGTGAAAATATATATACTGTGATGAAATTTACTGTGTGAAAAGTGTAGATTAAAAATATATATACTATGATGTAATCTACTGTGTGTAATTGTAGATAAAAATGAATAATGAGATTGGTTTAATTAAGCAAGTGAATAATTAATCTTAAAGTTGTTAAAGCCTAGTTCATATTAAAGAGAAATGAACATGTTTAATTATCATACGTATTATGTGGAAAATACGGGAAAATGATATGGGATAGAATCATAATTGAAAACCCTAATTTGGGAGATGATAAGGTACTTTAGGCCTGCAAACTAGATGAGAGGTGAGAATTCTCAAGTGAGAGCCCGAGAAACTAACATGTACATAATAATTGCTTAATTGCATTTGTTAAGTACTTGCTACTTTAAAAATCTTTTACAATCGGGCTCTGGCCCGTTTCCTTGCATATTATCTTCTCTATTGTATCTTATACATCAGGTATCCAGTATCAGGGATGCCGGTATGGAATATGGATATTCATATGGGTTATAGCTGATGCTGGAAAGGCGGATTTGTTTAGACGCTTCCATTTTGTTGATTCACACATCTGTAGTGTCTACTTTCATTTAGGGCATGTCGCCCAGGATTCTAGTTATTTCAGTTCTATTCTAGATATTGTAATCATTTATGTCAGTACTGTTGATATTAGTTTTATTTTATGGTAATGAAGTATTTTAACTGGAGAGTTATTCCAGTCATATTAGTCTTGTTCAGTTGTGATGTAATGTTGTCTATTATTACTACGCTTTGTAGAATGGTTTTAATTAAATTAAAAATGGAAAAGTTTTGACACTAGATTAATTATTTATTAGGTGACTTGATAATGAAATTATTTTTCAACAGTGATGCTAAGAATGAATCAACCTTATAATCTGATTTAATTTAATAAAGGACTGATCATCCGGTAGTTAATTAGGCGGGGTGTCACAATGACGTACCTCAAAAATGTTTTAATTTGATTGGTCTTCTGCGCTGTCACATTTTTTGCCCTTGATTTGGTGTGTTGTCGAGCTCAGATGATCTCAGAATGGGAAAAACGGTATTTTTGGGTGTTTTTAGGGCTTTATAAAGGCTGTTTGGGTTCATTTGTGTTATTGGAGTTGGGAGAGAGAGAGAGAAAGAGAGAGAGAGAGAGAGAGAGAGTGGGAGGGGTGGTCTTCCTCCGCCATTTTAGCCTCCCTACACTCTCCCACCACCACAAACCACCATACTACCGCCACCCCTCCTCCTTATATCCCCATATTTTTTATGTATTCCACCATATTTGAATCATATACACCCATTTCCACCATGGATGAGGAGAGCTACGAATTTTGGTGAAGTGTTGGGGGATTTTTAGAGAAGGTGATGGAAACTTTCATGGAGTTTAAAGGGATTTTTGGCTTGAAAGCTTATATGGAGCATTTTGGAGGATGCATTTGGTAACCCATTGAGGTCACCTTTGGAGGTGGGGGTTGCTCATCCTACACCAACATTCTTACAACCATTGAAGACTTTGAGGTGGTAAAACCTTACTCTTAGTATTAAGACTCTAATTTGTGTATTTGTAGTCTTGTTGTCAGATTACATGAGTAGTGTGCATTTGATTAAATAATGAAATTCAAGTGCAGGAAATAATAAATATTTTTATGGAATAAAAATATTATTTTTATAGAAATAAAGTGATGAGTAAATATTTCAAAGTTTGAAAGATTTAAAGTTGGTATTGTATGAAAATGGTGCATTTTCTAGAAAATTGATGTTAAACATTTTATGAAATAAAATGTTTGAAAATAATAATTGATGTGCTAAAACATTGATGAAATAACGTTTTCAAGTTTCTTACAAAAATAAAGATTTTATAAAGATTGAAATTTATTGAGTTTGGAAGAAGTAAAAACTATTTTTTGTGACTTGAAAATGCATTTTTGCAAAGTATTTTGAATTTCTAGAATGAAAAGCATGTTTAACTCATTTAATAGGATTTTAGGATTTAAAATTCATCTTCTCATATGTTAATGTAAAAAATTAGATTGCTTCTAATTATTTAATCACGGATAAATATAAATGAGACAAAGAATTTTAAAGTGGTTCAGCCTTATAAGAATGGCCTACGTCCATTGTTTCTGTTATTGCCAAGTGTTTTGGAATTCTCGATATGTAGTTCTATCAAGAAATTCCGGTCCTCTTGAATGAGGGTGATACAATGTATTTATAGCCCTTGGGTTGTACATGTGAAAGGGTAAACAATTAATGCCCTTTAAGAGTATACGTCTGTATGATTAGCATTCAATGAATAGTTGAACTGTTGATTATCTGGCAATCAATGCTGTGGCCGAGATGCATCTCGGACCGCCTTAGTTGCTCGTCGTTCAAGAGTTCCTCGGAGTGTTGGTGTTCCTCGGAGTGTTGGTGTTCCTCGGAGTGAGTATGACTTGGTCGGGGAAATAGACTTCCTCGTTGCTATTGTGCCACGTAGATCGACACGTGTCTTCTTATTATTCGTCTATATCAGCATACTAATTTTGGTATCAACAGAAGCCCCCAATGTTTCATATTTCGAACTTTGAGGAGTATGGAACATTCCTTCTCGGTATGTGGAAATATTAAATGACCTTCCTGGTTTTTAGGAGCATTTTCTTCGTATTCGAATGTCCTTCCAAATTCGCAGAATCCGCTTTTTTGAATTTTTATAAGCGCTTCGATCTTCGCGCACTTTTTGTCCTTTTAGCCGCCGGCAGCGTAATAGTTTCTATTTTGTAATCATTTCTTTCGCCGTTTCCCAAGGCAAAGTATTTAAGCTTCATAGGCAATCCCATCGTCTTCTACCTTTTCCAATTTCTGCTTTCGAGTTTTCCACAGTCTTTCTCTCTCTTGTGCGTTCGTCCTTTTCTTCGTTCGTTGTCAACAGATCTCCCTTTTTCCTGTAAGATCTTCTTCCTTCTTCTTCATTTCTTTTATTCACCATGGTTTATGTTATCGAATCTCTCGAGAAATTCCGTTCTGATTTTTCTATTCCATCTTGGGTAACTCTGGAGGATCTTTCTGAGCCTTTAGATTACTTTCGTTTGGCTGAGGGACACTGGTTCCCCAGCCTCTTTATTGCTGAATGTGGATTTTCTTTTCCACCAAACCCTTTGTGCTTAGAGTTCTGTCAGTATTTCGATGTTGTCCCTGTAAAAATAGCCCCCAACACATGGAGGATAGTTAATGGGGTGTATAGGTTAAATCAAACTCATGGAACCCGTATAGGAATTCCTGAGATTATGTATTGTTATAGATGGGTTGTTCTAGATAATATTTTTTATTTAAAAACTAGATTTTTGAATAGGGCCTTAGTATTCAACCTCCCTGATGCCAATAGGGATTATTTTGAATATGGGGTAATTATCAAAAATTGGCAACATGCCCCTTTGACTGGAGATGAAGTATATCAAGGTCCCAGATGCCCTCCATATGGCAATGGGATAGGTTATTTTCATCTTATTTTATTTCTGAAATTATGATTTCATTATGTTTGAATAAATGCGTGACTGATATTTCACTATGTATTTGTTTGCAGTTGACAGTAAGAGAAAAACTCCAAAAGAAGCTGATATTAACATCAAACATTTGAAACTTATCTGGAATTTGCATCGAAAAGTTGTAGACGAGCACATCAGGTCTGCTTCATATTTGTTGCATTATAGGAGTTATACAACATCCTTTACTGCTCGTCCTGTGGTCAGCACCAGTGAACCAGCATCAATTCCTGAGGACTCTTCTCCAGAATCTCACATTCCTCTAAGTCAGAAAATGGGCAAAAGAAGAGTTCCTGCTCTCTTTGAAGAGACTACCTCTGCTGGAGATGGGAAAAGAAACAAGACTGATGTCCCAAAGGGGACAAAGAAAGTAGATGATGCCCCTTCTGTTGCTCCTCAGAAGGCTGCCGAGAAGCCCCCAGTGGCTCCGAGCAAGAAAAGTGCTTCTGTGGAAGTGGTCACCATCTCCCCCACCAAAAGTTCTTTGGTTGAAACTGCTGAAATGCCACCGAGGAGACTGAAGAAATCCTCCTCGGTCAATTTGGCTGAAAACATTTCCCAGCTCCAAGTTAGTGGAGCTGGTGTTCCAACTATCATTCCCCCGAGCTCTGCAATGAGCTCGGTAAAGACTTGGACTATTCCTGAAGTCCAAGGAATCGAGGAGAGTATGTTTAGGGATATGCTTAAATCCCTGGCTACTCGTCACATTGCTTCAGTAAGTTTCTCATATTCTGGATTTTCTTTCTTTCCATCAATACATGTATCTCTGTGCTGACTTATTATTATCTCCTTTTTTCAGCTGGTGAGTTGCTTTAACACAATTGTGAAGAAAGATGAAGCGATCAAGGCTTCAAGCTCCTCATCTGGAGTGGAGGATGCTTTGTTGGGGTTAACCAAATCTTTGAAGGATTCTCGTCAAAAGTATGACGAGGATAGGGCTGAATGGGAGAAGAAGTTGACTGCAGTTGAAGCAGAAAAGGTGCAGTTGGAAAATAAAGTGAAAGACTTGGAGGAGGAGAAAAAGAAGTACGCCGAGAAGCTCACGAACTTTGGGGAGCTTGAAAATAAGTTGAAATTGGATGAGGAAGAGCTAACCCTTCTGCGAGAAGTAAATCGCCAGAAGGAGGAGGTGGATGCTAAGTTGAAGGCCACCGACGATCTTCTATCCGAGAAGCTCTCCTCGAATAAAATAAAAAGAAAAAAGGCAATAAAGAAGTCCTTCAACACAGGTTGGGACAAAGGGTGGAACAAGGGGGTAGCATCTATGATGACTCAGATGCAGTATGGGAGTTTGAAATACTTCCGAGATGGTTGGGTTGCTGCCCTGCAAGAACTGAAGATAAATGAGGATTCAGAACTGTTTCAACAGCATCTCCCTGGTCCTCCCCCAGTTATTGAAGATGAAGAAGAGGACGAAGCTGCCTCTGAAGAATCTTCAATGGCATTGGGTAATCCCATCCTTACCCAGCCTGCTGACGAGGAGCTTTCATCTCTGCCTGCTCCTCCTGAACAAGTTCCAGCTCCAGCCGACCAACTCATTGTTCCCACCAAGCAACCGAGCTCCTCATCCCAGCCTCCCGAGAAAGTCTTGGGAGACAAGGAAAAGGTGTGAAGTTTTTCGGTATTCTCTTTTTATTTTTCTTCTTTTTCAAGTGTAACCAAGATCTTTGTAACTTTGCACTATGATCTAATAAAATTTGAGTTCTTTTCTATCTGTTCTCTGCCTTGATCTTCTTTTTGATGATTACTTTTTCTTTCTCTGATAGTTTCTGGCCAGGATGGATCTGCTATCTGCTAATGATACAAAGCTGATGAAGCAATGTCATGAATATTATAATGCTGGTCACACCAACCTGAGTGCATCAGAGGTTGCCGACATCCTTGGTCAGGATGCTTCAGAGCAGGCAATCGAAGCTTATCAGTATCTGAAATGCTTACTTGACCGAGCTGTGGCCAATAATGTGGCTTATTATGAAATGATTGAAGACTTGCAAGGTACTCTCGATGAACTTCAGCAGCAGTATAAAGAGTCTTCAGCTCTTTTGCATGAAGGGTACGAGAAGAAACTCAAAAAACTTGGTGAAAAAGGCTATGACAAGATGCTTGCTGGCTATGAAGTGAGAGAGAGAACATTGAAAGCAGATGCCGAAGGGCATAGGCAAATCGCTGAGCTATTGGAGCAGGAAAATAACAATCTGCAAAAAGAACTAGCTCAGCTGAGGTCAGTTGCTTCGTCTTCCACTGCCTTGGTACCGGTCACCGATGAAGGATTCTCATTTTTAGAAGTGGAAAATGCCAAGTTGCGAGAAGAGCTGGAGGCTTTGAGAAGAACTGGGCCTTCTACTGCTACTCGGGGACGAGGAAGAGGTTCTCGTGGATGAGGAAGAGCCGCTCAGAATGTTGTCGAGGAACCAAGTTCTCGACCTGCTCGGGGAGGATCAAGAGTTCTTCGTCGTACTGTTGAAGAAGCTCGTACTCGATCAACGTTGGAAAATCAAGCATTCCAATTAATGGCTAAGAACCAAGCCTTGTCTGACATGTCAAAGAAGATTAGAGAACTGGAACAACAACTTTCTTCAAAGACATCAGCGTTGGAGACTAATGAACTTTTCATCCAAAGTCTTCACGAGAAGCTTGAAAGGTTGACATTTCAATTTCACAAATAGCCCAGGGAGTTCTGGATGGCTGGATACAACGAAGCTCTATTCCATTTAGATGATCGTATCCAGAATGCCAATAATGAGGGCTACAAGCAAGGTTGGTTGAATGCCTTGGGCGTGCTGAAGCTCGAACAAGGACACTACATGTGGGACTATTATGATCCTGGGGTACTAGACTTGCCTGTGCCACCTTATAAATTGGACATGGAATGGATCACAGCTCGTGCCATTCCTCGGAGCTTAATTGCAAAATACCTCGGTGTCTACAATCTTCATTCTCAGATCGAGGTATCTCGTCCCGAGCATCTACTGGACACACCTTCAATAATGAACGTCAGAATGCTTCGAGATATTAACTTCATTAATTCTCCCCTTTGCCTGGAAGATCCTCCTGCTGGCGAGGAGCCTATATCGAAAGCTGAAGGAAAAAAGCCAATAGAATAGGAAATTCTGATGTAATAATTAGTACACAATTTAATATCAATGTAATAAATTTGTGTAATTCATTTTGAACTTAATGAAAGAGTTTCATTTTTGTTTGCAAATTTGTATTGCTCTTGTATTTGTTAAACACTTTATATTTGTGCTTGCATAACAATATTGTGTGGTTCATCGACCAACTTAGTAATAAAAAATTACAAGTATTAGTAATATTGCTCGATCACTTAATAATAAAGTAATGCGTATAAAAATGTTTAAAATTATTCCAACCAACCAAGGTTGTTAAATTGTGCTCGTCGACCAATTATAGTTAGTGGGTTTTTATCCCCGACTAGCTATATTTGGTACTGTTTGGAATATTTTCTCCTCGTCGACCAACTAGAGTTAGTGGATTTTGATCCCCGACTAACCGTACTTGGTTCAGTTTGGAATATTTTGTTCTTCGACGAACTTTTGTATTTTCTGTAATAATCTTACCTCCCGGCCAACATAAGTTGGCATTTGAGAGCATATCTTGTTTCCTAACCAAACACGTTGGCATTTTGTAGGAATGTTGATGTTGTTCTCGCCCTTTTACCAACCGGAGTTGGTCTGAGTTCGAACTATCATGTCCACTTGCTCTTTTACCAAAATCGGTCTGAGCCAGTGTTAGCCTCCTAACCAAAGGAGTATGGTTTGTTCTCGCCCTTTTACCAACCGGAGTTGGTCTGAGCTTGAACTATCGTGTTCTTTCCCTTTTACCAATCGAAATTGGTCTGAGTTAGAACTATCATGTCCACTCACCCTTTTACCAACCGGAGTTGGTCTGAGCTAGTGTACGCCTCCTAACCAAAGGAGTATGGTTTGTTCTCGCCCTTTTACCAACCGGAGTTGGTCTGAGTTCGAACTATCATGTTCTCGCCCTTTTACCAACCGGAGTTGGTCTGAGCTTGAACTATCGTGTTGTTTTTACTGCCGAGCAGCGTAGTGTTACACACACTAGTATTCCCCGAAAAACTTTCAATAAAAGGAGAGAAGGTGGCGAAATATCATCGTTTTATTCATATTGATGGAACTGCTTTACATTTTACATCACTGATAATACTTGTGTAGGTGTTCAGCATTCCATGCATTCTTAAATTCCTCTCCTTCTAGAGTCGTTATTCGGTAAGTTCCTGGTCAAACAACTTCTGTTACTCGGTAAGGTCCATGCCAGTTTGCTTCCAACTTATTGTGCTTCTGAATGACCTTCTTTAGCACGTAATCTCCTTCTTTTAAGTCGCATTTTTTTCACCCTCTTGTTGTAGAACAGGGTTGTTCGTTGTTGATAAGCAGCATTCCTAATGGCTGCCTCTTCTCTAACTTCCTCGAGCATGTCCAAATCTAATCTCCTCATCAAGTCGTTGACTGGGGAATTGAAATTCAGCACTCTGTGTGTTGGAAGACCCAACTCGGCAGGTATTACGGCCTCACTTCCAAATGCCAGCATATATGGTGATTCTCCAGTTGCTGCTCAGGGAGTTGTTCGGTAAGCCTACAATACTGACTGTAGCTCATTAATCCAATTAGTTTTAGCCTCACTTAGCCTCTTCTTCAAACCATTAGTAGTGTTCTGTTTGTCACTTCAGTCTGTCCATTGCTTTGAGGATGGCCTGGTGCTGAATGAACCTTCAAAATGTTTGTCTGATGACAATAGGCGGCAAACTCCTCGTTATCAAATTGTGTTCCATGGTCTGTGATGAAGGCATGAGGGAGACCATATCGGCAGATGATGTTCTTCCAAACGAATTGGTACACCTTCTCGTATGTCATATCAATTAGAGGCTCAGCTTCTACCCACTTAGTAAAATAATCCACTGCAATGACGAGGTACTTGAATCTTCCTCGGGTCGTTGGCAGTGGTCCAACCAAATCCATTCCCCACATGGCAAATGGCCAAGGGGAAGTTATGGGCGTCAACAATGCTTGTGGATCTCGTCGGATGGAGGAAAAACGTTGGCATTTATCACATCTCTTAGCATAGGCTATACAATCAGCCCTCATCGTTGGCCAGTAGTATCCCTGCGTCATTACCCTTTGCAAAAGTGTCCGACCTGCTACATGGGCTCCACAGGACCCTTCATGGATCTCTTCAATCAATTCTTTCACCTCGGAGGGATGTACACATCTTTGCAAACCTGCCATAATTCCTCGTCTATACAAAACACCATTAATTAGCACATACCGAGCAGCTTTAAACTTCAATTTCTTAGCAGTGATCTTATCTTCCGGTAATTCTCCCTCCTCAATATATGCCCTGATAGGATCCATCTAAGATGGTCCTAAATCAAGGGTAATAATGTTCATCGTCAGGTTTTCATCTATGCTTCGACTTTCTAATACTTCAATTGGTATCGTTCTTCGCAGCTCGGTACGAGTAGCTGATGCTAGTCGGGCCAGTGCGTCTGCTTGTGCATTCTCCATTCTTGGTATTCTGATCAACTGAATGGCATCAAATTCTGCCAATAATTCCATCACCTTTGCATGATACTTGACCATTAATTCTCCTTTAACTGCATATGTTCCCATTATCTGATTCACAATTAATTGAGAATCACTGAATACCATCACTTGTTGCGCTTCCATAATCTTTGCTAAATTAAGACCTGCTATCAAGGCCTCATACTCAGCCTCATTATTGGAGGCTTTGAATTGGAATCGCAGGGCATATTCCATGTCAATCTCGTCTGGGGAATTCAAAACAATTCCTGCTCCACAACCTGTTGCGCAAGATGACCCATCTACATATAATCTCCATGTAGGTAACTCGTATTCAAATTTCTTATCTGACAGAGTTCCTCGGTGAAATATTTGTTGTTTCCTTTCATCCTCCCCTTTAATTTCTCGCTCTCCGTCGACCATCTCTTCTCGCCCTTTTACCAACCGGAGTTGGTCTGAGCTCGAATTTGATGATCCTTTTACATCCACAAACCCTTTTACCAACCGGAGTTGGTCTGAGCTTATGTATGTTGATCCTGTAACATTCACAGGTTGATCAGCGAGCAACTTTTGTTCCTTGGGGGTATCAGGATACGTAAATTCTGCTATAAAGTCTGCTACAGCCTGCCCTTTTAGTGATGATCTGGGTTCATACACAATATCATATTCATCGAGCTCTATTGCCCAATACATCAGTCTCCCTAATTTTTCTGGCTTATAAAGGGCTTGTCTCAATGGCATGTCGGTATACACGACGATGGTATGGGCCTGGAAATATGTCCTCATTCTTCTACTTGCCTTAATTAATGCCAATGCCAATTTTTCCAGCTTTGGGTACCTGATCTCTGCACCTCGGAAAGCCTTACTTGTGTAATAAATTGGCTTCTGGACTCTATTCTCTATTTTGATCAATGCCGAGCTGACTGCATTTTCTGATACTGCCAGGTACAAGTACAACTTTTCTCCCATTACTGGCCTGGACAACAGTGGAGGTGATCCCAGATATTTCTTCAAGTCTTGAAAGGCTTTTTCACATTCATCATTCCACTCGAAAGTTTTCTGAAGTGTTTTGAAGAATGGGAGGCATCTATCAGTTGCTCGGGATACAAATCTGTTGAGCGCTGCAACTCGTCCTGTAAGACTCTGCACCTCTTTCTTCGTCGTTGGAGATCGCAACCCTAAAAGAGCTTTGATCTTTTCTGGATTCGCCTCAATGCCTCGCTGGTTGACGATGTACCCGAGGAACATTCCTTCTCGTACTCCAAAGGTTCACTTCGTCGGGTTGAGCTTCATTTGGTATTTATCCAGTTGATCAAAGGTCTGACCTAAGTCAACTAGATGATCAGCAGCTTTCTTGCTCTTTGTCAGCATATCATCGACATAGACTTCCATATTGAAACTGATTTGTTCGGAAAAAACCTTATTCATCAGCCGCTGGTATGTCGCTCCTGCATTTTTTAAACCAAAAGGCATAACATTATAACAAAAAGTTCCCCCAGGGGTAATAAAAAAAGTACTTTCCCTGTCTTCAGGTTTCATTTTGATCTGGTTGTAGCCAAAGTAAGCATCCATGAAGCTGAGAAGCTCGTGTCCCGAGGTAGCATCCACCAGTTGATCAATTTTGGGCAATGGAAAGTGATCCTTTGGGCATGCCTTGTTGAGATCGGTGAAATCAACACACATTCTCCATTTATTGTTTTTCTTCTTTACCATCACCACATTTGCTAACCAGTCTGGATATTTCACATCTTCAATGAATTGGGCTTTCTGGAGCTTCTCGACCTCCTCTTGCATGGCTTGATTCTTCTCGGGACTAAACACTCTTCTTCTCTGCTTTACAGGCTTGATCTCCTTATTCGCATTGAGCTCATGGCATAAGAAGTTGGGATCTATTCCTGGCATGTCTTCATGACTCCATGCAAAAGTTTTCTTTCTTTTTCTCAAGAAATTTATCAACTCTTGTTTTATTGAAGCATCCAACGTCGAACCTATCTGGGTTATTCGTTCAGGGTGCTCGTCGTCCAGAATAACATTTTCTGTAGATTCCACCACCTGTCCTTTTACAAGCTGGGATTCGTCTCTGGGATCCAGTGTTTCAATTTCTGTACCTTCATCCACCTGGTAGGTAGTAGTCTTTTTCCTTAGCTCTTCAAGCTTCTCTTGCTCGGCAGACGAATAATAGCATTCCCGAGCTACTTTTTGATCACCTTTCACAACTCCTACTCCAAAATTTGTAGGGAATTTTAAACACTGATGTACTGTAGATGGAACTGCTTCGAACTTCTTCAAACCAACTCTTCCCATGATGATGTTGTAAGCTGATTGCACATTCTTATCCATCACAAAGAAGCGTATTCTTTCTGTTCGACAAGCAGGCCAAGTTCCAATGAATATATCCAACTTGATCGTCCCAAGTGGAAAAATTTTCTCGCCAGCAAAACCCAGGAGAGGTCTGTGATAAGGTTCCAATTGAGATAACTTTAAATTTAAACTGTCAAAGCATGAGTAGAACATGATGTCTGCCGAACTACCATTATCTACCAGAACCCTTGAAATCATTACTTCTTTCATCCTCATTTTGATCACCAAAGGGTCATCGTGAGGGTAAAGAACACCTGCAAGGTCGTTTTTTGAAAAACTAATGACCAGTTTCTCTTTGTTTATCTTCCTCGGGCGATCTTCCTCAGCCAAATTTATCCGTTGAATGTATGAGCAAGCCTGAGCCTCACCGAGGTAAGCTTTTCTTTCTGCAGTAAGATCTCATCCTCCTGCATCTCCGCCTGTAATAACATTACAATCAAATGTTTCGAAACGTATTGAAAATACCTCGCGTTCTAGTTGCCTTGGCCTTTTGGGAAGATCGGGGTCATCCTCTGTATCATCTTCATGATCCCTCTTCTTCTTCTCCTCTGCTCGACGAGGAGATCTAGACCTCTCTCTAGTTAGGTCACTATTTCTTCTTTCACCTCCCCGATCAACATACTTTGCTAGCTTCCCTCTTCGGATGAGTGTTTCAATCTCGTTCTGAAGAGCTATGCAATTTTTGGTCATATGGTCGTGATCCTTATGGAACTCGTAATATTTCTCCCTATTCCTCGTGTCAGGGTTTGACCTCAGTTTCTTTGGCCACTTTACTTCCTCGTTATTCTTGATTTCTTTCAAGACATGATTAATACCCATTTTCAAAGGAGTATAATTATCGAATTTCTTCAGGACTTCCCATGACGACTGATTATTCTTGGAATGCTTGTCACCGTCATTGCCCTTATGCTCTTTCTTCTTAGATTTGTCGTCTTCCACCTTGGTTTCTTTATCCATATTCTTCTTCGCAGCCATAGCCTCCTCGGCATTCATGATTTTGGCCGCTTTTGCCATCAACTCTGACATAGTTGTAGGCGGATCTTTGGCCAAAGTGTAATACAACTTGTTAGGCAACAACCCACTCATCAAGGCGGTGATTTCTGTCTTTTCTTCATAATCTATGACTTCCAGCTTCTCGTTATTGAAACGAGTTATGTAATCTCTAGTACTCTCACCAGATTTTTGTCTAACACTTAACAAGTGTGCTACTCTTTTTACTGGCTTTGCCCCAAAACAGAAATTGCCGATGAAAAATTCGGCCAACTGAAAGAAAGTTGAAATCTTACCCCGAGGAAGATTGTTGTACCATATCTGGGCAGATCCAGTAAGAGTTCCTGAGAATGCTCTGCATCTCATCTCGTCGGGGACAGCATAGATGTCGGCAGTAGCTTGATATTGCTCTATGTGAAGAACAGGATCTGTCTTTCCATCATATTTGGGGGTCACCACAGGTGCTTTGAATTTCGACGGTGTAGGAAAATCCACAATAGCCTGTACAAAAGGTGTCCCTTGAACGAAAGTATCTATCCTCCAACCGCTGAATGGAACCTTTCCACGCGTCATTTCCTTCCTCGGGCCTATTGGTTCGAGCAATCGACTGTTCTGAAGTGGCCTCCTGGGATCTATCTTGACGAGCAACTGGTCGTGATTGTGCTGATCCTTCTCTTAGATCTGATGGTTGTCGAAAACTCCTCGACATGGTCTTAGGTGGACTCCTATTCCTCCTAGGGCCTAATCGACTGAAAGGAGACACCCTACTCAGTCTTTCCAAGGCACTGGGTCTCTCTGGAGAGAGAGTGATACGTTGATCAGTATCTGTAGCCCTTATTGACGAAGTTTGCCCAGGTTGATAAAAGAAATCATCAGATTCCTCATTACGATATGACTCAGTACGCCTGGATCGTGAAGAAAGTAAATAGGTTTGCCTCTGACCACTTCGCTGTCCCGAATGTGCAGGTGCACCGCCATGAAGGGTCTGTATGAGTTGCCGCATTGTCTCTTGCATAGCGGTTTGTCCTTGAGCCAGATTTGTCATAATTTTAGCCAGATCTGGAGGTGCGGAGGGATTTGGAGGATTTCCAGCGTTTCGATTGCTGGATTCCGGATTATCTGCCATTGATGATGAATGATTTTTGGTGAAAAACGATAACAACAGTCGTTCCCACAGACGGTGCCAATCTGTTTATGTAAAAAATTAGATTGCTTCTAATTATTTAATCACAGATAAATATAAATGAGACAAAGAATTTTAAAGTGGTTCAGCCTTATAAGAATGGCCTACGTCCACTGTTTCTGTTATTGCCAAGTGTTTTGGAATTCTCGATATGTAGTTCTATCAAGAAATTCCGGTCCTCTTGAATGAGGGTGATACAATGTATTTATAGCCCTTGGGCTGTACATGTGAAAGGGTAAATAATTAATGCCCTTTAAGAGTATACGTCTGTATGATTAGCATTCAATGAATAGTTGAACTGTTGATTATCTGGCAATCAATGCTGTAGCCGAGATGCAGCTCGGACCGCCTTAGTTGCTCGTCGTTCAAGAGTTCCTCGGAGTGTTGGTGTTCCTCGGAGTGTTGGTGTTCCTCGGAGTGAGTATGACTTGGTCGGGGAAATAGACTTCCCCGTTGCTATTGTGCCACGTAGATCGACACGTGTCTTCTTATTATTCGTCTATATCAGCATACTAATTTTGGTATCAACATCATATATATAAATTTGTAGTATTTTGATAATAAATATGTGAACAAGTTTAAAGAAGTTTTAGATGGGTTTAAACAAGAAATAAGAGAAGTAGAAATTCTAGTCTTCAAAGTGTGTGAAAAAGGGGGTTAAAGGTGTGATGAATGTAAGGGTGTAAGACTACATGCATTGATAAAATGGAAATTGTATTTTCTTATGAAGGTAGTCTTTAAGTGTGAATTAGATTTCTTAAATAAAGAAAGTAAAGAAATGCCTAATTTGAAAAGATGGTTAGTAAAGGTGTTGAATAAGTGTTAATGGATAAACATTGGAAGGTTAGCATGTGTAACTTAATAATGTTGTAAAAGATTAACAATTATGAAATTGAAAAGAAAATAACGAGATAAAGATGTTTCCAATTAAGAAGATTATTACTCCACGATTAAAAAGGTGTTAAGGTGTTAAAAACACTTAAGAAGTTAGCAAGGGTAACTTAATAGTGTTTTTCGAAAAATTAACACTAGTAAAATGGAGTAAAAGGTGAGTTTGGAAACAAATGGGTAAAATGAAAATTTTACTTAAAGTGGAACATTTTTATGAAATAAAAATATTGAAAAAGGTGTTACGCAAATTAGTCCTAAATGAATATGATTTTTAGAATAAAATCAAAGTCAAAGTGTAAAGGACATGAAATGATAATTTCAAAGTGTAACACAAATTAGGGTGCAACCCCGGGTTTGGCTTCGGTCGGGTAAAAAGGGAAAGAAGGAATAATGTGGACACTTGTAAAATGTTAAGCACATTATAAAGTAACTTGGATGACACCGAAATAATTAAGGAGGGCCCGGAGCCCTGGGGTGAAAGTCCCAAAACAACTGACCAGAGCATATGGTGTGCATAACCGATGGTGTGGATCTCGTTGAAGTATACGATTATTGAAAGATTATGAGAAAAAGATAAAGGAATAACGAACATGTCAAAAAATGAGTTATGTGTTGAAAATGTGTTAAGACAACCTAAATTGAATGAATTAATAAATATTTCGGTAAAGGTTAAAACGAATAAGTAGGTGTGAAATTGATTAATGTCCATAAGGTAAGGGAAAAGGTAAAGTAAGTGGATAAATGAGTGGTTGAGCAACTGAAGTGGTTCCACCCATAATTAACACAAGAATGTGTTGTAAAAAAATTTCAGAGATTAAGTAATTATTTTCTAACATGGTGTTCGCGTGTGTTGAAAGGGTGATTTTCAATGAAAATACTAATGTGGATTGGTTAAAATGAAAAGGGTAATTTCGATAAAGAAATGATTTTCGTCTAATTCAAGTGGAGTCGTTTCAAATATTTAACCGTCTGTGTTAAATAAAGGGATGAATATCAAAATGAGAAAATGGAAGTCTTTTTACAAGATTAAGGTGAACTAATCTAGATAAATAAGGTTTTCGAAAGTAAACTATTTCATGCATTAAGTATATGTATATGTATGTTTATATATGTATACAAATTAGTTGCATGTGCATGTAGGTATAACATGTTAGAGTTTTCTTTCTGCCATTCGATTCTATACTACATTTGTATATTTTCCACTGAGCATTCCGCTCACTCCCTAATTTTGTTACGGTGGGTTGGGTGCGGTTTCGTATGCTGAGAGAGTTGTACAGGTAAGTTCTCTCTTTTATATTATGTTAGTGGCTCTGTATGCTTGGACTCTGGGGTGCTTCCCATGGGTCCCTCGCGTAGTTTAATTTGAAATTGGAATCTCATGCTAATAAGTGAAATGTTAATTAAAATAAAATTGGACTAGCAACGTTATGTGGATTGTTTCATTGCACTTCACACCTAATGCTCGAGTCGGACCGAATTAACTACGAGTAACCCATAAATCCAAATTGGAGCGTTACGCGGAACCACGTGTATACAAACGAAGGATGTGAGCTAATACCCAATGGGGTTCTTAACAAAATGCAATACAGAAAGGGATGACAGAAATAACGAATAATATAACATAGGGATAACTAGAATACCCATGCAATATAGATAAATATATATGAAAAAAATCATTTTATATCAAAACATTTGCTTGGCCCGGTTAAATTGAATTAATCCCATTTTCACCTATTCATTAATATTCATATAACATCTTTTAATGCCATTAACCCAACCCAATTAATTTAATTATTTATCACCTTCATTAAGAACATGATTTTCAATTCATAAAAATCACCAAATTGTTTAATTATCGTTTCCACACATACAATCAGTGTTTTAAGATAAATATTCATACATTTTAATTGTATTACCCTTAAAGTAAACCTTTAAGAACACATTACCATATAGAATTGGGTTTGTGCCTTTTTAGGCCACTTATTTATCCATACTTTATCTTTTATTAGATATTTCTAATTAACTCTCCCTATGGACTCTATTGAATTTACATTAAATTCCTTTTTTTGTCCATTTTAGGCCTTTACTCGGAATCACATATGTATCTATTTATTTTCATTTACGATTTATAGATTTTACCAATTCTAATTATTCCTTATTTGTCTCGGAGTTAACCGTAATTCCATCTATACTGATTAGCTTTCAGCATCCGTTATAAATGTCGCAGTCCATGATTTACTGGTCAGTTGTTTTGGGTATTTCATCATAAGGCTCCGATCCCTCCTTAATTATTTTTCGATACTCGTTTATGAAAACTCTTTTATTTTTCATTAATTCCATTTACTTGTGATCTAACCACCATATTATTAAAAACTCCCAGCTTATTATCGTACTTTATTTGCAATAAAGTGTATATTTTAGTTCCTTAACATTACTTTAACTGTTTTACCCAAGGTAAATACCACCTTTTGTCTTTTTTGTTATGCACTTGAACCCGTTTTGTCGTTTAGTCCTTATTACTTATCTTTGATGTATTACCAATATCTTTACTTTTATCAACTTTATTCCATTTCCATGTTTAAGGACCATTTAATGTTAATTTAAAGTCTCGTATAACATGTCCCATTAAAATGCTTAACAACATTTTTATACTTTCTTTCGCTTCAAAGTCACATTATTTAGTCTATCATGATCGTAAAATTGTTAACATAGTAATTTCACCCTAGAGATCGTCTTGATATGTTAGTAGTTAGCCCAAAATTACAACAAGTGACTTTGTGACACTTTTACATATAAAATCATAGTCTTGGTATCTAAAAATCCTTAAATGTAATCCAACATTTATTAACATGAAATAACACCAACTTTAAGTAATAATATCATTCAAATGTGATATCTTTTCACAATAACTTACTCTGTACCCCAAAGTTTACTTTTACTTAAAAATTCACTTGAAATTTCTCATTTTTAACATATTATTCAATTGTTAAAAATGCCAACATACACACTACTTTTTTTAAAAACACCTAATGTTTATCAACATTAAAGTCTACTTTGTAAAATTGTTAATTTCATCCATTACTTTTATTTCTACTCGTTTATATGCCCAAATACAAACATTCATCATGCCAACTCTAACTCATTTTGTTATCAACTTTCATTTAAGGACATTAAACCTTGTTTCGTAACAATTCTTAGCATCATTTTTGTGTAGAATAACTTTTGAAATTATGAGTGTGATAAATTCATGTATAAAACCCATTTAGTACACATTAAAATAACTTTCACATTTAACCCATATGGAGTTGAACTTTATATCTATGAAATCTATGTAATTTTGACGACATATTCGTATGAAAACGTGCATTTTTATACTTAAACATCCTCAAAGAATATTCAACAAATTTCTTAGTTTAAAATCCCTTGTTTAACATCATATATACTACTTCATAAAAATATTCAATAAATATTATGAAATTTTGACATCTTTGAAACCTTTTTTTAAATCAATTTTTAACCCATATTAACATATGAAATACTATAATATTCCACTGAATGGTAGCATGCTTGAATCCTACACATATATATACCAACATCTGTAATTATCATGCTGTAAAGGCTTGAAAATAATTATAAATGCAATAAAGTAACTTTTTCTATCTCAAAGAAGCCTTAACAATGGTGGAAATGACTATAGAGAGGGAAATCCCCCACCTCCAAAGGTGACCTCAATGGGGTTATCAAGGTTCCTCTAGATTCTTTGTAAGTCTCCCTTGAAAACCCAACACTCTATAAAAATCCACCCTAAACCTCCAAAAAAATGCTCCAAGCATTTTGAAGAAACCCACTTTAAGAAATTTCCTTTTAACACCACCAAAACCCACTATAACTTCAATTAACTCTTGACAATGGGAGGGGAGAAATTTTGGTTTAATAAGGTTAGAATGTGGGGGATAAATATGGAGGAATAAGCCATGGAAATGGAGGTCTCGGGAAGGAAAAAAATGAATAAAAAAAATTTGTTGAGAGAGAAGAGTGTAAAAGAAATGGGTATTTCCCTATCTCTCTTACAATTACACAAACCCATAAAATAATCTCTCCAACATTTATGGAAAGGTTATCCCTACTAAATATGTTTAAAATATGATATTTTATCTACTGAAATAAACTAATGATCGATAAATCACCCATCTAAACGAACCACCAATCGACGACTCAAAAGAAATCTGAGTTGTTATCTCAGTTCATCGAAGCAATTTGATTCATATTTCAGATCGATTCCAAAATTTTACTTTGTAACTTTATATTAAGTCCCAACCTTTTACGAATTTCATATTTGACCCTAAAACTTTGATATGTTATACATGTAAATCCTCAATTTATTTATACTAGTGTAAACTTCATGATATTACCAAAATACCCTTAAAACTAACTTTAAAAAAGTGTGGGTATTACACCCTATTCCCATGTCTAATGATCTTATGATCTTGGATAACACTAATGTCTATCCTAGAAGGGAGAAAGAGGATTTATTAATTTGTAAAGCTTCCAGGAATGGTACTAATTCGTAGGTTCGATTCCTACTGGTTGCAATTGAAACATTCAGCGGAATTTATACATATAGCTCAACCTTATAGCCAATGGGGCACGTCACTCGCTCAAAACTCGTTCAAAACATCCACTCGTTATTTACTCACTATGAAAAGAAAAATGATAAATGACTTAGATTATATAGATTAGTTGACCTGCTAAAGACACATCGAATTAAAAAATCGATTGTGCTTTTTTTATGGATTATATGTAAAAGGAGCTTGTGGAATTGAGATAAATTCAAGAATTAGGCTACAATTAATAGTGATTCTCATGTTTACACCAATTTGGTCACCCTTTATTCTTTAAGTGTAGGTACTCCAATCATATTTGGAATAGAGTGCTAAATTAATGTGGGGATATTAGCCTAACCAATAATTGTAAGGATATAATTATAAATCTTGCTCAGGAAAAAGATAATTTCATTGGTCATGTCAGAAAATTATCTTTAGGAGTTTCCACTTATTGTGTATGGAGAGAGAGAGAGAGAGAGAGAGAGAGAGAGAGAGAGAGAGAGAGAGAGATTTTAGAATTTTTAACAACAGTTTCAAAGATCCAAGTAGAGTCTTTGGGGAAATTAAAAAATTAGTTCAAAATACAACTCTTACATGGCCTAAAATTAAAAGAAGTGAAGTTTTTTGGGAGATGGCTATGAGGTGGACAATCAGTGAAGTAATATTTAAAACTTAATCTTGATGAAGATATAGATGATATGGTTTAAATCTACTAGATTAATTTGGGGGTTGAATCGATATTTATATTTCTGCATGTGTAGTATTGCTTGGCTTCTTAATCTATACTCAGCATGTGGGATCTACACCTTCAATGTTTCACAAGGGTTAGTAATTTTAGAGTGCTAAGAGATTCTTAAAGTGTAAAGGGTTTAGATTATTAGCTTCTTGGCTTATCTCACCTGCATGTGGGTTTGAAGGGGCCTTTATTTTGGGGTTTACTACACCAAAAGACCAAAAATATCACCATTTTTTTGCCACCAAATGTCAAGGTCCTTAACCATGATAAAAAATATGTGTGTGTTATCATGGTCATTGATCGTGACAAGGCCTGTCACGGTCCTTGATCGTAACAACACACGAGATATTTTTTGACACGATCTTGTATCGTTCCTTGATCGTGATAAGGCACGTGACAAAAATGTCGGGATTACTATCCCAAAAATCCCCAGTTTCCTTCCCCCTCCCCAAAACACACACTTTCCCTTTTCTCTATCATTAACTCGATTGACCCTCTCTCCAAGGTAAAAAAATTAACCACTTTTTTCACCTAAAGGTATGATTTACACATTTTGACTTTGACACACACACACACACACACACACACATATATATATATATATATATATATATATATATGGGGGTTGTAGTTTTACCTGTTAAATACATGTGTTTGTATGTTGTTTGTTGTAAAATAGTTGTATTTACATGTATAGATCGATATTGTTTGAAAATAATTTGTACAACATTTAGGTTTAAAAGTTTGAATAATTTGACTTTGACATTCATTTGGGCTTGAATATATGTGTGTTTATTTGGTGTAAATATAATCATTTGGGTAAAAAAAAATGATAATTTGTGGGTTTATTTAAAAATGTGAAGGATTATAGGATTTCTATGTGTAATTTGTATGTATAATGTGAATAATTTGTGGTTTTATGTAAAAATAATGTATGGGTATATTTAAAAGAGTAATCAAGAATACAATGAACGTTTTACCAAAAAAAATTAATTTGTTATGTATACGCGGCTTAGGGTTTCAACCTAAGTTTTAAAAATTAGATTCAATTAGGTTATAAAGTATAATTAAAACCAATTTGGTATGTGTACACAGTTTTCAATTTCAACCTAGCTTTTAAATATTGTATTCGATTAGGTTATAAAGTGTAATTAAAACCGATTTGGTATGTATATATAAAGTGTAATTTACCGATTTGGTATGTATACACTACTTAAAGTTTTAACGAGATAATGTTTCGACATTGTTACTTAAATATGATAGGTTATTAATTATATTGTGCTTATGGCTGAGTTAACTAATGTTTCAACTACCCGCGTGGATAAACTAACTAGTAGAAACACTCCTTTTGTTCACATGTGGTAGGTAACGATTCGTACAAGATGTTTATAGGGTATCCTCAATACAAAGAGTGGATGAGTGAGACAAAGAAACACGGAGATATGTACCGTAGATGTGCTAACGAATTTGTAGAATTCGCAAAGAGGTGTATCAATGATGAAGAGTTCTCGTGACTTTGTTCACATCATAGAAATGGAAAAATGTTTGAGTGAAAAATGGTTGAATTACTTATTCTTAGATGGGGTATACAAGATGATTATCGAGTGTGGATTTTTTACGAGGAAATACATTATCCTTTAGTCCCCGAACAACCTCTATTACAACCGTCAAGTATGATCGCGATGGAAGGATAGGAGGATCCCCGGTAGAGCATAATATATTAGGTGATCTAATAGATGATGTTTACAGAGTTCATGTGGTGGAAGACAATAAGGATTATGATATGGAAGACAATGAATCTTGTGGTGGAGGTTCTAGTGTTCATGACGATGTTGGAATAAACCTTGACGCTGACTATTAAAGTTTTAAAATCAAATCAACCCAACCTTTTTACCTTAACTGCAGCAAAGATAAAAAAAAATTGCATGCCATGGTTGGTTTGCATAGTTTGAAGAGCCATTTTGGTTTGTTTTGCAATAACGTGACTAGTATTCTGAATTGGATGAAGGGTTTTCTCCACAAAGAAAATATGCCTCTAAATAACTATCCAAGTATGAAGAACATTTTGAAAGGTTTGGGAATGAAGTATAAATCAATTCATGCTGGCAAGTATGATTGCATACTATACTGAAAAGAGTACAAAAATCTTGATCATTGCCCGGTATGTGGAGAACCTACATATGTGCCAGAACATGGTTCTAATGATAAAAAAAAGACGCACTTTTGAAATTGCCTAAAAATATTGAAATATTTTCCCGTTGGGACCAGTTGAAGATATTTTTCACAATATCGTGGATAGCGGAGGCAATGACTTGACATGCTAAGGAAGAAGTAGGGGATAATCTCATGTGTCATCCTATGGACTCAACCGTTTGGAAAAGTATAAATTTTAATTACCCAGATTCTTACAATGAATAATGTAATATTCATTTGTTAATATCAACAGATGGGTTCAATCCATTTGGCTCTCTAAGAACCAATCCATGTGTATGACATGTGTTCTTAGCACCCCTAAATCCCCATCCTTTATTGTGCATGAGACCAGAATTTTTATGTTGCCTTTGTTGATACCTGGACTAATGGAACCAAGTGATGACATTGATGTCTACTTGGCATCGTTAGTATAAGAATTGAATGAGTTGTGGGTAGCGAGTGTGAAAGCATTTGACTCTGTCAAACATGAAGAGTTCGCGTTAAAATCTCTGTTGATCTGAGGAATTCATGACTTTCCATCTTATGGGACTTTATTGGGTCGTAATGTTCACGAATACTTTAGGTGTCCCATTTGTGGAGAGGAAACTAGATTTCAACATCTCAAGGATAGTGACAAAATTATATATTATTCCCATAGGAGATTGTTGACTCTCGATCACAGGTTTAGATTTGATAAAGGCTCTAATTTTTTGTCCGATGGGTAGAATATAAGCTACTTCCAAGAAATATTTCAGGTTCAGAAATTAAAAGGATGTCTTATAAAGGTGGAGCTAATGTGCCGAGGAAGAATCCAAAATTCAAGAATGTCAAGCATAAAAAGACCCGTGTTGATAAAGAAGTCGAGAAAAGGATGTCGTGTTCTAGGAGGTCAATATAATTTGACTTGTCGTATTGCAAGGGTAACCTCGTGCGTCGTGTATTTAGATATCATGGATGCGAGAAGAACATCATCGAATATCTTGTGAGCACATGCATGGGTGGAAGTCATTTGAAGGATGGAGAAAAGGCACGGCGTGACCTTAAAGTGTTGAAAATGAGTTCGTAATTATGGTTGAAAGAAGACAATAACGGGAGGAATATAATTCCCCATAGGTCATATATTTTGATGAGTGAAGAAAGAAAGGTGATTTTAGACACACTGCATAATTTAAAAGTTCCCTTTAATTTTTCATCAAATTTGCAAAAGATTGTGAGCTATTGCCACACATAATCAACAAAAGTGAAAGTCTTACGATTAACTGGTGATCATGAAATCGGTCCCTTTGTTGTTAAGCACTATTTCTATAAGCATAAGAATTTGCAAAAGGTCATAATGCAGATTACCATTTACTTCAGAATTTTTTGCACAAAAGTAGTCAATCGAAAGTACATCATGGCTACAAAAGAAAATTTATCTGAAGTAACTTGTGTGTTGGAAAAATAATTCCCCCAATATTTTTTGACATAAGTATTCACTTGTTGGCGCACTTATGTCATGAGGCAATTCTTTATGTCACTGTAAGATATCGATGGATGTACCAGTTTGAAAGGTTGATGAAAGTTTTCAACGAGTATGTTAAGAATACGAGGTACATTAAAGGATCCATCCCGGAGGAATACATTATTGTGGAAGCATTTGTGTTCACTATGGAACATATGTTTGACCCTAACATTGTAGAAGATGGAGAAGAGTTTGTCGATAAGGGTAGTCAGGTCATGCGCAAATGAGTTAAACTGATAAGTTTACAATATGAGCAAGTGACTCGTAGATGTCTATAAATGGAGAGAGTAAGTTTGTGTTGTAATTTTACTTCATGTTCTTATCTTATATACTTTTTCACCTTCTTGATAAATTTTATTATTCAATGTAAAAAAATATAACGAGTCCGGGTGCAACAAAAAATGAAGGACTGTTTAACATTCAAATAATGAGATTAGACTTTGAGTGTCACGAGAGGTAACTATTAGGTCAAACGTCCCTTATTAAATGACAATTAATTGCAAGATTTAAAACTTATCATATTAACTTATGTAATACATAATTTCATTTGTCGAAGAATGGTGATACCACGTCAAGATTTGCTCGTCTCGCCACTGGACCCAATTTCATGGCACACGAGTATAAGAAGTATCGATTAGATGACTATGTATTTTCATCGAGGTTATATGAGAAAAATACATTGCTACAAAACAACGGCCTTTCATATAAGGCTCTTACATATTTTAGGGCGAGTGCCAAAGACAAAAACCTCGTTGAAGCATATATGACTTACTATAGCTTAATTCAAAATATTTTTTAAATAGACTATATATATTTCAAAGAAATTATTTTTTGCTATGATTGGGTAATAGTTGAGGATAAAAATTCTTGCAAAGTCGATTCAGGTACCAATTTGATACTGATATACTTGTCCAAGATGAAGAGCAAGGAGCATATGAATGATGAGAAGTTTATTTGTGCACATGAAAAGATCAAGCAAGTGTTTTACTCAAAGTATATCAACAACGAATCGTGGTCAGTCATCTTACATGCGCCAAAGAGTTTAACTAGTAGTATGGATGACTTGACTGCCCCTACCGAATATCAAACCATTATGAATGACAACCCTAACTTGAAACAATGTCTAGATATCATGAGTTGAGTTATTTGGGATGTAAAATGTATTGAGGATTCCATTTTGTAATGTGTAATATGTAATTTGTAATATGTAGTTTGAAACAATCTCAAGCATTAATTATTATTCGTTAACTATAATGTTGGTTTTTATGTTAAAACAATTACGTAAGTATTTTCATTTGATTCTTATATCGTGATTGAGTGTATATGTTTGATTCACTAATGAAAACAAGTGGGTGGAATAGTTTTGTGTTATTTAAATTCGTAGATCCCGAACTTGAGTATTTTCATTTAATTTATGTTATATATTATAGTTCTAAAGCCTATTTTTTTGTAGAATATGACTTCATCAGGCCATCATACCTCGAAAAAATGCAGGGTGCTGAGGGGTCTTCTAATAATAGTTCACCAAGTTCGAAAAGTACGGTAGCATAGTTGAAAACAAGATTGGGCTACATATGAGGGCATTAGAGTTATTAAAATCAATTCGGGTATGAAGATTGGAGAATCATGCCCGTGGAGATGAAGATCTCCATTTGGGGGGACTTAGATGTATGAAAATCTCAATATTTATATTAAATAGTTGACTTTCAAACAAGATTTTATTATTATGTTTTTCAATGTTAATTCATTAACTTTATTATATTATATGTTTATTGGAAAACAACAATATAACTTGTCCCCGAAAATGCGGGACATCTTATTGATGGGTGTAGGTAGGCAGTGGAAGACATGGAAGAAGAACTTGTGTGCTCGTTATTTTGGAAAGGATCGAGAGTTCGTGCTTACGTGTAGGGAAACCGTCTCAGAGAAGGAGCCAATCACGTTAGTCAACTGATAGAGGTTTGTGGATAACGAGGCGTTCAAGAGACATTTGTCCTCCCATGGCTCGAGAAGGATTAACCAGTCAAAGAAGGTGGATGTGCACTACTCCGAGCGAATATCTTACACGGAGGTGAAGCATATGATGGTAATTAAATTGATTTAGATTACATTTTTTAGTGGTAAGTAAAATAATTTAATTTGGTCACACTTTGATTTAACTTGGTCGCATTTTGCAGGAATTTAGGAGTGGCCCCGAGAGAAAGCCACTTGGGATTGACTCTTATATCCAGATTCAGACGAAAAGAGCGAGCAAGCTAATCCGCGAGTCACCAAGACCATCGTAAGTTATAATTGAAATTATGTTGTCAATTTTAGATTTTTTATTAATATTCTTTTTCAAAGTTAATAACATGTTTTTATATTGCTTCAGGAGACGCTAAAGGTGATGCACAGCACCAAGAGTGATACCGATAAGGCATCTACGAGTACGAATGCACTGAGTCAAGTGTTGGGCCGAGATAGAAAATGACATATTTGGTGTATTAGCCCCCGAATAGGAAGTCAAAGATGATGGGTGTGGCTTGCAGTAACAATGGGTTGTCCTCCAATATCGAGATGTACAAATTAGACACGGACTCGAAATATAAAAATCTCCCACAAACGATGAATGACATGTACGGATGGGTCAAACACATTGTCACGGATAATGGAAAGAGGAAGGCGAAGGGGAATGATAAAGGAAAAGGCAAGGAGATGGTGGGTGAGGGGACCACTACTCCATCCCCCTCACCGACTCCGACCGACTCATCATCCATGTATGTCATGTACTCAACCCCGACCCAACTATTTTGACTTCATTTGAGCTAACTTGGGAGAGAGTCTATATCCTTAACACACATGGAAGAGCTCCAATTGCTAAGGGAGTCAAGGACATGAACATCATTCCTGCTACCATGGTGCATAACCATCCACTGCAAGATTTTGAGTCCCTAATCCGGGTCATTGAGAATATAATGGGAAAAGAGAACGAGGCATTGTGGTTGAACCAGCAAGTCGGTGTTCGGCATAATGACCGCACATTGGGAGTGTACATCGTTTGGTCAAATTTTGTCATCAAACCTTATTTAGTTTTTATAGGAATTGGTGTATTTTGAAATTTGTAAGAATTGACTTGAAACATAAATTTGGTTTGATAAATATATGAAATTGGTATATTTTGATTTTGATTTCATTACTATGTCGTATTATATTGTTGATTGTATTGATGTTGGTTTGAATAAAAACATGACATAATTGAAACAGGTTTACTGATGGATAGTAACTACTTCCCAATATTCTTTTTCATTTTCTACAGTATTGTCACGGTCCTTAATCGTGACGAAGAGTATCGTGATAAAATACTGTAGAAAAAAATAAGATTCATTCGTACGATCTTAATTTTGATTTGTGCGCACGATCGTCATACATGTCAACACTGCCACCCATCGTGCGCACACGCAAAAATTAATAGCGTGAATAAATAAGTTTATCCTTGTCACGCCCGTGACAAGACCAATACTTATAGTTATGTTGACATGGTTCTTAACAGTGACATGTCTTTGTCACCTTCACTTTTTTATTAATTTTATGAGTGTAAAAATGACCATGACAAAGGATAATAGTCATGGTCACTAACCTTGACACGTGACTTTATAACCCTCGATCATTGATCGCGACAAAACAGTTTTTTTTTTTGTCAAGGTCCTTACGTGACAAAAAGCCCAAATAATGTAGTGGTTTGTAAGATTTTCTCACCTTATCAAGGTTTGAATGGGTCTTTATGTGTGGGTTTGGTTTGGTTCATTAAATTTATAGATTTTGTCAGCTCTTGAGGTTTGAATGGATCTAAATAGATCTAATGAACTTTACTCTGATTGTGCTCTTTCTCTCTTCTTGATGATCATCTAGCCTTTAAAATTGGGTTTGATGGGTCAGCTGCTAAGGGATGTTGGTGTTGAATAGTTGTGTTTTCTCTTCACTTGTCTATGAAAATGAGTTGTTAGTCTCTTTCTCCCTCACCACAAGAGGTGGAAGACAATAGAATGATTGTTGTGGAAGCTTTGATCTTGAGTCAGTTGAGTGGCCGACAACGGAGTCCAAATATTTCCTTCCTATTGGTTGCATGTCGGTGATGTAGTAGGGGTTTTTGTCTTACTCATGCTCCTCTCTTTGAACGCGCGTGTGTGCTTTGCTGTTTATCTCGGTGTTGTAAGCGTGTTGGTTGCATTAGGTTTGTTTTGGGCTGTCTGTTCGAACCTTTGTTTGTTCACCTTTAGTTTGTTCTGGGCATTGGCCCACTATCTCACATTTCGCTAAAATAAGTTTCCAAGAAACAAAAACTTGAGTTGAAACCAATCCATAAAGCTCCATTTATAACCATATTTGTATCTACATCCTAATCACTTACGCATCTGGAATTCAGATCAGAAGCAACTTTGTTCACATTGTCCAAATCCAACAAAGTAACTAAATTAAAAATGAGGGAATTTTGGGAAAAAGTCCTCGTAATTCTCAAAATGTATAAAAATAGGACACTTTAAATAATTTTATAAATTTAGTTTATGTACTAAAAACACCTTGAAAAATGGTGCCGCTGGCGCGGACCAAAAAAATGAACAACTAACTCTAAAGGGACCACAAAAATAAATGTTATTGTACCACAGGGACTAGATTTGTAAATTTGAAAAGTATTGTCCTAAAAGGAAATGACATTTACCTTAATTCTCTATAAAAATAAAGATTATAGAAGATATCATATTCCCCAGATTTCCATAAATTTTCCAAAAAACCCACCTCTAAAAGATCTTTCAAAACAATCCACAAATCGTTCATTGTGGGCCATTTTGAAAAATAAAATAAAGAGGTGGCTTTCTTTGGTTAGAACATGTAGAATGACCATTTTGACATTACCCCGTATAATTAATCATTACCACGAAATTGAACTGGAGAAATAAAATGAATTTTAAATCCACGAAGTGGAGTGCATACATATGAACGCTTTCTTGTTAATTTTATGTATATTGCCAATGGAAAGTACCACAGTGATCTTACTTAGTAGAATTTCAGTAACAGCTTGTCTGAACTACACGTGTGCCTTTGATGGAGCATATTTTTTTCTGAAAGATGCCCTTTTGATTTGTTTGATAAACTTTTCCCCCTTGAAAATACCTTTCAATTGAGAGGTCAAGTGACCTCTTTTTCCTCTAAAAGTGAGGGAAAAACTATAAAGGAGAGCTGAATGTTCTTGCACGCGAATAAATAATTGTATTAACTACACTTAATATGATCCATTTTCGTTAAACCAAATAGGTAGTAAGTATTGCCTTTGCTTTTGAAAAATAGATCGCTTTATGTTTGGGTTGTAAAAAAATGGGTGGGGTTTTGGGCCTTGATTTAAACTCAGTGGAAGAAACTAAGTTTAACGAGAAAATTACCCCTTCGTGTGCAAAGCACATGACTAATTATGCCACAAAATTAACCCCATCTATCAAATTGGACCACACGGTATCAGATTAAAAAGTTGAAAGTGTTAAACTGATAAAATTAAAAGTTGAGGATGCAAAGTAAAACAACATCCAAAGTTTTGACTGGCAAAATCGCAATAATGTCTCCAAATTTTGACACCCTAGTGGCACAACTATGTGTTCAGTAAGACTGAAGGGAATTATAGATGATTGTGAGTTGAAGCACTACGTGACAAGAATTGATAACCAGACAATGGGCATCTGCGTCACAACTCACAAGCCAGCTTCCAACAAAAAGGACTCATCTGTAGGTGAAGGAACCATGCTCCTTTTATATACTTATCCGATGTGGGACAAAAATCGTGGGTAATATATGCTTCTCCGGTAGAAAATGCATTTACTTCTTAGTAGGTTTGGACATCATAGGCCCCCTTTTATAGAGGGCTCGATCAAGCTAAGTAGGCCCAACTGGGCATGACAAAATTTGTAGGTTCAATTAAAATTTTGGATCTGACTTGGGCATGCACTTTCAGGAGTCCAGCCCAACCCGAGGCCTAAATATAAATTATATATATAATAGTGCAAGTCTTTTAATTCATTTAAATCGATATAATTATTTTTTCTGGTTGGTATCATATATTCTGTTCAACAATACTCCCTCTATATAGCATATTTGTATAAACTTTATTAAAATTTTAAGGAAATTTTTTAAACAAAAATCAAATTAAGCAGGCAACAAGGGATTGGAGATACAATCAGGCAGACAGGCATCATACACCTTACCATGTAGTGCAAATCAAGCTTGAGCCTGCCCAGTCACGGCCCATGTCCAACGCTACTTGTTTGCCACTACTTGTTAGTGGAAATAAAAGTGTACATGGAAAAACTAATAAACAAAAATCACTATAAATTATAATTCCATAAAAAAAATCTTTGGAGAATCTAAAACTCTATTTCAACTTATCCATCCCTTTGAAGGGATTTGATACAAAAACAGAAATACATGTATCAGAAAATTAGCAGCTCTTAAAATAATGGATTTGGGGAGGTGTATCTAACATTAGATCATTGAAAAGAATTTGGTATCAGTTACCCTTGTATCCTCAACTTTAACTCCATAAATGCTTAGACCTTTTCGTCCACATCAGAAGATTCCAATAATCCACCAAGTTTTTGCTGGCTGCTCCGAGGCAATGAATGGCTTCGACGTTCTTTACCACCAGGTTTAGATGAGGCATTCCCGTACCACACCATGCCAACTACCGCTATGACCATGCCTATGACCACTTGCATATTGAGACCCTCTTTCCCAAAAAATATGAACCCCAGGATCAAAACGAGGATGGTTTTCATATGGCCAAGTACTTGGAATGACACAGCTGTGAACCTGCCGATGCAGATGAACTGGCTGAGGTTGGTTCCAACTGCAATAGTGCATGAGATGGTTATAAACACCTGCAGAAAGAAAGGTGGAGAGAGGAATGTGAGGCTATTCTTGAAGTGCACAAGTAACATTGACATATAGGTGTAATAAACTCAAGGGGAAAGTGTAAAAACATCCCTGTAACTATTGAGTTGCATGGATACAGACATGACATACGCAATAGTTACAATAAATCCAGAGAAAGTAGAGTTTGGCTAGGAAAAAATAATAATCATATTATATTTTGTTTTCTATAATATATGTGTATTGTAAATAAAATTAAAAACACAATATTGAGCTGTATCAGTGTTTTATCCGAAGTGTATCCATATCCATATCGGCAGGTATTTGAGAATAACATTCAAATATACAAATTGTAGTGACACGAGATAGGGATATAACAAAAAAGGGGTAAATTGAAGTGTAAATCACTAGGTTCACTAGGATACATAACATAGCCAGCGGCCACATCATCACATCTAAAGACCATAAAAAATAAATATGAAATACAAATCATTAAATTAATAAATTGGGTTCAGCCAACAAACATAATGTCCAATAAAAACAAAAAACCCAAATTAGTGCAGGCAAATGACGAATCAACTTAATTTGTATCTCATAGCACCTGATGTAAGTAACTTGCAAAATCAACTTAAGAATCAGTTTCTATAATAATGGTCAATTAATAATTTGTACAAGCACAACTGCCTTGCCTCAGGGCTTTTTCAACAGCCTGTGTCTGAAGAGTCTCAAACTTCTACTGTGCTTTTGATTGTAAAGTTGACAAAAAAAATAAATGAAAAACACTGTTTTTATCTTGTTGAGAACTTCCATAGATAGTAGACAAAGTGAAGAGGGGGGGGTGAGTGATATTTTCTTACTTTTCCGGTTTTCCATGGAATCCAATCCTTACGTGCGCCCAAAGAATTAAATTCTATGGAAAACCGAAAAAGAGTACATCTCCACTAGTTGTTCATCTATTTTCCGAACTTCTTGTACAAATGAATTGTTATTCAATCTTTTTCCAACTTTGCAATCAAACGCAACCTTGTTGTTTGTTTGTTTCGAGCTCTAGAAAACAAATCTTAAATTCAATGTAATCCTTAGACCTTATTTAAGTTATCAATAAAGGAAATCTGAAATTCCAAACAAGCTTTTAGTATACATAAATCACTTCAAAACTGTAAGAAAATAGAAATAAAAATCGTATGAGAGAAGATCTAACTAAATATGGCAAGTGCGTAAAAAAAGGTTCCTAAGCATAAATGAGATGCAACCACGATACATAGCAATGATGGAATACCTATAAATAGATATAAGAATTATAATTTATCCACATAGGTTTCAAGGGATTACCATAGATGTTATATTATAGTCGAAGGCATCAACTCTCTTGTTTGTCAACCAATAGTCCAGAAAGGGACCTATCAACAGCAATGATGCAGCCTGGGCTGGGGCAGTATGTCCCAACAGATTGAAAGAACTCAGTGAGTATTTCCGTTGAAGGTAATGTACATACTGCACAATAAAAAACCAGAGTTTATGACACAACCTTCAAATATTGTGTAGACAACATTTTATAAGAATTATGACGTAAAGTGAACGCCAAAAATTATTAGATAGCAGAACTACCAGGCCAGCTACAGGCTTAATATATGTAAAGATTCTCTATAAGGTAATATGTTAAGATTGCAAATTCCCCCTACCCTGCAAATAACCCTCTAACTATGAAAGGTTGCCAAAAAAAAGGAATGGACAACTTACGTATTGTTGCAGAGAAGTACTCCATACTGCAATGAAGGCAGCAATAAAACCTCTAGCATTGACACTCACATCAGTAACGGTGCAGACAGCAACACCCATGAGAACAACTCCAATGCTGAGTTTTGTATCCCTTGAATATCGGATCTTGTCAAGCACAACTTCCAGTAAGCACGATACAGGAATCATACTCAATTTTGCTATCTGGCAGTTAAATTAGAGAATTATAAGTTCCAAATAATTACAATAGAATCAAAAACTGGAAAGAAAAAAAAAATACCAAAATTGGAGCACATGATTACCTGGTAGAATCCCACCGAGTTCCACATCAGACTAACATTCATGCCAACAATAGAGAAGTTTGCAAATAGAACAAATCTTAGAAGCTCTGGAATGGGTAGATGAGAAGGTTGGATGTATCCCAGCCATCTAAGAACCACCGTCATCAGGGTGGTGGTAACAAAATGCAAACCAGTTAACGTTGTAGCTGCGAGAGTAATCAAAAGTTAATACAGCCTGTGATAAACAAACTGAGAGTATCTATAATATAATAAAACTTCATGACTATCACAACACAACATGAATAAGAAAAGGCGATCACACAGAAACAAAGAGATCCATATTATACATACAAAAAGTAAAGGAATATACATTGTAGAAAAAATATGATCATATGATAAGTGATTATAACATCATATAAAGATTCATGACAATCTATTATCACCTATGAAGCATGGACATGGAATTGAGAGACGGATTTGTGAGGAGATGTGGGGTAGAGAATTCACATTGGTTTAGCTGTCCAGGATCAAATTACATTAGAGGAGCTGTTCTGTCCCTCATTGTCATCAAGTGGGCCGAGTACATAATGTAGCTGTAAGGAGCAGTACAGAAAGAGTGACTGATATATTGCAAGAGGGGGGGATGAATGTGTTCTGAGGCTATATGGGAATAGGGACTTCTAAATTTTCTGGGTAGAATTGTTTACGAAGCAGATTTTGCCCCTGTTTTTTGTGTTTTATTAAGCTTTTCCGTATAAAGAGCCTACTCAGCTTGTTTTGGGTGGCTTATTTTTCTGCTTCAGTGCTTTTCTGGCCCATCGAATTTTAATTGTATATATATTCTTCTTATGAAAAAAGTCTGATGTTTCTGATCCAATATATATATATATATATGTACGTCTTAACATCCAAATGCTTTTAAGACATGTTTGTCATACTTATAAATGATTTGAGTAAAACTGGACTTTTTGGCCAAGTCCAGTTTTTTCTCACAGGTACATTCGATTGGCTGAAGTTAGTGCAACTTTTAGTCTTCTCAAAGAATAAAATTAATGATTTGAGTAAAACTGGACTTTTGGCCAAGAAGATTGATCCTTTGTGGAACCTCTGCTGGTTTGCGGTGACTTTTTAATAAATAACCAAGAAGGTTGTTCCTTTGGGAAAACTTTGTTGGTTTGTGGTGACTTTTTAATAAATAGCCAATGAATTTTATTCTAGTATATTAATTTCAGTGGTGTATTTATCATTATACATGCGTGTGTATGGGCGCACATGTGCTTAGTATTAGGGGCCCCAGCGAAGAGTCGGCCTAGGGCCCTCTAAATGATCTCACATCTCAGGACTGGCCCTGAGTTTGATAAAAAGATTATAACTTATAAATGTAAACATGTAAAATATTCATCATTTATAATTCTTGCTGTGTGTAGTTTACTAACAGGGAAATGTTGTCATGTCCAGAGTCCAGCTATAGTTTTCACATTGAAGATATAAAAATGATCCACCCATAATAAATGACATTGAAAAACCCTGTAATGATGGAAAACAGTAGACTGATAGGTGATACCTCATATACCTAAATAAGCAAACTCTTCCCTATATATCAATATGTTTGGCAACATCAATTCATCATCATACTTGATTTAATTAATAAAATCCCAATACTGCACAGCGATATGACTAATAAAAATTGAGAAGGATTCTGTTTTAAATAAGAATTAGGGGCTTATACCAAATAGTCCCTCAAACATTTTTATATACGTTTAGTCCAAGCCTTTCTATTTTGCTCCAAAAAGTCCTTCACCATGCCGCTGGCGCGGACATTTAAAAATAAGAGAATATTAGTTAAATGGGTGTTTGAGGAACTATTTGGTACAAAATAAAAAACTTGGACTGAATGTGTATTAAAAAATATTTGAGGGACTTTTTGATATTTGATCCTAAGAAATTAATGTAGAAACCTCACTAAAATCAGGCATAGAATAAAAGAAAAAAATACTAGCAATGGGTCATACTAGGTTTCTATTATTTAATTGGTAAGGGAGAGGGAAATAAAGAAAAGAGCATAGGTATTTGAGATGATGCTTGGATGCATAACAAATTTAGAATGGAGAATAATCAATTTTGCCGGAAGATAGCCCATAAATTTTGGTCTCGGGTTCGAGACATGGGAATAGCCTCTCCATATATACATATATGGGGGTGAGACCAGCCGACATCCGCCTCTCCCAGACCTTAGAGTTGAGAGGGAGCCTTGTACACTGGTACGACCTTTATAGCCCATAAAAACGGAAAATAAAAATCAAGAAAAACGAAAGAATAAATTTCTTCTTTTTATTTCCGAGGAGGGAGAGGGGGAATGCATAAAGAAAGAAAAGGGTATTTGTCAAATAGAAGGAAACTACTAGAAAGCTCTACCTCATTGATTTGAATGCAACATACTAAATGAAACTACACTAATCATTGATTGGGGAATTACACTCGGAAAGCATAAATTGAATAGTAAATATTAGATAAACACAAACACATGTACGAAAGAATTGAGAGCGCTACAGGCAATCAAAGAAAGTGTAAGAGTTGGATATGCAATTTACCGAAACTGAAGCCATATGTAGCCATTAACGCCTTGTTGACAATGATAATCCCGACGGACGTAACTACGTTGAACATCCATGCAGCTGCATCCAGTGCAGCCTTCTTATCAGCCTTACTAGCTGGAGCCATTTCCACTTCTTTCTAGTACCCCTAATGCACTACAAATAAATCTTTGCACTACTCAAATAAACTCCACAACTTTTCGCCTGCTCTACCACCAAAATATTCTGGACAAAAACAAAACATCACAGCATGGAAAATTAAGCAACATTGCACCAATTGGCATTCAATGTTTTATAGAAAACTATCAATACAATAAACTTTCACCAATAATTCTTTGATATAGACTTTGGCCCCCCACATTTCCATTTTGATCCCCAAAAGTAAAAACCTTTTGCATCACTAAAAGTCATATTAAGTCTCAAAGAATTAACATCAAATAACCAAAACAAAAATTGGTAAAGAATTATTAAAAAAAAAAACAAATGAAGTGAGACTGTAAAAGTAAAAACAATAAAAAGCGATAAAATGTAAACACAGTGATATTATTTGAGATGGCAGTTTAGAGGATTGAATTGTAGAAAATGAAATGAGATCTACATGTGAAGAACGTATCGGAATTAGATCGCAAGAGATTAAGGTGTAGATCTATGAGGGTAGGTTGAAAATGATTGGGTAATTATGATGGTACGTACCGATGGAATGAATTGACGATGATGATTATATGAGTAGATCACTGAAATATTCAAACAAGTGAGTAAGAGAATTCTGTTATTTGACCCCGTTCTCACTTATGGCTCTACCGTTTTACAATTGGAATTCAACTTTTTTTATATCAAATGATTCAAATCAACTTTGCATAATTTCCGAGAGCCCAGTCAGAAAAGGAATTAGTTTAGAAGGGCACGCAATTATTCTTTCGTTAAAAAAAATGTTTGTATTATTCAGAGACACGTTCAATTGGTTTAATTTACAATGATTCCACAAATAAATTATTACTCTCTCAATCCCAAATTAGGGTCTCGTTTCCGGGATGTGGAATATAATTATATTATTTCATTCCATGGGTAGCGTGGGGTGTCGTAGGATATCAAATGGAATAAATTATTTCATCTCATATTTGGTATCGGATAGAATAAAATTTTAAATGAGATAAGTTATTCCGAATAAGCATATTATCCCATTCCCCATCATTATTTCACGAATCAAAGAGGCATTAGAATTCATGTTTATTGTACCATAAATATGGTATATCTCGTGGACTAATCAGAGGAGTACACCTTGACTCATTACCTACAGAAATGAGATCGGCTCAGCGATCAATTTGGCGCCTAGGCAATATGGTCAACGTCGGCAGTCTTTACAGGTCCTCTTACTCCGTTAGTTAGCAATCAGCCAATACTATTAACTAGTATTGACAAAATGTGGCACAAATAATAAAACATCTAGGGGTGTGCAAAAAAACTGACCGACCCGAAAACCGAACGGAACCGGCTCAAACCGAACCGAAATCGCAGATTTTTTTAGCCCGGCTCGGCCTACAGTTTACCGATATAAAAAACCGACCATGTCGGTTCGGTTGACGGTTTATACATGGGAAAAACCGATTCAAACCGAACCGACCCAAAACCAATATATATATTAAAAAAAAAAACTAAATAACTTATATTTTTATATCCAAAAACCATTAACCACCTTCAAAAACCGACCCAAATAGAAAATCGGCCTTAAAAAAAATGGCCCAAATAGGAAACCGCCGAAAAACGACCCGGAACCGAACCGAACCGAAACCGAAACCGATGTGAACCGAAACCGACGATTTTTTTCATAGTCAGTTCAGTTTCGATGTGACCTTTTTCAAAACCGAACCAATCGGTTCGGTTTGAAATAGAGGCCAAAATCGACCCGAACCGCCCGTGAACGCCCCTAAAAACAACCCATATTAGCCCAGTTATTTAAATAGGGTCCCATATTTGAACGCTAAGAATCAAATATAGAGCCCAATTTTAAAAGATACGAATCAAATATAATACTCATTTTTAAAAGTTGTGAGTAAAATATGAGTTTTTTTTACATATACCTCGAATTGTAATTCTTACTTTTGTAAAAAAATAATGGGTTGGCCCAACCCATATTTAGTCCGCCCATATTTGGCCCAGTCCACATTTAACCCAACCCATATTTGGCCCAATCCACATTTAGCCCAACCCAAATTTGACCCGCCCAAACTAGACCCAGACCATAATTTTGCCAGTGCTACTATTAACTAACTCCGTTATGGCAAGCATACAAACACATGAAGGGATGACGTCAGCAACATTAATTACACATGCACATGTGGGAGATATCTAAATATTTTTCCCATGTGCCAATAATTAACTTTATGATTATACTCTCACTAACATGTAAAGTGTGTACTTGTCTAACCTATAAATGCATGACACATGTCACTCTTTCTTCCAACAACCTATAAATATCACACACACCCGCATTTTAGGGGGGATTCGAGATATTTTTTGTAATACCCCGTATTTTTATGACTTTTAAATTTGGAGATTTATTAAATTTAATTTGAGATATTAATTTAATATTAATTCAGAAATTATTTTAAATATTTACTAGCGTGATAAGAGTTAGTAATTATTGGGATTTTGTTGAATATTACTTAAGGGATAAATTAATATGTATAATCGAATTTATTAAAATCATCACGATTATATAATTTGATAATTGTGAAAATTAAATCGGGACGCACTTGTGTCGTGTCGGGATTAAATTAATATTATTAAAAATGAATAAATTATAAGTCGTCTGTATGGTCATTTCGAGTGCGCTAACGGGTCCGGAAGGGTCGATATAGTCAAAATAATGTACCCGGGGGTTTAGTTTGGGTCTCGGGGGTTTTAGGCCTAAGTAACATCCCGTGAGGGCGTTTTGGGCATTTCGTATTTTTGGGAAATTAAACACACGAATTTCCCAAGGTTATATCATCTTCTAGGAGTTTTCATCTAGGGTTAACAAAAGCAAAACCAAAGAACGGTCATTGGAGAAGAAGTGGGAAAGCTTTCCAAGGAGTTCAAAGCCAAAAACTCCACCGTTTAAACCGCCACCACCGTCAAATCATAGATCACGCGACGAGGAACACAACCACACCACTTTCTTCCACAAATCAGAAACTAAATATCTAGGTAAGTATCTATCTTGCGTTATATTTAGTTAATGTCTCAATTGTGTTAGTCTAGGGTTGTTTAGAACTTGTTTCATGAAAGAAAGTGTAGTTTGGAGACTAGAATTCATATGTCGTAGAAGAAGTAATCATATTTTGGACATCAAATTCGTATGTAGAGGATACACCACGAAATTTCATGAATTTAGAAGTAGAAAATCTGGAAAAGAATTGGAAGAATTGAAATTTAAAGAAAAGATTAGGGTTCTTGAAGTCTATGTAGATTTTACCCCTTTTGTTATACGGGATGGTAACTCACATATTTTACATAGAAAATCGTTTATTTGGGTATATAGTGCTTGTAGTATTATTTCTTGGGAGTTTGGGAATCATATATGGAGATTTGGTTGAGGTTGGAGATGGATTTTCGTAATTGGGTTAATGCAGTTTTCGCCATAACTGCTTGATCGATCGATCGACCCAAGAACATCGATCGATCGATGATCGATCGATCGACCCCTTATGGAAAACTACATATTCCTCTTATTATGATTTATTCCGATTAAAATGCGTAGTAACCCTTGAGTATTATTAATAGAACATTTTGGGATATAATTAGGACCAGTAGGGTTTTAGTGAACCCTAATAAGTAAGAATTTAATGTAAGATGAAATTAAGGGTTAACGGGGAGTGATTTACACATATGTAATTATGTGAACGTCTAAATAAAATATTTGGACTCGTTAGGAAGTTAGACTAGAAAGTAAGTGAGAGTACCTACTGAAATTATACTTAGGTAGATAGAACACTTCGAGAGATATGAAGTAAGTATGGAATAACCTATAAATGAAAATAAAATAGACGAGTCCGTTATATGGGATAAACGAGTAGAATGTATTAAGAACGGATAATTATAATTATGGGTCGTGGGTGCACCTAATTGAGAAATGTGAATATATATATATATATATATATATATATATATATATATATATATATATATATATATATATATATATATATATATATATATATATATGTGTGTGTGTGTGTGTGTGTGTGTGTGTGTGTGTGTGTGTGTGTGTGATTGTGCATATATTATATATATGTGTAAAAATCGTGCCCTAGCTACTTGCTATCACAGGGGGGTTTCCGCGCCGGGACAGTCTTATCTCGATTGGGCCTTTACGGGGGATAACGACTTGTACCCTAGAACATAGGATTCCTTGGTACAGGCTATCTGATTGATAGTCAGACGGTCCTAAGAGACGTGAGGGTATGTGCTGACCTCTTAGTGACTTGGAACTATGCTTCGCCTCCATTTGTTCATATTTTGTGTTAATACAGTTCGAGAGTGATCACTACACCAAATCTGCACTATTGTCATGATCATTGACCTTGACAAGTTGGACTTGTCAAGGTCAATGACCGTGACAATTCAGGGCGAGATAACTTTTTTTGTCACGGTCGTGTCACAGGCCATGACCGTGACAAGTTTAGTCACGGTTAATAGCCGTGATAAAGCCTTGATCCTTTTCAAAAACATTATCACGGTCATTGACCGTGACAAGTCCTTGACAAATAATATTATCACGGACTTGTCACGGTCAATGACCGTGACAATTCTGGGCAGAATTTAAAAAAAAAATCTGCTGGGCAGTATGGCCACTGCCACTGCCCAGCAGTATATTTTTACCTGTTATAGCAACGTGGTACCTGTTCAAACATCATATATCCAAACAAACTAAAGATAATGCAAATATATATTCAAAATAGAAACAATATACATGACGATATAATCCAAATATAATTCAAATGTACCAACTTAAAAATAATGTCACTACATGTCTGGGGTAAATGTGAGGAGGTGAGTAGGCCACACGATATACGAATTGACACACCCACTAATATACATCGTGCCGCATTGTTCGCACAACCACAATAGGGAGTTCTCCTTCCCGGGTATCACATGCGTGACGAGCACTTTGGACTCGATCTCTTGAAGCGCACGTCCATGAACTATTCCACCATGGACGATATTCGGGTCCCTCAACCCCCACCCTATCCACTGGCCATCAAATAGGTCCAATATGAACACGCTCGGCCAACTAATTATCTGGGAAGGGATCCAAATAAGGAAGTGGATCATCAAAGTATGCACGTGTCGGTGATGAAGCAGCGAGGTCCACATCCTCGTCATCCTGCGCCTCGTTCTCCCGCACCTCCTCCTCCTCCTCCTCCTCCTCCGCCTTCTCCTTCCCTTTCCCCTTACGGTATCCGCCCAATGTACGCTTCATGAATGAGTACATATCTTGGACCGTCGCCTCCAAACGGGACAGCTTCGCGTCATGTGAATCCACCGTTCGAGCCAACCCGGTGTCGCTCGTCTCCAATCCGATGATCCTAGATTTGGCAACCCGCGAACTCACCCCCTTGTCCTCCCATTGCGATCAGAGCCAAGCACTTGGCTGAGTGCGTGTGTGGACAAAGACGCCTTATCGGCATCAGACTGCGACTCATGCACTTCCTTAAGCTTTGCCTGAAACGACAAAAAGCACATGATTAGTAAAATAAGTAAACTAAAAAATTATAACGTAATTAACAAAAATTAAACTGTCGGATTACTTACAATAGTGGCCGCGACACTCGGGGACACCTCATTGTCCTTCCCCTTCTTCGTCCGTAGAGCCACATAAGTATCGAGCCTATGTGGCTTACCCCCTGGGCCACTCCCTACCCCCTGAAATAAAATAAAGTAAAATCAGTATCGGCCCCGCAAAGTAAAATAATGAAGAATAATATATTTATGTAGTTATAGAAAAATTAAATCTTACCTTCATCTTATGCTCCACCTCGGCGTAAGACGTCCGGCCGGAGTAGTGCACATCAATCTTTTTTGCCCGATTTTTCCTCCCCGATTGGAGAGATGCCAATTGTCGATCCTCGATCTCATTGTCAATGAACTTTTGCCATTGTGCCAATGAGATCGGCTCCTTGGGCGGGACGGATCCACGCCATTGGATAATAGACTCTCGTGTTTTCCCAAAGTACTGTGTCCGTATATTTTTCTTCCACGTCTTGTGTTGCTCCCTCAACTGCTCCAAGACGGAATCGCGTAGCTTTGGATCCAAGTTCAATTGTTCCTGTCCAACAAATACAATGTTAGTTGCGAATAAATATAAATATAAATCGAAATTGAAATTGAAATCGAAATTGAAATTGAAATATAAATATAAATATAAATATAAATATAAATATAAATATAAATATATTACCTGTGGTGCCGCCCAAATAGCTAACTTGAGCTCATATGGCACCTCCTTCCAACTCATAAACCCCGAGCCGATGATCGTCTTTAGCAGCTCGAGGGATCTCGCTAATAACTCCGACTTGTTCTCGATAGTAATCCCAAATTTTTCATATTTGGGGAGCCTAGGGGCCGAGGAGCCCCCGTCGCCTCCGCTACCACCGAGCCCAGACGACATCATCATAACCAGCATCATCATCCTCGCCTTAATACTTGAAGGAGACATTTGCTGTAAAAAAATGTTATTAGTAAAGATAAAAAAAAAATGTTATTAGTACACATAGACACACACGCAGCCCCCCACCCCCCATCCCTACCCCCACCCCCTCCCCCCCTCACCCCACCCTCACCACATATTTTGTGTTATAAGGGATCGAATAAAAGGAATCACCCATTCTTAATTGTTCAGGAAAGAAATATCTTGCTTTATCAAGGTTTAACATGTTACTTGTTTATGTTTGGTTGCCATAAAGAATCTATTCGGGTTTAAAAACATGCCAGGTTTGAATCCAACACTTGTGGGTGGGGGGGGGGGGGGGGGTACATTGTTCATTATATGGGTTTTATGTAAAGAAACCAAATTTAATTCATTATAGGTTTGTACCTTAATTAAAATCATGTTTTTTTGCTTAACACTTGTTCAAACTGATATAAAATCTGTATTGTATTGATGAAGCATATGTTTTAAAGAAACATTAATGATTTAAGACAACTTTTTTTTATCAAAATTCGAAACTATTTTCAACCTTACTAATGATCATAAGTTGTAATCATACAACATTTGCGTTTCATGTGGTTTGGGTTAAAGTACCTGCCCCACCCCCACCACACACACGCACACGTACACGTACACACACCACCCCCCTGCCCCCCACCACACACACAATAATCCAATAATGATTAATAATTATATATACTATGTTTCATTTAATTATGTCTTATTTATATTCAAATTCAATTATTAATAATTATATATACTATGTTTCATTTAATTATGTCTTATTTATATTGTTCAAAATACAAAGTAATTTTCAAAAAAAGTTGAAAAGTCCCACCCCCATATGGACAATAATCCAGTGGTCATGTCACTTTTAAAACTAACCAACCAAACATTTACTAAACAAAATAATCCAACAACAATGTCAACAACAAATGTGTATCCCGTACTCCTTATAATTCATCTACTCAATTAATTCATTTCATCAATTAAACTAACAATTAACGTATACAATTATTAATTTACTAATTTACACTGAGGGGAAATCCTACTTTCATATGAAATGGGCACTAATTATTAATTTACTTTCATCTAAAACTGTTTCATTTATTAATTATATTTTAGTAGATGTAATTATAGAATCTATGGATGGATTCAATTTAATCTTACTATGTGAATATTTTTATCTACAATGAGTTAACCTTGAAACAATATATATTATCTCATAGAATCATCAAAACACGATATTAAGAGAATTACAATAGTACCTTGCCTTACCCCCCACCCCCACTCCCACCCCCACACACAAACAAATTGACAAATTAATGTGTTATTTCCAACATATAAACATCATATACACCTAACAAACATACACAAACATATATTCACGAGTTAGTTTCAACAAAAGTGCAAAAAATTCAAGAACCCTAGGTTAATTCAAATATAAAAATAAATTGACAAATTTATGAGTTATTTCCAACATATAAACATCATATAAAGATAAAAAAAAATACCACACATATATATACAAATAACTCGTGAATATACCCCCTACCCCCTCCTTGCCCCCCCTACCCACCCCCATCCCCACCCACCACACACACACACACAATAGCCCCCCACCCTGCACCTCCCTCCACACCCCCACCCACCACACATATACACACACACACACACACGACAGCCCCCCTGCCCCACCCCCCACACGCACACACACACACACACATATATATACACACACACATATATATACACACAAACATATATATAAATGGAAGAGAGAGAGAGAGAGAGAGAGAGAGAGAGAGAGAGAGAGAAATAAACCTGAAAGTAGAGAGAGAGAGAGAGAGAGAGAGAGAGAGAGAGAGAGAGAGAGAGAGAGAGAGTTGGAAAAAGGAGGGAACGGCGGGGGCAAAAAAGAAGGGGTAAGGGTTTTTGCTGCAGAAGTTGTCACAATCGTGTCAAGGTCCTTGATCGTGACAATTATTTAAAGAATTGTCACGGTCATTGACCGTGACAAGTTCGTGACAAGTAAATTTATCACGGACTTGTCACGGTCAATGACCGTGACAATTCTTTGTCACGGTCGTGTCAAGGTCAATGACCGTGACACAAAACACGTATTTTTTTGTCACGGTCAATGACCTTGACAAGGGTGTCCGGCTGAAAGGTGATAATTTTGTCATTTTGGCGTAGTGGATTCCGAACTAGTATTTCCCTTAGTACGAGTGATACGGGGACTTTATAGCAAAGTATGACAATACCATAAAGCTTATGGGGGGTGCCGATAGTGTATATATATTATATGAGTGGCTAATATAGATATGCATACTTAAGTATGGGAACGTTCTACTGTGCATAAAGGTAGTTAAGTAATGAATGAATACTCTGATTTTATTATTAAGTGTTTGAGAATTTTGTGACAACACTAGAATATTTTAAAATGAAATGAGATAGATGTGAGAACTTTAATTTCAGAAATTAATTATCCTAGCCATAGTAATTGTCGGCATGAAACCTTATGGAAAAGTTAAATTAAAATAAACTTTTGGGGTTAATAGTGCGGTAGACGTGCACACTAGATGAGAGGTGAGAATTTCTCAAGAGAGTGTCACATACTAACATGGTTGTTACATTAGCCGGTAAGCATTTTAAATACTTGCTAAACTAAATTTAAAATATTCTACAATCGGGCTCTAACCCGTTTCCTGTTATCTCTTCTCTCTTGTATATATATGTACATATCACAGGTGCCCAGCCACAGGGGCGTCATGCTTAGGTTCTTTAGACTGGACGTGTTGCAGCTTATGTGGGAGTTACAGGCCATTTACTTAGACAACCTCGTTGTTGATTCCACTCTTATTTCAGTTGTAATTAGTTGGGCATGTGTCACCCGTTTCCTTATTCCGTTGGATATGTCAGAGATTATGTTCATTTATCGTTAGTATTTTTAATCTTTGGGATTTGATTACTGTTAGGATGGTTTTCCTTTGTAGTTAAAGTTGGTATTGGTTTATCTGAATGGTTAAATTCATGGGTATTTATTTTCAGTCTTAATAATTGTGTGATTCTTAAATCGTTACATATTAAAGGTTTTCATAATTGGATTTAATAAAATGGAAATAATGTTTTAAATGGTTTTGACACTTAGCTTAATTATTTAGGATGTTTAAATTGAAAAGTTTATTTTGCGACAGTGATGTTAAGAATGAACCAGTTGTTCACCTTGATTATAATTTAATAAAGGATTGATCACCCAGTATTTAATTAGGCGGGGTGTTACAGGTGGTATCAGAGCAACAGTATCTAGTGTCCTTTAGGATCTGTACGGCTTATTTCGCTTCCAGCTTAGCGTTCTTGATATAGAGCCCTATTTTAGGATTATTGTATTCTTTTATTTACACGTACGTCTTCAGCTATTCGAGATTTGATAATAACTATTGACTAATAAACTTTCTTCTCGTTTCAAATGCCTCCGAGACATGCACCCCGAGACAGAAATGCCCAGGCCGACCAGCCAGCAGCTCCGGCTCTGGGGATGATGAACGCAACCGAGGTAGCCGCTATTATTGCTCAGGCGGTGAATGTCGCATTGGCGGTAGTGCTGCAGGCTCCATCCCAGATTCAGGCATGGGAGCGGGTTAGGGATGCCTTTCAGAAGGCGCATCCCTCGGAGTTATCGGGTAGTTCAAATATCATAGTCTTCAGCCAATGGAAGAAAGATATCCAGAGGCATCTGCGCATGTATGAGTGCACGGACATACAGAGACAACTGTTGGCTTCCTTTAAGCTAGTAAGGGCCTTTTGCAGTGGTGGGAGTCTACCACCACGTTGGAGGAGAGGGACATCATCACGATTCAGTCGTTCTGGGCGCGGTTTGATCGTAAATACTTCCCATCCGCCGTGCAGACTGAGATGAGGCGGAAGTTACTGAATCTGAAACAGGAGAATATAAATGTTGCTGAGTACGAGGAGGAGTTTACTAGACTTCTCACTATATTGCCAGATGAGGCACCTACAGAGGAGAAGACGCTACTGTTGTTTATGCATGGATTGGCCTGGAGGATCCGTCAGCATCTCATAGGCAATCTATCACTGAGTACCTACACGGATGTACTCAATGCTGCGTTGTTATACTGTCAGGATCACCGTTTCTATCTGCAGGGAAGCAAACGAGTAGGAGAGTCCAGCTAGCAGGGCAGGACAGGGGGCAGTAGTACTGGTGGGGCACTAGCAGCCCAGAGGCAGACTCGTCACAGTGAGCAGAGTTCCCATCAGGGGTACCTTGCCAAGCGGTTCCGATCAGTTGACTCCAGATAGGGATTTGGGGGATTGAGTCAGGGCCAACAGGGTCAGTTTAATCATTAGGGCCAGCACCGTCAGCAGCAGGGACAGCAGTAGGGCCAACAGCATTTTCAGCAGGGCCAGTGACGGGTGGTAATGGCCAACAGGGTCGTGGTCAGCAGGGACAGAGGGGAGGTAACTTCAGGGATCGATGTTTCGGATGTGGCAAGAATGGCCATAGGCGCCAGGATTATCCAGAGGGAGATAGGGCCCCACTGCAGTAGGGTGCCCGTAATGAGCCACAGAGGCCATTCTTTCCAGCCACCCTCCCAGCGCCAGCTCAGGTACCAGCCATCCCAGCAGCTCCAGTACAGCCGGGGCAGTTGCAGTACGGATATGTCTACAACGTCCACCAAGCGCCAGCTCCTCAGGCACCACCCGCGATTGAGGGTACATTTCCTATCCATTGCACTATGGGTCGGGTTTTATTTGATACTGGGGTGACACACTATTTTATAGCTACTCATTTTACAAAGGCCTTAGGATTATTAGCCACAGTAGAGAGCAATGTGACATATGTAGACTCACCACTGGGGAATGGGTCGTTGATTTTCTTTATATGCCGGGATGTGGGAGTAGAGATTGGTAGCTTGATTTTACCAGCAGACATGTTAGTCTTAGAGATGCATGAGCACGATGTTATTATTGGCATGGATTGGCTCACCGCATATAGAGCCATGATAGATTGTTTCGGTGGGAGTATTATCTTTGCCATTCCGGGGCTAGATATGTTTTTGGTGGCGATGCCTCGCCCAAAGGAAGGATCTTTCGCTCATTTGTATTACATAGAGGAGGATACCTCTAAGGAGGTCGTGATTCCCTTAGATTCGATCTCAGTCGTTCCTGAGTATTCTGATGTATTTCAGGAGATACCGGGCCTACCACCCAGTTGAGAGATAGATTTTGTCATAAACTTGATGTTGGATACTCGACCGATAGCACATGCTCTATACCGTATGGCTCCAGTAGAAATGAGGGAGTTACGGGATCAGATAGAGCAACTGTTAGGTCAGGGCTTAATTCGTATGAGCACCTCATCTTGGGGCGCTCCAGTTTTATTTGTGAAGAAAAGAGATGGTTCACTGAGGTTATGCGTGGATTTTAGGGAGCTGAATAAGGTCACGATATGGAACAAATATCCGTTGCCTCAAATCCATGACCTGTTCGACCAGCTGAGAGGAGCAACCTTATTTTCGAAGATAGATTTGTGATCAGGATACCATCAGCTACAAATTAGGGAGCGGGATGTGTCGAAGACTGCTTTCTTGATGAGATATGGGTCCTATGAGTTCCGAGTCATGTCGTTTGGGCTGACAAATGCTCCAATCGTATTCATGGACTTGATAAATCGAGTGTTCAGAGAGTTCTTGGATCAGTTTGTCATCGTCTTCATAGATGACATCCTGATATATTCACACATTGAGGATGAGCATGCTGAGAACTTAAGGCAGGTTCTTCAGACTCTACGAGAGCATCAGTTGTATGCTAAGTACGAGAAGTTCAGATTCTGGTTCGGGAGGTGCAGTTTTTGGGGCATATTGTGTCAGAATTGGGGATATCGGTTGACCCGAGCAAAGTGTCGGCAGTGAGGGAGTGGGGACAGCCCACGACACCGACAGAAGTGTATAGTTTCTTGGGGATAGCCAGGTACTACAGGAGATTCATCCGAGGTTTCTCAAAGATAGCATGTCCATTGACGAATCTGACTCGCAAGGGGGTACCGTATGTTTGGGATGAGGCTTGTCAATTGGCTTTCGATGAGCTGAAAGATAAGCTGACTTCGGCACTAGTTCTTGCTTTACCCAAGCCGGGAGTTGAGTATCTGGTTTACACCGATGCCTCTTTATGGGGACTCGGGCGAGTACTTCAGCAGGAGGAAAAGGTTATATCTTTTGCCTCCCACAAGCTTAAGTCGTACGAAAGAAATTACCCCACCCACGACCTAGAGCTAGCAGCGGTCATTTTTGCATTGAGTATATAGAGACATTATCTATTGGGGAGAAGTTTTGCTTGTTCACTGATCACAAGTCACTGCAATACCTGTTCACTCAGCGAGAGCTAAATATGCGTCAGCGCGGATGGTTAGAGTTTATGAAAGACTACCAGTTCAAAATTCAGTACCATTCGAGAAAGGCTAATGTGGTTGTTGATGCGTTGAGCCGTAGACTGGTAGGCGACGTAGCAGGCATCTGGAAAGCGAAGTGGAAAGAGTTGGGTCACCAGGATGCGGTAGCCCGTTCCTTTATATCTGTAATGGCAGTCACACCCGAGATTATTACGAGGGTGATACAGGCACAGTCAGCGAACTCATTTTGTGAGGAGCAGATTGTATGGCTTTTAGCTGAGGGTACTGAGTCCTATTCAGTAAGTTCCGATGGGGGTTTGAGGTTTAATGGGAGATTGGTGGTTTCAGAAAGAGAAGACTTACGTCATGCAGTGATAACACAATCTCACGGGTCCAGATTTACGGTACATCCCGGAGGAGATAAAATGTACCAGGATATGAGGTGGCAGTACTGGTGGAGTGGGATGAAGAAGGACATTGCTGAGTTTGTGTCCAAGTTCTCTACTTGCCAGATGGTAAAGGTGGACCACCAGAGACCGTCGGGGTTGCTTCAGCCATTGGAGATACCTACATGGAAGTGGGAGAGTATTTCCATGAACTTCATTACGGGGCTGCCTACATCATAGTGGGGTCACGACTCCATCTGGGTGATTGTGGATCGTTTGACCAAGGTGGCTCATTTTCTGCCAGTACGGAAAGACTATACCACGGGCTAGTATGCTCAGTTGTTCATTGTCGAGATTTTTAGGCTACATGGGGTACCCCTGGATATTGTGTCGAATAGAGATAAGATTTTTGTGTCGCGTTTCTGGGAGAGCTTTCAGGAGGCCATGGGTACAGAGTTGAGATTGAGTTCAACTTATCACCCACAGATGGATGGACAGACAGAGCATACCAATTAGATGTTAGAAGATATGCTACGCATGTGTGTCCTTAATTTTGGAGGAGGATGGGAGCCGCATCTTCCACTGGTGGAGTTTGCTTACAATAACTCCTATCAGTTCACGATCAGCATGGCTCCATTTGAGGCATTGTATGGCAGGCCTTATCGTTCTCCAACTTGTTAGCTAGAGGTGGTGGATAACAAGTTGCTCGGACCAGAGGTAATTCAGGAAACCTCATCTAGTATTGAGCTTATCAGGAGTCGCATTCGGGTAGCCCAGGACGGGCAAAAATGCTACGTTGATGCAAACAGGTCTTTTCAAGAATTTAATGTGGGGGACCAAGTATTAGTGCGCGTGTCTCCTATGAGAGGAGTGATGAGGTTTGGGAAGAAGGGGAAGTTGGCCCCAAGGTACGTGGGACCATTTCCCATTATCGAGAGGATTGGGCCGGTAGCATATAGATTAAGGCTGCCAGAGCACTTGCACCGCATTCACGATGTATTCCACATTTTGTCGCTGAGATGATACCTTCGGGATGATATGGCCCACACCCACATCGCGATAGAGGAGATTGACTTACAGCTCGACTACTATTACGAGGAGAGACAAGTGACTATCCTAGACTATAGAGAAAGGAGATTGAGGTCGAAGGTAGTTCCACTTGTAGGGGTCCAGTGGGAGCATCATAATGTGGAAGAATCCACTTGTGAGCGTGAGGCAGACATGCGCGAGAAACACCCATAGTTATTCTTACCAGGTATGCCTTATTTTCTTAATTTCAGGACGAAATTCCGTTATTAGGGGGGAACTATGTAATACCCCGTATATTTATGACTTTTAAATTTGGGGATTTATTAAATTTAATTTGAGATATTAATTTAATATTAATCCAGAAATTATTTTAAATATTTACTAGCGTGATAAGAGTTAGTAATTATTGGGATTTTATTGAATACTACTTAAGGGATAAAGTAATATGTATAATCGATTTTATTAAAATTATCACGACTATATAATTTGAAAATTGTGGAAATTGAATCGGGACGCGCATGTGTCGTGTCGAGATTAAATTAGTATTATTAAAAATGAATAAATTATAAGTCGTTCGTATGGTCATTTCGAGTGGGCCAAAAGGTCCGGAAGGGTCGAGATAGTCAAAGTAATGTACTCAGGGATTTAGTTTGGGTCTCGGGGCGTTTTTAGGCCTAATTAACATCCCAGGAGGGAGTTTTGGACATTTCGTATTTTTGGGCAATTAAACCCACGAATTTCCCAAGGTTATATCATCTTCTAGCAGTTGTCATCTAGGGTTAACAAAAGCAAAATCAAAGAATGGCCATTGGAGAAAAAGTGGGAATGCTTTCCAAGGAGTTCAAAGCCAAAAACTCCACCGTTTAAACCGCCACCGTAGCCAAATCGTAGATCGCGCGATAGGGAACACAACCACACCACTTTCTTCCCTAAATCAAAAATTAAATTTCCAGACAAGTATCTATCTTGCTTTATTTTTAGTTAATGTCTCAATTATGTTAGTCTAGGGTTTTTTAGAACTTGTTTCATGAAAGAAAGTGTAGTTTGGAGACTAGAATTCATATGTCGTAGAAGAAGTAATCATATTCTGGACATCAAATTCGTATGCAGAGGATACACCACGAAATTTCATGAATTTAGAAGTAGAAAATCTGGAAAAGAATTGGAAGAATTGAAATTTAAAGAAAATATTAGGGTTCTTGAAATAAATTTTACGCCTTTAAATTGTTATACGGGATGGTAACTCACATATCTTACGTAGAAAATCATTTATTTGGGTATATAGTGCTTATAGTATCATGTGTTGGGAGTTTAGGAATCATATATGGAGATTTGGTTGAGGTTGGAGATGGATTTTCGTAACTGGGTTAATGCAGTTTTCGCCATAACTGCTTGATCGATCGATCGACCTAAGAACATCGATCGATCGATGATCGATCGATCGACCCCTTCTGGAAAACTGCATATTCCTCTTATTATGGTTTATTCCGATTAAAATGCATAGTAACCCTTGAGTATTATTAATAGAACATTTTGGGATATAATTAGGACCAATAGGGTTTTAGTAAACCCCAATAAGTAAGAATTTAATGTAAGATGAAATTAAGGGTTAACGGGGAGTGATTAACACATATGTAATTATGCGAACGTCTAAATAAAATATTTGGACTCGTTAGGAAGTTAGACTAGAAAGTAAGTGAGAGTACCTACTGAAATTATATTTAGGTAGATAGACTACTTCGAGAGATATGAAGTAAGTATGGAATAACCTACAAATGAAAATAAAAGAGACGAGTCCGTTATACGGGATAAACGAGTAGAATGTATTAAGAATGGATAATTATAATTATGGGTCTTGGGTGCACTTAATTGAGAAATGTGAATATATATATATATATATATATATATATGTGTGTGTGTGTGTGTGTGTGTGATTGTGCATATATTATATATATATATATATATGACTGTGTGATTGTGCATATATTATATAAATGTGTAAAATTCGTACCCGGGCTACTTGCTATCACGGGGGGTTTCCGCACCGGGACAGTCTTATCTCGATTGGACGGGGGATAACGATTTGTACCCTAGAACATAGGATTCCTTTATACAGACTATCTAATTTATAGTGAGACGGTCCTAAGAGACGTGAGGGTATGTGCTGACCTCTTAGTGACTTGGAACTATGATTCGCCTCCATTTGTTTATATTTTGTGTTAATACAGTTCGAGAGTGATTCCGAACTAGTATTTCCCTTAGTACGAGTGATACGGGGACTTGATAGAAGAGTATGCCAGCACCATAAAGCTTATGTGGGATGCCGATAGTATATATATATTATATGAGTGGCTAATATAGATATGTATACTTAAGTATGGACACGTTCTACTGTGCATAAAGGTAGTTAAGTAATGGATGAATACTCCGATTTTATTATTAAGTGTTTGAGAATTTTGTGACAACACTGGAATATTTTAAAATGAAATGAGATAGATGTGAGAACTTTAATTTCAAAAATTAAGTATCCTAGCTATAGTAGTTGTCGGCATGAAACCTTATGGGAAACTTAAGTTTAAATAAACTTTTGGGGTTAATAGTGCGTTAGGCCTGCACACTAGATGAGAGGTGAGAATTTCTCAAGAGATTGTCGCATACTAACATGGTTGTTACATTAACCGGTAAGCATTTTAAATACTTGTTAAACTAAATTTAAACTGTTTTACAATCAGGCTCTAATTCGTTTCTTGTTATCTCTTCTCTCTTGTATATATATGTATATATCATAGGTGCCCAGCCACAGGCATCATGCTTAGGTTCTTTGGACTGGGCGTGCTGCAGCTTATGTGGGAGTTGCAGGCCATTTGCTTAGGCGACCTCGTTGTTGATTCCACTCTTATTTCAGTTCTAATTAGTTGGGCATGTGTCTCCCGTTTCCTTATTCCATTGGATATGTCAGAGATTATGTTCATTTATCTTTAGTATTTTTACTCTTTGGGATTTGATTACTGTTAGGATGGTTTTCCTTTGTAGTTTTAAAGTTGGTATCGGTTTATCTGAATGGTTGAATTCACGGGTGTTTATTTTCAGTCTTATTAATTGTGTGATTCTTAAATTGTTACTTATTAAAGGTTTTCATAATTGGATTTAATAAAATAGAAATAATATTTTAAATGGTTTTGACACTTAGCTTAATTATTTAGGGTGTTTAAATTGGAAAGTTTATTTTGCGACAGTGATGTTAAGAATGAACCAACCGTTCACCTTGATTATAATTTAATAAAGGACTGATCACCCGGTATTTAGTTAGGCGGGGTGTTACATTTTTTTCTTACTATTATGATATTTAATTCTAGAGAGGACTTGAGAGCTTTCATCTTGTATTCATCTATGGATTTTGCCCAGTAAATCAATACCTCAAACACAGCACCTGTGGACGTTGACAGCATTTCGGGTTGAACCGCGTAAATTTTATCTTATTTCTCTCTCTCTCTCTCATCTCTATATTGTTTTCTCTTGTTTATCATTTCAATAGTTTATATCTCTTTATCGGTTATTGTTTATAATTTTTATACTCAAGCTAAGACAAATCAATACACTAGTTTTAGGCGATAACAAATTGGCATCGTCTGTTGGAAACGGCTAGCCATTGTTGTTTTCCACCGTTGTTGATTTCTGTAACTCGAGGATACCCATTTCTGGTAAACTAGTGAATCACACTCTGATTCAGCTGCATTTGGTTGCGTTAGAATCTTCTTGCTAGAAATTTCATTTCGATTCTCTTTAATTCCTTGAATCCTTCATTAGATTTTCGTTTTCCTGCTTTAAATTTGATTTTCTTGCAATTTATGTTGCTGCATTTGGGATACTTTGTTTTTTTACTACTATGGTACTATATTTTTTTGCAATTTTTGTGAAATGGCTAAAAAACCAGAAAGTAGTCGGACTAGAGAGGGGGATCCACTCTATACACCTCTACGTATGTGTTGCCCGGATTATACTCAAGAGGGGGGTGAATTGAGTTTTTACAATCTTTAAGTCAAATTAAAATTTCAGAAAAATATTTAATTTATAACACTTTGACAAATTTCAGATTAATAAAACTATAAAGAATAAATCCAACAATATCAAATAAATGCAACCAACTAATTTAAACAACTAGAGATGCATATTTTAACACACTAGGAATATTAAATTAATTTTCGTATTTAATATTAAGTGATATTTTGAAATTAATTATTTAATTCAAAAATAATTATTTTAACCTTAAAATTAATTTAGTCAAATTTTGAAATTAATTTATTTGCAAGATAGTGTGCTGAAAATATAAACTCAAGCAAGCAAGTGTGAAAAATAAGTGACACCGAAATTTAACGTGGTTCGGCCAAATCCCAGCCTACGTCCACGCGCCTTGAGCCCCCGTCTCCTTTGCGCTTCACTAAACCTGATCCACTTGCGGGTAGGATCAAACCACCGCGTACAAATTTTTGCAAGCTAACTCCGAGCTTCAAACCCTGTGGCCCACTTGCAGGTAGGAACCAATTACCGGTACAAACCGAAGCTTCAACAAAGCTTCACAACAAATCTGAATTTTTGTAGTACAAGGTACAATAATGAAACTCCTTAAAATACAATTTGTAATCTGAGTTTATCCTTCTTTAATGAGACTTCAATAAATGATGTTGAAGTAGGCACAAGTATTCTTCTTCAATGATTGAGCAGATAATAAGATTAATTTCTCTCTTGAATGTGTAGCTGAGTAGTAAAATAAAATGCTCTGAATAATATTTCAAGTCTTGATCATATTCTCATTCAAGTGTTAGTCTTCAATGCAGCTCTTGAAAGCTTTAAATGTGTCTTCCAAAAACTAGTTGTTAGACACATGCATTTTGAGCATTAAATGCTCCTGATTTTCTGAGATGATGTAGCTTGAAAATAATCTCCAAATCTGATATGCAAATATTCATTTTTATCTTCTCCATAAAAATATAGCTGTTAGTAGCATAAGAATGGACATCTGAAAATATGGGACTGAAAGATATATTTCTCAGTATCACCATTTGTGTTTATTTGAATATGCTGAGTGTTAGCTCAGAAAACAAAAGAAATGTACAATGTATAAAAGAGATATAACCAATGAAAATAAGTGAGTTGCAGAAATCAATAATTTTTATAATATAATTGTGTATGGTACGGATAGGCAATCAGTCATAACAAGTTAGATATAAAATTGGAACAAAAAATACGTGGCCTAAAAAAATTAACCAAGGAAGATGCATAGCTCGAGGTCTGCCAACGCAAAAAAATGTAAATCCAAAGCTTGTATTCGCGTGTAAACAAAAGAAACCAACTGACATAACTGATGATGACGCATGGGAAAATTAGTACTTGTCCGAGCCAGTTAATTTGCGAGAAGCAGGTATAAAGAATAACCTCTGGAAATCTCGGTTAATTATATACCAACAGGTATTTACTATATAAAAAATGGCGCATGTTTGCATATAAAAGTTGAAGGGCCCGATGACAACTCTCCTACATTATATATAGTTCCATATAAAAGTTGTTTGTTAGAAAAGATACTAACTGATCAAAAGAGATGACCCAATATCAGGACATACATATCTCATTCATGCGCAAGCTATCAAGTACCAAGACTCCTAATGGGTACGGCGCCAAAAGCTAACACCGGCCTGAACAGGTAAGGGAGTGGTCAAATCCATTTAAGACACCAAAGATAATCTAAATATAAAGTTGACAGGATATGAAATCGGCTAAGAGCCTAAGGCTATATGACTATAAACCTGATAAGACAATGGCGACGAATGATGAAATTTCATACAGTAAGGTTTTATAATCAAATATATATAATGTATGATATATAATATACTATGTTCTAGAGACAAAACTTCTTATAGAAGTTCTCGGCCAATGATGGCGCATAAAGGTTGGTGCAACCTAAGTTTAACAATTGTTGAAAGTTTTTTATTTATACCATACTTCTACTGCTAGCGTGGGACCCATGAATGTGATGAGGTGACAGTATATAGGTGTGTTACTGCATGCCAAACACTGACCAAGTCAGTTAACCCAATAGAGCGCATGGCACGAACAGTAATATATAAATATTTCTGTCAATTTCTATTGTATGAAATATGTATATCATATCTACAAAAGTTGTTTCAAAATAAATGGAGTGGACTACCAAAACAGTCGGTAAGAGTTTCAGATTATAGCATGTACAGTCAAATCATAAAGGACGAAAATAGTGGGCAATGGCATAAAGCTAATGGGTAACCGTGAGTTCCTATAAGTTGGTTAAAAATTGACAAGGAGGCATCACTTAGTACCAAGTCTAAGATTCCACATAGCAGGTACTAAACATGTACTACATGAACTAGCATACAAAAGATCAAAAGCCTAAGGTCTTAAAAAAAATAAACCTACTACTAATAAAATGTATGGTCATGTGTCAATATGACAAACATAAAAATATGTTTAACAAAAATCAATTTTCATTCTCAATAATTCCGAAAATTATCTTAAGAATAACAAAGTCATTTTAAACAAAAACATTTATCAATTTTATTTAAAACATTATTTTTAGCAAAATAATCTTATTTCACTTTTAGAAAAAAAATATTTAGACAACCAATCACATTAACACAATTAATATATGCATGAGTGCCTAGTGTGTCAAGTGCAAATGTGCAACCATACGTGAGTACCTTTACTCGGAAATGTCATTGAGTAGAGTCGAGGCATGTTGTGTCGTGAAAATAAAACTTAACCTAAACATAAATGCAAATATTATATAATATAATAAATATATGTATATAATGGTATATGAACAAGATTATATTATAAATATTATACAATAATAAATATCTATAGAATAACTTGATAAAAATATGTTTGGAATCGTCAAAATCAATATATTAAGTTAAACTAAAATGTACATTAATTATACTAATTTAATTAATTAGAGATAAATAACATTTTCGTTAACAATCTCCCCCTTTTTGATGGTGACAAACAATGATTCACACTAATCTATAAAATGATGTATTAAGCACAATTAGTGAATCATAAATATTTCTCCCCCTTTTGACATTATCAAAAAGATTTTTCAATATAAATCGAGTGTCATCGGGTAAAGGTGCAAAGCTCCCTTTATCAAAAATAATTCATGCATGGGATATAACCATAAATCACAAAGGGCATAAAATTTTCAATACGCACATGTGTCATCATATATTCATAAAAAAAATTCATAGCATGTATTTGAATTTGTAGATAGACAAAAATATCATCAAATAATGAACAAGTCACCAAAATGAAAAATAATAAAAGATAAGTGACCAACTTTTCAAAATGCATCAATGATAAATGATACCAATTGTTGTAGTCACACACTAACCGTGCGTTGCACACAATGATTCCTCGGAATAACTTTTTACGCATAAATAAAAATCATAACTCAATGTTCTCAAATAATTCAAATTAAGCACATAACACGAGAAATATAAGAGATATATCAGTTAGCACAATTGACGCAATTGACGCAATTGAATTCAAGAAACTATACAAGAGAGCATGAAGCAATTGACTTAAAGTATTTTGGCCAGACAGAATAGGATCGGGATGAGCCTGATTACCCCCAATAATTGGAGAAAACTCTGAAAGGAGGGGTGAGATTCCACCTTCATCCCCATACAAGGATATGAGGTAGGCACACCAAGATCGTGAAGTAGAGAACCCGATAAGGTTGGATGTGGGCTCAAGAAGTGAAGGGAAACGATCTAGATACTCAATAATGGGCGATATAATAGATCCTGCAAGCCTGGAGCAACATCCACCGTCAGATTAATGGGTATAATGATGATCAAACATACTCGATGGAACGTCTAAGTATTTTGGAAAGGCTGAGAAGGAGCTCTTTTTTTATTGAGTTCGCCCAAAAGTTGCATTGGCACGTCAGTATAGGGACCCTAGAGAGTCTAGGGGGTACAGGGAAGACTCAAGGAGATTTGAGGCTAGGAGGTTCGAGTGCTTAGCTAGGCCAAAGCAAAGCCTACGAGGGTCGGCTAAGGTCGAGTAGACTTCCATTAAGGAAGAGAGCTCAACCGAAAGCTAAGGACGAGCAGAGAAGATGGTGAAGGCTGAATAGGAGGAACAACCATAGAAGGGGTCTACTCAGCGCTTGGATGATTGGCTGGGTGAAATCATCAAGATGAAGAACCCATTGCAGAGGGGTTATGTCCAAGGGTCTCCATTTAAGATTGCAGCAGTGGGTTATCCAACACTCACGAAGTTCAAGCCACAAATTATCACTCCTAAATATAATGGAAAATCTTATCTGATATTGCATGTGGAGACGTCTTAAGTTGCATCTGATATCTATTCTATTCATTATGAAATGCGCTACAGGGCCTTCTCCAGTACTCTAACTAGTTCAGGGAAAATTTAGTACAACAACCTCCCTAGGGGTAAGATTTTAAACTTCAAGCAGTTTGTCAATCTCTTTATCAAAAACTTCTTCTTTGGTACCAAGTCAGGTAAGAGGATGGCTTATTTGTTAAGCATCCTCCAATAAGAGGATGAAACGACAAGGGAATTCATCATGCATTTCAACGTAGAGAAGCTGGAGGTCATAGATTATGATGAGAAGATTTCCACTACCGCTATCATGAGTGGTCTACTACTTGGAAAGTTATAATGGGCATTAGTAAAAGAACCATCGAGTATAATGTGACACCCCGACTAATTAAATACCGGGTAGCTACTCCTTTATTGAATTAATACAAAATGCCAAGTTGGTTCAATTAATAGCATCACTGTCGAAAACATTTTAATAATTACTAACCACCTAGTATTTAAAAAGTAAGTTGTCAAATTTTAAATTAAATCTGATTAACATGCGATAAATGAAATGTAAAAGAATAATGTCACCATACACCATAAAGTCTCAATAAAGTAACCAACAAATAATAATAAGTCCGGAGGAAAACTCCTCACAACAATCCCACCAACTGAAATAAATAAAACAGTGTGAATCCTCAATTAATTACAAACCAAAGTCTGAAATAACTTAAATATAAAAAGTCTCTAATAGAAATGGGCGACATGCCCTACAAATGATGAAACTGAATATGGAGTCAAGACTAGAAAATGAGGCGTCTAATATCAAGGCCCTGTAACTTCCACAACAGCTACAGCTCGTCACCTGAATAGAATTCCTATGCATGGTGTCCTTGTGGCTGGGCACCTAAAAAGGTTTTTACAAAAAGTAGATTTGAAAGCAAACGGGTCAGAGCCCGAAAGTGGAGAGTATTTTAAAAACAGCAAGTGCTTTAATAACATTAAAATAATGAATGCAAAGTACATGTTAGGACGTGCTCTCACATGAAATACTCACCTCTCGACTAATTGTGCACTCCTAACGTACCGTACCCATTCAAGTGATTCTCATATCTAACTTTTTTTTTTTTTTTTTAAATGAAGAGGGACATGGCCCCCAGGTAAATTTTATTAAAAGAGGGAACGGCTCCTAACCAAAAAGCTTACAGGTAAATTCTCATATCTAACTAAACCGACATAAGTTCTAACCTTTCTACTCGATTCATAAAATAAATTCCCAACGTCATCACTTAAATAGATAGCTATACTTAAACTAGGATTCGCAATTATTAGCATTACAATTCACAGCATGTTATCCCTTTTTAGCTTTATCGAGGCGTTATTATAATTATTCTCGCAATGAAACATAACAATTCCTTTTCATTTAACCGTATATTATTCACATCATAAATATACAATATAAGCACCCCGAGGCTAAGTTGTGGTGCACACATACTCTGTTATCCATCCCGGTACATCACGTACATAAGGATTACAAATTCCGAATCTCTCAGTAATTGTTAGAATAAGCACAACACACAAAAATGGAGGCGAACATAATTCAACATATCCATGGGTCACGTACATACCTACGCTCCACAGTCAGCTGACTTATTAACTCACAAATAAGTCATTCTAGCATTATGTTCTTAAGGTACCAACCTAAATCCGGGCACACAAGGATTAGAGGGCCCTAAGCGAACGTAAACCTCCCGTGATAGCAAGTATGGTAGGTATGTCATACACATAAAATCATATACATATACTAAGCATGCACACATCTTAGTACTTATCATATTTTATTAGTGGTATACTTCTCATTCTTATACCAATACACGTGTCCCCGGTTTATATATACACATCATCCATTATCCTCACGTCGTAATTAGTTATTCGCGTCCTAACCCACAATTTCCATTTGGTTCAAATCATTCTTCTATATTTTACTTCCCAATATATCCCGAATATCCCAACTATATCAATTTGTCATCAAGGTAAGGTTATATCTACCATTAACCAAGGTTACGGGACACTAGAAATCAAACCAGGCCAAAAAAGGCCAAACTGTCAACTCGTTAGAAGTCTCGTTCGAACGAGAGTTCGTTCGAACGAAGTGGGCATCTAACGAGATCTCGTTCGAATGAAAGGCATCGAATGAACATCCTACTCGTTAGAAGGCAAACTGTCAACTTGTTAGAAGCTCGTTCGAACGAGCTCATTCGAACGACCTGGGCAGGTCTTCTAACGAGGTGACAGTTCGAGCCCAGAAATTTCCTATTACGTTTTTCACCAATTTTCTCACCTCAAAACTCCTCCAAAAATTATTTCAACAATATTTTAAGGTTCCTAAACATTCCTAAACATTCTTAGGTCGTAATCTAGCACATTCATGGGATCAAATCTTTCTATACAACACCTAATTATTAAATCTCCCAAAGTTTTCCCCAAACCTTATGAGTATGAACCCTAGAATTTAAAGTCATCAATATCCATAACTACATCCATTTTTACATCATGAAAAGTTGTATTTTGTTTAGTATAATCACCCAATAACATTCTACATGCAATCCCTATATCATAACTTGAATTTCTATCTCCAATTTCATGGGTTTTCATCAAACTCCCAATGTAATGTAATTAATTTAAATTCTAAGCATGGAAGAAACATTCGCTTGAAATTACCGTAATTAAACCACTTGCCTCTGATCTTTCTCTGAATTTGATGTTGAATTGATGAAGGTTGATCTCTCTCTCTCTCTCTCTCTCTGCAGAGTTCTCCTTCCTCTCTCTCTCTACCAGTGTTTCTCCAAGATGACAATGGTGGTTTAGAGGTTGCCTTAAGAAACTCTTAAAACTTTTTCCAATAACTCCCGTAACCCATTAAGTCATTTAGTGTTGTTAGTGGGTTTAGTGGGTAAAGACTAAATCAGATTTTTAACTTCTATTTTTCGTGGGTTTTAATTCCCAAAATTCCGAAATTACCAAAATGCCCTTTTAAGTTACCGGTATGGCCCAATAATGCCCCGGGACCCAAACTTAACCCCCGGCTAGTATTTTCTGACTATTTCAACTCTTTCGGACTCGTTGGCGCACTCAAAATGACCATACGGTTGATGAAAATAAAATTCACTTTTTAATTCAAATAATTACATTTCTGACGCGACTGTCACACGCGTCCAAACAAAATTTCCCAAATTGCCGTATTTCTATCTCACGACAAATTCAATATTTTCAATATTCATATATTGCCATATATACACATTATAATCAAATACCAACTCACATCTCGTTAGTATTTTATCCGGATTAATTCTCAATTAATTCACATTTAATTTAATTAATCCCATAAATAAATATCGATAAAAATGCGGGGTATTACATATAATGGTTAAACTCCTGGCCAAGGAGGAAAAGATTATGAATGCCAAGGAGGCGATGGTAAAAAAGGAGTCTAGCCATACTAAGTATGATGTTGGCAAAAGCTCAGGCAAGAAGGAGAGTTCCAAGGACTCGAAGAAATATGACAAGCGGAAGAAATATGATGAGTACACTCTGCTCATTGTGCGCATCCACCACATTCTCGACGAGATATGAGGGAGTGGTGACCTCAAGTATCCAGGAAAAATAAAATATCCATCAAACTGAATATATAGGAGCAAGTATTGCAAAATCCATTAAGATTATGACCACTAACAAATGATTGGCCTTAAAGAATGAGATAGAGGCTTTAATCCAACGACGCAAGCTGGCAAAGTACATTTACAAGGGCATAATTTTCATCTCTCAATAAGGGTGCAATTGAGTATGAGTACAGCCTTTCACCTTCAGTCAGACGGTCAGATTGAGAGGGTGAATCAGATTTTGAAATATATGCTTCAAGAATGTGTATTTGATCTCAAGGGAAGTTGGGATACTCATTTTCCACTTATAGAGTTTGCATATAAGAATAGTCATCAGTAGACAATTAGGATGGCATCGTACGAGCCGTTATATGGACGCCCATGTCGTTCACCCAGTTATTGGGTTGGGTCAGAAGTGTAAAGGATGTTGGGTCCTGACATTATGCGATACACCTCGGACAAGGTGGCACGCATTCAGGTACGGACGAAGGCAATGCAAGACTTCCAAAAGAGTTACGTGGATAAGAGGAAGCGTAAATTGGAGTTCAAAGTGGGGAATAAGGTATTGTTGAGGGTCTCCCCGATGAAGGGAGTGGTTAGATTAAGATAGAAAGGGAAGTTAGCTCCCATATATGTAGGTCCCTTTGCGATTATTAATAGGGTGGGCCCGATGGCATATCGATTAGCCTTATCCGATCATATTCAGAGGGTACATGATGTTTTTAAATATCCATATTACGAAAACTTATATGGGACGAGGATGCATATAAGCATATCGATCTAGATGGGATTGATCTACAGGACAATGTCCATTATGAGAAGAGTCCACATCGTATTATTGACTGCAAAGAGCAAATTCTGTGATCGAAGGTCATCCCCTTAGTGAGAGTTCATGGGGGACATCATAGTGAGTACGAGTCCACCTGGGAATAAGAGAATGACATGCGGGCAAGGCATCCAGAATTATTCCAGTGAGGTAAAATTAGAATTTTGAGGATGAAATTACTTGTTTAAAGAGGAGGGAATGTAATACCTTGTATCCTTATATACTAAAATAAATATTATTTATGTTCTCGTGGCGTGCGATGTCATTATTATGACACCGCCCCTATTTCAACCAAGGGTAATCAGTCCTTTATCAAAATAATCAGGAGTCTCATTTGATTCATTCTTAGCATCACTGTCGAAAACTTTTTAAAATACTAATCACCTATGTCAAAGTAAGCTGGTGCCAAATTTTATCTTTCATTAACATAACAACATGTGGAATATATATATACAATAACCAAACCATCCACAAAATTACAATAGTTTGAATCAATCATGCGATATATACATAAATAAATAACACTGAATAAACCATCGGTTCCCAAAACAAAATTCAACAATAAATCTAGAGGAAATAAAACTCAATCCATAACATAGTCCGATAAATAAGAAAAAAAGATTGTATCAGTTGTAGGGGCAACATGCCCAAATGAAATACTGAAACGTAAATCCTAATCTAGGAATGAATAACTGAAGCGTCTTAAACAAATTCCCGCAAGCCTCCACAAATGTTGCAGTTACGCATCCCTAGAATAAATCATCAAGCTTGGCGTCCCTGTTGACGGACACCTAAAATGTTTTGGAAAATATTTTGACACGGGTCAGAGCCCAAAACCATTTGAAAAATATTTAGCAAGTGTTAAAATACATTAAGAGCGGTTTATTAGATACATGTTAGTTTCACGCACTCTCCCATGAGTTCCTCACCTACCAACTAAAGTGCACACCTAACGTCTCCTAATAACCCTCTTAGTTATGCTACACACCCTAACTAGACCTAAGTATGTATCTAACCTCATTAGGTTTGGCCCCCTCATATCGCTCATACATTATGCTACCATATTAATATTTCTCGTATGTTATTGCTAAACCATTTCATTAACTTCCTCATACTTAAGTTATCTTTAGATATACACTATCTATCTATTCTACCATCACACAAAAATAGATTAGTCACATAAGTATATATATATATATATATATATATATATATATATATATATATATATATATATATATATCACATTATTTACATATATATACTACAACAGCATTCCTGGAATGGCCACCATGATGCATGCATACTCTGCTATCAAGTCCATGTACCTCTCGTACTATAACAAGGACTATCGGTTTGGAATGTGTCACACCTTGCAAAATCCGACAGACGGGGTGGCTAGCCACCGCCTCCGAACTATGCCAAGTGTGAACTAACTAAATACCATTCTTAGCATGAGACAGATATGAGACATAAATATATCAATCCACAAGATAAATAATTGAATCAATCCCAACTGACAATAACAAATGAACGATAAAGATCCATCACATGCTAAAACTCTAATTAAATTCAACCTCCAGTAATGATTAAATAAAATTTGAATTATAAACCGACTAAATAATCCAACAGAAATCATCTAAACAACTTTGGAACCGAATGGCCCAATAAAACCCAAATGAAGCCTCATAAAGAAATACGACTGAAAAGAATGTCTAACTAGATAAAGCAATAAAATGAATAAACTTCAGTTGCACCTCCAAACGATAAACTCTGATAATCCTATGCATCTTCTCCAAAACTTATCCTAAAAAAGTTAGTCAACGTACGAGGTCAAAGTCTCGAGCACGAATACACACTACTTCCCTCAAATAGGATCCTTAAATCCATACAGTAGCAGTTTACGCAATAAATATCACAATAGAATATTTTAATTAAACGAAATAATTAAACACGATAAATATAAACCACTAAATACCTACATAAATCTCCATTTAAAAAGGCACACCAATATGATTTTAAATTCCCAAGTCCCCACGATGTTAATTTAATTAAATTAACCAAATTTTATTATTTGTTCTCACTTTTTATTATGGCGGTCCTCCCGCCCCGGTTGGTAATCCACCAAAATGTCACACTTCTCCTTGTCAAATGGCCTCTGATCCTTTTAAACTGTTGACACCTCCCTGTGACAAGGTTCCACACACGACACGACATAAATCGTCCGCTAACCCGTTTAAATTGTCGGTCCCTAACACATTATGTCGCCATAAATTTTAATGCTCGTTTTTATCTTAGGCATTAATTCTCATTTTCTTAATTTCACAAATTATAAATTACCCCACCCTTTTGATCGATGTGAGAACCTCAAAATGCCCCTTAGTCCCATACCTAAGGGTCCCCAAGTTATCAATATGCCATACCGTACGTATAGGATGAATTTCTAACATAAACCTCGACCTAGTCTCATGCCTAGGCTAGCTTAATGATGATAAAGTAACAAAAATCAGCCCACCCCGACATAATCAAGTCATAATAATCTACCCTCACAAAACCCATACCTAGAAGGCGTAAATCATCAAAAGGCCTACCCACTAGTCCCATACCTAGAAGGCATCCTATACTATAGGGAGAGCAAATATACCCAACAACCCGTCGTCCCAATGGCAATTTAATAACACCAACAAGTTACATAATCACACATAAATAAACCAACATATAAAACTGCGCACGATAGTCCGATTTAATTATATCTTAATTTTATTAACACATCATCATAAACACTCAATTAATCTCAAATAATTATTTTAAATTAAATACACCGAGATTTCATCATTAATACAACAAAATTCCCATTTCGTCATCTCTGCACAAATTACGATATTATACGCCCCCAAATTCATTTATTTCAAAACTAGAATTTTTCTACATGCAACCTACAACAACAAAACCCAAAATCAACTCATTAATCCTACATACCCAAGGGTTATGAACCTTAATCATATTAAAGTATCTCATAAAAACAGCCCCAAGTTTTATGTGTCCACTTTCTCTAATTAGATTGAGAAAACAAGTAATTAAGGTTTAGGCAACACTTAAGACGCATAATACTAAAGGAAAGGAATAGAGTATTCATGCCTGATATTAGTCGGATAATAATTTGAGTAGAAGGTTGAACTCCTCTTAAGAAAACACCAATTGAATCTTCAAAACTTGTTAAAAGTTGGGGCTAGGGGTTGAAGATGAGAGAAATATGTTTTGAGAACCTTACTGGAAAAAGTTTGAGAGAAAAAGTGTTTTTCGAAGTCCCAACCCCATATCAGTTTAGTATATAAAGGGTTTAAGAGTTAAAATGCAATTAGGAGTCTAACCAAGCCACCGCCTTAGCGTCGTTCAAACGACGACACCTGTCGTTCAAACGACATGCGTCATCGTTCGAACGAACCCCAAAATCCTAAAATTAAATCTTTTAAAAAATCCAACTTAATTATCTGATAAATTCTATAGCTGAACAAATACGCACATGTCAGTTAAATATTTCAATAAAAACCTTGTAACTTTTGTTATAAACCCGAATTAATTCCCAATTGACAAATTTACTAATAAAACCAAGTTAAATTCTTGAAGGCTCTTAAATCCAAAATTTTATTTATCTCCAAATTAAATAAAGTCAATTAATTAAAACACGGGGTGTTACATACTTCCCCACTAGAAAATAATTTCGTCCTCGAAATTAGACGAAGCATACACATCAAACGTAAATGTTGCAAAAGAAAATAAGGCTCACATATGCCTACCCATAGAATGACATAATTGGGCCCCCATACACCCAATCCTACACGTACGAAAACCCAAGATCCCAAAATACAATATATATATACACCTACATATATAAGTATCTAGAAAATAGTGAGTACGTACTGTGACACTCCACTAGCCACGCAATATATCCTGCTCTGCCTGAGGCTGAAGTAAATAGCACCTCCCATAACCGGTTTGGTTTGGTGTTGCGGTCACTCCCTGACCTCCTGACGCTGCTGGTGCTTCCTGAACACCTACTATTGTGAGAACTAGAGGCCTGAGTCATTGCTATCCCTCTACTCCTGGACCTTGTTGCCCTTGTGTATCTTGATCATGTTGGCCCTGTACTCCTTGGTTTTGTTGGCCCGCTATCTTGTAACACCTCACCGCTGGATGCCCTACTTTCCCACATACAAAGCATTCACTCTTAAAAGGTCTGTAATGTCTAGTATTCGCTTGCTCTTCTCCTTGTCCTTGTTATTCCTGGTTTGTTCTTTGTTTCTTCCACGCTTGGTCATTACGACCCTTATTCTCGCCCCCTTGTCTATTTGACTCTTGTATCTTTCCCAAATTCTTTTGATAATTAGCCTTCTCTTTCCATAACAACATTGCGACATCCACCACCTGAGCATAAATAGTGTACACTGGATTCCCCAACACCATCTGCCTAATCAACCAAGATAATCCCTTAATGAAACACTCCATTTTCTTCACCTCGGTACTAACCTCCTCTGGTACAAACATAGATAAATTTGTGAACTCCTGTTCATACTCGACAATCGACTTTGAACCTTGCTCCAAGTCCATAAATTCTCTCTTCTTCGCGTTCTTAATTGTATACAAAAAGTACTAATTGTTAAACTTTATCAGAAACTCTGCAGAACCCAATCGATCTCTATCCTCTGACATGGTGGAACTCTCCCACCATTGCAAAGCATCCACAGTCAACTGAAACATTGCTAACATATGCTTCTGCACATACGTGCAGTCCACCATCCTCAAATGCCTCTCCATGTCTCTCCTCCACTGGTGAGAAATCCTTGGGTCAGATCCCCCTCCAAAGGTGGGAGGATTGCCCTTAAGGAAACTAGTTATCACCCTATCCTAAGCTGAAACTGGTGTACCCTCCTGTTGTGCCCCTAAAGTCACCCATCTCTGTCTCCCTATCTCCAAACCGGTCGTCGTGGCCTCACGAATGATAACCGCTAACTCTTAGGCCTCCAAAATAATATGACGTCGCCTCTTCTGAGCCGCGGGGCCAGAAACAGACTCATCTATCCGATTCCCAGCTCTCCTTGTGTTCTCCATCTGAAAAGATAGGAATAAAACATCATTAAACTCGGAATGACTAAGAGTATAAATCATCAAAAGGAAATCAAAGATAACCAATACGGAAGCTAAAACAGACTCATAACCTACGAGACCTAAGACCATGCTCTGATACCATCTATCACACCCCGCAAAATCCGATAGACGGGGTGGATAGCAACTGCCGCCGAACTATGTCGGGCGTGAACTAAAAAATACCATTCTTAGCATGAGACAGATATGAGACATAGATATATCAATCCACAAGATAAATAATTGAATCAATCCCAAATGATAATAACAAATGAACGATAAAGATCCATCACATACTAAAACTCCAATTAAATTCAACCTCCAATAATGATTAAATAAAATATGAATTATAAATTGACTAAATAATCCAACAGAAATCCTCTAAACAACTTTGGAACCGAATGGCCCAATAAAACCCGAATGAAGTCTCATAATGAAATACGACTGAAAAGAAAGTCTAACTACATAAAGCAATAAAATGAATGAACTCCATCTTCACCTCCAAACGATAAACTCCGATAATCCTATGCAGCTTCTCCAAAACTTATCCTGAAAAAGTTAGTCAACGCACAAAGTTAGAGTCCCGAGCATGAATACACACTACTCCCCTCAAATAGGATCCTTGAATCCAGACACACTACACCAAAACACGCCATTAGTAACACAATTTTACCATTACTAAATTTATTAGTAACACAATTTTTCTGTTAGAAAAAAGGTGTGGGGCACGAAGTTAGTAACGGTAAAATTATGTTACTAATAGTAACGGAAAAAATTAGAATTAGTAACGGTAAAATTTAAACTTCGTAATGGTAAAATTCTGTTACTAATAGTAACGGTAAAATTCAGAATTAATAACGCTAAAGTTGTGTTACTAATAGTAACGGAAAATTCAGAATTAGTAACGGTAAAATTATGTTACTGATAGTAACATAAAGATCAAAATTAGTAACGGTAAAATTATGTTACTGATAGTAACATAAAGATCAGAATTAGTAACGATAAAATTATGTCACTAATAGTAACAGAAAGATCAAAATTAGTAACGGTAAAATTCTGTTACTAATCTTAGCACATATTTAAAAAATATGTATCTTTCAAGGGTCCTCCCATAATCCAAGGGCCTCCCTAAATCCATCTCATTACCTCCAGCTTTTTCACGAGAGTTAATGTTAATGCCAGAGATCCCTCCTTTCAACTTTACTACATTTTCCATATATAAAATGTATAAATAAATAAAAATAAGTACAACAATAGACAGCGCATACCCTCCCGTGACTAGTGCACATAATGCAACTAGCCAACAAGAAACCGAAGCCAAAAAAACATACATCTCAAGGCAGTAATGCGACACTTGGGGTGTGAAACCCCAATCAAATCGAACAAAATACGAAAATAAAAAAACCATACAAAGCGAAAAAACAGTCGTCGAAAGGAAAGCAAGCCCTAAACAAAGGCATCCCAAAAAAGGTAAAATATAACTATCAATCCCACCCAAAGAGGGAGACACACCGACCCATATAACGATGTTGCATCCAAGAAAGGAAAAGCCATTCAGCAAGATCCAATGACCAATCTGAAACCTGCATCCGTTATCGGCACAAAACTCCACTGTGGTAACACAGTGCCATGGTGAACATGCCAAATCTAGTGTGAAGCATTGTGAACGGGAGAAAACCAAGAACCCCAAGAATCGAGACAAATTATCGTAAGACAAACCAGAAGCAGGACCACATGTTACACCAAGCCAAAACGTCAACTAACAACCAACATAATGTATATGAAAGGCTTTCATACACATTCTGTTAAGAGTTTATGCAATGGTGTTTAACCAGCAGGGGCAACGGTCTCACCTTTTGGAGGGACGACTGGACTAGGGTATTGTCCACTAGTGGGGGTCAGTGGTTGGAAATAAGGGGTAGGATACTAGTAGTGTTGAGCAGTAAAGAGCTGACCATCATGGCCTATTATTGGAACAGGGGAGGCAGCTGGTGAATATGGGCCATATGGTGCATAACCATATCCATGGTGATACATAAGCGATCCGTTGTCCCCATAAACTCCCTCATTTGAAGCAACGGGTCAAAAAAAAGGAACCACAAACATGGAATTCGCAAATGTATCAGATAATTCTTTGTCTTTTCCCGTCTTTATAATGGTCATTATTGAAGACTTGCATCACTGCCTTGAGCCAAAGAAATAATCTGTATCTCATATTTTCCCAGCTACATTCTAAGTTTTTTAAACAAGTAGAAAAAATTTTGAAAACAAGTATATATTAAAAATTATGAAAAATAAGAACATTGATCATCTCCTATCAATAGAAAGAATATTTGCCTATTTAAGGAACATGTGCATAAACATTTACATGTTCAGATGAAGAATGCATGTCCTTGTAAGGGTAAAAGGTGTCCTCTCCAATTCCAAGCTCTGTTCCTTCCTTCAAACTCGATTGAAAATAAGAAGAATATGCACAATCTCTTTGTTCTGTTCTGAGAGGCGGTAGACTATAGGGAATCAATTAAAGTTTATCCATGGAAGTAGATAAATACTTAGTGTTATTAGCCTCCTCATCCATCCACACATTCGAAACACCTACATTAGGCGTTGAAGACGAAACTCTAAAGCTATTCACCGTATTATTCTCACTCAATATCAAAATTAGTATGAGTCCATGAAAGCATAAATTAAGAATAAAAATCTTATAGGGGTGATCTCAAGTCCATCGTATCTGGTGTAGTCATCCCACTCATTGGCAATGTCGTCGTAGCCTAGAAAAGACAAGCAAGTAAAAAGACATGCCCCAGAGGTGTTTGATCAAGTTAAAGTTATTTATGACATAATAATAAGCAGTTGGAAGGTAACAGATATTTGGATCCACAAAATCTGGCAGTAAAGGACTCAAAGAGTTGTCAAATGACTGGATCAGAGCATTTGTAGCATCGCTCGAAGACTGCAATGCAAATTGAGTTAATAACATGGACTGATAGAAAAGTTGAACAGATAAAACTGCAAATCACCTTCTTTATTGTCTCCAGAGTTTTGGTTTGGGAATCCAATGACAATTTCTGCAGCAAAACTGCAGCTTCTAAAGCAACTAAAGTAAAGGGAATACATACATATGTTAGAAGAAACAAAGCATTCATAATATAAAACATCCTTATTAATACTAGCACAAATCAAGATCTTGAGAAAAGCCCAATTGTGACCAATCTCATATCAAATATTAAGGAAGATCTGAATCCATGTCAACATTATTTTGTTGTAAGAGCAAAGAAAGCACAAAACATAAAATGAATAGATAGATCTGGAATGGAATATTAATAATAAGAAACACGTAGGATACAATGGATGCAAGTTTACATGGGCTAAAAAGATTCATAATAGAATGTGTATGAAAGGCTTGACAGGGAGTTCATAAATTCCCAGTGCCTAAACTCTTTTCCAACTACTAAGCTTTCCCACCTCAACAGAAATTGTTCTCACCACCCTCTTTTGTTAGTCTCCATCCCAAGTCCTACTGACTTCATAGCAAAACCTTTTAATACTTGACTAAGTACACAGCTGTGAATAATTGAAGTACACAACAGTTAATACACAAAAAGTGTGTATTGAGAAACATTAATGAATCAAACCAAGCCAATTGAATATAAGTAATAATTGAAGATAATTTAAAGGACATAAACAACACCTTAGTAAATAAGGACAACTAGTCCCTCCACTAACCCTCATACCTCCCACAATCTAAACAATCAAACTCACCAAATGCTTTAATAGGCCATACTCAAGCCCCTGCATAAATAAACCAAATCAATGACATTTGTGATAGATTGAAAAGAAAAATGAATAATGAGAACTCAAAATTAAACATATGCTTACCTTTCCATCCTCCTTTATTCGGGGTTGGGACCGACAATGCTCAAATAAATATTAGCATTGGCAGAGTTAAAAGGGGTTTTACAATAAAAAAAAAACAGTGCAAATTAATTCCAAATCAAATATATATATATCCAAACAAAGTTCACAATAAAAAATATTGCAAATCAAGTCCAAATAAAGATAACTCAAACAAAGTTCACAACAAACGCATAATGCAAACTAAGTTCACCTATAGATAGATCAAACAAAGTTCACAACATAAACTAAGCATATTTAAGCCAACATCAGTATATTGATAGAGATATATATAGAAATCACAAGATGATATCATTAAAATCACAAGTCGCTACTTTTAACGGTTAACATACCACAATAAATTTATATATTGGCAACGGGGTAAAACAAAATGTAGTCATGTTGGAAAAACAAAACAGTTTTCAACGATTACACTATCCAAAAGAAAATATTAAAACAACTAAATGGAGTCGTATTGCTTGAGCAAACTTTCCAAGTGTGGTTGGTCTTCAAGAATAGATTGGAAGATTGTTGGTGTCTCTAATCGTCCACTTGACTCGTCAATCTCTTCGGTGAATGTATAACAACCCACCAATTGGGATTTTTAGGATCTTTTGAATATAATACTTGGCTAGCCTCGGATGCAAGAATGGTAGGCTCATCATACTCATTATCAACGCTCTTAAACTTATCAAAATTTACCATCACTAAGTTGGAGTCCGTACAAAGCTTACAACCATTAGTCTTATCCTCCACTCTCACCCAATCACAATAAAATACCACCTCCTTAAACAAGGTATAGTCCAGCTCAATAATTTATTTGATAATTCCATACCACATAGTCCAAGTATTTATGAGATTCTTATCACTTTTTCTAGCTCAAAATTGTGTCCATGACTTCAAGCAAACGCTGTTATCCTGTATGACAATAGTATCGTCGTGATACTTAGGAGAGAATACGAAACCATTTACACGATAATTTTTATATGTTTTAGCCTTGAATTACGGCCCTTTAACTAACCGCCACAATGTTTCATTTGTCTTCGTCTCTCCTGATTTCAGTAACTGTTTGATGGAAACAAATCATAATATTACTATAATGCTTCAATTCTCATAATACTTAATGGAAAGATTAATAAAAATATTAGTATTTATATAATCACCTTCTCCGATAACCAAGGGATAAAAGAAGTTTGTTTCTCCACTTCTGTTATTTCAATCTCCTTCCCTTTGGCACGAGACATGGACTTCAGTGATGTTTTCGTACTCACTGCAATATGTAGTTTGATATAAGTAATTATAACTCAAAATGATAATTAATTCTTAACTATAAACAAATAAAAGAACTCAAACCTATAGTACTCTTGAATTCCATCAACATTTAGTCGAAATAATACCCATCGATGTATTTGTTGAAACTGTACGGGTCCCAACGTTATAAACTTATCATCAAGCAAAGGCCCTTTATGAGAGAACTCTCCACCTTCCTCTAAAAAGGCTTCACGTGAGCATTTTTAATTTTCATCACATGGATTTGGCATGTACTCCATGCAATATCTAACAGATTCAGCAACAATGTAGGATTCTGCAATGGAACCTTCAACATACCGCTTATTGCTGGGTATATCTTTGAAATCTTTCACATTCCTATTTGTATAAGGTAGTAAAAATTAAAAACAAACATTATTAACTTAAATGGGGAATATTTTATTATATTAAAAGTTAAAAAAAATCACCTTTCGAATGGATATATCCAATGAGCATCGGTTGGTCCACACACCAGGGCTTCATCTGCTAGATGCACAGTGAGGTGAATGCTAATATCAAAAAACGTAGGTGAAAAATATTTTTCCAACACGCACAATACTTCAAAAACCATGTATTTGGCTCTTTGGATATCTTGCTGAATTAGGACCTTAGAGCACAACATGTTAAAGAACAAACTTAATTGTTGGATTGCTCTTCTCAAATCTCGATGTTTCGGAAAGGCATGTTGGAGCAACATAGGTAGCAGATGTTTAATTATGACATGATAATCATGAGACTTTAAAGAGTGCAAATATGGGGGATTAAGACTTACTATATTGCTCAAGTTAGACGAAAAACTGGTAGGAAGCTTTAAGTCCTTCAAAATTTGGCAGAATTGCCTTTTTTCTTCTTTATCCAAGATAAATGGTATTATTGGTTTTATCATTTTTTCGGTGCGTCTATCAACTTGAGGCCATTGACTGTTGTGTATGCCCATATCCTTCATATCCAATCCCCCCTTTCCAGTATCATTTGTTTTATTATCATCAAGAATTGTGTTTATTAAATGCTCTACAACATTCTTTTCGATGTGCATCACATCAAGGACATGTCGAACTTGATGATATGACCAGTATTCCAATCAAAGAAAATAGATTTTTTATACCAAACTTCTTTGAATTCAACACTATCACTTGTATTAACATTATTAGACTTTCTCTTCTCAGTGGGAACTTTTGAGACTTTTCCAGGTACATACTTTATATTTCTTAACTTCTCCACAAGTACATCTCCGTTTAGTCGAACCGAGGGGTGTCCAACTTCTTGTGTCCTAAGTCCCAAACCTCTACCACTCCTAAAAGGATGATTGCTTTTAAGAAACATACGATAGTTTGCGTAAAATATCTTCATGTTGTGTTCTATCCGAATGGATGGAGTGTCATCGCCGCAAATAGGACATGCTTTGTAACTATGTGTTACACACCCTAATAAGTTTCCATATGCGAGAAAATCATTAATCCCCCACATCAACATAGCTCTCAATGTAAAAGGTTGCATTTTGTGCATGTCAATATCTTGAACTCCTTCTTATAGTTGCTTCAACTCATCTACTAATGGTTGAAGAAAAACATCAATGTCTTGAACCGCTGCCTTTGGCCCAGGAATCAGCAAAGATCAAATTTGTAACTCATGCTTCAAGCACAAAGAAGGGCCCACATTATAAGGCGCGGTCATGACAGGCCAGCAACTATAACTACTAGACTTAATACTATGGGAATTGAACCCATCTATTGCTATTGAAAGCCAAACATTGCGCCCTTCCTCGGAGAAATCGGGTCATCTACTTTTTAGCATTATCCATTGGGATTAATCACAAAGATGTTGCTGATAATCCCAAGAACTTGTTGCCCGATGGTGCCATATTATTTCATGCGTTATCCAAGGTATAGTATACAATCTCACTAGCCTTGGAATTAAAGAGAAATGTCTCAGCATTTTCATTGATTCTTTGCATAACCTTTTCCCTTTCTTTGAGGTCACTGCATTTTTCGGTTCTCCACACTGAGGACATTCCTCCAAATCTTCATTCTCTTTCCAGTATAAAATACAGTTGTTAACGCAAGCATGAATGTAATTTGCTCTCATCCCTAGGTCTTTCATCATTCTCTTCATGTGCGGATATTTTTTTGATAATGTGTTTCCTTTTGGAAGCCACCTCTTTAAGATCGACAAGAAAGAGGTCACGCTATTTCCCGACCAACCAAACTGCTTTTTCAAATTATGCAATTCCACAATTGCAGAGAGAGTAGTCTCAGGACCCTCACATGAAGGTGTAATACCCCGTATTTTCAAGCTATATTAATTTGGGGATTTATTAAATATAATGTGAGTTAGTTATTTAATAAAAATTCAGAAATTAATTATGTTATAATTATTAACGTGACGAGAGTTAGTAATTATGGGAAACTTGTTGAATATTACTAATGAGCAAAGTAATATATTATATTGGTTATTGTTGATACCAAAATTAGTATGCTGATGTGGACGAATAATAAGAAGACACGTGTCAATCTACGTGGCACAATAGCAACGAGGAAGTTCATTCCCTCGACCTAGTCATACTCACTCCGAGCAACAGGTGCACTCCGAGGAACACCAGTCCTCCGAGGAACACTAGTCCTCCGAGGAACTCCAGTGCTCCGAGGAACTCTTGGACGACGAGAAACTAAGGCGGTTCGAGCTGCATCTCGACCACAGCATTGATTGCCAGATAATCAACAGTTCAACTATTCATTGAATGCTTATCATCTTGACGCACACGCTTGAAGAACATTAAATGAATTACCCTTTCATATGTATATCATTTAATGTATAACCCTTTCAGAATATAGCCTCAAGGCTATAAATACATTGTATTACCCTCATTCAAGGGGACCGAAATTTCTTGATAGTACTTGTAATCGAGAATTCCCAAACACTCAGCAATGACATAACAGTGGACGTAGGCCATTCATATAAGGCTGAACCACTTTAAAATTCTTTGTCTCATTTATATTTATCTGTGATTGAATTATTAGAGTAATCTAGTTTTTTACATCAACAGATTGGCGCCGTCTGTGGGAACGACTGTTATTATCGTTTCTCACCAAAAATCATTCATCATCAATGGCAAATAATCCGGAATCCAGCAATCGAAATGCTGGAAATGCTGGAAATCCTCCAAATCCTTCTGCACCTCCAGATCTGGCTGGAATTATGACGAATCTGGCTCAAGGAAAAATCGCCATGCAAGAAACAATGCGGCAACTCATACAGACCCTTCATGGCGGTGCACCTGTACATTCGGGACAGCGAAGTGGTCAGAGGCAAACCTATTTACTTTCTTCACGATCCAGGCGTACTGAGTCATATCGTAATGAGGAATCTGATGATTTCTCTTATCAACCTGGGTGAACTTCGTCAATAAGGGCTACAGATACTGAACAACGTATCACTCTCTCTCCAGAAAGACCCAGTGCCTTGGAAAGACTGAGTAGGGCGTCTCCTTTCAGTCGATTGGGCCCTAGGAGGAATAGGAGTCCACCTAAGACCATGTCGAGGAGTTTTCGACAACCATCAGATCTAAGAGAAGGATCAGCACAATCACGACCAGTTGCTCGTCAAGATAGATCTCAGGAGGCCACTTCAGAGCAATCAATTGCTCGAACTAACAAGCCTGAGAAAGGAAATGATGCGTGGAAGGGTTCCATTCAGCGGTTGGAGGATAGATTGGGAGAAATGGCTAAGGCGAAGAATCCCTTACAACGAACTTTTGTTCAAGGGACACCTTTTGTCCAGGCCATTGTGGGTTTTCCTACCCCGTCAAAGTTTAAAGCACCTATGGTGACCCCCAAATATGATGGAAAGATAGATCCTGTTCTACACATAGAGCAATATCAAGCTGCCGCCGACATCTATGTTGTCCCCGACGAGATGAGATGCAGGGCATTCTCGGGAATTCTTACTGGATCTTCCCAGATATGGTACAACAATCTTCCTCGGGGTAAGATTTCAACTTTCTTTCAATTGGCCGAGTTGTTCATCGGCAATTTCTGTTTTGGAGCAAAGCCAGTAAAAAGAGTAGCACACTTGTTAAGTGTTAGACAAAAATCTGGTGAGAGTACTAGAGATTACATAACTCGTTTCAATAACGAGAAGCTGGAAGTCATAGATTATGAAGAAAAGACAGCAATCACCGCCTTGATGAGTGGGTTGTTGCCTAACAAGTTGTATTACACTTTGGCCAAAGATCCACCTATAACTATGTCAGAGTTGATGGCAAAAGCGGCCAAAATCATGAATGCCAAGGAGGCTATGGCTGCGAAGAAGAATATGGATAAAGAAACCAAGGTGGAAGACGACAAATCCAAGAAGAAAGAGCATAAGGGCAATGGCGGTGACAAGCATTCCAAGAATAATAAATCGTCATGGGAAGTCCTGAAGAAATTCGATAATTATACTCCTTTGAAAATGGGTATTAATCATGTCTTGGAAGAAATCAAGAATAACGAGGAAGTAAAGTGGCCAAAGAAACTGAGGTCAGACCCTGACATGAGGAATAGGGAGAAATATTGTGAGTTCCATAAGGATCATGGCCATATGACCAAAAATTACATAGCTCTTCAGAATGAGATTGAAACACTCATCCGAAGAGGGAAGCTAGCGAAGTATGTTGATCGGGGAGGCGAAAGAAGAAATAATTACCGAACTAGAGAAAGGTCTAGATCTCCTCGTCGAGCAGAGGAGAAAAAGAAAAGGGATCATGAAGATGATACAGAGGATGACCCCGATCTTCCCAAGAAACCAAGGCAGCCAGAATGAGAGGTATTTTCAATACGCTTTGGGTCATTTGATTGTAATGTCATTACAAGAGGAGATGCAGGAGGAGGAGACCTTACTGCAGAAAGAAAATCCTACCTCGGTGAGGCTCAGGCTTGCTCATACATTCAACGGATAAATTTGGCTGAAGAGGATCCCCCGAGGAAGGTAAACAAAGAGAAGCTGGTCATCGGTTTTTCAAAAAACGACCTTGCAGGTGTTCTTTACCCTCACGACGACCCTTTGGTGATCAAAATGAGGATGAAAGAAGTAGTGATTTCAAGGTTGCTGGTAGATAATGGTAGTTCGGCAGACATCATGTACTATTCATGCTTTGACAGTTTAAATTTGAAATTATCTCAATTGGAACCTTATTACAGACCTCTATTGGGTTTTACTGGCGAGAAAGTCTTTCCACTTGGGACGATCAAGTTGGATATATTCATTGGAACTTGGCCTGCTTGTCGAACAGAAAGAATACGCTTCTTTGTGATGGATAAGAATGTGCAGTCAGCTTACAACATCATCATGGGAAGAGTTGGTTTGAAGAATTTCGAAGCAGTTCCATCTACAGTACATCAGTGTTTGAAATTCCCTATAAATTTTGGAGTAGGAGTTGTGAAAGGTGATCAGAAAGTAGCTCGGGAATGCTATTATTCATCTGCCGAGCAAGAGGAGCTTGAAGAATCAAGGAAAAAGACTACTACCTACCAGGTGGTTGAAGGTACAAAAATTGAAACACTGGATCCCAGAGATAAATCCCCACTTGTAAAAGGACAGGTGGTGGAATCTACAGAAAATGTTATTCTGGACGACGAGCACCCTGGACGAATAACCCAGATAGGTTCAACATTGGATGCTTCAATAAAACAGGAGTTGATAACTTTCTTGAGAAACAGAAAGAAAACTTTTTCATGGAGTCATGAAGACATGCCAGGAATAGATCCCAACTTCGTATGCCATGAGCTCAATTCGAATAAGGAGATCAAGACTGTAAAACAAAGAAGAAGAGTGTTTAGTCCCGAGAAGAATCAAGCCATACAAGAGGAGGTCGAGAAGCTCCAGAAGGCCCAATTCATTGAAGATGTGAAATATCCAGACTGGTTAGCAAATGTGGTGATGGTAAAGAAGAAAAATAATAAATGGATAATGTGTGTTGATTTCACCGATCTCAACAAGGCATGCCCAAAGGATCATTTTCCATTGCCCAGAATTGATCAACTTGTGGATGCTACCTCGGGACACGAGCTGCTCAGCTTCATGGATGCCTACTCTGGCTACAATCAGATCAAAACGAAACCTGAAGACAGGGAAAGTACTTCTTTTATTACCCCTAGGGGAACTTATTGTTATAATGTTATGCCTTTTGGTTTAAAAAATCCATGAGCGACATACCAGCGGCTGATGAATAAGGTTTTTGCCGAACAAATCAGTTGCAATATGGAGGTCTATGTCGACGATATGCTGACAAAGAGCAAGAAAGCTGCTGATCATCTGGTTGACTTAGGTCAGACCTTTGATCAACTGGATAAATACCAAATGAAGCTCAACCAGATGAAGTGCACCTTTGGAGTACGAGAAGGAATGTTCCTCGGGTACATCGTCAACCAGCGAGGCATTGAGGCAAATCCAGCAAAGATCAAAGCTCTTTTAGGGTTACGATCTCCAACGACGAAGAAAGAGGTGCAGAGTCTTACAGGACGAGTTGCAGCGCTCAACAAATTTGTATCCCGAGCAACTGATAGATGTCTCCCATTCTTCAAAATGCTTTGAAAAACTTTCGAGTAGAATGATGAATGTGAGAAAGCCTTTCAAGACTTGAAGAAATATTTGGGAGCACCTCCACTGTTGTCCAGGCCAGTAATGGGAGAAAAGTTGTACTTGTACCTGGCAGTATCAGAGAATGCAGCCAGCTCGGCATTGATCAGATTGGCGAATAGAGTCCAGAAGCCAATTTATTACACAAGTAAGGCTTTCCGAGGTGCAGAGATCAGGTACCCAAAGCTGGAAAAATTGGCATTGGCATTAATTGAGGCAAGTAGAAGAATGAGGCCATATTTCCAGGCCCATACCATTGTCGTGTATACCGACATGCCATTGAGACAAGCCTTTCATAAGCCAGAAAAATCAGGGAGGCTGATGTATTGGGCAATAGAGCTCGGCGAATATGATATTGTGTATGAACCCATATCATCACTAAAAGGGCAGGCTGTAGCAGACTTTATAGCAGAATTTACATATCCTGATACCCCCGAGGAACAAAAGTTGCTCCCTGACCAACCTGTGGATGTTACAGGATCAACAGACATAAGTCCAGATTAACTCCAGTTGATAAAAGGGCTTGTGGATGTAGAAAGATCATCAAATTCAAACCCAGACCAACTCCGGTTAGTAAAAGGGCGAGAAAAGATGGTCGACGAAGAGCGAAAAATACCAGGGGAGGATGAAAGGAAACAGCAGATATTTCACCGAGGAACTCTGTCAGATAAGAAATTTGAAGACGAGTTACCTACATGGAGATTATATGTAGATGGATCATCTTGCACAACGGGTTGTGGAGCAGGGATTGTTTTGAACACCCCGGACGAGATTGACGTGGAATATGCCTTGCGATTCCAATTCAAAGCTTCCAATAATGAGGCTGAGTATGAAGCCTTGATAGCAGGTCTTAATTTAGCAAAGATGATGGAAGCGCAACAAGTGATGGTATTCAGTGATTCTCAATTAATTGTGAATCAGATGATGGGAACATATGCAGTTAAAGGAGAATTAATGGTCAAGTATCATGCAAAGGCGATAGAGTTGTTGGAAGAATTTGATGCCATTCAGTTGATCAGAATACCAAGAATGGAGAATACACAAGCAGACGCACTGGCCCGACTAGCATCAGCTACTCGTACCGAGCTGCGAAGAATGATACCAATTGAGGTGTTAGAAAATCGAAGCATAGATGAAGACCTGACGATGAATATTATTACTCTTGATTTAGGACCATCTTGGATAGATCCCATCAGGGCATATGTTGAGGAAGGATAATTACCGGAGGATAAGATCGCTGCCAAGAAATTGAAGCTTAAAGCTGCTCGGTATGTACTAACTAATGGTGTTTTGTATAGACGAGGAATTATGGCAGGTTTGCAAAGATGTGTACATCCCTTCGAGGTGAAGGAATTGATTGAAGAGATCCATGAAGGGTCCTGTGGAGCCCATGTAGCAGGTCGGACACTTTTGCAAAGGGTGATGACGCAAGGATACTACTGGCCAACGATGAGGGCTGATTGTATATCTTATGCTAAGAGATGTGATAAATGCCAACGTTTTTCCTCCATCCGACGAACTCCACAAGCATTGTTGACACCCATAACTTCCTCTTGGCCTTTCGCCATGTGGGGAATGGATTTGGTTGGACCACTGCCAACGACCCGAGGAAGATTCAAGTACCTCGTCGTCGCAGTGGATTATTTTACTAAGTGGGTAGAAGGTGAGCCTATGATTGATATGACATACGAGAAGGTGTACCAATTCGTTTGGAAGAACATCATCTGCCGATATGGTCTCCCACATGCCTTCATCACAGACCATGGAACACAATTTGATAACGAGGAGTTTGCCGCCTATTGTCATCAGTCAAACATTTTGAAGGTTTATTCAGCACCAGGCCATCCTCAAAGCAATGGACAGACTGAAGTGACGAACAGAACAATACTAAATGGTTTGAAGAAGAGGCTAAGTGAGGCTAAAGCTAATTGGATTAATGAGCTACAGTCAGTATTGTGGGCAACTCCCCGAGCAGCAACTGGATAATCACCATATATGCTGGCATTTGGAAGTGAGGCTGTAATACCTGCCGAGTTGGGTCTTCCAACACACAGAGTGCTGAATTTCAATTCCCCAGTCAGCGACTTGATGAGGAGATTAGATTTGGACATGCTCGAGGAAGTTAGAGAAGAGGCACCCATTAGGAATGCTGCTTATCAACAGCGAACAACCCTGTTCTACAACAAGAGGGTGAAGAAATGCGACTTAAAAGAAGGAGATTACGTGCTAAAGAAGGTCATTCAGAAGCACAATAAGTTGGAAGCAAACTGGCATGGACCTTACCGAGTTACTGCAGTTGTCCGACCAGGAACTTACCGAATAGAAACTCTAGAAGGAGAAGAATTTAAGAATGCATGGAATGCTGAACACCTACGCAAGTATTATCAGTGATGTAAAATGTAAAGAAGTTCCATCAATATGAATAAAACGATGATATTTCACAATCTTCTCTCCTTTTATTGAAAATTTTTCGGGGAATACTAGTGTTTAACACTACGCTGCTCGGCACACAACGCTGCTCAGCAGTAAAAAGAAGACGATAGTTCGAACCAGACCAACTCCGGCTGGTAAAAGGGCGAGAACACCCCATACTCCTTTGGTTAGGAGGCGTACATTAGCTCAGACCAACTCCGGTTGGTAAAATAGTTAGTGTACATGATAGTTCGAACTCAGACTAACTCCGGTTGGTAAAAGAGCGAGAACACGATAGTTCGAACCCAGACCAACTCCGGTTGGTAAAAGGGCGAGAACACCCCATAATCCTTTGGTTAGGAGGTGTACATTAGCTCAAACCAACTCCGGTTGGTAAAAGAGTTAGTGGACATGATAGTTCGAACTCAGACCAACTCCGGTTGGTAAAAGAGCGAGAACACAATAGTTCGAACTCAGACCAACTCCGGTTGGTAAAAGAGCAAGAACACGAGATGATCGACGAAATGCCAACTTATGTTGGTCGAGAAGTAAAATTATCTCAAATGCCAACTTATGTTGGTCGGGATGTAAGTTTATTACATAAAAGTTCCTCGAAGAACAAATATTCCAAACTGAACCAAGTATAGTTAGTCGGGGATAAAAACCCACTAACTGTAGTTGGTCGACGAGGAAAATTCATCAACCTTGGTTGGTCGGGCACATTTTATGAAAAAGACAAAAATTTACCAAGTATGGTTAGTCGGGGATAAAAACCCATTAACTATAATTGGTCGACGAGCATAATTTAACAACCTTGGTTGGTTGGAATAATTTTCAACATTTTTATACTCATTACTTTATTATTAAGTGATCGAGCAACATTTCTGATACTTGTAACTTTTTATTACTAAGTTGGTCGATGAACCACACAATATTGTTATGAAAGCACAAATATAAAGTGTTTGACAAATACAAGAGCAATACAAATTTGCAAACAAAAATGAAATTCTTTCATTAAAGTCGAAATGAATTACACAAGTTTATTACATTGATATTAAATTGTGTACTAATTATTACATCAGAATTTCCTATTCTATTGGCTTTTTTCCTTCAGCTTTCGATATAGGCTCCTCGCCAGCAGCAGGATCTTCCAAGCAAAGGGGAGAATTAATGAAGTTAATATCTTGGAGCATTCTGACGTTCATTATTGAAGGGGTGTCCAGTAGATGCTCGGGATGAGATACCTCGATCTGAGAATGAAGATTGTAGTCACCGAGGTATTTTGCAATTAAGTTTCGAGGAATGGCACGAGCTGGGATCCATTCCATGTCCAATTTATAAGGTGGCACAGGAAAGTCTAATACCCCAGGATCATAATAGTCCCACAGGTAGTGCCCTTGTTCGAGCTTCAGCACGCCCAAGGCATTCAGCCAACCTTGCTTGTAGCCCTCATTATTGGCATTCTGGATACGATCATCTAAATGGAATAAAGCTTCGTTGTATCCAGCCATCCAAAACTCCCTGGGCTGTTTATTAAATTGAAATGTCAACCTTGCAATCTTCTCATTAAGACTCTGGATGAAAAGTTCATTAGTCTTCAAAACTGATTCCTTTGAAGAGAGTTGTTGTTCCAATTCTCTAACTTTCTTGGACAACTCAGACAAGGCTTGGTTCTTAGCCGTTAATTGGAATGCTTGATTTTCCAACGTTGATCGAGTACGAGCTTCCTCAACATTACGACTTAGAGCTCTTGATCCTCCCCGAGCAGGTCGAGAACTTATTTCCTCGACAACATTCTGAGTAGCTCTTCCTCGTCCACGAGAACCTCTTCCTCGTCCCTGAGTAGCAGTAGAGGCACCCGACCTTCTCCAGGTATCCAACTCTTGCCTTAATTTGGCATTATCAACTTCTAAAAATGAAAATCCCTCGTCAGGCACTGGGATTACAGCTGTTGAAGAAGAAGCTGCAGACTTATACTGTGCTAGCTCTTTCTGCAAATTGTTATTCTCTTGCTCCAGCAGCTCGGCAATCTATCTACATGCTTCAACTTCACCCCTTAGGGTTTTCTCCCTGACATCGTACCCAGCAAGGATCTTTTTGTGGCCTGTCTCGGCAGAAAGCTGTTGATACCTCTTTTCATACCCCTCGTGCAAAAGGGCAGTTGATTCCTTGTACTGAGTCTGAAGATCTTCTAAAGTATATTGAAGCTCCTCGATCATGTCATAGTAAGCCACATTATTGGCCACAGCTCGATCAAGTAAGTCCTTCAGGTATTGATAAGCTTCTACTGCCTGCTCTGAAGCATCATGACCGAGGATGTCAGCAACTTCTGATACACTCAATTCTGTGTGACCAGCCTTATAATATTTATGACATTGCTGCATCAGCTTTGTATCATTAGTAGATAACATATTCATCCTGGCCAGAAACTAGTAGAGAAAGAAAAAGTAATCATCAAAAAGAAGATCCAGACAGAATGCAGATAGAAAAGAGACAGTCATATGGAAGAAAAGAACTCAAATTTTATTAGATCATAATGCAAAGTTACAAAGATCTGGGTTACACTTGAAAAATAAGAAAAATAGAAGGAGATACCGAACAACTTCACACCTTTTCCTTGTCTCCCAAGACTTTCTCGGGAGGCTGGGATGAGGAGCTCGGTTGCTCGGTGGGAACAACGAGTTGGTCGGCAGAAACTGGAACTTGTTCAGGAGGAGCAGGCCGAGATAAAAGCTCCTCGTCAGCAGGCTGGGTAAGGATGAGATCACCCACTACCATTGAAGATTCTTCGGAGGCAGCTTCATCCTCTTCTTCATCCTCAATAGCTGGGGGAGGACCAGGTAGATGTTGTTGAAACAGTTCTGAGTCCTCTCTCACCTTCAATTCTTGCAGGGCAGCAACCCAACCATCTCGGAAGTATTTCAAACTCCCATACTTGACCTGGGTCATCATTGCCGCTACCCCCCTATCCCATCCTTTATCCCAACCGGTGCGGAACGATTTTTTCACTGCCACTTTTCTCTTCATTTTCTCCGAGGAGAGCTTCTCGGATAGAAGATCCTCGGAGGCTTTTAACTTGGCCTCCACCTCCTCCTTCTGGCGATTCACTTCTCGCAGAAGGGTTAGCTCTTCCTCAGCATACTTCAACTTATTTTCAAGCTCCCCAAAGTTTGTGAGCTTCTCGGCATTTTTCTTATTCTCTCCCTCCAAGTCTTTTATTTTGTTTCCCAACTGCACCTTCTCTGCCTCAGATGCAGCCAACTTCTTCTCCCATTCACGCCTATCCTCATCATATTTTTTACGAGAATCCTTCAAAGACTGGGCCAAACCCAGAAAAGCATCCTCCACTCCAGACGAGGAGCTAGAAGCCTTGAGTGCTTCATCTTTTTTCACTATGGTGTTAAAACAACTCACCAGCTGAAAAAGAAGGTAATGATAAGTCAGTGCCGAGATACATATATTGACTGAAAGAAAGAAAAATTCAGGATATGAGAAACTTACTGAAGCAATGTGACGGGTAGCTAGGGATGTCAGCATATCCCTAGACATGTTTTCTTCAATTCCTTGGACTTCAGGAATAGTCCAAGTCTTTACCGAGCTCATTCCAGAACTCGAGGGAATAATGGTTGGAACACCAGCTCCACTAGCTTGGAGCTGGCGAATGGTTTCAGAAAAACGGACCGAGGAGGATTTCTTCAATCTCCTCAGTGGCACTTCAGCAGTTTCAACCAAAGAACTTTTGGTGGGGGAGATGGTGACCACTTCCACAGAAGCACTTTTCTTGCTCGGAGCCACGGAGGGCTTCTCGGCAGCCTTCTGAGGAGCAACAGAAGGGGCAGCATCTACTTTCTTTGTTCGCTTTGGGACATCATTCTTGTTTCTCTTTCCATCTCCAGCAGAGGAAGTCTCCTCGAAGATAGCAGGAACTCTTCTTTTGCCCATTTTCTGACTTAGAGGAATGTGAGATTCTGGTGAAGAATCCTCAGAAGCTAGCAATGGTTCACTAATGCTGACCACAGGACGAGCAGTAAAGGATGATGTATAGCTCCTGTACTGCAACAAGTATGAAGCAGACCTGACGTGCTCGTCTGTAACTTTCTGATGCAAACTCCAGATATGTTTCAAATGCTTTATATTAACTTCTGATTCTTTGGGAGTTTTTCTCTTGCTGTCAACTGCAAACAAATACATATTGAAATGTCAATCACGCATTTATTCAAACATAATGAAATCATAATTTCAGAAATAAAATAACATGAAAACAACCTATCCCATTGCCATATGGAGGGCATTTGGGACCTTCATATACTTCATCTCCAACCAAAGGGGCATGTTGCCAATTTTTGATAACTACCCTATGTTCAAAATCATCCCTATTAGCATCAGGGAGATTGACTACTAAAGCTCTATTCAAAAATCTAGTTTTTAAATAATAAACATTGTCTAGAACAGCCCACCTATAACAGTACATAATCTCAGGAATTCCTATACGAGTTCCATGAGTTTGATTTAACCTATGCACCCCATTAACTATTCTCCATGTGTTGGGGGTTATTTTTGCAGGAACAAGATCGAAATACTGACAGAACTCTAAGCACAGAGGGTTCGGTGGAAAAGAAAATCCACATTCAGCAATAAAGAGACTGGGGAACCAATGTCCCTCAGCCAAATTAAAATAATTTGAAGGCTCAGAAAGATCCTCCAAAGTTACCCAAGACGGAATAGAGAAATCAGAACGGAGTTTCTCAAGAGATTCAATAATATAAACCATGGTGAATAAAAGAAATGAAGAAGAAGGAAGAAGATCTTACAGGAAAAAGGGAGATCTGTTGACGACGAACGAAAACAAGGATGAACGCACAAGAGAAAGAAAGACTATGGAAAACTCGAAAGCAAAAATTGGAAAAGGTAGAAGACGGTGATATTGTCTATGAAGTTTAAATACTTTGCCTTGGGAAATGGTGAAAGAAATGATTACAAAAAGGAAACTATTACGCTACCGGCGGCTAAAAGGACAAAAAGCGCACGAAGATCGAAGCGCTTATAAAAATGCAAAAAGGCAGATTCTACGAATTTGGAAGGAAATTCAAATACGAAGAAAAGGCTCCTAAAACCCAGGAAGGTCATTTAATATTGCCATATACCGAGAAAGAATGTTCCATACTCCTCAAAGTTCGAAATATGAAACATTGGGGGCTTCTGTTGATACCAAAATTAGTATGATGATGTGGACGAATAATAAGAAGACACGTGTCAATCTACGTGGCACAATAGCAACGAGGAAGTTCATTCCCCCGACCTAGTCATACTCACTCCGAGCAACAGGTGCACTCCGAGGAACACCAGTCCTCCGAGGAACACCAGTCCTCCGAGAAACACTAGTCCTCCGAGGAACTCCAGTGCTCCGAGGAACTCTTGGACGACGAGCAACTAAGGCAGTTCAAGCTGCATCTCGATCACAGCATTGATTGCCAGATAATCAATAGTTCAACTATTCATTGAATGCTTATCATCTTGACGCACACGCTTGAAGAACATTAAATGAATTACCCTTTCATATGTATATCATTTAATGTATAACCCTTTCAGAATATAGCCTCAAGGCTATAAATACATTGTATTACCCTCATTCAAGGGGACCGGAATTTCTTGATAGTACTTGTAATCGAGAATTCCCAAACACTCGGCAATAACATAACAGTGAACGTAGGCCATTCATATAAGGCTGAACCACTTTAAAATTATTTGTCTCATTTATATTTATCTGTGATTGAATTATTAGAGTAATCTAGTTTTTTACATCAACAGTTATATTGAATGTCATGAGTGAATTAAATGACGATTTCGGATATTTAAGTCGGAACGTGCTCGTATCACGTCGGGACTAATTTTGTTAAATAAAAAGTGAATATTTTATAAGTTACCCGTATGGTCATTTTGAGTGCGCCAACGCATCCGGTAGGGTCGAGATACTCAGAAAAGTGTACCCGGGGGTGTAGTTTGGGTCTCGGGGCATTTTTAGGCCTAATTAGTACCCCGGGAGGGCATTTTAGTCATTTTACATAATTGGGTAATTAAACCCACGAATTTCAGCAACCTATATCAGCCAACTAGGTTAGTCTTTTAGGGTTAGAATATCCAGAAATCAATTGACGGCCATTGGAGAAGAGAGGAGAGAGCTCCAAGGCAATTCAAGGCCAAAAAGTCACCGGTTTGCACCGCCGCCACTACCACCGCGTAGATCGCGAGACGAGGAACGCAGCCATACCAAAATTAGTCGTGAATCAGAATACCAAAAATCCCAGGCAAGTGTTTAACTTGCTATTTTCATTGGTGCAATCTTCATATTAGTTTAGGATTGATTTGTGATGAAAACTATGGAAGAAAACCCAATTTATGATAGGAGAATCCATGTAGTATTGATTTATATGTTGATTCTGGAAACCCTTTCCATGTAGAGGAAATAAACCACGAAATTTTGATGATCTTAAGAAAGAAATTCTGGAGAAAGATTTGTTAGAAAACTGTTTAAGAAAATTCTTGGGTTCTTGATAATTGGATATAATTTTAGGTTGAAAATCCGTGTTTAAATGATGAATATGTACATGCCTTACGTTAGAATCATCTGGTATATTGTTATAATGTTAGTAGTAGAATTCTGGGACGATTGGAACTTGAAAATATGGATTTGGTATAATTTTGGTGATGAAACCCGTAACTGCACTCTGCAGAATTTTTCGCAGACCTGCTTGATCGATCGATCGAGCCTAGAGCTTCGATTGATCAAAGGTTCGATCGATCGAGCCCCAAGCTTCGATCGATCTACCCCTCCTGGCAGACTCCTAATTCCATCTTTAAATGAGTTAAATTCAAATTGTCGTGATATAATTCGTGGGCATTCTTGATAAAATGATTTGGGAGACATTGAGTACCAGTAGGGCATATGAATAAATGTTGGGACCTTTAATCTTCAACGAGAATGGTACTTATGGGACATTTACTTTAGGGTTGGTGAATTTATAAATCTAAAGGGTGAGCTGCGTAAGAGAGTTACGTTGGAACCTAATAAAGACACTTACTGAATTTCAGATTTGTGAGGATATAGTCCACGAGTGTCAGGTAATGAGTGAGAAAACCCTTCGAGTTAAGGTTAGGAATGAAACTTTATACGTAATTCTCTAAATGTGAATTTAAGGATAAATGGTATAATTATGGGTGACGAGAAGAACCTATATTAATATAATAAAGTGGTATATTTATATGATTGTGTGTACATATATTATATACATGTGAAAAACATACCGCGCTACTTGCTATCCTTGAGGTTACCGCACTGGGACAGTCTTATCTCGATGGGACCTTTATGGGGGATATTCACTTGTACCCTAGAAGATAGATATCCTTGGTAGAGGCTATCGAATTGATAGTTCAGACGGTCCTAAGAGACGCGAGTATGTGCCATCCTCTTAGAGACTTGGAATCTATGCTTCGCCTCGATATTGTTTGTGTATGTGTTAAGACAATTCGAGAGTGATTCCGAATTTGTATTCCCCTTGACTTGAGTGGTATGGGGTTTGGATAGTGGAAGTATGCACGCACCATAGTTTTTATTCGGGGTGCTGATATATATATATATATTATACGAGTAGTTAATATATATATATATATATGAGATTATGAAATTTGAAACTGCCTACTGGGATTTGATAAGTAGGACATAGCTGTTGACTCAAATTTATAAATACTTGTTTTGAGAAAGTATAATATGTCACTGTAAAACTTTATTGATTTTTATAAAGTTAAAAATAGAGGACTTTGGTTTCAAATTGGATCATCCTTTTTAAAATGGAATCATTGAATTGAAAATCTTACGAGTAATCTAAGATAAGTTAAATCATTTGGGAAGACTAGTGCGGTATATGATAAGATAAACCGTTGGGAAGGTTAGTGCGATAGGTGTGCACATTAGAAGAGAGGTGAGTATTTCTCAAGAGAATGACGCACTAATATGTTGTTGCATTGGCCTGTATCAATTTAAATACTGGCTAAACGTATTTTAAAATCAAACACACTTTCGGGCTCTGACCCGTTTCTTTTTCTCTCTCTCTCTTGTATATATATGTATATATTACAGGTGCCCAGCCACAGGGGCGTCTTGCTTAGGATCCCTTGAGAGGAACGTGCTGCAGCTTAGGTGGGAGTTGCAGGTCACTTGCGTAGACGGCTTCTTTTATTGACTCCACTTCTAGCATTTTCATTTATTGGGCACGTGTCGCCCTTTCCATTATTTTATTGTTATTGGGACATTTGTATTTAGTTATTTCCAGTATTGTTCTATGGGATTTATTCAGTTTGGATTTGTGACTTTAGTTTTCATATGCTGACATTGGATTGACGAATGTATTATATTATTTGGTTTACTGTGATATGATTCTTAATTGTAAAAATGTTGTTTTTAAATAAATAAATCTTTTTCTTTAATTAAAATTTGGAAAGTATGTATGAAAATGGTTTTGACACTTAGCTTAATTATTTAGGGTGTTAAATTGGAAAATTTATTTTTATCTACAGTGATGCTGAGAATGATCCAACTGTTTACCTTGATTTAATTTAATAAAGGAGTGATCGCCCGGTATTTAATTAGGCGGGGTGTCACAGGTGGTATCAGAGCATCAGGTTCTAGTGTCCATAGGATCTGTACGGATTATTTCGCTTTCAGCTTAACGTTATTGCTATGGAGCCCTATTTTTAGGATTGTTGTATTCCCGCTTTTACGTTGAAGTCTTTAGCTATTTGAGATTTGATGATAACTGTAGACTAATAAACTTGGTCACGTTTCAGATGCCTCCGAGACGTGCTTCGAAAGATAGGCGTGCCCAAGCCGAGCAGCCAGCAGCTCCGGCACCAGGCACAATGAATGCAAACGAAGTAGCCGCCATTGTTGCTCAGGCGGTAAATGCCGCGATAGCGGTGATTCAGCAGGCTCCACCCCAGGTTCAGGTAGTGGCGCCAGTACCAGCACAACTTCCATCCGCATGGGAGAGGGTTCGAGATGCCTTTCAGAAACCGCATCCCCCTGAGTTTTCTGGTAGCTCCGATATTGTTACAGTTAGCGAATGGAAGAAAGACATCCAGCGGCACCTCCGTATGTATGAGTGCACCGATGTGCAAAAGCAGTTATTGGCTTCCTTTAAGCTGGTGGGAGCTGCATTACAGTGGTGGGAGTCCACTACTACTTTGGAGGAGAGGGACACGATCCCTATTCAGTTGTTTTGGGAGCGGTTTGACCGCAAGTATTTTCCACCAGCAGTGCAGACTGAGATGAGGTGGAAATTACTAAATCTGAAGCAGGAGAACCTTACTGTAGCTGAGTATGAGGAGGAGTTCACGAGACTTCTCACTATTGTGCCGGATGAGGCACCCACTGAGAGCAAGAAGATTTTGTTGTTTGTCGGCGGGTTAGCTTGGAGGATCCGTCAGCACCTTATTGGGAATTTATCCCTGAGTACTTTTACTGATGTACTCAATGCCTCATTGCTACATTGCCAGGATCACCGCTTCCATCTGCAGGGAAGCAAGAGAGCAGGAGAGTCCAGCCAGCAGGGCAGGACCGGGGGTAATAGTGCCAGTGGGGCACCATCTCATGGACAGACTCGTCAGCACGAGCAGAGTTCCCATCAGGGGGACCCTGCTAAGAGATTCCGTTCAGGTGATTCTAGGTAGGGATTCAGGGGTTTCAGGCAGGGCCATCAGGGCCAGCCTAATCAACAGGGCCAGCAGGGCCAACACCGACCACAGGGACAGCAGCAGGGCCAGCAAGGCCAACAGCGTGCACATTAGGGCCAACAGGGCCAGTGGCATGGAGGTAACGGCCAGTAGGGCCGTGGACAGCAGGGTCAGAGGGGCGGTAACTTTAAAGGTCGATGCTTTGGGTGCGGTAAACATGGCCATAGGCGCCAGGATTGCCTAGAGGGCGATAGGGCCCCACAGCAGCAGGGAGCCCGAAATGAGCCGCAAAGACCACTTTTCCCACCTGCCCTCCCAGCTCCAGCCCAGGTGCCAGCCCTACCAGCCATTCCAGCGGCTCCAGTACAGCAGGGGCAATTACAGTATGGACGTGTCTACAACGTCCACCAGGCCGCAGCTCCACAGGCACCACCCGCGATTGAGGGTATGTTTCCTATCCATGGTACTATGGGTCGAGTTTTGTTTGATACGGGGGCAACGCATTGTTTTATAGCTACACATTTTGCAAAGTCCTTAGGGTTGCTAGCCAGAGCAGAGAGCACCGTGACGTGTGTCGACTCACCACTGGGGAGTGGGTCACTTATTTTCTTTATATGCCGGGGAGTGGGGGTAGAGATTGGTAGCTTGGTATTACCTGCAGACATGTTAGTCTTAGACATGCATGAGCATGATGTGATTATTGGTATGGATTGGCCCGCAGCTTATAGAGCCATGATTGATTGCTTCGGTGGGAGCATTATTTTTGCCATTCCGGGGCAAGAGATGTTTGTAGTGGCGATGCCTCGCCCAGAGGGAGGTTCGACCGCTCATTTGTATTACATAGAGGAGGATACCTCTAAGGAGGTTGTTATTCCCTTGGATTCGATCCCAGTTGTTAGGGAGTATTCCGATGTGTTTCAGGAGATACCAGGCCTACCGCCTAGTCGTGAGATAGACTTTTTCATAGATTTATTGCCATATACGAGACCTATAGCACGCGCACCGTACCGTATGGCTCCGGCAGAGATGCAAGAGCTACGAGATCAGATAGAGAAGCTATTAGGTCAGGGCTTCGTTCGTAGGAGTACCTCACTTTGGGGCGCTCCAATCTTGTTTATGAAGAAGAGAGATGGTTCACTGAGATTGTGTGTAGACTACCGGGAACTGAACAAGGCAACGATACGGAATAAGTATCCGTTGCCTCGAATCGATGATCTGTTCGACCAGTTGAGGGGAGAAACTTTCTTTTCAAAGATAGATCTGAGGTCGGGGTACCATCAGTTACGTATTAGAGAGCAGGATGTTTCAAAGACTGCCTTCTTATCGAGATATGGGTCCTATGAGTTTAGGGTAATGCCGTTCGGACTCACAAATGCCCCAGTCGTTTTCATGGACTTGATGAACCGAGTATTCAGAGAGTTCTCGGATCAGTTCGTCATCGTCTTCATAGATGACATCTTGATATATTCACACTCCGAGGAGGAGCATGCCGAGCACTTGAGGCAGGTTCTTCAGACCCTACGAGAGCATCAGTTGTATGCTAAGTATGAGAAGTGTGGATTCTGGTTGCGAGAGGTACAGTTCTTGGGCCATGTTGTTTCTGAGCAGGGGATTGCAGTTGACCCGAGCAAAGTGTCAGTGGTGAGGGAGTGGGGACAGCCCATGACACCGACGGAAGTGCGGAGTTTCTTGGGATTAGCCAGATACTACAGGAGATTTATTCGGGGATTCTCCAAAATAGCGGGTCCATTGACGAATCTGACTCGCAAGGGGGTACCATACGTTTGGGATGACGCTTGTCAGTTGGCTTTCGACGAGTTGAAAGACAAGCTTACTTCAGCGCCAGTCCTTGCTTTACCAAAATCGGGTGTGGAGTACCTGGTTTACACCGATGCGTCTTTACGGAGACTTGGAGGAGTACTCCAGCAGGAGGAGAAGGCTATAGCTTTTGCTTCCCGCAAGCTTAAGCCGCATGAGAAGAATTACCCCACCCACGACCTGGAGTTAGCAGCGGTCGTCTTTGCATTGAGGATTTGGAGGCACTACTTATTGGGTGATAAATTCCGTTTGTTCACAGACCACAAATCACTGCAGTACCTGTTCACTCAACGAGAGCTGAATATGCGTCAGCGCAGGTGGTTAGAGTTTGTGAAAGACTATCAATTCAAAATACAGTATCATCCGGGGAAGGCAAACGTAGTTGCTGATGTGTTGAGCCGTAGACCGGTAGACGATGTAGCGGACATCTGGAAAGCAAAGTGGAAGGAGTTGGGTCACCAGGACGCAGTAGCCCGTTCTTTCATATCCGTTATGTCAGTCACACCCGAGATTATTACGAGGGTGATACAGGCACAGACCACAGACCCGTTTTTCCAGGAGCAGATTGTGCGACTTCTAGCCGAGGGTGCTGAGTCATATTCTGTTAGTTCTGATGGAGGTTTGCGGTTTAATGGGAGATTGGTGGTTCCAGAAGGAGCAGAGTTACGTCATGAAGTGATGACTCATTCTCATGGGTCCCGATTTGCAGTACATCCGGGAGGCGATAAGATGTACCAGCACATGAGGCGACAATACTAGTGGAGCGGGATGAAGAAGGACATTGCTGAGTTTGTATCCAAGTGTTCTACCTGCCAACTGGTAAAGGTGGACCACCAGAAACCGTCAGGATTGCTTCAGCCATTGGAAGTACCCGCGTGGAAGTGGGAGAGTATTTCCATGGATTTTATTACAGGGTTGCCTACATCACAGCGGGGCCACGATTCTATCTGGGTGATTGTAGACCGTTTAACCAAGGTGGCTTATTTTCTGCCAGTGCAGACAGATTATACTATGGGTGAGTATGCTCAGTTGTTCATCGCTGAGATTGTCAGATTACATGGGGTGCCCCTGAATATTGTGTCAGATATAGATAAGATTTTCGTGTCTCGTTTTTGGGAAAGATTTCAGGAGGCTATGGGTACTGAATTGAGGTTGAGTTCAGCTTACCACCCACAGACAGACGGACAGACAGAGCGTACTAATCAGATGTTAGAGGATATGCTACGCATGTGTGTTCTCGATTTTGGAGGAGGTTTGGAGCCACATCTTCCACTGGTAGAGTTTGCTTATAATAACTCCTATCAGTTCACGATTGGCATGGCTCCATTTGAGGCTTTGTATGGCAGGCCTTGTCGTTCTCCAACTTGTTGGCTCGAGGTGGGGGACAACAAGTTGCTAGGACCAGAAGTGATTCAGGAGACCTCCGCGAGGATTGAGATGATCAGGAGTCGTATTCGGGTAGCCCAGGACAGGCAGAAGAGCTACGCCGATGCGAAACGGTTCTTCCGGGAATTTAATGTGGGAGATCAAGTGTTATTGCGTGTATCTCCTATGAAGGGAGTGATGAGGTTCGGGAAGAAGGGGAAGTTGGCTCCGAGGTACGTGGGACCATTTCCCATCATAGAAAGAATTGGGCCGGTTGCATACAGGTTGGGATTGCCAGAACATTTACATCGCATCCACGATGTATTTCACATCTCGTCGTTGAGACGATATCTTCGGGATGATATGGCCCATACTCACATTGCGATAGATGAGATCGATTTACAGCCTGATAGCTCTTACGAGGAGAGACCGGTGGCTATTCTAGACTATAGTGAGAGGAGATTGAGGTCGAAGATAGTTCCACTTGTACGAGTCCAGTGGGAGCATCATAATGTGGAGGAATCCACTTGGGAGCGCGAGGCAGATATGCGCGAGAAATATCCAGAGTTGTTTTTACCAGGTATGCCTTATTTTCGGAATTTTGGGACGAAATTCCGCTATTAGGGGGGAAGTATGTAATACCCCGTATTTTCATGCTATATTAATTTGGGGATTTATTAAATTTAATGTGAGTTAGTTATTTAATAAAAATCCGGAAATTAATTATGTTATAATTATTAACGTGACGAGAGTTAGTAATTATGGAAAACTTGTTGAATATTACTAATGAGAAAAGTAATATATTATATTGGTTATATTGAATGTCATGAGTGAATTAAATGACGATTTCGGAAATTTAAGTCGGAACGTGCTCGTATCACGTCGGGACTAATTTTGTTAAATAAAAAGTGAATATTTTATAAGTTGCCTATATGGTCATTTTGAGTGCGCCAACGCGTCCAGTAGGGTCGAGATAGTCAGAAAAGTGTACCCGGGGATGTAGTTTGGGTCTCGGGGCATTTTTAGGCCTAATTAGTACCCCGGGAGGGCATTTTAGTCATTTTACATAATTGGGTAATTAAACCCACGAATTTCAGCAACCTATATCAGCCAACTAGGTTAGTCTTTTAGGGTTAGAATATCCAGAAATCAATTGACGGCCATTGGAGAAGAGAGGAGAGAGCTCCAAGGCAATTCAAGGCCAAAAAGTCACCGGTTTGCACCGCCGCTACCACCACCGCGTAGATCGCAAGACGAGGAACGCAGCCATACCAAAATCAGCCGTGAATCAGAATACCAAAAATCCCAGGCAAGTGTTTAACTTTCTATTTTCGTTGGTGCAATCTTCATATTAGTTTAGGATTGATTTGTGATGAAAACTATGGAAGAAAACCCAATTTATGATAGGAGAATCCATGTAGTATTGATTTATATGTTGATTCTGGAAACCCTTGCCATGTAGAGGAAATAAACCACGAAATTTTGATGATCTTAAGAAAGAAATTCTGGAGAAAGATTTGTTAGAAAACTGTTTAAGAAAATTCTAGGGTTCTTGATAATTGGATATAATTTTAGGTTGAAAATCCGTGTTTAAATGATGAATATGTACATGCCTTACGTTAGAATCATCTGGTATATTGTTATAATGTTAGTAGTAGAATTCTGGGACGATTGGAACTTGAAAATATGGATTTGGTATAATTTTGGTGATGAAACCCGTAACTGCATTCTGCAGAATTTTTCGCAGACCTACTTGATCGATCGATCGAGCCTAGAGCTTCGATCGATCGAAGGCTCGATCGATCGAGCCCCAAGCTTCGATCGATCGACCCCTCCTGGCAGACTCCTAATTCCCTCTTTAAATGAGTTAAATTCAAATTGTCGTGATATAATTCGTGGGCATTCTTGATAAAATGATTTGGGAGACATTGAGGACCAGTAGGGCATATGAATAAATGTTGGGACCTTTAATCTTCAACGAGAATGGTACTTATGGGACATTTACTTTAGGGTTGGTGAATTTATAAATCTAAAGGGTGAGCTGCGTAAGAGAGTTACGTTGGAACCTAATAAAGACACTTACTGAATTTCAGATTTGTGAGGATATAGTCCACGAGTGTCAGGTAATGAGTGAGAAAACCCTTCGAGTTAAGGTTAGGAATGAAACTTTATACGTAAATCTCTAAATGTGAATTTAAGGATAAATGGTATAATTATGGGTGACGAGAAGAACCTATATTAATATAATAAAGTGGTATATTTATATGATTGTGTGTACATATATTATATACATGTGAAAAACATACCGCGCTACTTGCTATCCTTGAGGTTACCGCGCTGGGACAGTCTTATCTCGATGGGACCTTTATGGGGGATATTGACTTGTACCCTAAAAGATAGATATCCTTGGTACAGGCTATCGAATTGATAGTTCAGACGGTCCTAAGAGACGCGAGTATGTGCCATCCTCTTAGAGACTTGAAATCTATGCTTCGCCTCGATATTGTTTGTGTATGTGTTAATACAATTCGAGAGTGATTCCGAATTTGCATTCCCCTTGACTTGAGTGGTATTGGGTTTGGATAGTGGAAGTATGCACGCACCATAGTTTTTATTCGGGGTGCTGATATATATATATATATATATATATATATATTATACGAGTAGTTAATATATATATATATATATATGAGATTATGAAATTTGAAACTGCCTACTGGGATTTGATAAGTAGGACATGGGTGTTGACTCAAATTTATAAATACTTGTTTTGAGAAAGTACAATATGTCACTGTAAAACTTTATTGATTTTTATAAAGTTAAAAATAGAGGACTTTGGTTTCAAATTTGATCATCCATTTTAAAATGGAATCATTGAATTGAAAATCTTACGAGTAATCTAAGATAAGTTAAATCATTTGGGAAGACTAGTGCGGTATATGATAAGATAAATCGTTGGGAAGGTTAGTGCGATAGGTGTGCACATTAGAAGAGAGGTGAGTATTTCTCAAGAGAGTGACGCACTAATATGTTGTTGCATTGGCCTGTATCAATTTAAATACTTGCTAAACGTATTTTAAAATCAAACACACTTTCGGGCTCTGACCCGTTTATTTTTCTCTCTCTCTCTTGTATATATATGTATATATTACAGGTGCCCAGTCACAGGGGCGTCTTGCTTAGGATCCCTTGAGAGGAACATGCTGCAGCTTAGGTGGGAGTTGCAGGTCACTTGCGTAGAAGGCTTCTTTTATTGACTCCACTTCTAGCATTTTCATTTATTGGGCACGTGTCGCCCTTTCCATTATTTTATTGTTATTGGGACATTTGTATTTAGTTATTTTCAGTATTGTTCTATGGGATTTATTCAGTTTGGATTTGTGACTTTAGTTTTCATATGCTGACATTCGATTGACGAATGTATTATATTATTTGGTTTACTGTGATGTGATTCTTAATTGTAAAAATGTTGTTTTTAAATAAATAAATCGTTTTCTTTAATTAAAATTTGGAAAGTATGTATGAAAATGGTTTTGACACTTAGCTTAATTATTTAGGGTGTTAAATTGGAAAATTTATTTTTATCGACAGTGATGCTGAGAATGAACCAACTGTTTACCTTGATTTAATTTAATAAAGGAGTGATCGCCCGGTATTTAATTAGGCGGGGTGTCACAGAAGGGTACAATTTCTCGATTGCTAATTTATTATATTGATTATACTTCTCATTGTCGACATACGATTTTTCAGGGAATTATTCCTGATCGGGTTCTACACAATGTTGTTCGTGTACTCCGTTTCATGCGTCGACTAAGTTTTGCAACTTTTCATTCTCATTGTTATCAGCTTCATCATGTCCTTCACAATCAATAGTATCTACTACGGGACATGTTAGGTTCGATGATAGTGTTTCACCATGTAAAACTCACTTAGTATATGTCATGTTTATACCATGCATTATCAAATGACCTTTGATATCTACCGCAGTGAAATGCTTCTTATTTCGGCACTTAACACATGGACACGGAAAGGTCGAGAATTGATGTCCATTTTTTGCAATTGCAAAATAAAGAAAAGATGCAACTCATTTGTGTACACCTCACTTATTCTATTCCTCTCATTCATCCACTCTTTGTTCAATGTTTGTGACATTCTGCACTACTAAAAAAATATGGTTTACACACAAGTTATATGACAATATACAAAAAATAAGATTATTGATACACATAAGAAAAATCACAGTTAGAACGTGTAATTTTTTTAGATGGCGTGAAATAAGAGGATGGTACCAATTTAATTTTTTTAGATGGGGGTGAAATAAGAGGATGGTACCAATTTCTCGATCGCTAATTTTTTTAGATGGGGGTGAAACAATTAGAACATGAAATTTTTTTTAGACAGGAATAGGTCTCTACAGTCTCCACAAATGACCCGTGTACATAACCAACAAGCCACAATGAAAATTCAAACAACCCAAGTGCCACTATCTTAAACCATACAGGGTGATTTCACTTAATAATTAATGATACATAAACAATACCACAACGAAAATCCAATTTATTACAAATGTTGTATCACTTTATATATCCAAGCACAAAAACTATAGGGCTATTACTATAACAAATATATAGCCACCATTTATATAAACACACAAACAAAATATATAAATAGATATAAACATAAACATCCCACAGCCTCACAATAGTGCTGGAACATAAAGACAATCGAAGATGATATTTTTATCATCAATATAATTTGAGAAAGTTGGACTCTCTATCTTATATATTAGTTATCATTTAAAAATTACAAAATCTAAAAACAGGGTTCGGTGAGAGAGATATTGAGTTCAAAAGGGAAAATTAAAAAATCCAAAATATTTATGAGTTGCTTCAAAAACAACTCACCGGGGCACGTCTTTGTCTTGGCATAGTGAACAGAATCAAAAAACAAACAGCAAAGGTATAACACAAGATCACAGAAATAGCTAATGAAAATTAGGACACATTATAAAAAAAAATCACTAAAACTCAGAATGATTGTAAGAACCCTCAAAATGATTGTGTAGATAAGAGTAAAACGCAAAACATCTACAAAAATAAAATTAGGGCACAATGTCAACAAAATAACTCTCAAAATAACCAACTGAGAAAGCAACTTCGAAAATTAGGTTTTTTTGTGTGTGTTTTTATTTTTATTTTTGCTTAAAGCAGTGTACATTCTTCCGTTTTGAGGGTTACCAGCAATACCTTATCACAATTAAAAGTAATAAATCGTGGAATAAAATATCACTATAGTGCTTATTCTAGTTTTGAGGGTTACCAGCAACTATCAATTCGTTTTAAGGGTTACCAACAATAAATCATGGAATCAAATATCATTATAGAAAGTAATACCTTATCACAATAGAAAACAACTTCGAACAGACAGATCTGTGAGAGAGAGATACCAGTAATCATCCGTTTTGAGGGTTACCAGCAATACCTTTCTCACATGGCGTGTGTGTTTGATCGGTCAGATATGTGAGAGAGGGGGGGGGGGATTTTGGGCCTGTGTGTGTTTGAGAGGGATTTTGAGTTCTGGGGGTGATTTTTTTCTAAAAAAAATATCTTAAAATATTCCATCAATATTAGTAACACTTACATTAAATTACTAACGGTATTTTATTGTGAGAAATAGTAATGGTAAAATACAGTTAGTAATCTAAAAAATAGTCTATTACTAAAAGAGTGTTTTGATGTAGTGACAGTAGCATTATACGCAATAAATATCACAATAGAATAATTTAATTAAATGAAATAATTAAACGCGACAAATATAAATCACTAACTACCCGCAGAAATCCCGATTTGAATAGGCACACCAATAGGATTTTAAATTCCCAAGTCTCCACGATGTTAATTTAATTAAATTAACCAAATTTTATTATTTATTCTCACTTTTTATTATGGCGGCCCTCCCGGCCTAGGTGGTAATCCACCAAAGTGTCATACTTCCCCTTGTCAAATGGCCTCTGATCCATTTGAACTGTCCACCCCGCCCCCATGACAAGGTTCCACACACGACATGACATAAATCATCCGCTAACTCGTTTAAACTGTCGGTCCCTGACACATTATGTCGACACAAATTTTAATACCCGTTTTTATCTTAGGCATTAACTCTCAATTTCACAAATTATAAATTATCCCACCCTTTTGATCGATGTGAGATCCTCAAAATTCCCCTTAATCCCATACCTAAGGGTTCTCAAGTTATCAATACGTCCTACCCTATGTATAGGATGAATTTCTAACATAAACCTCGCCCTAGTCTAATGCCTAGGCTAGCGTAACAACGATAAAGTAACAAAAATCAGCCCACCCCCGACATAATCAAGTCATAATAATCTACCCTCACTAATCCCATACCTAGAAGGTGTAAATCATCAAAAGGCCTACCCACTAGTCTCATACCTAGAAGGCATCCTATACTATAGGGAGAGCAAAAACACCCAATAATTCGTCGACACAATGGCAATTTAATAACACCAACAAGTTACATAATCACACATAAATAAACCAACATATAAAACTGCACATGATAGTTCGATTAAATTAAATCTTAATTTAATTAACACATCGTCATAAACACCCAATTAATCTCATATAATTATTTTAAATTAAATACGCAGAGATTTCAACATTAATACAACAAAATTCCAATTTCATCATTTCAACAAATTGCGTGAGTTATACGCCCCCAAATTCATTTATTTCAAAACTAAGGTTTTTCTAAATGCAACCTACACCAACAAAACCCAAAATCCACTCATAAATCCTACGTACCCAAGGGTTATGAACCTTAATCATATTAAAGGATTTCATTAAAACAGCCCCGGGTTTTATGTGTCCACTTTCTCTAATTAGATTGCTAATTGATTTTAAGAAAATATGTAATTAAGGTTTAGGCAACACTTAAAACGCATAATACTAAAGGAAAGGAATAGAGTGTTCATACCTGATATTAGTCGGATAAAAATCTGAGTAGAAGGCTGAACTCCTCTTGAGAAAACAACAATTGAATCTTCAAAACTTGTTAAAAGTTGGGGCTAGGGGTTGAAGATGAGAGAAATATAATTTGAGTACCTTACTGGAGAAAGTTTGAGAGAAAAAGTGTTTTTCGAAGTCCCAGTCCCGTATCAGTTTAGTAAATATAAAGGGTTTAAGAGTTAAAACGCAATTAGGAGTCTAACCAAGTCACCGCCTCAGCGTCGTTCGAACGAGGACACCTGTCGTTCGAACGACATGCGCCGTCATTCGATCGAACCCCAAAATCCCAAAATTAAATCTTTTAAAAAATCCAACTTAATTATCTGATAAAATCTATAGCTGAACAAATACACACGTGTCAGTTAAATATTTAAATAAAAACCTTACAACTTTTGTTATAAACCCGAAGTAATTCCCAATTGAAAAATTTACAAATAAAACCAAGTTAAATTCTTAAAGGCTATTAAATCCAAAAATTTATTTATCTCCAAATTAAATCAAGTCAATTAATTAAAACACGGGGTGTTACAGAATGTCACCTCGAATCCTAAATCAAACAACACACAATAAAGGTGAACATAGTTCTAAGACTTTAGGATACACACATACCTAACGTACGCAAATGACCTGTCATTCCCACTAATACAAAACACATAGTGTATCGCCCTAAGTTTTATGTTCTGGGGTACAAATCCAGACCTCGTTGGAATTGCCAAGGTGGGATCTCCCTCTGCGCGGAACCTTCCGTGATAGCAGGCAGCTTAGGTATGCTCACACACATAACCAGTCACATAATAGGTATTCACACAACCTATGTATGTACATAAATTCAATAGGTGTTGACACAACCCATCATATGAACTCATCGTACTATTTATCTCTCACGAATACTCAACGTACCAATAATTCTCACACAGTGTTTTATCCGTGTTTTTTTAGTAACACTCACTACCCGAAGGTTCCCAACTATCCCTTAAGGTATTTTAGTAGTTCATACATCCCTATACTACTGGTTTAAATCTTGGGTTCACTCATGCTCTCCGTGACCCGTTCTTAATTCTCGTGATTTATTAAGATTCATATTGTGCCCAATCAGACCTAGCCTTGATCCCCTCATTTTGGCCCAAGCCCTAGTCCCTATCATAGGCCTACTGGAACTCACTAAGCCCTTACATATAGTTTAATAACAATACAAAAGTCTCCCATTTGTTTATTTGTGAAAATAGGGCATGACTAAAGAAAATGGAAAAAATCTAGGTATCCGAATCGATTCGACCCTGACCCGAATCGATTCGCCACAAGGTCATATTTTTCGTTGCAATGTTACGAGTTTCTTCCATTTTTATCCAATACAAACTCCATGAATTGTACCCAAACTCCCATATAATTCAACCCATCATCAAATATGAGTGTATAAATAGTTTCCAACGAATTTTCATTACTAAAGCATCACTAAATCCATAATTAACAAGAATTTATCAATGGTTTATCTACACAACCCTAGTTCTCCCTTTTTCATGCGTGTCATTCATGAAACCCAGTGCTAAATTTCTCATAATACGCCAAAAGTCATATTTCGTATTATTAAATACAGAAATCAAATATTTAATATAAATCCCAACTATTGACGTGAATTAAGTCCATTATATCATCTCAAACTCATGTGTTCATGCTAGATTACATCTAATAGTACCATGGATATTATAACTATTCAATAACATGCAATATTAACACTTACCTCTTGTGAAGGTGGTATGATTTTGTTTTCAGATGATGAAAGTGTCTTCCTCCCCTTCTGATCCACACTCTATTAGTAATAGCGGTGCAAGAATGGTGTTGAATGGTACAAGAATCCTCTTTTTCTCCTCTTTTATGGTCTCTATTGGTTTTATTTTGGTTCTAACCCTAGCCTCCTCAAACTATATGCTAATATATAAATTCGTAGCTCCTCCAACCCAAGTCTCCCAAATGATCAAAACGCCCTTATGGAGTGTCGGGTTGGTCTAAAATCATCACGGGACCCAATCAGCACACCCAGGTACACTATTTAACTATTTTGACCCATTATGAATCAACCGTGACCTCAAAATCACCATCCGATTCACTCTACACAAATTTTCTGTCTCGGTCTCATATGGTCTGCACTTGACTCCCGGTTAAGATATAACATTGTCACATCACTATCACTCGTTATGACGTAAAATAATTATTTACTATTCACTTAGTAATTATATTCCCTAAATATTAATATCTATCTCTCACGATTAATATTTTAATAAACACATAATATTTAATTCAATTATATTACATCACGTGTGTAATTTAAGGTAACCGAATTAATTTAATTTTAAATACTTAGAAATACGGGGTGTTACATACTTCCCTTCTTACAAAGGAATTTTTCCCTCGAAATTGGTACATACATGCGATGAATAACTCTGGATACTGCTCACACATGTCATCCTATCGCTCTCACATCAACTCATCAATATTATGGTACCCCCACTGAACTCGAACCAAGGGTACCACCTTAGATCGCAACTTACGCTCACTACGATCAAGTATCGCCATCGGTCTCTCCTCGTAAGAAATGTCTTGTTGCAATTCTATCTCCTCCAATGGGATGTGCCAAAAATCTATCTCGCTCCTCTGGTACCTCTTCAGCTATGATACGTGGAACACATCGTGAATCTTCTGTAAGTTCTCTGGTAGTCGGAGCTTATATGCCACTGGTCCCATCAAAAATGAGTTCGCATATCTTGGAGCTATCTCCCCCTTCTTGTCTAATATCATAATCCCCTTCATAGGATACACCCTCACCAAAACCTGGTCACCAACCTCTAGCTCTATGTGCCTCTTATCTACATCGGTGTAACTCTTTTTCCTATCCTGAGTTATACGGATGCGCCCTTGAATCAGCTCAATCTTGATAGTGGTGTCCTAAATCATCTATGAACCCAATAGCTTGTTGTTCCCCACCTCTAACCAGTAAGCAGTCGAACGACAAGGTTGATCATACAGTGCCTCAAATGGTGACATGCCGATGGTGTACTGGTAGAAGTTGTTATACGCAAACTCCACCAATGGAAGATACTGCTCCCATCCTCCCCCGAAGTCAAGTATGCACATCCTCAACATATCCTTAAGCATTCGATTAACTCGCTTCGTATGCCAATCTGTCTGTGGATGATATGCTATACTCACCCATAAATTTGTGCCCATGGCCTCCTGAAAGCTCTGCTAGAAGTAGGACACAAAAGTCTTATCCCGATCTGACACAATATTAATCGAAATACCGTGCAGCCGTACTATCTCAGTAATAAACAACTAGGCATATTGCCTATTTTCAAAATTCGTAAAAATCGATAGAAAATGGGTCACCATAGTCAATCGATCTACTATCACTCATATGGAGTCGTGACCTTACTACGATATCGGTAGCCCGGTAATAAAATCCATGGAGATACTCTCCCACTTCTACACTGGAATCTCTAGTGGTTGCAACATCCTTGTCAGTCTCTGGTGGTCTACCATCATTAGTTGGTAGGTAGCACACTTCGAGACAAACTCTATTATGTCCCGCTTCATCCCCGGACACTAATATTGCCTATGCATATCCTGGTACATCTTATACCCACTGGAATGTACCGCAAACCTCGACCCGTGAGGCTCTAACATCACTGCATGTCTCAAATCCTCATCCTTTGGAACCACGAGTCTCCTATTAAAGCACAAGCCTCCCTCTAAACTAATCGAATAAGACTCTACCCCATCCGTTAATAGCTGGCAAATTATGTCCTCGTAATTTTGATCCCCCGCCTGTGCTTTCACAACCCTCCTAACAATCTCGAGCGTAACAACCAATGCATGCATACAAACTCTAGCAACCTCATCATGTCAAAGATCTGTCCACTTCGCCTTCCAAACCTCTGTTATCTCCCCAGCAGGTAATCGGCCCAACATGGTTTCCACCACGTTAACCTTCCCAGGATGATACTGAATATCAAACCGGTAATTCTTCATGAACTCTAACCATCGCATCTACCTCATGTTCAGATCCTTCTATGTCAACAGATACTGAAGTGATTTATGGTCCGTAAATAAGGTAAATTTCTCCCCCTAAAGATAATGCCTCCATATCCTTAAGGAAAACATAGCCACTGTTAACTCCAAGTCATGCATGGGGTAATTCCTCTCGTGGGACTTAAGCTTACGAGATGCATAAGCTATAGCCCTCTCCTCCTGGTACACCCCTAAGTCCCTGATGCATCTGTGTAAACACGGTACTCCACTCCTCCCCAAGGTAGTGAAAGTACAGGTGCTGAGGTCAATTTGTTTTTTAGCTCATCAAAAGCAAACTGACAATGGTCGTCCTAAACAAACACCCCCTGTCACCTCAAACCCTAAATCAAATAACACATAATGGAGGTGAACATAGTTCTAAGACTTTAGGATACACACATACCTAACGTACGCAAATGACCTGCCATTCCCACTAATACAAAACACATAGTGTATCGCCCTAAGTTCTATGTTCTGGGGCACAAATCCAGACCTCGCTGGAATTTCCATGGTGGGATCGCCCTCTGCGAGGAACCTTTTGTGATAGCAGGAAGCTTAGGTATGTTCACACACATAACCAATCACATAATAGGTATTCACACAACCTATGTATATACATAAATTCAGTAGGTGTGCACACAACCCATCATATAAACCCGTATACGTAGTATTTATCTCTCTCGAATACTCAACGTACCAATAATTCTCACGCAGTGTTTCATCCGTGTTTTTTGAGTATCACTCACTACCCAACTATCCCTTAAGGTATTTCAGAAGTTCATACATCCCTATACTACTGGTCTAAGTCTTGGGTTCACTCATGCTCTCCGTGACCTGTTCTTAATTCTTATGATTTATTAAGTTTCATATTGTGCCCAATCGGCCCTAGCCTTAATCCCCTCGTTTTGGCCCAAGCCCTAGTCCCTGCCATAGGCCTACTGGAACTCACTAATCCCTTACATGTAGTTTAAGAATAATACAAAAGTCTTACATTTTTTTATTTGTGAAAATAGGGCATGACTAAAGACAATGGCAAAAATTTGGGTTGCCAAATCGATTCGACCCTGATCCGAATCAATTAGGCCAAGGAGCCAAATCGATTTGCCACAAGTAGGTCGTCTTCTTCGTTGTAGTGTTATGAGTTTCTTCCATTTTTATCCAGTACAAACTCCATGAATCGTACCCAAACTCCCATATAATTCAACCCATCATCAAAAATGAGTATATAAACAGTTTCCAACAAATTTCCATTACTAAAACATCATTAAATCCATAATTCACGAGAATTTATTAATGGTTGGTCTACACAGCCCTAGTTCTACCTTTTTCATGCGTATTCTTCATGAAACCTATAAGTAAACCCATAAATCAAATCTTTAATATAAATCCCAACTATTAACGTGAATTAAGCCCATTATATCATCTCAAACTCATGCGTTCATACTATATTACATCTCGTTCTATAATGGATATTATAACTATTCAAGAACATGCAAGATTAACACTTGTCTCTTATGAAGGTGATCTGGTTTCGTTTTCAGATGATGATAGTATCTTCCTCTCCTTCTGATCCACACTCCGATGGTAATGGCGGTGTAAGAAAGGTGTTGAATGGTCCAAGAATCCTCTCATTTTCCTCTATTATGGCCTTTATTGGTTTTTATTTTGGTTCTAACACAAGCCTCCTCAAACTATATGGTGATATAACACTTAGAAATTCGTGGCTCCTCCAACCCTAGTCTCATAAATGGTCAAAACGCCCTTATGGGGTGTCGGGTTGGTTTAAAATCGCTCCGAGAACCTATCAGCACACCCGAGTACACTATTCTAATTATTTTGACCCATTCAGAATCAACCATGACCCTAAAATCATCATACGAGTCACTTTATACAAAGTTCCTATCTCGATCTAATATAGTCTACACTCGAGTTTCGGTTGAGATATAACACTATCACGTTACTATCACTCGTTATGAAGTAAAATAATTATTTACTATTAATTATATTCCATAAATATTAATCTTTATCTCTCCCGATTAATATTTTAATAAACGCATATTATTTAATTCAATTATATTACGTCAGGCGTGTAATTTAAAATTACCGAATTAATTCAATTTTAAATACTCAGAAATACGGGATGTTACAACTATATATGTAAATATACATATATGTATAATATAAATAAATTAAAAATTATGACACAATAAAACATTAATAAATATTTTGAACCTAACTGTGTATTATGAGAGACTATAGATTGGTCTGGGATTTGATATTGAGGGTTTCATTTCTTGGATTATCCTCTCGATGTCGGGTCCCAATGACTAGGAAGTAGTCAATTATAATGTCACATTACACCAAACCAATTAATTATAATTTAAGTGATTTTTAACTTAAATTGGATAATATTTTATATGTGTAACATTTATTAATATTGTTCATAAGGTTGATGATTTATGAGATTCAGTAACATTTAAAATAATGAATTTTAACTTAAAATAAGGTATTTTGGGTCTATTGGGTTAGTGTATAATGAATTGGGGGATTGTTAGATTAGTTAAGGATTAATTTGGGCAAGTTACTTAAGGGATTATTTTAGGCCCAAGCTCAATTTCGTCTTTAAGAGATCTTAATGAGTCATTGGGAGGTTTGTTTTATTACATAAACATAATTTTGGGATCTTACAATTTAGAGATAGGAAGACTCCAAGAAGAGGGGAGATATCTAGAAGATTTTTACCCTTTTTCTTCAGCAAACTTTAAGGCAAGTTTAATTTGAATAATTGTATGATTGACGTTAATTTAGATTATGCCTATCTATGTAACTCTAAACCCTATTTATTATTTAGACCTGGCTTATATTAATTAATTTGATTAAATTCATAATTAAACTAATTAAGTAAAAATTAATGTCAATTTACATTGGTTTGGTTTATTTCTATTTAAATCTAAGTTGGAATTGTTAGATTATGTATAGGAATTGAATTTTAGTTTGAATCCTTCATAAACACTGTGAATATATGCATAAAACTGTAGAGATTAGAACCATATTGATTGAGATGGAATTTCTAGAGTTCTTGATGGAGAATTGGATTTTTATATTAAATCTTTAATTAGAATTGGGATTTTGATGATAGAATCGTGTTTCAATCATGTTTTACTTGTGGATTCATTGTTTAGATGTTATATGAATCTTATATGGAGGTTTTGGGGCCATTAACGGAGTTTTGATTTCAATTTTATTGAGTTAGGGAAGATAAAGTCGAATGTGGATTTTTGGGGCATATCTGTAGCGACCGATTGATCGGTAATTGACCTATCGATCTACAATGATAGGTATTTGGCAATTTTGGCTTTGGGTTATTGGATTGGATTTTTGGGTTGGGGGTTAATTTAGGTTTGCCTTTGGATTTAATTAACTCTAGTATAGTATGTTATTAGGGTGGTTCATCGGTTTCTAATATGTGGTCAATTCATTATTTACCTAACTTTATAAAAATACTAAAGTGAATAATTCCTAAATTTTGATTATTTTTCTGTGTTATGAGAATCTCTTTTATGGTGTTACATGTGTAAGATGCATACCATGTTTGTACTCATGGATATCGTATCAATGGGGATTTCTTTATGGGGGTACGTACGATGCGGACCGCGATGGCACCTCGATGATTAGACGAGTAAGCCTTGGTCGTATAACCCCTAGGTCACATGCCTAGGTACCCATATCTGATATGGATTGGTGGGGAGATCTCATCATATATCATTAGGTAGAGTAAACTATATGAGTGATGGGTAGGCTTGGTGATTCATCCCTTGCTCATGTTAAGGCTTTAGGTTTAGAACGACCTAAGACTATACTTGGTACGTGAATGATTACCAAGGGCAACAGGGATAGGCCTTCGTTAATTTGACCTGCTTAAGTGATAGCTTACTTATATGGCTATAAATAAGACGGTTATAAGATGATTACTTCATTCTTATACATTTTATAACCGTCTTATTTATTTTATACACTCAAAATTGTTTAGCAAAATAAATATTATAGATCCATTAGTAGTAATCAATTATAAAGGATACAACTTAATTATGGGATTCACTTGGGTTAGGAATTTATATGCATGTAATATCTAGGATTGTTGGGTGGGATAAATCTAAACGACAATGAAATGCGAGAGGTATGTTTATAGTTATGATTTATTTCAATTTCAGTTATATATTTATTCTATTTGGACTTACTGTTAACATTGTAGATTTAACGTTTCAGGACCGATTCCACCCGTGTCGCAGTCTTTATATATCTCGGTGTTGTCACCCATCCTTCTCATTGTTGATACTCATTATGATGTAGGTGTCGTTGTCTTGCGCGCCAGATTTTATCACCATTTTCATAATTTTTAGTTTAGTGTGGAGAGTCATACTTAGTACTTATACATTTCATTTTGGGGAGTTTGGATTGTATGTTATAGTTGACTATATAGATTTTTTGGGCATGTATTACGGTATCAGAGTTGATGGATACTTTACTTGTCTATATTCAGTTTGCCTTTCTTTTTGTATATTTCAATCTTTATGGATGCTTAGAATGGTTTTTAATTGTTCAGACTTCTGCAGTGTTTAATTTATACGTGATCAATCTGTATTAGATATTACGGGGTGTCTCGGTCTATCACTAATAATAGTGGAAAATCCCCATGTTAGTATTGTTATACAAGCTCCATTTCTCTCTAGTACTAATTGTGCAGAGTAACAATACAAATAAAGGTTACATAGGTTATAAGTGAGAATATAAGGTTCTTTTATACTTGGCTTGGGGTGTAATGTGCACCCCAAGTCGCATGGCAAGTGCTTATGTTGAGAACCTTTAAGAAAATGACCTTTTCCTTCTATATGTGGATGAAAAGCATGAAAATTATATTCACGTGATCTTGTGGTCCCCATTCTGGTTGATTGAGGTGAATAATGATCGAAATACCCTAATCTGAAACTTTTTGACATTTTAGGTTGTCTGGTAAAAAATGGTCGACCTTGACTGGATGAGACCAAACCATAATTGTCGAGGGCGACCCGAAGGGGCTGACCCATATTGGATGAGTCTAAGTTATCCGATGACAGGATCATCAACACTACTTAAAGTCAATTAACTATGTGATATCCTTTATAAAGTCCAATTACCTAACCAGTTGTATATCAACATTGTATCTAGGTGGCTTGGTGTGTGATATGATTTAAATTCATAATTCAAACAATCACATGACAATGAATTTAAAAGGGAAAAAAAACCACCTAAGGGGAAAATCTCGAATGCGTGCTCTCTCTCATTAAATTTAAAAATATAATATTACACAATGCAAGAGGATAGCTCTCCCGTGATATCCTAAACAGATGATTGCCTTTAGACATAAAACTTTTCCATTTGCTAAGATTCAAGATAGATGTTTCACCAAGCTTAAGAGAAATTTCATTCTCCTCCCCACATCACAGTTTGAGCAACTCCTCTAATGAAGTGACCGGCTCTTTTTCAATTCATCTTTAGATATGAAGTATGGAATGCATTTGATTTGGTAACTGAATCAATTTGGGCTTTAGTCAATTTGATCAACAATCATGAAAAATACCTCACAAATCCATAAATAAAGTATAGATATAGGAAACTATCCCAGCTGTAAAGTTTAATGAGTAATTATAGATAGTTTAAGTAAATCATCTCAAAATTGAGTTATAATAAAAACTCAGATAGCTGAGCTTTTAATTTTTTGAGCTTGAACTTCTATTCACATATGGATGAAAACATTTGGAGGAACTGTGCGCACAATGTCTGGTTGGCTCCGTACACGAAGCATATTTGATTGTCAAAAGATATGTCCTATGTCAATGTATCTTGTGCCATTGAAATCATATGCAAAGTTATAATTTTGAATCGTGTGTGTGCACAGTAGACCCAAATTGTAACTATGCAAGGTTTTAATCACAAACCCCACAAAGTTTGAAAAACTTTACACTTTTCAAAAATGGTTTTAAACAACAACTTCAAAACACGAATACTTTTATAAAACATGCTAGTGTGTGTAAAATCACAATGTCAATTAACATCCACTAAAAGGATATCAAAGTAAGTGTTGTGTCAAAAGGCTTAGTAGACATGATGAATAGCATCCAAAAGGAAACAAATAGGATTCATGTCACTCACGTACAACATCTACATGAGAATCAATCGTTGGTCTCGCTTTATACAAAACACGGGAGTAGCCAATGTGATATATAAATGGATACATCATTTTCGGAAGCTATAATAGGGATGAAGAACATATCCCTTACTACCACTCAAACTCAAACAACCAACACTAAAGAAGTTCCCAATTCTTACCCGTTCTTCTAGACCCTCATAACTTATCTACCACTACCATCCACGACCTTCAACTATACACACTGCCCGCTCCTCAAACTTCAACCTCCACACTTACTGAAACCTTCACCTTGCTCTCTTTCTCTACCTTATACTCTCATATCACTAGAGAGTCTAAAAATGTAAAAAATTACGATCTCTCCACCTAAAGATAGTTAATAGCTAGGTTGATAAAAGAATGTTATTGAGTGGTTTAACTTAGTACCCAAGATAATATTTTATTGGTCAAATTACCACACTCGTTGAGGGAGATACGTTATTCCTAGCTTAGGAAAAACTCCATGGCCTATAAAGGATCTCAAAACTCTCAATGCCTTTAGCCAATGTCAACCCATATATAATGTCAAACTCCTTGACCTAGTTAGATGAGACCTCCTATTTGACTTTGTCACGGCCTCGGGGTATTTTGACCCATTTTTTAAAAAAAGCAAAAAAATGTATTCTTAATTAATATTTTTACAAGCCCTCTGAAATTTTTAAACTAGGGTTGGTTTTCGGGCAGTTTGGTCGGTAAATGGAGCATACCAATATCATACGAACTTTGAAATCATCAAACCAAAATTCTCAGTTTTACCAGCCGGTACACCAGCTCATAAACCAAAATCAAACCATGAGGTAAATCGGCAAAATCGATTTTTTTACGGTAAAATCATTTTTTCAAAAAATACAGTAGATTTCGATAAATTTCTCTTTACGGTAAATTTGGTAGTACTCGATATATAATGACAATTTTTTGTAACACTTACCTAAACCTTTATATATGAATATTTAAAAAAAATAGAAAATAACCTATATAATTGTGTCGTCTCCATAATTATATATAAACATTAAACTCCAAAATAAACATCACAAATTGCAATTCAAGGTACACTATTGTCCAAATAACTTGAATAAATATCAACTCAGGTCGTCATATTAAATAATAAACCAAAATGAAAATATTTCACATTCTTTATTTCTTGCACTAGTTTTGTTATAAGTTGTGTTATGAATGATCCGATGGCTGTAAAATCTTGTATTGATCCAAAGGTACTAAAAGGTTGACCACTTAAAGAAAAACAAAGAGCCTATATAATAAGTGTGGTTGTGTTTGGCTTTAGCCATTGGATATTCTTGTTTGATTTAATTTGGTATTTTTAATCTGGTAAGTTCGATAATATCATTTTGATATTTTCGGTACATTAATTTTGGTATTTCATTTCGGTACGGTGTAGTTGGTAAATCGATTTTTGAAATTTTAAAACCAAAACCCCACACAAAAAAATTCGGTTAATTTGGTTTTGGTTTCGATAAGTAAAAAATGTAAACAATTACCACTAATTTTTTGTACAAAATAGTACGGTACGAATTTTTACCGTACCGCGAACACCACTAGTTTAAACATCGTACAAAAAAAATCACCCAAAAAATATTTTTTGTATTAAAAAAAAAAAAACGTTCCGAATACCCGTTTTGAGTGACCCGTCGGAGATCGCTTCTAATATATATATGGAATTAGCCAAATACCTACCATGCCTATAGATAGTCTTAGTCAAGACTGCCTTCAAGGTGTTAATCAATCTATTATACCAAAATAGAGTTTTATCTACCCAGATGCTTTATATGTAATATTACGGGCTGTGTGTGACATTCTGCGAATAATTGTAATGCATGAATGATTAAGATTATATGAGATATATATATTTTGTTCTTATTTAATATAAAAAATGATACTCTCTTCGTTCCCAATTAATATTTTTGACTTAAAAGTCAAATATTTGAGAGATGTTTAATAACACGTCAAAGCAAATTTGTCATGGCTTATATGCCCAGATGTTTAATGACATGTTGGACAGTCTTTATTTGACATGTCAATTAACACCAAAATATCACATACTAATTCAAATTTCAATGATTTGTCATGCCAAAATTAGTATTGAGGGAGAGTGGCCATGGCAATCTTGTCACCCCATAAAACAATTACCTTTCAAATTTATCCTACTAAAAATAATGAATACATGTAAATGCGGACTGATTACAAGGGAAAACATGATGGAAAAAATAAATGAGATTATCCTTCAGCCATTTTCACTTTGGCATTTCTGGAAAGAAATAAATAATGCTATTTTCACATATATATATATATAGTCATACATAGTAACGTACTAAGGGGTACACATTTTTTTGAAAAGGAAAAGAATGCTGTAGGCCATAACAATTTAGTTCATTTTGTGCAGAAGAACTTTGAGACATTATGAAAGGAATGGAAATTGCGATAAGAAGAGGAATAAAAGAGTCTGATATTGAAACTCATTCGGTTAACTATTTCCCAAATTCTCTGCAAATAATTTGCACCTTCAACATCTGCCCTTAACAAAGGAAGTTAATGGCCACTGTCTTAGAGATGATGACTGTAGACACATGTTTTATTAACGAGTAGTTTTACGCGGACTTTCATTTGGGACTCAATGGGTGCGACTCACTGACGTGTCTCACCCATAATTGGCTTGTGTCCGGGCCCAACACTAATGAGGTCCAAACCCAGGCCAATCAGGATGTACCATGTCAGCAAGTCGCACCCATTGAGTTCCAAACAAGAGCCCGCCTAGAATTATTGTTTTATCATATCTGAAATGTAGTTGTTTCTGCTCTGGAATAGTGTCTTCAAAAGTTGTGGGTCGCTACAGTATGTTAATGGGCGAAAACTGAACTATTTGAGAATGAGATATGAAAACTAATGTCAGCTACATTAAGAAACAAACCTAATCTTTGTTCTAATTACAAACATGGCAAATTAACAGCTCCAACACTCAAGTAGCCACCAGAATACAAGATACTTGGGCATTGAGGCCAAAAGAGAAATCAAAAGAAAAAAAGATCTATACAAGCAGGTGAGGTGACAGCTCAAAAATATCGAAAGGCCTTCTTTTTCATGACCCTTTTGTTCAAAATAAATCCAAATCCATATTACATCCACCATGGTATAGGGTTTGGGCCTGTATCAAAAACATAAGTTACATGAGTCGAATAAAAATAAAAACACTGCATAATCCTGAGCTTAGAGTTCCTCTGTACACCAGTCATTATCGCGTAAAAAAGTCGCATTCATTCAGTTACGTGGTTTCAGATTTAAATGGCTATGGCACACCCTAATTCCTTAGCAGCCGTGTCAAGAAATTGGATAGGCATCCCAGTTGCAAGTCGGCTATGAGCTTCCCATGTTAGACACTTTTCGATATCGGCTTGCCAGTCAATAACGTCTACTTTTAGATACTGGTAAGCATGACCATTGATGCCATCTATATCCACTTGTCTACCACTAGGTTTTATCGAACCAGAGTGCAAAATGGCACGAAGAACTGATGTGCTGAGAGCACGCACATGAGCGCTTGTATGAGAAACGCAACGGATTGTAGCTGGGAGGCGACACTGCATAACAGTAGCCCGGTTAAATCATCAGTAAACATTTATGCAAAAACACGTAGAGCATAGTTTATTCCTTATTTAACACTGGATTAGATTAACGTAGTGTTGTTACCTTCAATAGGTTTGATAGGCCGTCTGCAACTGCCATCCCAGCCTCTCCCCACTCAAGCACCGGTTGAACTGCTCTGGCTGTTGCTTCCAGAAGCTGCCAATTTATTTATTTTGAGTACGATAATGCCTCACTAATCAAAATTTGTACACTAAAAACCCTTATAGCAAGGTAGCAGGAGTCACAAAAATACAATAGGGGAAGCGAGTGTAATATTGGAAACAAAGAGGGAGGCCACTCCAATGTCTAAAATAGGAGTGGAGATATCTAAAGTAACTAGTTTTCAATCCCGCGTAATGCACGGGCAGTTTTAAATATGTAAAAAATATCTCTAACTCAAAGATATGCCAATAACATGTCTATAATGTTCAATAAAACAGAGGTGGAACCACATACAAAATTTACAAATAAATTTATTTAGTGCCCATACCCACGTCATCTTGCGTTTTTGACACATTTAATTATAATATTAATTGAAATATCTTTACTTAATTTCAAATTTCTACACCACGTAATATTATTTATGTAGCTTTTTTTATCAAAAGCCCAAACAACAAATTATAGTGCCTTTTGCAACAAGTATATTATTGCATTAGGTAACAAGTATGTAAATGTACGTTTTTAATACATCTAAGAACACAAACAATTGTTTCAATAAGATAAACAACTCGAAGATTCCTATATTATCGACCAAGCCTGAGGGAAAAAAACGAAAAAGAAAAAACTAAAAACAGTGGAAGCATATAAAAAACAGTGATTAATGGGAAGAACCAAAAGATATGCTAAAACCTCACTGACCATAATATGCATGAAATAGAATGTAAGTGCAAATTTTCAACAGAGTCAATTTGTATGTAATTCGACTTTATTCCGTGTTGGACAAAACATGATATGGTTTATTGAAGAATTAGCGGACAAGCTAGAAGATCTACATCGTCGTGCTGTGTTTCATGCTCGTTTATGTCCTCATATTCCGGAAATCTCTCAGGTATGGATGCGTATATATCTTGATCCTTGGAGATTTATTATTGAGTGTTAAGATTTAATTAAAAAAAATTAAAATGTTTTTAAAGTGATTTTACAGAACTAAGATCAAACAAAAATTCAAGCTAGTCAAAATTAACCTTTGTTGTTTTATCTTTAGATATCTCGTTAGACATTGTTCTAACAAGAACAAGTACTTCGTTCGAACGAGGTTCGAACGAGATATCAAACGCTCCAGTTTTTGCGTTCTTTGGTTTCTCATTGGATATCTCATTAGAAGCTGTTGCCTTCTCTGGTTTCTCATTGGATATCTCGTTAGAAGCTGTTCCAACGAAAACAGTACCTCGTTAAAACAAGATCCAACGAAACTTCTAATGAGACGGCGAATTTTTTCCAAAACTTGCCATCATATCTTGGTGCGATGGCAAGTGCCCTTGCCCAAGCTACAGTTGGTCTTAGGTTCGAGGCCTGGGAGCCTCTCCATATATGGGGGTAAGGGCATCCGACATCCGTCTCTCCCAGACCCTACAGTTAAGCAGGAGCCTTATGCACTGAGTACGACTTTTTTTTTTTTAACAGCTCTTTGGTTCTTATCTTTCTAAACTAATTTCTACTATAAAAAGGACTTCGGGGCTGAATTTTTAAATGATCTTTTTGAGAGCTTTATATCATAAAATCTTCAAGGATTCTTCCCGAACCCTAGTTTTCACTCAACTGGTTTAAGATCCAAGTGTTCATCTTATATATGCTTTGAGATCTTGTTTGTTTGTTGGCACCAAAATTTATTCTCTTCATCTTGTTGAGAACTGGCTTTGTGCGGTAAATTTCGTGCCTGATCGGTTTACATACGGTGGACTCCGTATTGTGTGACGGATGCTGAGTTGTTCGGTGGATACCGAGACGTGCGTGGATTCACGCGTTGTGGAAGTTGCACAGGTGAAGATTGAAGACGCATCAAGGCTTGCGAGGACGTCAAGTGGTTGTGTAAATCTTCTATCGGTCTTGTGTAAATCCGTATCATACTGAATTTGCATGGCTGCGCCGTCCGAGGTTTTTCCTGTTGTGGATTTTCTTCGTACATCGGGCATTATGATTGTTTATTTTACTTTATCTTGTTATCACCTAGATGTATGTTTTAGGATAAAATAAAATTGGCTAAAACTGATTTACACAACTTTCGTTTAAAATTGGTGCAAAGTGTTATTTGGGATAATTCTGTTTTAGTTTAATAATTAATTTGTAAAAAATTAAAAAATGGCTTTTGTTGTGTATACACTATCCATATTAGAGCCCTTTGGGCCGATAGCATGTTTCTCATAGAAATTTGAAACAATCGATAGGGACAACAAAATTCACTAAAGAATTGATATACATTCAAATGGGCATTAAAGAGAAAAGTCTACGGTAAAGTTGTAACTTATGCCTCAAATAAGGTTTTCTCTAGGGCAAAATCTCAAATTTCTCTTTTACACTAAGACGTGGTAAGGATTTGCACCAAAAGTTTTTCAAAACACTGAAGGACATGTACTAAAAGAAAAGGCTAGTCAAAGACTTTTATTATAATAGATGACAAATAAGAGGGGGATATCCTTATAATTTACCCTAGAAATTACAATGTTAGCAAAACCATGTATTTCATTAATAAAATACAAGGTTCTTTATAAATCGAGGAATCTTGAGATGGTTACCTCCAGCTGGGGTAAAGTGCATGCTTCTCCATCAACGAGTATTCCGTCTGTGGCCCGCAAAAGGACGTCCAAAGCGCTAGCCAAAATTACAAGCGACTCAGGGGTATCATGATTTCTCATCAGCTCTACAATTAGCTTTACAATACGTTGGTTGATTCTCCACATCTTTTGACCTAGATCATCATCTTTGGCAATCCAAGGCTGCAACTCTCTCTCCGCCTGGAAAGCATACAAAGCCACGAGGTAACTCAGCAAAGTCAGCCGATGAAAAGAAAAAAAAAATTCATCATTTTTTATAATATAGAAAAGGAATGTTTTGACTCTTCAATCTAGGTTAACAAGATTGGCACCTGAAGAACAACAGCGGTTGCAGCTTTTTTTGGTGAAGCTGATACCACATTGCATAGTGCATCAACCACCTGCATTGATTTACAAAAGATGGTTACCATTCTTCCAAAAAGCAACTAATAAGTTGGATCTTAGAACAACAAAGTGCACCGAGTACTGTATACATATGTTGCTTGGCTAACAAAAAAAGTGTCACATGATGCAAGTATATATCATATGTATAAAGATACTGACTCGTAGAATTGGCTTGTTCAAACTTTATTGCTCGATTTTGTATAAATCTCAATTTTTTACTCGAGCTTAAAAAGAAATGACTTTCTTTCTGAATTTCAGCATGTTCAAAAGAAAAAAATAGAGTTTCCTATGTGATAATGTAAATTGCTTAACACTCATTTTATTTTTTAATATAACGATTCCAACTTTGACTAATGCAGATCAGTTATCACAAGATCGTTTTTTGAAGCTTTAAACAGCATTAATTATTAGTGTAGTGTTAGTCTCACCTATAGAAAAGTCACGACCAACACCAATTTTTATTTGCATTATATTACGTATCCAATCATCTAGCTTGTAAGGGTTTCTATAATGGGCTTCTTGTTGAGGGGTATGGTAAATTAAATAACGTAGAAGTCTTTTAATTTCAACTTCAAACAATGATCCTCAGATGGAGCAAATTGAGCTCTTGCATTATGATTATACTATCTTTCCTAAAAGATGTTATAACAAAATGTAATAATGAAGAAATCATCATTTACAAGATATATTATATTCTAACAAGGAGCCAATTTTATATGCAAAGTGAAATAAATTGAGTAATATTGCATCACAATTGAAATTGATATATTACCTGCCTCCATCCTTGCTGGGCAGAAGTGCTTTCTGCAATAGTTTGTGTTTCAGGTGATGCAATCAACTTGTACCAGAGCAACGAGACAACTGAGAAACACAGTTCTTGTTTCTCCGACAGTACTGACCTCAGAAAACAACGGGCGCTGCCATTAAACCCTATATGCCTATCCATTGTGAGGAAATTGGCCAAATCCGAGGCATTAAATGGAAAATTGGTGATCCCTTTATCCGTGCTTTTTCCGGTATCCTCATCCACACGAGAAGCTTTCTCACACTTGAGCAAAGCCCTTGGATCGGCCGACTCTTCGCACTGCGGGGCCGATGACTGCCCTGATTCGAAGCAGCTAGAATCTGCAGATTTATTTTGTCTTTTGTTCTCTCTCCAAACTGGTGCAATCATTAGATGGGCTTCCATTGGTTCTGCTTTGTTGACGATAGACGCAACAGCCTTTCTATGAACATCAATAAGATTGTAAAGTGACGATGCCCTGGAGTGAATTTCTTTATCCCACTTACATCGCATCAATACAGAGAGAGCATTCATGCATGCCTTCGACCGTCTGAAGAGCTCGGAAATATGAGCCGCTACCATAGCGGCAGCAACTATCTCGTTCGAACTGTAACTCCATGAGGTTCCAACGGAGGACGGCTTCAGAGAAAAAAGCGCCTCTAAAATCGCCAATATTCTGCGAGTATGAGAAACCGCAGAGTCAATGCTGCTCCGGAACTCAGCGGAAGATTCTTTAGCTTTTGCTGAGGTGGCGGCATCACATGTACCCTTGGAATTCGAATGACTGCCCGCTCTTGAAATCAAAGGGAACAGCTGAAGTTCGCAGGCGAGAGCACAAACAGCAGCAAAAACGTAAGAATCGAATGCGGCAATAGGTCCCTGCTTTTTCATATTTTTCGTTCCCATATTCCGGTGCACTCCAGGTGCTTGCTGAAAGTCCTCACAGAATTCAACAGGAGGATAACTATCTTCACCTCTTGGTCTCTTTCCCCGGTTGGGCTGTGCTTCATAACTGACACAGACCGTTAACACAACAAACAGCAGGCGAGAAGCAAGCTCTTCAGAAGCACATGATTCTATGAACAGCGAGTGGACCATTGTGCGGAGTTCTGCCACAGCGAGATTTTTCGAAGCAGGCCCGAAAACGTATCTCGTTCTTCTGATTTGCTCCCTCGACGACTCAGGTGGAAATGTTCTCCGAAGAATGGCTTCGACTGTAGCAACAAATATCTTCATGAGACACGCTTCGGATGGACTCCCACGAGGTAGATACTCCAGAACCTTAAGGAGAGGTATGTAGAGGTTCCATGACAAAATGGGAGGCTGCAAAGGGGTTGCGACTATGATTTCGGGAAGATCAACAGCAGAGGAGCTCAAAGGAATTAAGCCATAAGCAGCCTCCCATATGGTGCATATTCTCCATTCAACTTCAGGGCCATGTGCACAAAGCATTGAAGCAATCCCTTGGGCAGTTGCCTCTATTGTTGCTTCGACTGATGGAACCTCTCTCTGATTAGCAATATTCACAAACAGTAACTAGATTCAGTGAACAAATACTCTAGGAATGAACTTAAAAAATAAGATTAAGTTACTTCCCATATCTTGATTTAAAAATAATATATGGCTCGAAGGTATATTCATTAGAAACTGAAAGCATTCAACTTAAAGGGTAACATTAGAATAAAAATTGTTGATGCCAAGTACCTGTTTTTTCTGCAGTGAAATGGAACCACCCGGAGTTTCATGTTGAACTTCGACTCCTTCAACTTGTCTTAGTGGGGGGAAAAGCAAAGCAGGTTGTGAAAGTATGCGAAAAAGTAAAGCAGCTGCAGCATCTGCTGCAATGCCTGCTCTCATGGACATTGCAGTACCAATTGCCCGCAAGAAATGCAAATGCATCCAGTTTCTAGGAAGCTACACCAATGAATAAAAAAATTACGACTTTTATTTGGTTATTCAACTTCACTAATTTGATCAGTAGTCAAATTAAAATATAATTGATAACCAATCGGTTTCATATGTATTTCATAGGTGAAAAAACACCACCAAACCCACTGAAAACCACATAAAAATCCATTCACACAAGTAAGCCCAACTGCCTCAGAGGCGATCCCATAGGCAACCAGCTCAGCAATAGACCAAATAAGAACTTCCCTATTTATACGATTAATTGAATAAGTTGAAAAAGAACTGGCCAAATAACAATGAAATAGAGTTGAATCCTTGCATATATGTAGTAGAGTTACAGTATCAATATCCATGATGTAAATCTGAAGACTGAACACCAACAAAGGGAATGAAACATGACGCAAAGCCAAACTCTCATCAAGGTTAGCACGCATCTATGCTTACACATGCATATTCACACACACACATATATGCACAATTTGCTCAACACCATCAGGGACAACCAACTAAAGTGGCATGAATAAACAAAGTGGCTGACTAGGCAAAACTTTCGTCAGATAACTAAAATTTCAAAATCACCGTACAATACACATGGTAAAAAGAAGGCAACACTAGCTCAGAATTTCAAAGTATGGATGAGCGAAAGGTGTCATGCCATGGAGTGAGGAATATTCTGAGTCTCATGGAAGACAACTAAATGCACCTCAAGGTGCTGCCGAGGAATTGAGGGACCTTCTCGGGCATAGGATAGGTAATTGAGAGATGGAGCTAGCCTATTCGTTATGGGGAATCGAATCGAAACGAAAAAGAAAGAATAAGATCCCCCGCTGCGAAATGTAACATGCACGTTTAAACATTCATCAGTCATATCCAAGATATTATTTACACAGATTACAACAACTCGGGGCTAATGACGGATTAATTTTTAAGAAAACTAACAATAATACGCCAAGTAATGATATTAAGATATCACTGGAGACACAATATCTATAAACTTACCCTCATGCCAGATGCATAATCTTCTGCTGCTCTAAGCAGTTCCACAAGTTGTACAGAAGCATCAAGGGCATCAGGAGCCCATGATGGCGGTGCTTCTAGAAGTCCAAGAAGAAGTCTTTGGGTGGCACTTGGACTGGCAATTGCATAATACCTAAACCAGAAGAAACAAAGAGGTGGAAGTTGATCACTATGTCTTAAGTAGCCTCAACAGATTGAAACTACAAGCCAGAATTTTTCACAAATAAAATAAATTTAAAAAGAAAAAAAAATAAGTGATCCAGAAATTTACCGGTGAAATAAACGTGCATATGGCTCTAGAGCTGGCAGCCCAGCGACAAGATGCTCATCCATAGCTGTGGTTGGAGGAGGAAGCAGAAGTGCTGGAACAGCAGCTGCAGTTAAAGTAGCAGTCTCATAGCGACTAACTTCCTCGTCACAAACGCTTAATATTACACCAGCACCATTAGCAACAGCCCACCTCGGAGTAGATGGTATTAGTTGTGGATGCTTTCCGGATCCACGAGAAGAAGCTAAAAGATAGAACATAAGTTAATTGCAAGTTATCCTTGCTTCAATATGTAATCATCCTTATGGCTATTGGATTATGACCATAAAAACAGAACACATCTAAAATAAGGCAGAAATGCACAATTAACTCTATCCATATGAAAGAAAAGAAAACAAAATTAAAGACAACCAATAAAATGGTATGACAAATCCTGCTAAGGACTGCTTCACACCCGTTTGGGAAGGGCTTAAAAAGGGGAGGGTTACCCCCAGTTGTGTATCCCATCTTTTTTCTTCAATAAAAACATGGATCTAGTTAGAAATTATTCCACAACTAGACTTTTATATCCATACAAATATCCTTGTGAGATCCATGTATAATTCAATCTATCAAGCAATCATATAGAATAATTGTTATGCTGACAGAATAGAAAGAATTGAATTAGATAAAAAGGGGTTAAATACTTTACATAATCAAACATGGAATGCACAATACTTTTTTTATTTTGATCTATTGAAAAAACCATAATGCTAGACTCGAATGTAAGTTGGTGGATATTGTACTTAATTATCTACATTGAAACGAAGACAACCCAAAGATGCTAAAGTGGCAGACCAACTTACGACTTTTTAGTTTTTGTAAAATATAAATCAGCATAACTAGAATAGAAAGTAGCACCAAAAAAACTAGAAGAATGAATCAAACAATGAAAGAAAGAATAAACGGTGGCCTTTAAAACTTAAATCAAACACCAAATTAATTCGGTGAATCGGTGGTCATATTTTTTTAATGTTTTCTTTGCACCTTTCCTCCCTCCAAGGTTGCACAAATGCGGCTGGAAGTGGATTCATAAAACGGCATCACAAACTTACAGCTATTTGCATATTGTTATAAAGCTGCAATTTTATAATTGTAGAAAATTAGACAATCAGCACTCATAAGTGTACATGAATAGATTATGCGAAATTGGTGATTAAATTAGTCATGTCGTGATTTTTTAAGTGTTAGTCAATCACTACAGGTCAATAATAAGCTGATATGTAAGGTTTTGGTCTATAATAAAGAGTCATCTGTTCATTTGCCTTCTAAAGTTGCTATGCAAGTTTCTTGCAATTCACTAAGCAAGGTTTTTACTATTTCATGAGGACAAATACTACTCTTTACTTCTGTAAATATTACTTACGTTGTTTGCAAGAGCATTCTCTTCTGACAAGCTGGTATATTCTCTTCATTTGCCTTCAACGTTCACTAAGCAAGGTTTTTACTATTTCATGAGGACAAATACTACATTCTTTACTTCTGTAAATATTACTTAAGTTGTTTGCAAGAGCATTCTCAAATATATCAGCTTGGGGCATAATTCACGTTCAATTGCAACAGGGTTTATAAGTAAATTCTACAGACATATATGAGTTAAAGCGCCAACTAACTAGTCAAAATAGTTTCTAATGTATTCATATGAAAGTTCAGTTTATTAATGACAGCATACATAACTCAATCAGAACAATAACAACCCAACCTTAATTAGAATATAAAAATTACGCAAGTTAATAACTAAGCAAATATATTCAATAGCTGTGCAAATCAAATTACGTATTCCAGAAGAAAGAATTTACTCACCAATTGAAGGCGGCTTGAGTTCTCCAGCTGCATATTTCCCCATAACACCACCACACCTTAATGCATGAAAAGTTTCATGAGTTTCAGAAATATGAACACAATTTTAAAGGAAATAAAAATTATTCAAATTTCATTCTTACATTTGCTACTGATACACTGCTCTGATTAAACAGAAGGCATTTTTTTATAGATATAATATAAACTTGTAAGACCATCTCTAGAGCATTTGGGCATTTTAGTATAAATGTTAGATTGTCACACCAAAATTTGGGTCTTACTCCCAAGCATGAGGTATATGAAAAGGAAAAAAACAATAAAAAATAAAAATATTCCCGCAGCAATTTTCCGTGAGAGAAGCAGAAAGAAAATGAAGAGAAGTGCAAGCGCCGCCAGTTAGTCATACCCAGCAGTGTTAAAAGCTATGCTGTTTTGTCACAAATTTTGCCCAAATTTTGCCCCTATGCTATTAGAGGCTATAGTCAATGCTCTGAAGGGCCTTTTGTGCTAAATCCAGTCAAATATGATTATAGAATTTTGCTACATGCTCCGGAGATGGTCTAACAGATTCAGTATACAGTAAACCAGCAATTGAAAGTCTGGAGAAATATACTCCGGTAAAGAAATGAATATTAACTAGAACAGTGCTTAAAGTCGCATGTTCATGTTACAAAAGAAAAAAATTGAAACCCAAAGTGCCTTGTCGCATATACTACCAGCATCATCACTGCAGACGATTTAAAATAATACTATACATGATATAAATTTGAATATCTACCCTTCCAAAGAGTACGTGGCACGGCAATTGACTAAGACTTCAAAACATTAATTTCTTATCCAGATGAATAATCAGCAATATAATGCCTAGATTCAAAACATTAAGGGCTGACACGCTCACGTACCAACGAAAGTAGTCACTTCTAACACCTAGAGGTGCGGCGAGCAATATATCAGTAATCCAGGGGGAGAAAGGCCTCATTGGTTTCCTCTCATGTTGTATAGAAGGCGAACAAGCTTCCCCATCTGTCGAGTCACTTGTTGTTGCATGGCTGCCACTGCTGCTTCTATCTGCTTCACTAGGCTTGTGGTCAACTTTGTAGATTGGCCGGTTGTAATGAGTTAAAACTCGTAAAATCTCTCCACACGCCAGAGCCCACTGTTCCGAATAGTCATTCTGTAAATCAAGAAGGCAAAATTTATATCAACACCAGAGATATTTTAGTCATGTAACAATAAATTCAACAACCAGAAAATGAAACAGGAAATACAATTTAGGCATTTAGGATATATTTTATTACAAAGTTAGAAAAGGATTGAAGAACAATTCACTTTTATGAGAAAGGAAATAAAAATCATAAAAAAGAGAAAACAATGGAGCACGTGTCACATTTAAACAATTGTTATCATCGCTAAAACATGTAATGCTAATCAAATACACCCATAGTAGGAAAGGAAATCTTTGGCTTAACGTGAAAGGAGAACTCAAAGTAGTCCATATTAGCCTGTCCACAAAATTCATTACCTCGCCACTTGGGCAGACTAAGGAAATGAAAGAAGCAAATGGGGGACTGCTCCTATCGTACTCAAGCGTTCCATCAATTATACACGAAATAATAGGATGAATGACAGCATGCCCATGCTCTGGGTGATGAAGGACAAACATTGCTGTAAATCAATACAAATTTAAATAAATAAGTCATCGGGATGCGGGACCCAAACAAGGAACAAAAGATTATACTTCAACATGCTGATTTCAAGGGACAATTATTCATCACATAAGTCAACAAGCGTGAAACACAATACCTAAAACATCATCAAAGAGGCGTTTTTCCTTGGATGGATAACGGGTCCGGATCAGCTGTCAAAACAATAAATATTACCAGTAATCAACATCCACTGTGAGCATTTAAAGTTTCTATTTTTAACGTCTACCCACTATAGGAAACTAGTCCAGAGGCAAGAGTATAAAGGCCATACCTCAGCTAAATCTTCAGGAAATTGCTCTGATGTGAACTGACCAAAGTAATCAACATATGCACGAATTTGGGCCTAGATATGAGAGAAAAAGAAGAAACATCAGTAAGGATTGATTACAAATTGGGAAAAAACTGAAAAAAAGTTCATTTTTATGATAAGTTGGAAGAAGAGTGAAAATAGATGTGTGATTTAGTGAAGTTCTCATACTTTTCTGGCTTTGAATGGAATTCAACTCTTTGGGAGTGGGTAAGGAATGTTTTCCATAGAATACGAGGAAAATATTGAGCACACGTCATATTTAACACTATTGTTCTCATATAATGTGTTTGCAGCATATCACCAAAAAACCGAAGTATCTTACATAGACAAAACTGTAACGTCAATTACACACACCCCAAACAGGCAGAAGGAAAAGGTAGAAAGGTAAAAAACAAGATAACATCTCGATTGGTAACATAGATATTTTGAAAAGATTTAGAAAGTTGTGCGAAAAAAAATTACTAAAATTAGTATAAGAACAAACTTCTATTCAAGGAGAAAGGGAAGTATATCAATAGAGGACAAGTTGTCCATCCCAACAATAAAGGAAAAAACATTAAGATAAAGCAAAAGGGTCAGCGAAAAGAACAACAAGATATCCTACTACTCCCTACAATATATCAGCCCTCACAATATATATCATAAGGGCAGAAGAATCCTTTTGATTGAAAAAATAACTACATTATGTCTGTGTTGAATCCCAACACTCCACACTAAACATGCAAATGCGAGTGCTTGGCCCATTCCATTCTGTTGATAAAGAAGCAAGGTTGCACATTTTTTTATTAGCTTAAGCGTTTCTGATTAGCTTAACCTTTCAGAAGCATTGAATTAGAAGCACTTCCTTCGCCAACCATTGTGACTTCTCGCATTTGGATGTCTCCATTAACAAGTAAGCTTGATTAGGGCTTGTTATGATTAGATTTCAGGATTATATTCTTTACAACCTGGCTCCTCCAACAGAGCAGGAGGTGGAGAACAAGAAATAGAAGATACGTCATCAACTATTAAACTTTACAAAAGTTTTTTTTTTAAACACTGAATAAACACCTCTCTGCAAGTGTAAAAGAAAGGATACAAACTCGGAAAAACAAAATGGGAGAAATCTTTGAAACAACTAATTACAAGTAAAGCAATAAGAAATTTCCGTAAATTTCCATGCAATAAAGCTTTCACAGTGATCTCTTTTCATGATATATTTAGCCTTTCAAAATATCAATAGCCGCTCAAAAAGAAATATTATCTACTCTAGATTATGATCTAGAGGTAAAAAATTCATTATGTTTTTTACTATTAGAAAAAATTATAAGCACATGAACTCATAAGTAAATGGATAATGAATCCATCTTACATGTAAGATATTGAGGGTTGAAACTACAAACGGAGTTTACTCTTATGCCTAGGCAGGTTGATTACTCTGAGACAGTTTAGGAAGGTCATCTTTAGTTATGTAGCTCATCTTTAATGAATAACAATAACTCTAGTTTGTCTAGAATATAAGAAATACATTGGAGAAAAGGTAAAGGTTCTTTGACGGATATCTAGTAAACCACATGGTACATACATCTTTGATTCTTCCTCAGTACTCATCAATCATCACAATTAAAGACTTAAGCCCATTCAAGGCAACATAAACCTATCAAATCAGGTTGAACTTTGAGATCGACAAAATATAAGCAACAACTTGTCATGATCAGCAACGAGGAAAATGCAATTTATGTCACAAAAAATCATAACTTCAAAACATGGGTTAAAAAAGCATTCTAACCTTCCTTTGATGGACATCTTGTGGTGGCGGCCAAAAGAGTGAAGAGAATTGAAGGCCATCAATCCACCTTTCACATGAAGCCATTACAAAAGTATCTTCAAGATAAGCCTTTTTATTGTATCAACAAGTAAATCCACAACCTTCAACTCCCACTGCTACCAATCAAGAATCAGAAGACCATAATTCAACATTTTAAAGCTCAAACAGAGCAGCATCACTTAATCAAGCATTCATTAAAAGTGTTATTGCATCTGAGTTGCCAACTCCTCTGAATGGATAATATAGGTATACAATTATAATCTGTAGCCCTGTCAAATCAATCAAAATTCTCAAAATTATACATAAATTCAATTAAGATTTGAGTGAAAGAAAAATAAAAAGTATCAAACTCAAAGAAGATGGTGGGCTTACCCAGCTTCTATAGGTTGAAATTGAAAAACAATAAAGTAATGCCCATTATTCAAAATAAGCTTTTTCACTCGAAGCATGCCTCCTTGGTTTAGATTTAGATAGATTAGAAAAAAGGGTTTTATTATAAGCATGGGATATTATGGGGAAAAAAAGGGTATAAACCAAATCACTCTAATTTCAGTTTGGTAGCAGAAAAATAAATAAATCTTGAAACTGATTACTAAGAAAAATATCTAACCCTATCCCACAAGATAAAATATAAAAAATCAGAAAAATAACAAGTAAGACATCCATCCAATAAGAAAAACAAACATGAAATGTTATTTAGAAATTATTCAAATCTAAAGAAAAAGGTAAAACAAGCCCAATCTTACTTTAATTCTACCAACCAAACAGTGGGAAAACAGTCAGATGCAAAAGAAAATATCAGAACTTTCCATCCTGGGTCCTTTCCTACATTTTCTCAGCAACCAAACAGCCCCTCAAACACACACACACATATCAAGAAAAGGTTCCAAAAAAAAAAATACCTTTTTGTTCACAGTTGAAGGAGGTGTAAGCTTGTTAAGATTTAAGGGATTTTTGAAAACTGTGGGTTGATTTTGGAGTAGTTACTGTGGCCAAGAAAAATGAGATTTGAGAGAGTATTTTATTTTCTTGGGTTTGGTTGGAGAGGAGAGAGATGAGAGAGAAAAATGAGATCTTTAGCTGCTCATCTATCTCTCTTCCTCCGCTTGGTACTGTGTACACGTGGAGATGATATTTTCCGCTAGCCTTAGAGCCCCACGTCATGTCACCTTTGTCTATCATGCCCATCTATATGTAATATAATACACATACATACATACATATGTGCATACATGCTGCATGTTGTTAAATTAGTTAATTATTACCGAATATACCAAGGTGTGGAGTGTTGAATGGAATGAATAAATAATTAGTTTATGGGAGATATTTTTGCAAGGGATTTGGTGGTGTTAAGCAGGTGCACGTCTTCCTCAATAATGATGGTTACGAAGAATTAATATTTAATCCATAGGAGATAAGTAGATTCCACAATTAATTAATTTCAGGGTTATTTAGATTTTGGCATCCATTGATTTTATTTAGGATTAAATATCAAAAATTTCCTCAAATATTTTTTAATACACATTTAGTCCAAATATTTTATTTTGTACAAAAAAATCTCTTATCCTCTTATCTTTAAAGGTCCGCGCCAGCGGCGTGGTAAAGTCTTTTTAGCATGATGAATGACTTTTTATTGCAAAATAAAAAGGATTGTACTATACATATATTAAATGAAGTTCAAGGGACTATTTGATATATGGCTATTTATTTATTTGGAATTAATGTCACTATTCACTTTTTGAATTTTATTATCTTTTTAGTGTCACTAACTCCTCATGTTGAGGTTGAACGGGGGAGTCCAAAGGGTCGTTCGTGTAGAGGGCTAATTGCGTGTTAATTCTCAAGTGGACAAAACTAATGGGGGTCAAAATCTAAATAATCCTTAATTTTACAAGGTTTAGGTCTTTTTAACGACACCTTTTTTTTCAAAAAGTGTCGCTAAAAGTGAAAAATTGGGGTTAATCCTACAATAGTTTTTGATGGGGTGCTAATTCCCAAGCGGACAAAACTAATGGTGGCCAAAATACAAATAACTCTTAATTTTATAAGGTTTACTGTAAGAGAATAAATAGTGTTTTTGAGTGTTTTATATGGTGAATGACTTTTTGAAAAAAAATAAAAAGGCGTGGGCTAAATATTAATTAAAAAAATATTGAGGGACTTTTCATTGAAGGACCCAAAAAACTATATGAGGATATTTTTTTAAAAATCAGTAATATTAGGTAGACCATCAAAGTGATACCTAAAAATCAAACTCGGTGATGTATCAAATATGTATAGACCGGTGTTTCAAATGGACTTCTTTGTTTGTTTGACATGTCATTAGGTTTAATTCTTTGGTGTCATTTTAAGAGTTTTCTTATAAGGGTCCCTCATTCAATTTGGTTGTTTCAAATTTACTAGTATCTCTTATTTTTTTTCCCTTTTTTATGTATGAGTTGTAAATTTGAGTATCTCCTAACATATAATTTTTTTTTAAATAAAAATATATATAGGCGTCATTTGTGGTCGTTAGTTAATTAAATGAGATTTGGGTTAATACTATTTAGATTTATAGATTTTAACTAGGACCAATTAATCCACTAGGTGATTAATTAATTTAATGCTTAGTCTTGGGTTGAAGTCAATCGTTCAAAAACAATAAAAGAATAATAACAATAAAAAAATTGTGGGTTTGTTTTTGTATTACATAAATTTTTGGGTGAGTTTTGTGACATCCTATAAAATTCATACATAGATTTATCAATTCAAAAACAAAAATCACGAGAATTGAATATATTTGGTAACATTTTCAGCATAATGAAATAAAATAAAACTGAACAAGTAGATAAAGTGCGAGAGAATAAAATATTGGATTACTAATAACCATCGTTGATACCATATAACTAACGATACAAAATACAACCAACTCTGGAATATAAAGTGTATCTTAAAATGTAATAATCATCTCTGACTACAAGTCTACATGTATCATCTCTTTCTAAAACCAAAAATGAATGCAAGGAGTGGATGGCAACAATACTCGACTCCTACATCCTAGGAATGAGGAATGGAATGTCGCTAGAGATCCTCCTCCATCGATTAACTAAAGTCTATGGCAATACAATGGCCTAAGACTTGTAAAAACAGATTCAACAACAACGTAAACAACAAGTTTACAAAGAATAAGAATTTAATTGAAGTAGAGTCGCAATACTAATAAATCTCCTTTCCATTTTAAGTCGATTTTTTAGTCATTTAAGTTACTCGGTCGAAGCAACCTAAATACACATGTGATTCTACTCCTAAGTCCATATGTGACCCATACGAAAAATGTTCATCTCTTAGTTCATTATTCTTTACTTTCTCATTCTTAAATTAATCTCTTATATTGAGAATAATTTTATCTTACGGTGTGCGTTTATCTTAAGCGCATCTTACTAACGGGAGTCTCGCTAACACTATCTAAGTATGATGCTAAACACGCATCGTAAATCTATACATCTTGAACAGTCTCATGCCATAATTATATTATATACGCTTTTAGTATATTTATTACACAATTCTCAAGTCATAAATTTATAGTTATACATAGACCTGACAAAAACCACGATAAACCGTTAGCACGACACGACCTGACACTAAATTATAAGTTAATGAGTTTACCTTTATTGGGTTTGGGTCATTAATGAGTTAACATGGTAGACCCGTTAACACTAACGGATCCGGTTTGAAAATTTACTTATACTCGTTAATACATGTTAACACTTACGTGTACTATAGGGTCATCCAACCCGTACCCAATAAGAATAACCATTAAAACCCATTATTTTTATATCATTCAAGACTAGCGGGTACCATAGGGTCACCCAACCTATACCCAATAAGAATAGCCATTAAAACTCATTATTTTTAAACTAATGAAGACTAACGGGTACTATAGAGTCACCTAACCCGTTACGCGTTTAGACCCAAAATAATTCATTAATATTAGTGGGTGCTAACGGTTCAAGTCGTATACTTGTTAATATTAACAGGTTGTGTTTGGTATAGTCATTATATCCGTTAGTCTTAACGATCGTGTATGGGTTAAGGATGTTTTGACCCGTTAACCCATTAACCTGACTGGTACACGACCTGACACGACCCGTTGACAGGTCTAGTCATACATCTCTAGTATAAATTATATACACAACTAGTATAAGATATAAATCGCTAAAACCAACTCGAGTACCGCAATATAGAATTACATAAATCCGAGGAAGACAATCTCTATGTCTAACCTCCACACAAGTACGATCCTAATCACGTACATAACAAATGGGTTATGCTCGCCCCATAAAGGATATCCCCTCTAGTACATATTCCACAAGTACTCACACATGGTATGTAGTACATAAAACACCCAAATAAGCATAATCATTCGCAATAGTTTAAACAAATACAAACCACCCTACATAAATGGGTTACAAATAAAGTCTCCATTATAACTAGTTAATACTAATTATCTAGTGATATCATGATTTACATAATCACTAACTATATAGTGATATCATGATTTATCTCATAAATCGGCCTATACTCAAGGTCCCCAAACAATCCTATAGAATCCCATCTACTTTCGATTTCCTGAAATAGTTTTATGTTATAGATTAATATAATCGCTTAACTAAGAACTGAACTCTATACCTTGCATACCTCAATTGAACTAGATTCAACATATTAGTTATAAGCAGTATTATAGTATTCCTTCATAGGATGCCCCATACGTCCTGACATCCATCATTAATAAACCCCCAAAACCAATAAACACAACATAGATCCCAAGACCAAAACACCAATCCAAAATTTTAACCTTGCGCACCGTTGGTAAAATATTCATAAGAAATTCATAAAAAATCCAAAAAATACGAAACCAACGCCCACGTTTTTGTAATTCAATTATCCATAATTTTACTTATGCAAATTGTGTGCACGGACTAAATCATAGTTGTGCGCATGGATTCCATTTGTAAGGGCAATAATGAGTCATGCGCACGAACTCCGCAAACCTTATTTTTACAACTTAAAGGTTTCTTCAGCCTACAACCCCAAAATATGAACTTAATAACCCAATTCCTTTAGTGAAGAACCATCAAAGGTTCATAAATCATCAAGAACAACTTATTATGATATTTAAACCATTATATATCTAAACCTAACTTCTTAAGTTCAAAAATTGATAATTTATCTCAGATTTGATTCCAACTCTCAAAGTAACATATGGGTTTCTATGAATTAACAATTAGGGTTCAGATTTAGACTAATCTTATATAATTAAATTCTATAATATTCTACACAAAGAAATTAACATTACACTTGTAGACACCCCATTTTAATACCCCATAACCTCTCCTTAGGTCCCTAGCACCTCCCTTCATCATTGCAAACCCAAGTCATACCATGGGTACTGACCTAAAGGTCATTGGACACTCCCAGGCTTCATTTGACTAAGAGTCAAACTCTTTATCTCGAACGAGACTAAATGAATCTTCGAAGGGCACTGAAACCCCTTTTCAACGGTCCATCCCGTGCGTGATTCTGACTTACGGTGCGGACAAACGACCCGTTTTCCCCCGAAACTCGATCAGGAGGTCACCGGACGCTCCCAGGCTCCGTTTGACCAAAGTCAGCTCTTCATCTCGATCTATACTGAATGAATCTTCGAAGGGCACTGAAACCCATTTCTAACGATTCGCCCCGTGCACGATTCTGACTTACGATACGGACGAACGATCCGTTTTACTCCAAATTTCACCGAGCGCTCCCAGGCCCCGATTGACCAAAGTCAACTCACTGATCCAAGTCAAACTCTTCAGAATGTTGAAGTACATCTCCTCACCTTTTCAACGGTCCGCCCCGTGCGCGATTCTGACTTAACATACGGACGAACGATCTGTTTGCGTCCGAAGTTTCCCCGTCCAAAGGACCGATGAGCGCTTTAGAGCCACATTTGACCCAAAGTCAACTCCCAAACCCGGGAGCGGTCCAAGGACTTTCAAAGGTCTCTGAATTACCTTTCCAATGGTTTGCCCTGTGCACAATTTGGATCAATGGTTTTTGCTCCACGATCGATTTTCCGAAGGTTCCAGACGGCAAGTTCCAGACCCTGCCTATCGACAGTGTGCCTAAACGCACCTGCCGATTGGCAGGACCAGGTCTATGCCAATCGGCAATGCCCTTGGCCTATAAAAAGGAGGGCCTGACCTCATTGCAAGGAGAGCCCATGACACACCCCAACCCAGTTACTTATAATTAAGTTTGAAAGTCAAAGTGAGTCAAACCATAATTAATCTAACCAAACCATAATCACGAGTTTTGATTTCAGAGTCATCATTGTAAATTCATATAACTGAAAACCTTTTTACAACATCAGAGTAATCATGCCCATAAAAACTTTCTTGAAGGATAAGTTAACTTAATTATATCATTTACATTTACACAAAATCATAGTTTCTCCCATTCCTGGCTAACCCAACCCGACCTCCTAGATTTGGCAGTGACATCACGTTACCTGAAAAATGTGAACATAGGAATCGTGAGAAAAATAGCCCAGTGAATGCATCACTACTATACTACTGCATGAACTTAAATGCAATAAATCATGTCCATATACTTATGTATTAACTTATCCGGCTCATTCATAATGAATGACCAACTTTTCCGAATCATGATTCACATATCCTGTCTAAATAGACAATTCTCCCCCATTCCTGGTCGAGGAGTAACCCCTTGTCATTAATAGACAAATCTCCCCCATTCCTAGTCGAGGAGTAACCCCTCATTTTGATAAACCGAAATGAACAATTTCATATTCATTTTATTATGATCATACCAATAACACGATACAAATATCTCTTTCCAGTGAGTACACTCACATTGGTTGACAACTACGTATTCAGGTTTCCTTCTGGTGGAGCTGAACTGGGTTGATTAGGCCTTACACCTGTCAATCCAACTAAATCAGTACTGAACCTCAATCATAAATATTATCCAAACATAATTATGTAACTTTCCATGACTATACATCAACAATATAATTCCAATTAAGTCACATTCCATAAAACATAGGTAAAGGCAAACAATGATGTACATATTAATAAAGTTACGCACATTCAACCGTAGGAAATACCTTATGAGGAATTTATAACCAAACTCGAGTAAATATGAAATTATACTCCTCAATGTATATACACATGAAACATGTAATCAAAGTACCCTTTATAAGGACGAAATACAAACATTCATTCAAGGGGTACCCAGTATGGCCTGAAATTATGGTCTTACATACTTAACCATCCTATATTCCTAAATTGTACAAATACAGGGGTCCAACCTCATCAATATGAAAACATATATGAATATACTATCCAGTACAAGTGACGGTGTAATTTTTCAAGCTTCCTAGGGCAAGTTATGACCATTTCTCTACAACACAAGAAATCTTCCCTACAAGCTCCTCTATTGTTCCTTCAACTTCCAAGAATTTTCATAATTTTTCTCCAGCATAACTTTCCATGATTTTCAACCCCTTTTCAATACACATACGGAATCGTACAGAATTAAAGTTTCATAATTGTTTGACTTCATTTGCTATCTCAAAAGCTTGACTAAACTCAGGGCATACCGAAATGAAGTATAAAAATAGAAACCATGTACCAACTTGAAATCATCATTACGGCCTAACCACAAGGATATAAATTCTAATTTTCAGATATGATATGAATATATGAGTCTACTTTAACATCCAATTGGAATTTCTCAATTACAGTAAGTACACAAATAGATATGCAAGTTTGAATACAAGGGGTTTCAATACAAAGCAATTTTAAGGGTTTCTACATTCAACTTAACATAAACTTGCATATAACCATACATACACATAAAGGGATGAAACTTTCGTAAATCTATGATTATTTAGATCATATAAATCAGTAATATAATATAAATAACTAGAATTGTAATTAGGATTACCTTCAGGGCTTTTTACGTAATTTCTACGGATTTTTCTACACTTTTTCTCCTCACTTTTCCTTCCTAAACTTCTACCTTCTCTTTCCTTAAGCTTAAAACCCTTTCATGGCTGGTTTTGGCTGAAGGATAAGTCTATTTCAAGGGTATAAGGTCGGCCAAGTCTGCCTCCCAAGCCAACCAATCAAATTAAACCATTTGGTTTAATAAAAGACAATTTACCACTTAAAGGGAATTGACCAAATTGCCCCTTGTTCGTAAATTCGGTATAACTCTTTACTCGGGCATCCATTTGATGATCCGTTTGTTGTGTTACAACCCTAACTCACATGTCTACAACTATCTAGTTTTCACCTCAAGTCATTTATAATGTTATAAAGGTCAAAACTAGTCTCTAACAGGAACCTTTCTACCGAAAATAACAAAATTTTGTGTTCGTAAATAATTCGACCTTTCATGATTTATGAAAGTAGGATTATAATAAACATAATCAATTAACATTAGATATACTAATAACACATTATTCATATCACATAAGATAATCATGGTTTAAATATAATTTATCATAATTATATTCGGGCTGTCACAGCCTAAATATGAAATACCTCACTCTCAGCGAATCCATAAAACCTCTCTCGAAGTCAGCGTGATTTCCACATCCAAATCCCTTTCCAACCTTCACTTTTCATCATCCTTTTCATCAAACTTGGTGAATTAACTACCCTTCATCATCATTAAAGTTCAAGGTCTGCTCTCCAACGTTCAAGATCAAGCTCAAGATCTTCAAGAAGGTCCAATTTTCTCAATTCTCTCCTTAAATTCGCATTAACTTGTTTTATTACTTAGCACTTTTATTCTCTCATCTCACATATCCTAATAAAATTTTTATTTAGTATTATTGCACATCTCTTATTTTCATATAAATAAAAACTCAAAAAAATAAGAAAAATATGGTTTACTCATAAATTCCAAACGGGAATTCTCACACTTTTCTTACATTTTTCTCACAACTAAAACACTTTTTTTACACACACCCGTAAGCGAAGCCCCAGTTGGATTTATGGGATAAACCCCACCCCTCGTTTTGCATGCGAATTACGTGGACTTTGATGTCTCTATAGGCTACGTAGGCGTCTTGGGGTAAAACCCGTGACTCGAGTCCTTTTCCTACTTTTCTTTCATTTTCTATTTTCTCTATATTCTTTAAACTCAATTCTCTTAATTTTTATATACATACATATATTTGTTCTTAGTGACGTATTATTCCATGTTCGTTATCGTTTCGTTATAATGATCAACGCGAGGATAATCGCGCAAATCCTATTTTTCTAATATCATTCTTAGGAACATTCCTACGGATGACTCACTTTATCTCTTCCATGATACAAGTTGACAATTCCTATCTCCACTATGTATACACATGCACACAGATCACGGGGAAATAAAAGAAAATAGCAACAACCCATGAGAGACTGTAAGGGCGAAATGGGTGCCTAACACTTTCCCATTTCGTAACTTAGCCTCTGGACCCTTTTTCGAATCATTTTGGTTTCGTATGTATCAGTATGTCTTTGGATGTTGTTCTTCGGAACGGCTCCCTTTTTTTTGTCTGTTTCGAGTAAAATAGACTGGCGACTCCATCTCTCTACATTTTTTACCTCATCAACGACGTCGGTCGAAGCGCTCCCGAGAGGGACGCACGGGACCTAGGATCCTCCTCTCTCACCCGTCGCGAGGATCGGGAGGATGGCCACAGTGGCGACTCCGCTGGGGGCTATTTATTTTGAGGGCTAGACTCTATTTACATGGGTGTTTTATTTTCTTATATATTCCCCTATTTTGCATGTTTCCCTTTTACTACTCATGTGTACCTCATGCTTATGCTTATATTCACACACTTGTAGAAAATTCTCCGTGTGCACTTCATACAACGTGCACCTAGGATCACATATATTCCTATGTTGCACGCATCACCCGTACTTGGCATACCATTAGTACCCATACTTTGCTCTCTGTTGGGCATGATCAAGAAAGATGCTCTCATCATAAGATACTAATAAGAGAATCATGCATGATTCACACGACATCACCAAAGGGCATTGTGATTGACCAAATTATGTCCAGTAACTGGAGGGTCACTTCGTGATGGGCTCTAGTCCGACAGGGCGCAGTTAGCCTAAGCGATATGACTCTCACCTTTCATTGTCCAAGTACCTTCGACGTATATCAAACGGTTCCCCCGCATCATACTACTTGACCGAAGTCATGACGGGAGGTATATCACAGGGAACTCGTTCACGTACACCGAGTATATCGAATTCGCTCTCACACGTATCGTCTCCATGAAGTATATAGTGAGGCAATTCACGTACACTCGGGTATATCAAATGGCTTGTCCACACGTATCGATTGCCCGCAAGAGCAAGACGTATATCGTGAAAATCACACCGAAGGGGGGAACCCTTTTCGATTCACCCAACCAAGTGCATACCCGCATATAGGTATCAAGCCTAGGACACACATGTTATATTGCCCGTTTTGACCCGAAACTCTGTCGAAATTTCGGGTCGGCCTGCCGCCCAAATTTTTGCGCATTTTTAAAACGAGACCTTGCCCGTGAGCCTGGTTACAAGTCCAGCCATAGCTTTACATATATTACAAACCCAACTTTTCCAGCCTCAGGTCCCGTCCGGCATTTCATTTTGCATTTAAGAGAATTTAATACAAGTGAGAACATAATAATAATAATAATAATAATAATAATAATAATAATAATAATAATAATAATAATAATAATAATAATAATAATAATAATAATCATGCTCAGACCCGTCTTCCAAAAATATTTTTTCCTTCTTTATCAAAAATCCAAAAATATTTCTTCTTTATTTATCAAAAATCCAAAAATATTTCTCCTTTCTTTACCAAAAATCCAAAAATATTTTGTCTTTCAATCTCAAAAAGAAAAAAATGTTAAAAATATTTTCCTTATTTCTTTTAAAAAATAAATCACGTTTTACGCCTTCTCAGGTCGATCGCACGTCCTTGGCCTGGCTCCTTATTAGCTTCGATCTTCAGTCAAATCAACCCAGAGTTCTGTTCATTCCCCTGTTACTTCTTTCGAATCTGGTATCCATCCATTTTCCATGGAGAACACAGATCAAGTACCAGTTGCGCAGCCAGATCTGACGACAGTTTTAGCTCAGCTCATATCCAAGATTGACAACCTTCAGACTGAGGTTCGGGAGTTGCAACGAAACTAGGTTCCTGTTCCTTAAGAGCCCGAGGCCCTATTCCCACCCGCTATGGGTCCACCCGAGCCTATCTGGGTTCCCGAAGAATATCAGCTCACTCACCGTGTCCGTCATGTTAATGGGTCGCCGCCTGCCCAGCTTCCTATGCCGAACCTTGCCCAGCCTGGGTCTAACTTGCCTATGATCGTTGATTCGAAAGAGGAAGAGTTGAACAAGGTCAAAGAAGATCTCAAGATGCTAACTAAGAAGTTTGACCAAGTCAGAGTCTCCGAAAATTACATGGACCACACCCACATGTCTCCTTATCCTAAGGCAAGGTCACCCGAAAAGTTCAAGATGCCGAATATCGAGAAATTCGGAGGAAGTGGACCACCGATTGTTCATCTTTGCAGTTATCACCGTTCCATGACTCTCCTAGGGTCTTCTGAAGAAGTGATGGCCCAATTGTTTCAGTTAACTCTGAAGGATAGCGCTCTCCGATGGTTTTTGTCTCTCGAGGAGTCTAGAATCCGTAGCTGGGAGCATGTGGCCCGAGAATTCATGTCACAGTTTAAGTACAATGAAGAGCTTGAGGTCACCCGCCGTGATTTAGAGCTGCTCAAACAGAACTCTGGGGAATCAGTCAGTAACTTCATAGCCCGATGGAGGGAAAAGGTAGCCACTATGACCAATCGGCCTTCCGAGGAAGAACAAGTCAACATAGTGAAGAAGAATTTCTTACCCAATGTCCGAGTCTCCGAAAATTACATGGACCACACCCACATGTCTCCTTATCCTAAGGCAAGGTCACCCGAAAAGCTCAAAATGCCGAATATCAAGAAATTCGGAGGAAGTGGACCACCGATTGTTCATCTTTGCAGTTATCACCGTTCCATGACTCTCCTAGGGTCTTCTGAAGAAGTGATGGCCCAATTATTTCAGTTAACTCTGAAGGATAACGCTCTCCGATGGTTTTTGTCTCTCGAGGAGTCTAGAATCTGTAGCTGGGAGGATGTGGCCCGAGAATTCATGTCGCAGTTTAAGTACAACGAAGAGCTTGAGGTCACCCGCCGTGATTTAGAGCTACTCAAACAGAACTCTGGGGAATCAGTCAGTAACTTCATAGCCCGATGGAGGGAAAAGGCAGCCACTATGACCAATCGGCCTTCCGAGGAAAAACAAGTCAACATAGTGAAGAAGAATTTCTTACCCAATGTCCGAGCAACCATGGGAGGACAATACTATCCCCATTTACGAGCTCTCAGAGAAGCAGGAGTGGAAATCGAGGAAGTTCTTGCTAAAACAGAAGTTGAACCAAAGAAAGTGTCCGAACAGTTCACTCCCAGAAAATATGACAAACCTGGCAATGATGCAGTCTCAACCGTCAACAACATCTCTCAACCAACCACATCGTGGGCACCAGAGATCCGCCTTGTCCCAGTCCGAAAGGAATACACCGAGCTTTATGCTCCCTTCTCCAAAGTTTATCAAGCTCTGCTAAGCCGAAACCTTATTAAACCCTTGTATCCCTGTCCATTGCCAAATCCACTCCCAAAAAACTTCAAGGCAGATGCCCATTGCGCCTTTCACCAAACCGCTGGCCATACCACCGACCAATGCTTTCACCTCCGAAACATAATCCAAGGTCTAATTGACCAAGGTACCATTGCCCCACCAACCAATCCTAAGCCAAACACTACTCACAACCCACTCCCAAATTATGCCAATGTCATCTTCCTAAAAGAGAACCCAGAATTTGATCCCTCAACTCAAATCACACCCATATACTCTCCTAAAGCTCTCCAAACTTGCCCATATTTCCTCCTACACCCTACTAGCCTCGTCGATCAGGCACTATCACTCCATACTAGATCATGCATCGCCGTCCGTACCTGCTCTAAAAATAGAAGTATGGAATTATCAGAAGTGTTAAACCAACTCTTGGAGTTCGAGCTGAAATTTCCCTCACAGATGATCATTGAATGCCAAAGTTTTAGTACACTGTTCTTGGAAGCACAAAAATGGGCTCGAGAGTCAGATAATTGGATGGTACCGACCGATGAAGTCAGCCTAGATGATGTCGTCCAGATCATGGTAGAATTATTTAGGCAAACCAACGATATTTGCAATATGACCGAGTTACTTGATACTCTGAAGTTACAAGGGCGCCTGGTCCCTTCACCCTTACATATCCCCACAAAATGGGAAGACCTGTATGAAGAAGCCATTGAAGTTGTGGAATGCATTGACTTTACATGGAAAGACAAAGTTGTTGCCACCGGATGGGGGGAAGAATTAGAAGATTCGAATAAAGAATAAGTTTTCGAGAAAACTGGCCCGGTAGCCGACATGTGTGGGATGATATCATTTTAGGCGCTCCTCGGAGAAATAAACAAGGTAGTAGAACAACCCGAGATCGACGAAGAAATAGGGTTCATATTCTTCCCTTCTTCAGTAAATCACATAACCACATCGGGGAGGCATTACAAGATCCCAATCTCATTACCAGCCAATGACAAGGGGAAGGGCGTTGAAAACCTTCCTATGCCATAAATGACCCTCGAGGAAAGAAAGATCCTTGATCAACTGAACAAAACTCAAGCTAACATCACTCTATGGGGGCTTTTCATGTCTTCTCAGCTGCACAAAAATGCTTTGATCAAGTTGCTCATTGGACCCACGGTTTCTCCCTCTACTACACCTGAAGAGGCGATAAATTTGGTCGGATCCTTGACCTCTACCTGAATGATATCCTTTTTCGAAGAAGAAATCCCCAAAATTAGGCCAAACCATAATCATGCACTCAACATCGTCGTCGAAGTTATTGGGAAGATCGTACCACTCTCTCTTGTCGATAATGGATCCGCCTTAAATGTTTGCCCACTAAGAACCTTCAAATTCTTAGGACTGAAGGAAGGTGACCTCGCTCTAACCTCCGTTGTTGTCCGTGCCTATGATAATACCCGTCGGGAGCTGATGGGATCCATAAAACTTGTAATAGGGTCTGGCCCTATAAACCCCGTCGTTGAATTCTAAGTTATTTACTCCCAGCGTGTTTTAACCTGTTGCTCGGACGAACTTGGCTCCACAATATCAAGGGTGTGTCTTCTTCACTCCATCAAAAATTGAAGTTCTTCGCCGATAGACGGGTCATCACCATCTTGGGCGACGATAATAATACCGAGGGTGCAAGTACCAGCAGTCTAATCCTTGAGATACAACACGGGTTAAATGATATGCTCCTATCAAGATTCCGAGTTGAGCCACTCCTACTCCCGGCAGGGGACGATTTCAAAGAAAGGGTTTGTCCAGAATATGACCCTTATGGCAACTTCAGTGTGATTCAGATGTTCAAAAACATACACTTCGTGCCCGGACTGGGGCTAAGACAAAGACAATAAGAGATACTTGATCCCATTAAACTGAAGAAATCTTTCCCTCCTTGTGGTTTGGGGTATCAACCATCAGAACAAGAGCTCAAAATGATCCGCCAGTCTCGACCAAAGAGAAGACTAGACTACATCCAGACCATCTCAGGTGACTCCCTGAATGGATGATTCATCAAAGAGGGTGAGGATTTCACCTTTTACGGCTTTTCGGAACCATGGTATGACCATACAGACAAAAAGATGAAACTCGAAATGGAGATCTTTTTCTAAGACAGCTATCCATATGCCGAAAGTTCCTAACACCATATACAACTGCTCATCAGAGATACCGAAGATTCTAAGGGAAGTGACTCCGAGAATTCGTTTGACTTATAGATACTGTGGCTGACTGTAATACCCCGTATTTTTATAGCTTTTAAATTATGGAATTTATTAAATTTAATTGAGATAAATTAATTTAATTTTAATCCGGAATGTTGTTTTAAATATTTACTAGCGTGACGAGAGTTAGTAATTATTGGAAATTTGTTATTTGTTGAATATTACTGGATGAGTATAGTAATATATGAGATATATTTTTATAATATTGTCACGTGTGAATAAAATGACAATTATGGAAATTTAAGTCGGGACGCGCCTGTATCGTGTCGGGACTAAATGTTGATTAATAAAAGTGAATATTTTATAGGTTGTTCGTATGGTAGTTTTGAGTGCGCCAACACGTCCGAAAGGGTCGAGATAGTCAGAAAAGTGTACCCGGGGGTTTAGTTTGAGTCTCGGGGCTATTTTAGGCTTAATTAGTACCCCGGGAGGGCATTTTAGTCATTTTGTATTTTTGGGTAATTAAACCCACGAAAATTAAAAGGGTTATATAAGATATCTAGGTTGTCTTCTATGGTTAGAACAACCAAAGACAAGTGACGGCCATAGGAGAGGGAAGGAGAGAGCTTCCAAAGCAATCCAAGGCCCGAAATCCATCCGTTTGCACCGCCTCCACCACCAATGCGTAGATCGCGAGACGGGGAACGCAACCACACCAAATTCGGCACCAAACCAGAACGTCGAAAATCCCAGGCAAGTGTTTATCTTGCTTATTTCGTTGATGCATCTTTCATATTGGTTTAGGAATGATTAGGACAAATTGTATGGAAGAAAAACCCATTTTGAGATAGAAAATTGCATGTAGTGATGACTTAAATGATATTCTGGAAACCCTTTGTCATGTAGAGGAGTAAACCACGAAATTATGATGTTTTATGAGAAGGAAATTATGGAAAATTCTTGTTAGAACCATGTTTAAGAGATTTCTAGGGTTCTTGACAATTATAATAATTTTGGGCTGTTAATCCATGTTTAGTGATAGAAATCTACATGCTTTACGTTGGAAATATCTGGTATGATGATATAATGTTAGTAGTATAAATTTTGGGACGATTGGGATTGAAAAATATGGATTTGGTGAAGGCTAGAAGATGAAACCCGTAACTGTAAAACTGCAGATTTCCACAGACCTGCTTGATCGATCGATCGAGCCCAGACCTTCGATCGATCGAAGGCTCGATCGATCGAGCCCCAAACCTCGATCGATCGACCCCTCCTGGCAGATTTAAGCTTCCCCTTTTAAAATTGTTGAATTGATTCGAAATGAAGAAAACTCCTTAGACATCCTTGATAAAATAATTTGGGAGTTAATGATGACCAGTAGGATTCATTAATGAATAAGAGACCTTTAATGTAAGGCGAAATCTATATTTTTGGGATATTTTACATAAGGGACAATGTAAGTATATATTAAAGGGGAGAGACACGTAAGAGGGTTACGTTGGAACATAAATGAATACCTACTGAATTGTACTTTTGGAAGGATTGAGTCCATGAGGGCTACGTAGTAAGTTGGAGAAACCCTTCGAATTAAAGTGAGAAACGAACCATTATACGTGATAACTAATAATGAGAAAATAAGGATAAATGTTGTGAATATGGGTTATGGGATAAACCTAAATTGATATGATAAAAGTAGTATATTTATATGATTGTGTATGCATATATTATATACTTGTGAAAATCATGCCCGCGCTACTTGCTATCACGAAGGTTACCGCGCTGGGACGGTCATATCTCGAATGGGTCTTCATGGGGGATATTGACTCGTACCCTAGAAGATAGAAATCCTAGGTACGGGCTATCGGAACGATAGTCGGATGGTCCTAAGAGACGTGAGGGTATGTACTGACCTCTTGGACTTGGAAACTATGCGTCGCCTCAATATTGTTTGTGTATGTATTTGTACAGTTCGAGAGTGATTTCTAACTTGTATTCCCTTTTGTGTGATTGATACGGGGATTGTATAACAGAGTAGGCCCGCACCATAATTTTTATGTGGGGTGTTGTTAGAATATATATATTATACGAGTAGTTAATATATATATGAAATTCTGAAGTCTGGAACTGCCTACTGTGAATTGATATGTAGGACATGGTTGATGACTCAAATTATAAATACTTGTTTTGAGAATGTATAATATGACACTGGAAAACTTTATTAATTAATAAATTAAAAAGGAGAACTTTGGTTACAAATTGAAATCTTACATTTTAAATACTTGTGTTGTTCAGTTGTAAATCCCGCGAATAACCTAAGATAAGTCAAATCATTGGAAAGATAGTGTGGTATATGACGAGATAGACCATTGGGAAGGTTAGAGCGATAGGTGTGCACATTATAAGAGAGGTGATAATTTCTCAAGAGAGTGTCGCACTAATATGTTGTTGCATTGGCCTGTAATCAATTTAAATACTTGCTAAACGAATTTTTAAATCATATACACTATCGGGCTCTGACCCGTTTTCTTTTCTCTTTCTCTCTTGTATATATATATATATATTACAGGTGCCCAGCCACAGGGGTGTCTTGCATAGGGTCCTTTGGCAGGAACAAGCTGCAACTTAGGTGGGAGTTGCAGGCCTGTTGTTTAGACGACTTCATCCATTTGATTCTAATCCTAGTTCAGTTTTATCCAACAGGGGCATGTGTCGCCCTCTTTCTATTAATTAGTTGGTATTGTCAGAGATTGTAATTTTTACTTTCAGTACCTTTATTTAGGGATTTATTACTGTCAGGAAGTTTTCCTTTGGTGTTGTAAATGTTGGGACTATTTATTGTTGGGTAAACTCTTGAATGTTCATTTTATTCTCCTACTTATTGCGTGACTCTTTAGACGTTAATGGTTTAAGGTTTTATAACCGGATTTAATAAAATGAGAATAAGGTTTTAAATGGTTTTGACACTTAGCTTAATTATTTAGGGTGTTTAAATTGGAAAAGTATTTTAACGACAGTGATGCTAAGAATGAACCAACTGTTCACCTTAATTTTAATTTAATAAAGGAGTGATCGCCCGGTATTTAATTAGGCGGGGTGTCACACTGACACTCTGCATAGTTCATTCAGGCACTACATCACTGGATCCATCCCACCTGATTAAAGTCGTTGATACACCTCTCCTCAACTGGCATGTTGCGCCAGTTCTACCTGTTGAAATCCCCCCTAATCCCCATGTTTACCTTATTTCTTCTTATGTTGTCTATCCTTGCTCAAATGTAATTTAGTCCTCCTTTTATGAGGTTATCAATGTTATTTTTCCTAATAATGAAATAAACGAAGATTTTGAGTATCTTGTTGTGCCTTACATTAACTGTTTAGATTCTAATCAAAATTTTGATGATGATGATTTTGCAAATGAACAATTTTTAACTGATCTAAATAAGGTTAATAATAAACAGCATAATTGCATTCAAGTTAATGAAGAAGAGACTGTTATTATTAACCTCGGTTCTAGTAGCCAACAACGCGATATTAGGATAGGGTATACCCTTGAAGAGCATGAGCGTGCACAACTCGAAGAGTTGCTAAAGGAACTTATGGATATCTTCGCATGGTCCTATGACAATATGTCCGGCATTGATCCTGAAATTGCTCAGCATGAGATCCCAACTCTTCCAGATTACAAGCCAGTTAAATAAAAGTTGATAAAGCTCCGCACCGAATGGTCACTCAAAGTCAAATAATAGGTGGTCAAACAGTTGAACGTGGGCTTCATTCGTGAAATCGAATATCCCACATGGCTAGCCAATATAGTGCCTGTACCGAAATCAGGAAGAAAAGTTCGAATGTGTGTAGAAAGCCGGGACTTGAACAAAGCCTCTTCAAAGGATGATTACTCGCTACCCAATATCGACATGATCGTGGACAACACAACTAGTCATGCTCTTAAGTCATTTGTCGACGGGTTTATCGGATACAACCAAATTAAAATGCACCAAGACCACCAAGAAAAGACCGCGTTCATCACCCCATGGGGAACCTTTTGCTACACTATCATGCCATTTTCTCTCAAGAACGCTGGGGCTACCTACCAAAAGGCTGCCACAACCATCCTGCACGATCTGATTCACAAAGAAGTCGAGGTCTATGTGGATGATATGATTATCAAATCCAAAACTAGAGAAGGTCATGTTCCTGCTCTTCGAAATTTCTTCGAACGACTACGACAGTATCAAATGAGACTCAATCTACAGAAATACGTCTTTGGGGTTTACAAAGGGAAACTTTTGGGATTCATGGTCAGTGAGAAAGGGATAGAAGAAGATCCTGCCAAGATGAAAGCCATACTTAAGAGGCCACCTCCCCGAACAGAGAAAGAAGTCCGAGGTTTCCTTGGGAAATTACAATACATGAGCCGGTTCATCAGCCAGTTAACCTCTATCTGCGAACCTATTTTTAAACTACTCCGAAAGGATTCAACCAAGGTTTGGAACGAGGCTTACCAAGAAGCTTTTGACCAAATCAAGCAATATTTGACCCAACTCCTGGTACTCATGCCACCACAGCCTAGTCTCCCTTTGCTCCCATACCTAACCATAATCGACACTGCAGCTGGGGCTTTGCTAGCCCAATACCTTAAAGATTCTCGCAAAGAAAGAGCCACCTATTATGCCAGTCACAAATTGGCCAGATACGAAGTCAACTACACTGCTATGGAAAAGGCATGTGTCGCACTTGTCTGGGTTACCCAAAAGTTGCGGCACTACATGCTCGCCTTCCCCATCAAACTTATATCCTGAATGGATCCATCAAATACTTACTTGAGAAACCTGCCTTATCCAGCTGAATGGCCAGGTGGTTGATGCTCCTAGACGAGTTCGATATCATGTACGTCACGCAAAAAGCCATGAAAGGACGAGCCATCTCTGACTACCTCGCTGATTACCCCATAGATGAAGCTGATGTATGGATCTCCGAATTCCCAATGAAATCATCCTCTGCACTGCCCCAGAATAATCTCCGATGGCAAATATTCTTTGATGGCACTGCCAATAAAAAAGGATATGGCATTGCGATACTTCCGATTGCCCCAGATAACTCCCACACTCCCATCGCCGTCAAATTAGATATCCCTTGCACCAACAACATGACTGAATACGAGGCATGCACGGTAGGCCTAAAAGTTTCCCTCAAGAAAGGTATTCAATACCCAGATGTCTACTGGGATTCCGCCCTCATCATTGGTCAAGTGCTCAGAAAGTGGAGAGTCAAGGATGAGAAACTCCAACCCTTTAATGCCCACTTAGAAGAACTAGCCTCCCAATTCCAAGATATCACCTTCTATTACCTACCTCGAGTAAAGAATAACCTAGCCGATGCCCTTACTACCTTGGCCTCCATGGTCAACATACCCGAAGGAATAATAAGCCCCCTTCTTAGTTCAAAAGTAAGATAAACCTAGCCACTGCTACCACATTGAGCTCATCACCGCGGAAGATCCCGAGCTAGCCAATTGTTGGTACTATGATATCTGGCACCTCCTCAAACATGGTAGGTATCCCGAGGGTTCCTACAAGAAAGACCGAGTAACCCTCTAAATACTGGCCGCCTAGTACATTATTTGTCATAAATCACTATTCAAGAGAAACTTCGACGGAACCCATCTACACTGCATCGCAGGGGCTGACATTGAAGAGGTAATTCAGAGAATCCACAGCGAGGAATGCAGGCCCCACATGAATGGTCACATGCTTGCCAAGAAGATCATCCAATAAGGCTACTACTAGACCACCATGACCCAGGATTGCACCGCCTATGTCCGAAAATGCCTCAAATGCCAACAGTTCTCCAACCTTCAACACTTGCCTCCACGAGAATTATGCAACATGACTTCTCCCTGGGAGTTCTCTACCTGGGGTATCGACATCATAGGGAAGGTTACACCCAAGGCCTCTACCGGGCATGAGTTCATCTTGGTTGCCATTGATTACTTTACCAAATGGGTCGAAGACGAGTCATATGCAATGCTGAACGCCAAGAAAGTGGCCAAATTCATCAAGAAAAACATCATCTGTTGACATGGGGTCCCATACGAGCTAGTATCAGACAACGGGTTGCATTTGGAGGCAGAAATTACAGAAGTGGTCAGCGAGTATGGGATTCAGAGACACAAATTTTCTCCCTACCGACCTCAGACAATTGGTGCAGTCGAAGCCACCAACAATAACCTCAAAGCCATCATTAGTAAGATGACAGAAAACTGTCGAGATTAGGCCGACCAAATTCCTTACGCCCTTTAGGGCTACCGGACCTTAATTCGAACCTCTACTGGGGCTACCCCTTACTCTCTAGTCTACGGCATGGAAGCAGTCCTACTCGTGGAGCTATAAATACCCTTGTTACGCATCATGCATGAAATCAAGGTCAGCGAAGAAGACTGGTGCCAAAGCCATCTTGACGCCTGACCCTCCTAGATGAAAGGAGATTGAAAGCTTTATACCATATAAAAGGGTACCATTGCCGAATAGCCCGATCATTTAATCAGAGAGTCAAGGATCGCGGTGTCCGAGAGGGGGATTTAGTCCTCAAAGAAATAATAGAACCCATCTGGGACCCCAGAGGGAAATTCAAGCCCAATTGGAGCGGCCCATACATTATCAAGAAGATCTTGTCCTATGGTGCCGCTATGCTCACCGACCTAGATGGAGAAGATATGGCTCATCCAGTCAACCTGGACCGTCTTAAGAAATTCTACCCCTAGTCCGAAATATCGGTGCGCTACGACTTTTCTCATCTCCCTTATATTCTAAAAAAAATAAAAATAAAAATTATTTCCCCTCTACACAGAACTACGTGGGCCTGATCCTCTGCAAAAATCATTTTCAAGCAAAATTCAAAAAAATTCAAAACCCCAGAGGTACGTAGGCAGCGCACAAAATTTACATGAGCAGGGCCCTTTCTTTTTCACGAAAAGCTATTATTTTCTTATCTCCCAAAATGACAGTTCATTCTAACATATACTTGAACAAAAGGATTATGCATGCCTTAGCGATCAGTATAGATAATTCAAAATACAAAATTCATCAAAAGGCACAACTAGATGATCAAAAACTTATTTATTTCATTAATAAGAAATTACAGTGCAATTACATAAGAAAAGGAACGGATGACTCCCTTCCCCTCTACCTTCCTAAAAAGACAAATAAATTCCTAAATTTATTCCCCATTACAAAATAAACTCTCCAAGAGTCCTACCCACAGCTACCAGAGGAACCTTCTCCGTCATCATCATCTACATCTTGTGGTCACCAAGCTTCCCCTGCCTAAATAAAGTGCCGCAGACGCTCCATGGACCGATAGGCTCGAACCAGCCTCGGAAAAACTACCACACCTCCTTCCATGGTATTAAATTAGGCAAACCATCTTTGTCCAATATCCACTTCCAATATTTTTCTAACTACTCTCCTCCACAACTACTTCATATAATCCCCATGGATGTGCCAAACTCTCCCAACAGACTGAGACAGACGGGTCGACGGACGCCGACTCTCCCACAAAGAGCCCAATTACATGCGTAAACACTCAGTCAAATCTTCTACCGGAAAGAAATATAGTGTCTGAGGTGGCACGACCTGCTCCCAGCCAAATTGGCGCAGAAGCCACAAAGGGAAATAGAAAGAGGTCTGTCTGAGACCAACCAGCCGAACGTACGGATATTCTCCCAGCTCCAGAATAGGCAGCACTGCCCCCACCAAGGCACTGACCAGTACAGATTTAGAGCCCCATGCTCCACGAACCAGTTCTCCCAGCTCTTAATACCCAAGCCAACACTGATGAAATGGCACGAGAAGAAGTTGGGTACAGCCGATAAAGGATATTCTGGTGGAGTCACCAGGCGAAGTCTTTCAGACAACCACATGAACAGCATCACCAGGCTACCCCTTAGAAAGTCAGAACGACCTTCTCGCCAGGCATCCAGGCCTTTTAAAGTCTCCTCTAGTATCACTGCCGCAGGATTATGACGGTATGACATCCATGAAGTAACGACTGCAAGTTATGGGTCCACCAGCAGCTCCCCAGTCACCAGCAGTAATTTTAAAACCAAGCCCAGAACAACGACTTCGGCGTATCCAACATCACCAACCTTCTGCAAATGCACGGATTGTAACACCGCCAAAAGGGAGATCATTTCTCCAGTGACCAATGGCCTAGCTGTCAAAGGCGAAATATGAAGAAGCCCGACTAATAAATCCCTGGGAGAACGGGAAAATTTAGGTAAAGCTGTAGCAACGCTGGGATTTATCCCCAGTATGGCAAAAAATTCCTCGTAGGTAGGACAAACCTCATCCAACCCAAAGCGGAATACATAGTCTTCAGGGTACCAAAATTGTACCGCCGCCATCAGCATGTTCCACTCAATAGGCTGATTGCGCCACAAAGAGACTCGATGCATGTTGAAAGCATCTTAGTCGACATTATAAGAGCACATTACTTCTAGGGCTTCGAGGTAGTTAGAAAACTCAATGCTATCAGGGAGAGCCATCTTGCAAGATTAAGAAATAGTAAGCAAGTGAGAATGTGGGAAAATAAAAGTGTGAAGGTGTGATGGAAATACTCCACCATGACCCTTTTTTATACTTGTAAACCCTCACAAAAGACATAACCCCTCCAAAAATCGGAGGGAATCCTGCCCCACAAAGTACAAAAGGCTGAAGGGGATACCCATCAAGGTTTTGAATTGATGGGACTAGACTTGACTGCCGATAGGCAGGACAAGGGGCTTACCGATCGGCAACCCCCTACTTTTGGAAATTTTCCTTTTTTGTCAAAATCAGAAAATTCAATAAAAATAAATCGATATTCTCAATAGAATTGTTAAAAATCCCTCGTATAATTTCTCACCTTTAAAAACTTTCCTTCAAAATCCCAAAAATATTTCTTTTTACGGTCTCAGCAGCAAAGAAAAATGCGCATGTGCATGCATTCATTCATCATTAACAGAAGATAATAAAAAAAACTTCATTTGCATTGCATAGATATGTTTCTGTGTTACATCATTTTGCAGGAAAATAAAGAAAAGCAAAAACAACGGGACACAGCCCGAACCCACACTTTCTCTCTCTCCCTCTAACCTAAACTTCACCCCTGCGACGCGCTCTCTTCCCTCTGCGACGAGACGACGCACCATCGCTACCTGAGCCAAACTCTTCCCTAGACGAAGCAGATGACACCAAGCAAAAGGGAATCGGGATCGCATACTGAATATGGGCAGTCATCGAAGATATCCAGTCTCTGATATCCCTCAGCCAAGTGGTCGACACCCGAACTTACTATAAAAAAAAGGCAGAATCGGTATCAAAGCAGAAAATAAATCAAAAAGAAAGAAAGAGAGGAACATAAAGGTATACCACAGGATGAAGGACCTCCTCTGTCAAGCCTAACTCCTCCGGATCCATCGCATGAGGACGATACAACATAGGCGCCATTCCTCCATCAGCCCACCGAATGTTGTACCAAGGGGTATGTAATCGCACGAAGGGAACCTCCGAAGTCACCGCCACCGCAGACATCAACGGACCACCACTGCTATGGGAGGACCCCACCGGCTAACTCGAACCCGTAGGAGGGAAAGGCAAGGCATCATATATGTTGGGCGCCATTAACCAGCTCGTCATAAAGTCCATGTAATCATACGGCGCAGCCGTATCAGTGTACAACAGGTAGGACTTGCCGATCATCGCTGCGATCCTCGCATCCTCCGACAGCAGTCGCTCCCGCCTCATAGACATAGGATGTCGTGCAGGTGGCCCCACCACCTCATCCTCGGCGATCTGTCGAACCACCCTCTCCCCCGAGATATCAAGAGTGGCCAAACTCATGCGCCAGCAAGCGCCTCAGCTGTAAGTTCACCCCAGTCAACCCCGTATCCTGAATAATAATCCTCCAAGGGTAAAAGGTCACCTGAAAATCCCAAGAAAGTATAAGCCAATACAACATCAGAGCATACAAAGAACAGAACTAAGGAAGGAAAAGTCTTACCCTATCACTAGTCAGACCATTCAAGACTTGACGCACCGCCTCCAGAGAAAGAGATCCCCTTGACTGTCGATTGGCCTTGCGCCATCGATACAACTGACATAAGTCTCCAACAGTCTCATCCTTCAGAGCGATAAGCTGGGTATTACACTCAATCACCTCATAGAACCACGTCTTTCAAAGATAAAAACTTATAATAAAAAAATGAGACGCATAAGGAATGTGCCAATGCGTGAAAGGAAAATGCGCAAATTAAAGAATACCTCAAGAAGATATATGGCTCCAGTAAAAGTTTGTCAGCAGCACCGACTGAATGCATTCAGAGAAAAATAGAGGGTCTGATGATGCTTAGATTCAGCACCACCAGATAAGTGATGATGATCTCAAACTGTAATAACCATGGCAGCCATAGAGATGTATATGTGTGTAAGTGTATAGAAGGGGATGAGTATAAGAGGGATAAGACAATGATGTATAGTGGTTCAGCCAATTAGGCCTACATCCACTATGAGTGTGTGATCCACTCAGTATGGGCACTAATGGACTTGGATACAATGCACATAAGCTCACTTTCTCTCTTTACTGTGTGTATAAGCAGAGTTTTTTTTAGGGTTCCAATTGTTGATCTCCTTGTTGGGTTATAGGTGACAAGTATATATAGGTCTTGGGGGTGTAGTGTACCCCCCAGGTATGCATGGTGCATGTGAGTTATGATCTAGCCCATCCCCTGCTGCCACCTGGAGGTGCCACCTGTGATTAATGATGATATAATATTCCCTCACGCGAGGGGGTGATATTGTTATAACGGTCTTCCACGTGCCATATGAGTCCCACGCGCACTGTTCCATGCGTCTCCCAAACCACACGTTGTGATGATGTCACCCTCGACCGATGGCACGAGGCCGAGGGAAAAGTTCCTGTTAGCAATGAGTCAGGCCTTATCTAGGCCTCGTACTCTTGTACCCTCACAGGGTCGTCCAGACCCCGATGAGGGGTCGGCCCATTGAAGGGTCGTCTGGGCCTGATGATGGGTCGACCCCTTGAGGGGTCGTCTAGGCCTGATGAGGGGTCAGCCCCTTGAAGGGTCGTCCGGGCCTGATGAGGGGTCGGCCCATCGAAGGGTCATTTGGGCCTAATGAGGGGTCGGCCCCTTGATGGGTCGTTTGGGCCTGATGAGGGGTTGGCCCATTGAAGGGACGTTTGGGCCTGAGGAGGGGTCGTCTGATATTGGTTGACGGATCATCTTGCCCTCATCCAGGTGGAGGACACCCTCGGCCCAGCCGAGGGTATATATGGGTATATCAGGGTCCCCAAATTCAGGCTCCCCCATCATAGAAAGGGATGTTCGAAAAGACCCTCAAGTACGGTAAGATCCACAAGTGGACGACGTCGCCGCTCGATGCCACCATAAAGCCCCCCAGTGCTAGCAAGATAAACAACCGGGCCATCTGCCTCACCTGCAGCCCGTCCTCCACGTCAATCATCCTACCCAATAAAACATCCTTCAACAGGGACAACCGAATGGAATCCCTAGATACGATCCTCCCCACGTCACCGAGCGCCGCCCGTACCGCCTCCGGTCTCACCCGTAGGGAGAGATCCACCTTTATCTTCTCCCCATCATAATCCCGCCCCAGCACCGGCTGCACATCTATAGGAGTCACAGTCATCTCCTTTAAACTAAAATGGAAGGTGTGGGTAGTGTCCTACCATCTCTCCCTAGAGCGCACAAGATCGTTATTGAACGAGGCGTCTCATCCAGCGCAGACGCCAACCTCCAAAAACCGCTGATGATACCACCGAACGCACCATAGGTGGAAGATGCTCCCAGACATCCTTAAGCCCCGTCGTCCCGCGGGCACGCATGTTCTTCAAAGAGACATCAGACTGCCAAAAGAGAAAATCCTTGTCAAAATCTAAGAAAAGAGGAAAACACAAAAAAGGAATGCCAAAAGCCATTTCACTTACATAACCACCAGGGTTCACCACCCTCGAAGAGCGATGACGCGATGGCTCCCACAGCAAAGTCCACTCATCTTCAACTGGCTCGAATGCATCAAAAGAGTTCTTACTCCCCAAAGTAAGAGGCGTCCTGACCCTCCACTCCACGTTTGCCCAGTCATCAATTGCCAACCATTCTCGATGAACTGCAGTGCTCACAAAAGCAGCCATTTTTTATACGATTCGTAAAGGAAAACCGCAGAAATAGAGAAGGCAAGAAGCTGTGAAAAATGAAGGGAATTCACCCCCTTTATATAGGATGATAAGGGTCATGTCGATCGGCACTGAACCGCCATCTACCGATCGACATTGACCATTTACCTTCCCGAGGCAGTCCAAAAGAGCGTGCCACTGCCGAATGGCATCCTCTACACCATGACGACCGGTACCCCCCTTAAAATTTCGTGCAAAAATTCCCCAAAAATATTAGAAAACCCTGAAAAAATCTCAGAAAATTCCTAAAAACCCCAGGAAAGATTTAGAACATCTTCACCAAGGAAATTCGCACTCCCTCAAGCGAAACCCCTTATTTCCCCAGCGGAACTCTCAAAAACCAAGTGAATCTTCTCCCGATGACGTCCCCAGAGGATCTCTAAGGATCGCCTCCTATACCCAAAAGGTCTCAAACCTCCACGAGAAATACGTCCAATACCTGGACCACCTAATCACTTACCCAGTGGAGTTTACAGCATCAAATTTGCCTTTCCTTCGCAAGATCTCCAAAATCACAAATATTTCCCCAGCAATCGACTCCCCAGCAACACAAGGTAATTTCCCCGACAGATTTCCCAGAGAACATCTCCACTTAAGCCCTCAGAATTGGCTTCGACCCGTAGAATTGGTCACCTCTATACAAGCCCGCGGAATTGGCTTCGACCCGCATAATTTGTCATCTCACCTTAAGCCCGCAAAATTGGTCATCTCACCTTAAGCCCGTAGAATTGGCTTCGACCCGCGGAATTGGTCATCTCACTTTAAGCCCGCAGAATTGGTCATCTCACCTTAAACCCGTAGAATTAACTTCGACCCGCAGAATTAGTTATCTCACCTTAAGCCCGCAGAATTGGTCATCCCCAATGTAAACTCGCAAAATTGGCTTCGTCCCGTAGAATTGGTCATCACAACCTAAGCCCTCAGAATTGGCTTCGACTCGCAGAATTGGTCACCCCCATCATTGTTGTAGGTCCTTGAAATTGACCTAAATCGAAATTGATCTAAATCTTTCCTTTAAAACTAACCCCAGCATGCCCCTTTAATCCGTCAGAATTGGCTTCGTCCCGCAGAATCGGTCACCCTAATCTCCAAGCCCTCAGAATTGGCTTCGACCCACACAATCGGTCACCCTCATCTTCAATCCCTCAAAATTGGCTTCGACCCACAGAATCGGTCATCCTCATCCTTAGGTCCTCAGAATCGACCTCGACCCTCCGATCATCCTCTTTCAAAGGCATCTTGTGGTGTCTATTCGACGACTATCGTTTGTTCCAAACTCACCCATCGAGGGGCTCTGTAGACACCCCATTCTAATACCCCTAACCTCTTCTTAGGTCCCTAAATCCTCCCTTCATCATTGCAAACCCAAGTCATACCCCGGGTACTGACCTAAAGGCCATTGGGAACTCCCAGGCTCCGTTGGACCAAAAGTAAAACTCCGTTTGACCAACAATCCATCCCATGCGCGATTCTGACTTACGATACGGACGAACGATCCGTTTTACTCCGAAAGGTCATCGAGCGCTCCCAGGCCCCGGTTGACCAAAGTCAACTCCCTGAACCAAGTCAAACTCTTTGGAATGTTGAATTACATCTCCTCACCTTTCCAACGGTCCACCTCGTGCACGATTCTGACTTACCATACGGACGAACGATCTGTTTGCGTCCGAAGTTTCCCCGTCCAAAGGACCGATGAGCGCTTTAAAGCCACATTTGACCCAAAGTCAACTCCCAAACCCGGGAGCGGTCCAAAGGACTTTCAAAGGCCTATGAATTACCTTTCCAACGGTTTTCCCCTATGCGCGATTCGGATCAACGGTTTGTGCTCTACGACCAATTTTCTGAAGGAGCCTGAAAGAGACTGCCAAACGGTAAGTTCCAGACCCTGCTTATCGGCAGTGTGCCTAAATGCACCTACCGATTGTCAGGACCAGGGCTATAACGATCGACAATTCCCTGGGCCTATAAAAAGGAGGGTCTGACCTCATTGCAAGGGGAGCCCAAATTTGAAATACCTCATTCTCAGCGAATCCAGAAAACCTCTCTCTAAGTCAGCGTGATTTCCACATACAAATCCCTTTCTAACCTTCACTTTTCATCAAACTTGGTGAATTAAATACCCTTCATCATCATCCAAGTGCAAGGGCTGCTCTCCAACGTTCAAGATCAAGCTGAAGATCTTCAAGAAGGTCCAATTTTCTCAATTCTCTCCTTAAATTCTCATAAATTCGCATTAACTTGTTTTATTATTTAGCACTTTTATTCTCTCATATCTCATCTCACATATCCTAATATACTTTTTATTTAGTATTATTGCACATCTCTTATTTTCATATAAATAAAAACTCAAAAAAATAAGAAAAATAGGGTTTGCTCATAAATTCCAAACGGGAATTCTCACACTTTTCTTACACTTTTCTTACAACTAAAACACTTTTTTTACGCACACCCATAAGAGAAGCCCCGGTTGAATTTATGGGATAACCCCACCCCTCGTTTTGCATGCGAACTATGTGAACTTTGATGCCTTTATAGGCTACGTAGGCGTCTCGGGTAAAACCCGTGACTCGAGTCTTTTTCCTACTTTTCTTTTATTTTCTATTTTCTCTATATTCTTTAAACTCAATTCTCTTAATTTCTATATATATACATCTATTTGTTCTTAGTGACATATTATTCCATGTGCGTTATCGTTCCGTTATAACGATCAATGCGAGGATAATCGCGCAAATCCTATTTTCTAATATCATTCTTAGGAACATTTCTATGGATGACTCGCTTTATCTCTTTCATGATACAAGTCGATGATTCCTATCTCCACTACGTATACACATGCACACGGATCACGGGTAAATAAAGGAAAATAACAACAACCCATGAGAGACCGTAAGGGCGGAATGGGTGCCTAACACCTTCCCATTTCGTAACTTAGCCTCCGGACCCTTTTTCGAATCATTTTGGTTTCGTATGTATCAGTATGTCTTTGGATGCTGTCCTTTGGGATGGCTCCCTTTTCTTTTGTCTATTTTGAGTAAAATAAACTGGCGACTCCATCTCTCTATATTTTTCACCTCATCAACGACGTCGGCCGAAGCGCTCCCGAGAGGGACGCGCGGGACCTAGGATCCTCCTCTCTCACCCGCCGCGAGGATCGGGGGGATGGCCACAACACTACTCAAAGAATCAATTGGATTAAGGTTAACATCCAAATTAAGTCAATTTATTAAAAATATAACTTATATGATTAAAATTCAGATTTTTATAAGTTTGAGTCAAGAATTAAATGAATATTACTACTACAACACAAGTCCACTTAAATTCTTAAATAATATAAACTTGTCTTAGGCCAATTGTGAGAATCCAAGCCTCAAATTTCCAATTCTCCTTCCCCTTAAGTGTATCATTTATCCTTAGTCTCCTAGCATTTCTCCCATGCTCCAAATATAGTTTATGTTATGACAAGAGACCTCTTAATCTAACTCCCCACGAAATTGGGCTTAGGACTCACTAATGAACCCAAATAACCTTCTAAATATCCAAAACTCTACCCAAGTTATATACCTGTGAGTACAAGAAATATCACAATAAATAAATCCACGAAAATAATCACAAAGAGCAGAATGCAAAATCATACAGACAATAATAGATATACGTGGATCGACAACTTACCAACGTCCACGGAGAGGTTACTGCTTTATTATAGTGTCTCTCAATGTTTTTGGGTTACATCCATTTGCTTTGGGTTAGGGGGTACAATTAATAGAAGTATGAAATAAGTGATTGAATTCCATAAGAAACTCAACCGACTTGATATATAACACGTAAATGTCCCTGAATATCTACCCGAGATTATTGGTAACTAATTCGTACTTATCTACATGAATTTAAGCGTATGTTAAATGCACATCCAAATAATAATCTAAATGTTTAATTCAGGAAGTCCGTCTTACGCACTGGGTTGGTCGACCAACTGATTGGGCTTTTAATTACGTCCCCACAATTGTCAATAAAATCTTTGGGCTCATAATTTGGGACAATAGATTTTAAATAAGTCCAAGGCCCAAAGCTTGGAACAGTATAAAAATCGGCATGGCATGTTTGTAATTAAAGAGAACCATTGAGGTTGCGCTAGTCATGAGGAGGAAATGAAGCATTGAGATCTTCCTGGGGAGGCGCGACTCATCATTTGGGATATTTGAAACTTACAACTTAACCGTCAATTCATTGTTTATGGTTATTTTTGCCTGCGAACTTTGGCTCTAAGCTTCCCCTACTATTATTTGCTTCAAATACAGAGCTCTTCTTCTTCAGTGTTCTTTCAAATTTTTGCCAGCACTTGTAAGTTCTAGTTCTCACTTTCTCAGTTCTTCTCTTCCTCTAATTAGTTTGTAACTGTAGCTAGAGTTTTCTTTCTTCTCGTGTACTAATGGCGAGACATAATAATAAGTCAATTTCTGAGTTTATAAAGTGTTATGGCACCCCTGACTGGGTAGACATTGAATGTGCTCCCATTCCCAGAGATGCTTGCTCTTTAGAAGATGGGCACAAGATTCATACCCTCTTGATTTCCAAGGGGGTTCGACGTTTCTGCCCAATCCTTTTTTTCTAAGATTCTTCAATGTGACAGCTCGCCTAATTAAATACCGAGTGATCAGTCCTTTATTAAATTAAATCGAAGTACCATGTTGGTTCATTCTTAGCATCACTGTCGAATTTTTTTTACCTAATAAATAATTAAGCTAAGTGTCAAAACATTTAATTTTAAATATTAAGTTCCGTGACTATAATTCAATATACGAAACCATTTTCGTAAACACAGGTGATAATATTAGACCAACCATCCAAATGAAATAACCAAGTAGATTAACCAATCCAAAATAATATATCCCAAATCGCAGGACAATGAAATAGTTAAAACAATCCCAACAATAGCTAAATACTGAAATAATAAAGTATACAAGTCTCTTTCTGAACTAAATAAAACTGGAAATGGGCGACACATGCCCTATCTGAGAATAACTAAATAAAAGACTGAGAAGATAAGGATGAAGTCGTCTACTGCAAGGACCTGCAACTTCCACACTAGTTGCAGCACGTTAACAGTCCAAAGATCTAAGCCTGATACCCCTGTGTCTGGGAACCTGTAATACATATATATATATACACACACACACACACACACAAGAGAAATAAGAGATAACAGGAAACGGGTTTGAGCCCGAGTGTAAAATAACTTTAAAAATAGTTTAGCAAGTATTTAAAATGCTTACCAGTTGATATTACATACATGTTACTATCTCGACACTCACTTGAGAATTATCACATCTCAACTAGTGTGCACGCCTAACGTAACACTGAATTAACCTAGTTAAATCTAACCCAATCAACTAGTTAAACCCAATTTTCACTCACCAAGCCTAATCCATGTGATCGCATGACTATAGTTTATATCTGATAACCTTTTCTTATGAATATAATAATCTAGTTTTATTCATCTCAATACAGACTTAAGTTCTCAACCACTTAATTCATTTAATATTAAGTGTTCAATTTCCTATACTTACAAGCATAGTAGGTCATATATATATATATATATATATATATATATATATCACTCATATAATATATACACTAACCTGGCACCCCACATAAAATCTATGGTGCTGGTATACTCTTCTATCAAGTCCCCATATCACTCGTACAAAAGGGAAATACTAGTTTGGAATCACTCTCGAACTGTATTAACACAAAACACACATATTGGAGGCGAAGCATAGTCCCAAGTCAGTAAGAGGTTAGCACATACCCTCACGTCTCTTAGGACCATCTGACTATCATTCTTGGATACCCTGTACCAAGGATGATATGTTCTAGGGTACAAGTCAATATACCTCATAAAGGTCCAACCGAGATAAGACTTTCCCGGTGCCGAAGCTCTGTGATAACAAGTAGCGCGGGTATGATTACACAAAAATATACAATATTATATATATATATATATATATATATATATATATATATATATATATATATATATATAAAACTATGCGTGGCATATAACGCCCACGACCCATAAATTATTCTAACTATGCGTGGCATATAACGCCCGAGTTCTACGTATACTTAAATTATTCTTTCATTTTCTCAATTACCGTCAGTTCTTAAGTACTTCTCGTCTCTCGAAGTGTTTCATATTGATAAGCATAAGATCGGTAAGTGTACACTCCCTACCCTACTGGTCTAAGTCCTTATTAATTCTGACAAGGTCTAATTTAACGTACGCACGATTTTCCACTCAATTCATACCCCCGAAATCCCACGGTTAAATATCATCTAAAGTCGTATTACCCGGACCCTACTGGTCCTTCTCAAGTCCCATTATGATATTTAAATTATGTCCAAGGGTCCTTACACATTGGGATTGAATAATCCTTAAAAAGGGAAAAAAGTTTCAGTTTCTAGGAGGGGGCGATCGATCGATCCAGTCGATTGATCGACATTCTTGAGTCGATCGATCGATCAAGCAGGTGTTGGCCTAATTTTCTGCAATTTTAACCTATGGGTTTCATCCAATATAAATCCTCAAACCTCTATTAACATGTCCCAAACTCCCAACCAAACACCATGAACATTATATAAACCAATATAGAAGATCTCTAAAGTAAAAGATTCACAAATTCACCAAGAATTGTCTTCAAAGGGGATTCATTCAAGGTATTATCATTTAACCCTAGTTCATTCAATTTTCTCGAGAATTCATTTAAAATTCCAGATTTCTATCCCTACTGGGCATCAATTTCGTGGATACTATTTTACATATGACATATATCCATACTAACATGGTTTCTACTCAAAATTTGCAATAAAAATCTCCCAAACAACATTTTATTTTCAAGAAGACATGAGAGAATTAATTCCTACACTAGCATGGATGTGTTATAAACTAGAGAATAACAAGTTAGATACTTGTATGGAAATTAAAGGTCTTGTCCGACGGAATTGAGTGGTATAGGAACGTTTCCCTTCTCCCGATCTACGCGTTGGTGGTGGAATTGATGAGAGTGGCGTAGGGTTGGTGGCTCTCCTCTTTGGAAGCCTTCTCTCTTCTCTCTTCTTTAGCCTCTCTGTAACTCCAAGGTTTCGAACCCTCGAGAACTCTAACTCTCATTAGATATAACACTCCAATTTTTGTCCACAATTAAGGCTTGAAATGGATAATTACCAAAATGCCCTTTCGGGTTACTGGTTAGGCCTTAAAATATCACGAGGCCCAAACTATACCCTCGAGTACACTTTTATGACTACCTCGACCCTTCCGGACACATTGGCGCACTCAAAATGACCATACAAGCGACTTATAATTAATTCACTTTTTATTCCATTAATTTAGTCCCGACATGACACATGCACGTCCCGACTTAATTTCTGTAATTGCCGTATTATTCACTCGCGACAATTTTAATAAATTCAATCTCATATATTACTTTACCCATCTAGTAATATTCAATATATAATTACTAACTCTCGTCATGCTAGTAAATATTTATTTTAAAAATTCCGGATTAATATTAAATTAATTTATCCCAATTTAATTTTGTTTCAAGTGATCGCATGACTATAGTTTATATCTGATAACATTTTCTTATGAATATAATAAGCCAGTTATATTCATCCCAATACAGACTTAAGTTCTCAACCACTTAATTCATTTAATATTAGGTATTCAATTTCATCTGCTTACAAGCACAATAGGTTAATCACAAGTATATATATATATGTATATATACTAATCGGGCACCCCACATAAAATTTATCGTGCTGGCATAGTCTGCTATCAAGTCCCCATATCACTCGTAAAAAAGGAAAATACTAGTTTAGAATCACTCTCGAACTATATTAACAGAAAACACACATATTGGAGGCGAAGCATAGTTCCAAGTCACTAAGAGGTCAACACATACCCTCACGTCTCTTAGGACCGTCTGACTATCATTCTCGGATAGACTGTACCAAGGATGTTATGTTCTAGGGTACAAGTCAATATCCCCCATAAAGGTCCAATCGAGATAAGACTGTCCCGGCGCAGAACCTCCGTGATAACAAGTACCGCGGGTATGATTACACACAAATATAAAATATTATATATATATACATGCACCCATATATATATATATTCTAATTTTTTTAACTAGGTACGCCCACGACCCATAAATTATTCGAACTATGCGTGGCATATAACGCCCGAGTTCTACATATACTTAAATTATTCTTTCATTTTCTCAATTATCGTCAGTTCTTAAGTACTTCTCATCTCTCGAAGTGTTTCATATTAATAAGCATAAGATCAATTGGTGTACACTCTCTACCCTACTGGTCTAAGTCCTTCTTAATTCTCACAAGGTCTAATTTAGCGTACTCACGATTTTCCGCTCAATTCATACCCCTAAAATCCCACGGTTAAATCCCATATAAAGTCGTCTTACCCGGACCCTACTTATACCCTACTGGTCCTTCTCAAGTCTTATTATGATATTTAAATTGGGATTGAATAATCATTAAAAAGGGGGAAAAGTTTCAATTTCCATAAGGGGTCAATCGATCAATGAAAAGGGGTCGATAGATCGATCCAGTCGATTGATCGACATTCTTGAGTCGATCAATTAATCAAGCAGGTGTTGGCCCAGTTTTCTGCAATTTTAACCTACGGGTTTCATCCAATATAAATCCTCAAACCTCCATTAACATGTCCCAAACTCCTAACCAAGCATCATGAACATTATATAAATCAATATAGAAGATTTCTAACGTAAACCATTCGCAATTTCAACAAGAATCGTCATCAAAGGAGATTAATTCAAGAAATGATCATTTAACCCTAGTTCATCCACTTTTCTCAATAATTCATTTAAATTTCCAGATTTCTATCCCTATTGGGCATCAATTTCGTGCATACTATTTCCCATATGATAGATATCTATCCTAACATGGTTTGTACTCCAAATTTGCAATAAAAATCTCCCAAACAACATTTTATTTTCAAGAAGACGTGAGAGAATTAATTCCCACACTAGCATGGATGTGTTATCAACTAAAGAAAAACAAGTTAGATACTTTCCTGGAAATCAAAGGTCTAGTCCGACAAAATTGAGTGGTGTAGGAACGTTTCCCTCCTCCCGATCTACGCATTGGTGGTCGAATTGATGAGAGTGGTGTAGGGTTGGTGGCTCTCCTCCTTGGAAGCCTTCTCTATTCTCTCTTCCTTAGCCTCTCTGCAACTCCAAGGTTTCCTACCCTCGAGGACTCTAACTCTCATCAGATATAACACTCCAATTTTCGTCCATAATTAAGTCCTAAAATGGGTAATTACCAAAATTCCCTCTCGGGTTACCGGTTTGGCCTAAAAACGTCCCGAGACCCAAACTAAACTCTCGGATACACTTTTCGGACTATCTCGACCCTTCTGGACACATTGGCACACTCGAAATGACCATACGGGTGATTTATAACTAATTCACTTTTTATTCCATTAATTTAGTCCCGACACGACACATGCACATCCCGACTTAATTTCTATGATTGTTGTATTACTCACTCGCGACAATTTTAATATATTCAATCTCATATATTACCTTACTCATCTAGTAATATTCAACATTATTCTTACCAATAATTACTAACTCTCGTCATGCTAGCAAATATTTATTTTAAAATCTGAATTAATATTAAATTAATTTATCCCAATTTTATTTAATTAATCCCATATTTAAATGCCATAAAAATACGGAGTATTACATTCAAGTATTTCGATATTGTCCCTGCTCAGTGTAGTCCAAAAGTTTGGAAAATTATAAATTGGGTACATAGGATAAATGTATTATATGGAGCTAACTTAGGGCTCGCTGAAATCTGTTATTGTTATGTCTTTTCGAGCACAACTGAAGGTATCTTATACTTGAAGGTGAGGAGTGCTGATAAAGTCCTGGTGATGAACTTGCCTGATTCCCGTAAAGACTACTAGAGCTAAGGCTTCATTGCTTGGAACTGGCAATATCCTCCGTAACATGTGGGCATAAGGTATAAGGGAACTCGGATCCCTAACTTTAGGGAAGAATACATAGGTTGCTGACACTATCTTTTTCTTAGTTTACTTGTTCCTCTGTTTGATTTTTTTTATCTCATCTTTTCTACTTATTTTGAAGCTAAGGATAAGAACCACGAATCTTCTCCTCGTGAGATAAGGGTTGCTGACCTCTTGAAAGCTTCAAAGGTTAGGGATAGGCTCTCTGACGGTGAGCATCCTTGCTCGACGCCCTATTTACTGGAATATAAGAACATCACTACCAACTCTATTGCTCGGCTAGTGGATAGAATCCTCAACTTAGAGCTTCTAGGGGATAAGGTTAGTGGTCCATCTGAACCTATTTGGTTAGAAGTAATAGAGGAAGAAGTAAGCAAAAAAGATGAATTAGAAGAAGGTAAAGAGGAGGGATTTGAGGAAGGAAGTAAAGAGGAAACCATTGAAGAGTAAGACATGGCCCCACCCAAAAGGAGGTTTTTGATTATTTAAGATGATGATGATGATTTGTTCTGTGATCCGATCAAGTCCTTAAAGAGGACGGAAGGAGAATCCCCTATGGCTGGTGGTTCCAAGTTAGGAACCGAGGGAAAGGAGAGCGAGGCGGAGAGGATGAAAAAGGAGGAAGGGGAGAAAAGAAGAGGGAGAGAGAGAAAGAATGAGGATGAGAGAAAATAGAAGAGGAGAGGAATAGGGCATATGACTTAAATTATGTGCATTCACTTCTCCTAGTTGATGAGGGGTCGAGTGTTGCTGACACTCCCCTACTTGCCCCCAAGTTGCTAGAAGTTGTTGTGATCACTGTCGATTAATGAGGATGGGGTCTAACCAGTTAGCCCTCAAGTCTGCTCAAGGGCTTGCTTTGGTACTCCCTTTTTTCTCTCTTTATTTTTTTATTCCAATTTCTGTAAATTGATCTGTGCTCCTCCTTTTTTCTGCAGTTTATTTCTGATTTTACCGCACTGCTGCGTGATCGGGCCAACCAATCGAGGAGGAATGTTGAGTTAGAAACGGATCTGAAGAACTCCACTAAGGTTTTGGCCAATGCTAAGGTAACTTTTGAGCAGGAGAAGGAGAAAGCTTTGGTTTCCCTCAACTCAAATAGAAGTCAACGAAGAAGTTGATCGATCTCCAGACTGCTTATAATCAGGTGATAGTCGATAACCTGAAGGTTGTTGAAGAGAATAAGGAGCTAGTTACCAAGGCCGAGAAGCTGGAGGGAGAGGTTACGATCGTTAGGGAAAATGGGTACAATAAGGCTGGGAGGAAGTGTATTACGATGTCGAGCATTAAATAGCTTATGTCAGGCAGGTGGGCTTTAAGAAGGGATGGGATCAGGCCTTAATAGATATTGGAGTTCTTGTAGAATATTATGTGTTCACCCAACACATGCCAAGTCTCAATCCCATGGTTGTTGAGGAGACTCTGGCCAACCAACCTGCTATTGAAGTTGAGGGGGAGCCTGTTTGTGACAACCCGAATATAATTATGATGAATTATATTTAAATCATGCTTATGTTATGTGATATGAATAATGTGATATTAGTATATCTAATGTTAACTGATTATGTTTATTATAATCCTACTTTCATATATCATGAAAGGTCGAATTATTTACAAACACAAATTTTGTTATTTTCGGTGGAAAGGTTCTTGTTAGAGACTAGTTTTGACCTTTATAACATTATAAATGACTTGAGGTGAAAACTAGATAGTTGTATAAATGTGAGTTAGGGTTGTAACACAACAAACGGATCATCAAATGGATGCCCGGGTAAAGAGTTATACCGAATTTACGAACAAAGGGCAAAGTTGTCCATTCCCTTTAAGTGGTATTTTGTCTTTTATTAAACCAAATGATTTAATTTTATTGGTTGGATTAGGAGGCAGCCTTGGACGACCTTATACCCTTGAAATAGACTTATCCTTCAGCCAAAATCATCCATGAAAGGGTCTTAAGCTTAAGGAAAGAAAAGGTAGAAGTTTAGGAAGAAAAGTGAGGAGAAAAAGTGTAGAAAAATCCGTAGAAATTAAGTAAACATCCCGAAGGTAATCCTAATTGCAAATCTTGTTATTTTTCATATATTTATGATTTATATGATATAAATCCTTGATTTTTTAATTGACCTTTCATGCTTGGGTGAATATGTATGAATATATGCAAGTTTAAGTAAAGTTGAATGTAGAAACCCTTAAAATTGCTTTGTATTGAAACCCCTTGTATTCAAACTTTCATATCTCTTTGTGTGCTTACTGGAATTGATAAATTCCAATTGGATATGAAAGTAGACTCATATATTCATATCAATTACCCTACACATGATTTGGAGCTAGCGGACATTGTTTTTGCTTTAAAGTTGTGGAGACATTACTTGTATGGAGAAACTTGTGAGATATTTACAGATCATCAAAGTTTGAAATACTTGTTTACACAAAGAACTGAATTTGAGACAGAGGCGTTGGATAGAGCTGATTAAAGACTATGACTGTACCATTCATCATCATCCTGGGAAGGCCAATGTGGTAGCAGATGCTTTGAGTCGAAAATCATCTGGGATGCTTGGTTGCATACGGTGTGCCCGTGTTGGAAATATTCTTAACTTGGCATCGATGGGGATTGAATTGAAGTTTTCAAAAAGCGGAGGATTATTAGCACTTGTCACAGTGAGACCTTTATTGGCAGAATGCATACGAAATTAGCAGATCAGTGATCCATTCCTTGAGAAGAAGAAACAAGAAGTTCGGGATGGTAGAGAGAGTGACTTTGAGATTAAGAATGATGAATCGTTGTGTTATAAAAATAGGATTTGTGTACCTAATGATCCACCCTTAAAGAAAGATATATTAGAAGAGGCACATAGTTCTATTTACTCTATGCATCCGGGAGGTACCAAAATGTACAGAGATTTGAAAGAATATTACTGGTGGAACAATATGAAACGTGAGATTACAGAGTTCGTAGCTAAATGTTTAGTATGCCAACAAGTGAAAGCAGAGCATCCGAAGCCGACAGGATTATTGCAGTCTTTGCCTATTCCGGAATGGAAGTGGGAGCATATAACGATGGACTTTATTACAGGATTACCCCGGTCACCAAAGGGGCATGATTCTATTTGGGTGATTGTAGACCGATTGACGAAGTCAGTTCATTTTCTCCCAATTAAGACCACCTACAATGTTGAAAAGTATGCACGTATGTACGTTGATGAGATTATCCGTTTACATGGGGCACCGGTGTCAATTGTATCAGATAGAGATCCAACGTTCACTTTTAAGTTTTGGCCTTGTCTCCAAAATTCTATGGGCACAAGTTTGAAGTTCAGCACTGCGTTTCATCCACAAACTGATGGGCAATCAGAAAGGACGATTCAAATATTAGAAGACATTTTTCGAGCTTGTTTATTTGACTTCAAAGGTAGTTGGGATGATCATTTGCCATTGATGGAATTTTCATATAATAATAGTTATCAGTCGACTATTAGTATGGCTCCTTATGAAGCTTTGTATGGGAGGAGATGTAGAACGCCTTTGTGTTGGGATGAAGTGGGTGAAAGGAAAATATTGGGTCCTGAATTAATAGGTGTGACGACTGAAAAGATCAAAATTATTCGGGAACGGATAAATATAGCACAAAGTAGGCAGAAATTTTATGCAGATAAGAGGAAGTATCCATTGGAATTTCAGAAGGGATATTTTGTATTCCTGCGTATTTCACCATGGAAAGGCGTTATGAGATTTGGGAAAAGGGGAAATTAAGTCCAAGATACATTGGACCATATGAGGTGTTGGAAAGAATTGGGCCCCTGGCTTATAGATTAGCATTACCTCCAGATTTATCCTGTTTACATGATGTGTTTCACGTATCAATGCTTCGTAAGTATTTGGCGGATCCATCTCATCAGTTGAAAACTCAACCAATTGAACTGAAGGAAGACTTGTCGTACATCGAGGAACCAATGGAAATTATTGATCGTAAGGAACAAGTATTGAGAAATAAAGTTATTCCCTTAGTTAAAGTCATGTGGATGAGACATGGAGTTAAAGAAGCAACTTGGGAAACGGAGGATAGCATGAGGAAACAATATCCCCATTTGTTTGGCAAGTGACCTTTATATTAAATTTCGGGGACGAAATTTTCTAAGGTGGGTGAGTTGTGACAACCCGAATATAATTATGATGAATTATATTTAAATCATGCTTATCTTATGTGATATGAATAATGTGATATTAGTATATCTAATGTTAAGTGATTATGTTTATTATAATCCTACTTTCATAAATCATGAAAGGTCGAATTATTTACAAACACAAATTTTGTTGTTTTCGGTGGAAAGGTTCCTGTTAGAGACTAGTTTTGACCTTTATAACATTATAAATGACTTGAGGTGAAAACTAGATAGTTGTATACATGTGAGTTAGGGTTGTAACACAACAAACGGATCATCAAATGGATGCCCGGGTAAAGAGTTATACCGAATTTATGAACAAAGGGCAAAGTTGTCCATTCCCTTTAAGTGGTATTTTGTCTTTTATTAAACCAAATGGTTAAATTTGATTGGTTGGCTTGGGAGGCAGCCTTGGACGACCTTATACCCTTGAAATAGACTTATCCTTCAGCCAAAATCAGTCATGAAAGGGTTTTAAGCTTAAGGAAAGAGAAGGTAGAAGTTTAGGAAGAAAAGTGAGGAGAAAAAGTGTTGAATAATTCGTAGAAATTACGTAAACGTCCCGATGGTAATCCTAATTGTAAATCTTGTTATTTTTCATATATTTATGATTTATATGATATAAATCCTCTATTTTTTTATTGACCTTTCATGCTTGGGTGCATATGTATGAATATATGCAAGTTTAAGTTAAGTTGAATGTAGAACCCCTTAAAATTGCTTTGTATTGAAACCCCTTGTATTCAAACTTACATATCTCTTTGTGTGCTTACTGGAATTGATATTTCAATTGGATATGAAAGTAGACTCATATATTCATATCATATCCGAAAATTAGAATTTATCTCCTTGTGGTTAGGCCGTAATGATGATTTCAAGTTGGTACATGGTTTCTGTTTTTATACTTCATTTCGGTATGCCCTGAGTTTAGTCAAGCTTTTGAGATAGCAAATGAAGTCAAACAATTATGAAACTTTAATTCTGTACTATTAAGTATGTGTACTAAAAATGGGTTGAAAATCATGGAAAGTTATACTGGAGAAAAATTATGAAAATTCTTGGAAGTTGAAGGAACAATAGAGGAGCTTGTAGGGCAGATTTCTTTTGTTGTAAAGAAATGGTCATAACTTGCTCTAGGAAGCTTGAAAAATTACACCGTCACTTGTATTGGAAAGTATATTCTTATATGTTTTCATATTGATAAGGTTGGACCCCTGTATTTATACAAATCTAGGAAGTCGGGTTGGGTTAGACAGGAATAGGAGAAACAAACATTTTGTTTAAATGTAAATGATGTAATTAAGTTAAATTTTCCTTCAAGAAAGTTTGTATAAGTATGACTACTCTGATGTTGTAAAAAGGTTTTCAGTTATATGGATTTACAATGATGACTCTGAAATTAAAACTCGTGTTTATGGTTTGGTTAAATTAATCATGGTTTAACTCACTTTGACTTTCAAACTTAATTATAAGTAACTGGGTTGGGGTGTGTCACTGTTGATCAAGCGATAAGGACCTTCATGTTGAGCAAGCTGGAATGGATCATGGCACGATCGTGATTATTGATGACCAGGCTACCAGAGCTGCTGAGAAAGGAAAAGGGCCATCATCTTTCGAGCGGGTGGAAACCTTGTAGTCTGTAGGATTTGTCTTTTCTTGCTTTTTATTGGTGATGCGTTGTAATTATCAAGGACTTGTATCGGTCTTTGCTCGACCTTTATTCAATGAAAAAAGAAAGCTTTCTTTTTTGCTTTTGTTGGAATTTTTTATGTTCTGTATGATTGATGTTTGCCAAATCCATTACTTATTTTATTGATTGTAGCCCATTGATTTAGATTTATACATTCCAACTGACTCCCGATTGAGGAAGATTCTGGGGTCGAACATCCGTGTCCAGGCTCGCAAGGATTTTATGAAGATTTATAAATCTTTGAGGACAAGGAATGAGCAATGCAAAAATAAGACCGAGTTGGTTGCCAAGTTAAAAGAGATGATTAAAGAAATAGAGGAGATTGAAGACTCAATTTAGGGGGAAATATATGCCTTGAAGGACAAACTCTTGGACGCTATTGAGGTCAATCAAGTGGGTGAGCTGATCCAAAGAGAAAATGATGCCCTGAAGAGGGAAGTTGCTCTGTTAAGAGGGAACATTCCATCAGGGTCCTCTCGAGTAGTACGAGGGTCCTCTTCATAATTTGTTGGGATAGTTCGAGCTAAAAGCCAAGCTTTGCAGGGAGAGGTTGCTGAGCACACAGGAGATGTCCAATGAGCTTATGTGATTGCTACTGGACTCTAAAGATATGTGAAAAAGTTGAGGCAACTATTCCGAATGGGACCTCGATAGGCATGGGCATATGGTTATGAACAAGGTTGGACTGATGCCCCAGTAAGGTTGAAGGAGGCAGAGGACCTTATTTTTACTCGGGGATGGCTCAGTTCCCTTAGGGAGGTGAAAATGCCTAAGGAGTCTAACATATGGTATAAGTACCAGGTTGACTGTCCAGCATATCGTCACAATCCTTTCTCGAGAAATGGTAAGTGGATCACAATAGAAGCTATCCTTGCCCAGCTTTTGGAGCATTACTTGGAAGATACCGAAGAGGACTTTTCCCCACACCCAGACGATTGTCGGGGAACGCGTGTTGCAGACTATCTTGTTTATGATCCTAGGCTATCTTAAGTCTTTTATATATTTTAGTTTTTATGTAAATTTAACTTCTCATTCTAATTAATGAAAAAGTGTTATTTATCAACTTTTGATGTTTTGAGCATGTGCTGACTAAACACGTGTTAATAGTTATTGCTTTGTTGGTTACTTGAGATCTTTGTTGACCAATCGGTACTGAAAGACCATTCTAAGCTTTTCAATAACCAAGTGGACTAGTACTTGTTTTTTATCACTTTGGATCTCTTCAACCGACTGAATGATGTTAAAGATAAGTGTTAGCCCTTTATTTTTGCATGTGTGAACATTCTTCCAGTCCAGTATGCCCCGGCAACATCATTCCATTTACTTTACCTTTTAGTTCGTGTCATCACACTTCCTTAAGCCTAAGTAATATGATGACGAGAATGCACCTGGTCACTGGGCCATTCACCCGAAAAGGGTTTTTTAAACCAACATTATTGGCGACCAATATGCGTTGGCTTTTTTGCCTAAGGATCCCCTGTAGGTCTTTTATTGTTATCGGGACAACTCGTGAGGTCTCTTATGTTTATAACAAAGACCCGAGGTTTCTAGTAATTGAAACACTTTTATTAACATGTTATAACTACTACAAACCCTACTCGGTACATGAGATTCCCTGATTGAAACAAGTTGAACAACTTGCTAAAATCTCAGGAGTTTAGCTATGCACGAAGGAGTTATCATTTGGAAAAGGTACGTATTAGTGAGATGTGATAAAGAAAAATTTAGCAGCTAATGCATAATATCAAAGTGCGAGGGCCAACTAGCCTTTATTCATTGATTATTATCTGACCAGCAACATAAGTTTGTGAATGAAAATTTGCTTAAACTAGATGTGCTAACAATAGATAAAGAAGACTAAAAGTATAAATTCTTAAGATTATTTGCATTCCACACTCTTGGTATCTCCCTGCCCTCCAGTGTTTCCAAGTGATATGCTCATTGAAAGTTATACCTAATTACTCTGAAGGGTCTTTCCCAGTTTGGTCCCAGTTTGGCATCTGATAGTTTTACGGCACTATCGAGGACTTTCCTTAGGACATAATCTCCTACTAGAAATCTCTTCGGATTGAATTTATTGTTGTACTTCCTAGCCAGTCACTATTGGTAGGAAGCCAACTTGATCATAACTATCTCTTTTCGCTTATCTGCTAAGTCAAGATCAGTGTGTAAGGCATCAGTATTAAGGCCTTAGTAGACCTAGGTAATTCTCACTATTGGGAGAACTGCTTCGAATGTGATGATTTTGTTCATTCCATAAGTAAGGGCAAAGGGTGTTTCTCCAGTTGATCTCCTAGGAGTGGTACGGTAGGCCTAAAGAATATAAGGGGAGTTCATCCACTCAGGCACCCTTGGATCTTTCCATTATCTTTTTAGTCCATCGAGCATAGTTTTATTGGAAGCCTCTACTTGTCCATTACTTTGGGGATAAACTACAGAACTGGAGTAGTGTTTGATACCATGCTTACCACAGAATCCTTAAAAGAAACTACTTTCAAATTATGTGTCGTTATTGATGATGATAGTTCCTAGTACCCTAAAGCGTGTTATGATGTTCCTCTAAATGAACCTGGTCATATCTAACTCGTGAATGTTTGTCGGTGGTTTTGCCTCTACCCATTTGGTGAAGTAATCTGTGCCAACCAGAAGATACTTTCGATTTCCAGTTATGGTAGGTAGTGGTCCCACTATGTCTAGTCCCCATTGCACGAGTGACCACGAGCTTATTAGTGATTTCAAGTCACTAGAGGGCTGGTGGATCATAGGAGAGTGCTTCCGATATTTTCACAATTGCAAATATAAGTGCTTGCGTCCTTTTGCATATAAGGCCACTAATAACCCTCCTTAATTACTCAGAAGGCCAATGATCTCCCTCCCGCGTGACTTCCATAAATGCCCTCATGAAGTTCGCTAAGTACTTACCTGGTGTCATGTGGGTGGACACATTGGAGATAAGGACATGTGAATGACTTCTTATAAAGTTTCTCTTCTGGGGAGAGGTAAAAATGGGCAATAGATAAGCGATATTGGGATTCATCCAGCTGGGAACCTTCTTTGTGAGGAGGATTTTCTCGACTACATTTGTCTGATCAATACTTGGTTGTGTAAAGAAATCTATATGAATAGTTCTCCTTAAGTTAGAGTTAATTGCTGAGCTCAGGGCTGCTAAAGCGTCGGTGTGACTGTTTTGCCCCCGGAGGAACTGTTGAATGTCCACTTTTTTAAATTCGGCTATAATCCCTCTAACCACAGTGAGTTAAGCTTCCATTTTATCATATTTAGCTTTGAAGTCCCCACTTACTTACTTAGAGACCAACTTGGAGTCTCCCCGAACACATGAAGGTGCTTTGCCTCTAGGAGTTGGGCCTTCTGCAAACAAGCGATCAATAATTCATATTCAACTTCGTTGTTGGAGGACTCAAATCTCAATCTGATTCCTTTCTCAAATGACAACATCTTCTGGAGTGATAAGGATGATCCCTATTCCTGCCCCCTTGGAATTGGAGGCTACATCAACGTATAGGGTCCAGTCCTTAGATTGTGCTTCCTCATTTGTTGACTGCTCCAATTTCAGTTAGTCGATTGGCTAGCCTCCTGTGAATTCAACAATAAAGTATGCTAGGGTTATTCTTGGTTGAAAGTAGATATTAAATCTCCCAAGTTCCATAAAAAATCATTCGGAGAGCTCGACTTTTCGAAGAATAGTTTTAAGAGGGTAGAAAATAATTACGGTTATTGAGTGGGCTTCAAATTAGTGATTTACCTTCCTCGAGGCGACCACCAGTGCATAAGCGATCTTTTCCAAGGGAAGGTACCACTACTCTACGTCCAGAAGTTTTTTATTAGCATAATAAATTGGGTGCTGACCTCCTTCCTTCTCACATACCAGAACGGAGCTTACAACGTGGTCTGATACTGTAAGGTAAAGATATAGTGGGTCTCCATCATTTGGAATTACTAGGATAGGTGGTTTGCTAAGGTAGGATTTTATTTCCTATAAAGTTATCGAATAGTCATCATTCCATATAAGGTATTTGTCTTTCTTCAGGAGATGAAAGAATGGTCAGCAACGTTCCAAGACTTGAAGATAAAACGATTGAGCTTCGTGAGCATACTAATGAGTTTTTGAACATCTCACAGCGTCTGGGGAGACTGGACTCTTGTGATCGCGTCGATCTAATCTGAATTGGCCTCAATTCCTCTTTTACTGACCAGATAGCCTAAGAACTTTCCTGACCGAACACCGAATGAACACTTACTTGCATTAAGCTTCATTCGATACTTCCTGAGGATCTCAAAAGTTCTGGCTAAATTCATGAGGTCGTCGCCCTTGCTTTTGCTTTTGACTAGCATATCGTCGATGTAGACATCCATCGTGTTTCCCATATGTCTCGAACATCTTAGTGACTAGTCTCTAGTAAGTCACCCTTGCATTCTTCAAGCTGAAAGGCATAACCTTATAGCAATATAACCCAATGGGGTTCATAAAGGATGTATTGTCTTGATCGGGTTCAAATAATGGAATCTAATGGTAGAGAGAGTAGGCATCCAAAAAACTTATTCTTTCTTGCATCGTCGTAGCATCAACTAACTGGTTAATTTTAGGAAGTGGGAAGATGTCTTTAGGACATGCTCTCTTGATATCTATAAAATCAATACAAACCCTCCAACTGTTGTTGCTCTTGCATACCACCACTGGGTTAGATAACCATTTGGGGAACTGAACTTCTCTAATGGATCCTGCATCCAGTAGCTTCCCAACTTCATTCTTCACAGCTTTAGCCTTCTTGAGGGCTATTTAGAGAGCCTTTTGAGTGATCAAGTTGAAGGCCGAATCGATATACAAGCGATGGCAGGCTACATTGGGATCAATCCCTGGTAAATCATACGGTTCCAAAGCGAAAACATCTAGATTACTTCTAAGGAAGGCAATCAATTATTTCTTCTCTTGATTGGTGAGTGTGGCTTCGATTATAAATTCCCTCTCTAGCAAGTTAACATCGGTCCCAACTTCTTCCAGGCTTTCAACGATCCTATTGGCGGGGTGTACCCTGGTCTCCTCCACCCCTGGTCGTCCGTAGTGTAATTAATATTTTGAGGGTACATCCCCTTATCGGACTTCTTTCTGAGCATCTTTTACCTTCTTCTTCTTTTTCTTCTTCTTCATTTTCTTCTTTGGGAAAATGGTTGCGATGAATCATTTCCTGATCGTGGCCTGATCGCTACATATTTCTACCACTCTTAGATCGAGAACACACTTTAATTTATGGTGGATGATACGGCCTTTATGGCATGCAACAAGCCTCTTCCTAAGATGGCGTGATATAGGAACTCAATGTTCGCCATTAAGAACTCAATTAGCTTTGCGACGTTGCTTGCCATGACTGGCAGATCTCTCTTTCCCAGCGGCATCATGATCTTCCTTGCAAAGACGACCAACGAAATTATGGTTTCCTTGAGGTCGACGATGCTCACCTTTAACTTGCGGAATAACTCTAGGTACATCACCTCTGACGAACTTCCTTAGTCCACGAGCAGCTTGCCAACGTTCTAATTGGCAATTCTGAGGGAAATCATCAATGCATCATGATGTGGGATTCTGACCCCCACTAAATCTTCCTCGGTGAAAATAATATGTTAGGTGTAGTCGACGTCCTCTGATCACCGACATTTACCTGTTCGGGTTTTGGCAGTAGCATTCTTTAGCTCCATCTAAACATCAACTCCTTGGATTTGCTTAAGATCTGATGCACCATAGATTACCACGAACTCATGTCTTGTGTCTTCATTGAGGACGTTGTCCAATTTTTGGTCTCCATTGGTTGCGACTCCCGAACTTCTTTGTTTTCTTTTCTATGTACTCATTGAGGTGCCCAACTTGGGCCAACTGTTGCAAGTGTGACTTCAGAGCCTTAAAATTTTCAGTCCTGTGGCCACCCTCCTTATGAAATGCGCATCTCAGTGCATTGCTTCTTTTCATTGGGTCGTCACCTATCTTTTTGGTCCACTTGATGAATTATTTATCTTTGATCTTTCTCACGATCTTGTAATGGGTTCCTTGAAGACTGTGTTAACAGTCTGAAACACCTTAGAAGGATCAACCTTGTTCTTATTCTTGGAGCCTTTCTTGACCTCATTCTTGTTCCGCTTCTTTGGAGTATCACTCTTCTTTGCACCTTTGTTCCTTTGCTCGACTATTATCCCCTGCATTAGGGTGAATCACATCTTCCACCTTGGCATATTTCTCAATACGGGCTATGAGGTCGTTAATGGTGCTGGTTTCTTTCTTTGTTAGGGACTGGTGCAGAAAAAAGGTGGTCGGCAGACCAATTTTGAAGGATGCCATGGCAACCTTCTCCGAGTAGTCCTCAACCTCATTGAAGATTTTCCAATAACTTTGGCATCATCATTAAGCCTCTATTGTGGCTTTTTCTTCATCGTAAGTAGTGCATACATCCATTTAGGGTGGGAGTTGTTGGTTATGAAGCGGGTATTGAAAGCCTATGCTAGAGCTTTGAAGTTTCTGATCGACTTGTAAGGTAGCTTCTCAAACCACTTTTGCGCCACGTCATGTAGGCTAGAAGGGAAAATCTAGCATATTAGTGCATCATTATGGCTCTATAAGGTCATTGCTTGTCTATATTACCGGATGTAGTATACGGGATTTATGTTTTTATAGTAAATCTTGAACCTGGGAACGACAAACATTTTTAGGGAATCCTCCTCTTCCATCTTCCTTGAGAAAGAGGATTTCATCTAGGTATTGAGAGCGCTCCTGGCTAGCTAACTGGTGGACCTGGCTCCATGATTGGTTAGATGTTGGTCCATCTCTTTATGGACCAAAATCTTAATGTTTTCGTTCTTTTTATCGTTGCTCCTATGGCGTCTCTGTGGCTGGCCACGCTCTGATCGACCATGCTCTGATCTTCCACGTTCAACTCTATTCTGGTCGCGCTTGGAGATCCTCCCTCAGCTATGAGTATTACTCACCTAAGGACTATAAATCCTATCGCGACGTTTCCTAGTGTCCTTATGGAGATCTCTCTCCATTATTTCAAGCCGCCTTAGGAGGGGATCATTCTTTTACACCTAGAGGCACATAGCCTCTTCTTATTCTCAAAGCCTGGCTTCCTAATCTTCGACCAACCTAGAGATCTACGTAGATATGGGTGGCCCCTGACTTTCTTTGAAAGGTTCTATTTCCTGGCAAAGCCTTGGGTTTGTATGTTGCCGAATCTCCGACCTGACCCTAGGTGGAATTAGGTTTTCTTACACATTGAAAACCTGAGGAACATTATTGCTATGGCAAGACATCATGGACTTTTTATTTGTGAAGATTTTCGTAGGAATATAAATAGTTTCCCATAGACGGAGCCAATTGTGAGTACAAGAAATATCTCAATAAAGAAATCCCCGAATATAATCACAAAGAGTAGAATGCAAGATCACACACACAACAACAGATATACGTGGCTCGACAACTTGCCTACATCCACGGAATGGTTGCCACTTTATTATAGTGTCTCTCAATATTTTTGTTACATCCTTTTTCCCCTGATCAGGGTTTACAATTTATCGAAGTATGAAATAAATGATTGAATTTCATAGATAACTCAACCGTCTTGATAGATAACACGTAAGTGTCCCTGAATATCTCCACGAGATTTATGGTAACTGATTTGTGCTTATCTCCATGCAATTAAGCATATGTTAAATGCAAATCCAAATAATAATCTAAATATTTGGGTCGGGCAGTCTGTCTTACGCACTGGGCTGGTCGGCCAACTGATTGGTCTTTTAATTACGTTCCCACAATACCGACACAATGGGCCTAAACCCCAATATATTAAGTCAAAATGAACATTTTAATTGTTCGAACAACCAACCCGAAATATGATATTATACAAATTAATATTTATCTGATATGAGTCTAAATATCAATTATTTAATTAATGAATTATCGTATATTTAGTCCTTATTCAATTAAGGATAATATAACACATAAGTATAAATAGTGACATCACATGTCACAAAAAGCATGCATAATTAATTTCCAAAATTAAATAACGTAGAAAAAATATGGGGTATTAAAGTTTATATATATATATAGGGTTGGCCCAAGTGATTTACCGAGCAATATACTTAACGCGATTGCACTGGAAACCTCCTGTTGTACTTAAAAGTTCGTATGTTTAGGGAATCCTTATAGAAATAAGACGTGGCGATTCACAATATTACATTTAATAACCTTATAGAGGCTCCCCGTCCTCCATTTTAGTATGTGAGAGATAATGCTTGCGTGTGTGTGAACTAAACTAGAAGAGCATCATTCTGGTTATTATCCTTATAGGGATATCGCTAAAGAGTTCAACTAGTTGTTGGAATTATTTAACCTGTGCGAGCATGAATAATATTTTGATGAGGATAAAGGATCAAATCATTCAAAAAGCTTTTTCAATACATTTGATTTAATATTCTTACATATTAGTTATGCATATCATAACATTTGTGGATCAATATTACATAAAGGTTATGAACATACTAATTGTATTTTTCACTACGTTGATCGTATCATAATATTTTAGTAACAAAAGATATTATAGGGCTTTTTGTTGAGGTAAAAATATGAATATGATGTGATAAACTATTATGCGTTGTAGATAATTTAACAAAATGAACACTTGGAGATACTTGGTTCGGTCAGGAATGACCTATGTCTGCCGGGCAAAGGTAAGGGACGATGTGTATTGCTTAAAAAATAGTGTTACACTTGTTCAATGTGTCCCTTCCTTTTTACCTTATGGCTTTATATAGAAACTGTACAACTAAAAACTTATAATGCAAAACTCGTGAATATCGTAGGCAGTCATGTCGGTTACATACGTGGTTTATCCTAAAGTGGATCGCATGTCCCATACTTCCTATCTTCCAGGGCAGTAGATTCCCACGTTGGTGAATATTTTCCATCAATACAATGGCTTCCCTTATTTATAGGTCTAATAAGGCACATGGGCGACATATTCTCTAAGCCGAATGATCACACCTATTATCCGTCAGATTCATGAAGGAGGACTATTGATTCATCTACAAAATGACTAAAAAGTTCGTTAGGGTGACCAAAGATCATATTGGACGATTGGATTTTCGTCCAGGCCAAAGAGAATCCCCCTTATCAGTTACCCCCAATCATTTTATGTTTATCATCTAGAACCGAAGGTATTTACTTGAAGCTAAGGGGAGTCCAATCGACCCCCTTGTTTCTTTGAAAGACGGTGCTTAGGTTACATGTCGAATGATTGCACGTCAAATGAAGTGTGTATTCCCGATGTACGTGTGGGGATTGCGAATTATTCCACATGCTACTCTCACGCGTGTTCAACACTAATCACTTATTATATCAGTAGGATCAACTTAATCTTGGTCATAGAATTCGAACGAATTATTCTACCATTATATAAATATTTACAAGTTCCTCTTTATCACATTTCGTCATCCCGCCATTTATAGAGCACATCCTGATAAATTATCCCCTATATTTTAAGTTATATCTCAGTCCCTTTGTTCACCGATCCTCTTTACCTACTCCGCAAGCACACTCTTAGGTTTCCATTGCCCTATCACTGAAAGTTTTCATGCATATCACCCATACGCTTCTTTTTTCCTCAATTTTCTCATAATTTCTTCAATTCTTACGTCTTAGGGCTTAGACTTTGTTTTTCGTTTCACTAGAATCGGTACTCACACAGCTCACTTTCTCGATGGTAATCCTTCTATTTTTGAAATTCAACCCTAATGATTCCTCATTAGTTAGATACATAGATTGACTTTAGCAATTTTGGCATAGACTTAGGTTTGCACACTTGGAGGCGGAGCAGATAGTTAAGGTGAGGCATCAATGGTAAGCACACCTGGACAACATGGTAGAGGTTGTTGACTCTTTTGGTCCCGAACATAATGAACGGAGGGGTTCAACCCACGGGTCTTCCTCCTCAGCTACATAAAGATATTCTGGGCCAGCTAGAGGTTCTCAGGTCATTCGTCCTACGAATCCCCTTATTTTTTAGCCATCGCGAAATAGTTACCTGGTCATCGGGAGGCTGTAAATATGATGTTTGAGGTAGTCTTCGCCGAATGTGGGGGAACAACTTGCCCTCCCTTATTCAATTTTCATCCGTCCGTGATATACCCAAGTATGGCCTCGTCTATTTATGAGGCCACCCGACACCAGACAACCGACCCTCTCAGAAAGGGCCAGCAAGATGTTGACAATACTCGTTCAGTTATAGGGTCGATCGCATAAGCGTACGTACAACCTCAACCACTTCATAGGTCTATACATTAGTTGAAAGCCCCAGGTGTCAAGAGCATAACTCATCCTCTATTAAAGCCGATACCAGGAGATGGCCGACCAGACAACCTCGGGCAGAGTCACTCAGCAAAGGACACGATTACTAATTTCCTGAATTGGGGTATCCGTTATGTTAGCAATATCGTACCCAGCCAAGTCGATGCTATACAATATAACAATTACAATATGAGCAATTTAAGGTTCCAACATGGAAGGTCTCACGTGAGGAAAATCGTTGCAACAAGATCATCCCCTCACATGAGGTAATATTACCTCATCATTGTATCCATGCACTAGGGACAAGTGTCTCCTACTGATTAGGAGCCTCCTCTTGTGCATGTTGATTGCATGCTTGGGGGGTACACTATACCCCCCAATCCCTATATATGCACTTCATCTTATCCATGAGAAGGGATCGAATTTTGGAAACCCTAGCAGAACTCTGTCAAACTAATTATAATAAAGAGAAAAGCTTGAGCGATTGTATCTATGACTATTAGTGTATTTAGTGGATCACACACACACACACACACACACACACAGAGGATGTAGGCCTGATTGGCAAAACCACTTAAATTTTTATCTCATTTTCTCTTTTCCTCATCCCATTCTCTTACTGCTACATTGCTTGTTCCTTTTTGCCATTGCTATACTTATTTGAGCTCATTATCACATTGACCTGGTGGTGTTATTTCAAGCATCATCAGTCTGACGCTGTCTGTGGAAACGATAAGCATTATCTCTTCCCTTTCTTAGCTTGTCCTCATCCCAATCTCTGGTGGTGAACCAGTCCTCCCCTTTTGTGGAGCTGTCTCACCATTGAAAGAGTTCCTGTTGAGCTGCAAAGCTTTCACTCTTCGATTCTAAGCTCATCCACTAGACTTTAACATGGCATCAAAATTTCCACCCCTGCCATTACCAACTAGTGGTCCTAGTTCCAGCAATTCACTTTCTCAGTTAGAAATGGCTGAGGTGGAGGCTACATTGAAATCCTTGGTAGCAAGTCAACAGGCGATACAAGAGCAGCTGGTTGCCTTCATCCAGAATGTGGTAATCAGGCCAGCTGGGGACCCATTGGAGATGATTACTCTGACAACTGAATACCCTCACTAGGGGACCACCCCAGGCGCTTCGCAAGGATCTACCTTATTTTTAGCGGTGGAGAGACGTTGCTGACCCTAGGTATTTACGCCTGGGGAGGCAAGGCTAACACTGCATGGAGGATCGATACGATGATTATGAGGTTGAAGACGCTCAGATGGATTGCTTGGAGCCATATGAAGTATCTGGGAATACTGTGCGCCCCGTTCAAGGGAGCCAAAGGCGTAAGAGGAGGCCGAGTTTAGATGCCCGATTAAGGGGCTCAACTTTTGACCGATTAAGTAGAGGGTCGACTTTTGAAAGGCTCGGCTCGATTGTAGATTTGAGAGAAAGGTTGTCTCGGTTAAGGAACAATGCTGGCTCAAGGAGGGTGGGGAAGATGGCCGACCCCCTTATAGCCGGGACGAGGGCCGACGAGAGGTAAATAGTTGACGCAGGTCAGCAGCAGGAGAGCCCTCTGCTCGGCTGGCTGAGGTGGCAGGGATAACATTGGTCAGGCCGACGTTACTGAAGCGATCGAGGGGCCTTGAAATGACTCGATTCAATGACTAAAAAATAATATTGGATACATCCTTAAAAGTCGTGACCCCTTGCAGAGGGGATACTCAGAAGGTTCTCATTTCGAGGAAAAACTAGTCAACTTCCCAACCCCTGGCAAATTCAAGTCGTCAGTGGTTACTCCAAAGTATGATGGGAGTACTAACCTTGTGCACCATGTGGAGATGTACGAGTCGATTGGAGATATATACTCTATCTCAGATGAGATGAAATGCTATGCATTCTTGAGCACTTTGACTGGAGCTTCCCATATATGGTTCACCTCACTCCCGAAGAACTCCATTAAAAATTTCCAGTAACTTACAGAGCGGTTCATCCACAACTTCTACTTCGGGGTAAGACCACAGAAGAAAACTGCTCACCTGCTGTACGTTAAGCAGGGAAAGAACAAGAGGCTTAGGGAATACATCGCGAGGTTTAATAAGGAGAAGTTAGAAGTGGAAGATTATGAGGAAAGTATTACTATGACAACATTAATAAGAGGCTAACAAAAAGGGAAATTTCTTTGAAAGCTTGCTGAAGACTCGACAAAAGTCCATGGTCGAGCTACTAGCCACGGCCGGAAAGGTCATAAATGCTGAGAAAGCTATGGAAGCTAAGTATGAGGATGAGAAGGGTACTAGCAGTGGGAGCTAGTTCCAAAAGAAGAATAAATACGGAAAGAACATATCAGCTGATGATAAGTTTGCTGGGTATACTCCCCTCACGGCCAGTTGCGAGCGCATTCTGAATGAGTTCAAGAATTATCGGTCCCTAAGATGGGCTATGAAGCTGAAAGCTCCCCCTCATAAAAGGAATAATAGATTATGGTGAGAATTTCACCAAGACCACGGGAACTTAACTGATAAGTGTTTTTCCCTGAAAGACGAGATTACGAAGATGCTCAAGGCTGGAAAAGTAAGGAAATATATGAATAGTGATGGCCCAAAGAGAGGAAAAGACGACCCCAGAAGGAGAAGGCCCGACATGTGCAGAGAAGATGTCCTAGGGAAGAAAGATGACGTCTTAGATGACGATGATGATGATGACCCAGATCTATCGCCAAAAGACGATGACCCTAAGGGACGACTCCACATGATCTCATTTGATGTGAAGATGATCTGCGGAGGCCTGGCAGGGGGTGGTACAGAAGTGGCTGACCGTAAGGCGCATGTGGCCGAGGTTAAGGCTCTTCCCAAAGTTAAAGTCGTTAACTCAGCCGAAGTAAGTACAAAATCAGAGAAGAGAAAGAAGGTAGATATGGAAACCTTAATTATAGGATTTTCATGACTAGAACTCAAGGGAATCCTTGCTTCTCAGGGTGACCCTTTGGTGATCATGACTAGAGTGCATGGGTATGACGTTCCGACGATTTTGGTCGACGTTATGTTCTGACCTTATTTAAAAGGTTTGGGACTCAACAAGAAGAGGCTTGTCCCTTATCATCACCCTCTGATAGGGTTCAACGGAGAGAAGGTGAACCCCTTAGGAATGTATAAAATGGATGTTAGAATGAGAGATGTTTGGCCTAAGAGGATTGAAAAGAAGGATAATTTCTTTGTTATGGATGAAAGTGTATACTCGGCTTATAACATTATCATAGTAAGAGTAGCCCTCAAGAAATTTAAGGCCGTGACATCTACTGTACACCAAATGGTAAAATTCCCGACCCCATATGGGGTAGGGGAAATCCAAGGCAATCAGGTGTTGTCACGTGAATGCTATTTTAACTCAGTCGAGGAGAGGGAAGCTCACAAGAAAGAAACTATAACCTACAATATTGACACCCTGGATCCCAGGGATGAGACCAAACTGAAGGAAGGGAAGGTCGCGGAAGAGGTAGAATCCATCGTCCTCAATGAGGACGAGTCGAAAAAAATCATCCAGGTCAGTAAGGCCCTAAGAGGAGATATCAAGGAAGAGCTGATAAAATTCTTGAGAGAGAGGAAGAGTATCTTCGCATTGAGCCACGATGACATTCTTGGGATTAACCCAAAGGTAATGTCTCATAATTTGAACGTTGTTGATGGTGCCAAACCAATAAAATAGAGAAGGAGAATCTACTCAAGAAAGAAGTATGAGGTTATCAGGATGTGCGCAAACTTCACTAATTTGAACAAGTCTTGTCCTAAAGATAAATTTTTTCTCCCTCGAATTGATCAGATGGTAGATACCACGACAAGGCATGAACTGATGAGTTTCATGGATGCATACTCAGGTTACAACCAAAATTTTATGGACCCGACCGATGCTGAGAAGACATTCTTCATCACCGACAAGGGGACCTATTATTACAAGGTTATGACCTTTGGCTTGAAGAACGTCGGGGCAACCTATTAGTGATTGGTGAACAAGGTATTGAAGACCATATTGGAAAGTCTATGGAGGTTTATGTTGACGATATATTGACCAAGAGTCTGAAGGCTGATACTCATGTGGCCGACCTTGAAAAAACTTTCAACACCATTGACGAGTACAAGATGAAACTCAATCCAACCAAGTGTTTCTTCGACGTCAGAGCTGGCAAGTTCTTGGGTTTTATTGTCAATCAGAGGGGTATAGAAGCCAACCTAGAGAAGATAAAAGCCCTGTTAGAGATGAAGACCCCAAAGGCCATCAAAGACTTTCAGAGGCTTACTGGACGAGCGACTACTTTAAACAGGTTTGTCTCTAGAGCCACTGATAAATGTCTTTCATTTTTAAATCCTTAGAAAGGCTTTTGAGTGGGACGAGGAATGTGATAAAGCTTTTATGGAGCTAAAGTCTGACCTTAGCTCCCCATTTTTACTGTCTCGTCCTATCCATTGAGAGAAACTATACCTCTACTTGGCAATGTCTGAGTCAGCTATCAGTACGACAATAGTATGGGATGATAAGGGTATACAGAGACCAGTGTATTTCAATATCAAGGCCCTCCAGGGGGATGAGCAGAGGTATCCTAAGATGAAAAAATTGGCCTATGCCCTCATCCAAGCTTCAAGGAAGATGAAGCCTTATTTTCAGGCTCATACAATGGTTATCTTAATGGACTATCCCCTTAGGCAAGTCATCCATAAACCTATGTAGAGGGGGATTGAAGGTAACCTTGAGATTAGAGATAATTCCCCCATTAACAACAGTGTTTGGGATTAAGACAATGAAACAGCTCAACGTGTCAGCTCACACTTGCGTTTGTTGTGTTACTTAGTCATATGGTATCTTTTGCTTATATTGACTATGAGATATAACGATTGTAATAATGTAACGATTATAATGGCATTCAAGGTAAGGTCGAACGGTACTCGCGAGAGACCATGCTTGGCAGGGGCTGGGAGAGCTTTCATGCTCTATCGAACGACCTCGCCGTGGGAACTTCAGAGGGACTTGGTTTGTAGGATTGAGAATTGAGAATTGAGGCACCATTGGGGCTTGTCCTGACCATCTTAGATACACCTGGTAAAACATCAAAAGATTTTGATCGTGGAACCTTGGGCGGAGCAGCCTTGCATCCCATTGGGCATTGAGTTGTGAACAAAATAATCCTTTACTTAATGTCACATCTACTTTATATGATGTCACTAGCCAGCTAGGCAATGTCAATTATGTACTTGAGTAAACCACCGTGGTATTTGGGGCTGTCAGACAGTTGGTCAGTTGATGACAGCCACCTGACACATAGTGGTTAGGCAAAAGGCGTGTCTTGGCATTTAATGTTTATAACATATATCTAACTAGTGCATCATGCATTTAATGTTTGTGACATAAAGTATGAGGGATGTCTTTCACAGTTATTAATGACTGAGTTATCTTGGGAGTGGTGTGGGGGCTATTTAAGGGCCCCAACCACCTCTGGGGAAGGGAGGTTATTTTTTAAGAGTTCAAAAGTTATTACTAGAGAGAATATACACCACAAAGAGATTTATTACAAACCAGAGAGTTTACTCACCCACCATTGTCATTTATTACGAAGCTTTAATACTTGATAGAGATCTTTGAGGGTAGTTGGGGTGTTTGGCTGCCTGCCAAGGTGTATCTAGGATGCTTACTTCTCTCTCCCTCCAAATGAGTTACTTATGAGTTCGTTATTATCTTCTGAGTTATACACGAGAGATTTGTGAGTTCAAACTGAGTTTATCTTCACTAAGTTATGATTTCGTGTCTTGTAGTTAATCAATAGCTCGGTTAGTTAACTTCTCATTACTGTACTCAAAAGGGGTTACGCCTCCTTCTTATCTAAATAACCCTCTTACATTTGGCGACTCCGCTGGGGAGGTATTCTTCTAAGCTTAGGGTATGACGCAGGATAATGTTAATCGAAGAATTAACTTTGATGATATTTTAAACAATGAAGAACAAGCGACGAGGGAGCTGGAGGCTTCTAGAGATGGAGCCTCTCGAGTGGAGGTACCTCCAGATCAAATGGTGACAAGAGTTAGAGGAGTGACACAAGCTTCCACGAGTGCTGGGTTGGGACCAGATCAAGTGGCACTCCTCATGAATAAGTTTTATAAGTTTTTACAAACTCATGTAGCTTTAACTGTGCTAGGGGGATTTGAAGCCTATTCCTTCGTAACACTAGGGGTAGCCTCAACAGCCCTATGAGGTGCAGTTCCAACGGGAACTGCCCCACAAGCTTACCCCATGTTGTAATTCTAGCGGTGGGAACCCCAGGAGTAGCAAGCATTCTAACTGTGGTAATTACCCCGAGTATAACGAGCGTCCCATCTATGGTCCCTCTGACCGTTCCTTCAACATTTTTAGCTATGTAGGAGATGAGGAAAGAGATGCAGAAGGAGATGCTAAAATTCATGCAAGCTTCCTCGCAATCTGTTGGCGAGGTAGTTTCGGTTTATGATAACTTTCAAAAGCCTTACCCTCAGGAGTATAACGATGAGCCTTATCCAAAAGATTATATTCCTCATATCTTTGAAAAGTACACAGGAAAGGGAGGGAACTCGAAGGAGCACATTAAATGCTTCGTTGAATATTTGGGGGCGCACTGCAACAATAAAAAACTCAAGTTGGGGGAGTTTTCCAAATCCTTAATTGATAAGGCATATACCTGGTATTCTCACCTAGCTCCTAAGAGTGTTTCCACGTGGGAGGAGATGCACGTTTTGTTCATCCAGAAGTTATTTCTGGAAAAAGATGAGTTCACCTTGACCCAACTGGGGAGAGAGAAGAAACGACAAGGGGAAGATGTGGTGGCGTACGTCCGAAGGTTCAAGGAAAGGTCCCTCGATGTGAGAGAGGAAGCCAAAGAGTCCAAATCACTGCAGATCTATACGGAAGGACTGCTTCCTGAGTACATCTGCCATCTTATTAATGAGAAGCGCGAGGGGACTTTTGCGGAATTCCTAAAAGCAATAAGTAATATCTCATTGGTGGTATGACCAAACCTAGTGGTGGTGCTCATGATGTTTAGGTAGTCGATACAACCTGTGGGAGGGAGGTCTCAGTCCCCACGGGTGGGATATATCGAAGGAGCAGATAGGGGCCAACTAACGAAGAGGGATAATAAGAGAAAGTTTGGGTGAGATAGGGATGATCCACCACCGTTGCCTTGTACAGTAGAGGAGGCTGTCAGCTGTTACAACGCTATGGTTCAAGGAGGAACGGTGTATGAACTAAAGGGCATCCTCGCTGGGGAACCAGACGCGGCAACCAGAGCGGATCCCAAATATTGCTAAATCCATAAAAAGATCCAACATCCAACGAAAAGTTATTTCACGCTAAGAATAATTATCGACAAACATGTAAAGGCAAGAACGTTACAAATCCCTTCGTAAAATGTTAACAACAACCCCCTCCCAACACATGGGACCAATATGGTGGCGGCCTACGACGATGAGGCAGAAAGAGAAGCAAGGGAGCTAACGATGGATCAGGAGGAGTTTGAAGAGTCTTTGGAAGATTGCACTAGGGGAATGGCTAATGTAGTGTTAGCTTACGACGAATCAAGTGCTAAAGATGTGGAGGACGTATACAACGTTAAACGTGATGAAGTAGACTAAGCTATGGAATACTGTGCAGTTTCGAAGTCCCTAAAGTTTGCCTGGTTCTTCAATCAGGTGGGGATGCCAAAGGAAAGTAGGTTGGAGATAACCCAGGCAATCCTTGATATTGCGAGGAAGAACGCAGTCCCTTCGCTAAGATGGAAGGAACCCATGACCAGGTTGACGGAGAAGTTTCTGTCAGAAATAACTTTCATCTATGCAGATAGGGCCATGAGATTCCCTCACAACATGCCATTATATGTGATTACCAGCATCAACGGAGTTTGCTTTGCAATGTCTCTTATGGATAGGGTACCTCCATCAACATCATGCCAATCAATTCTTTCCACACATCTAATATTCCAGAGGAAAGGTTAGTTCCCATGCCTTTAGTTCCCAAGTCAATTGGTTATATGAATGTTGGGATTGTGATGGGAAATAAGAGTTCCCACATCAAATTCCACATAATAGAGAGTGTAACTTCCTACCATATGTTGATAGGAAGAGTGTGGATGCACAACCAAGGGCTAGTTCCTTCGACATATCACCAATGCGCCAGAGTGAATATCAAAGGAATGGAGACCACCATTAGAGCTATGATGAGGCTCTTTATTGTCGAAGAAGCTCACCTGATAGATGAAGCATTTTATGCAGAAATAGAGGAGGATGTCAGAGTCCTAACGAGAAGAATGGAGGGAACGTGGGTTCCCGCTATCAGAGAAAGGATGGGGCCTGTGAATGGGTGCAAACAACAAAGGAGTAATGGCAGAAGAAGCCCAGCAGGTGGTCCCTCATCCCCAAAACATCTTGAAGAAGCTCAATGACAGGATAAGGCCCAGAATGGATCCGATGGAGCACGAGGTCCAATGAAAAAGTGTGCTGAGTCGATTTTCAGGAGAAAGAGTTGTTGAGGCTTCTAGAGAGAAGAAGAGGAAGGCAGTTGCAACTGCTAGCAGACAGTGCAAGAAGGTTGTTACTGAAGAAGGAAATGTGGTTTATCGATTATAATGGTGTGAACGGGTGGCCAAATAAGTTGATTAGGAGGTCGACCCGATATATGAGTGATATACCCGTTTATATCCTCAGCCTAGACGAGGATTACCTCCAAAACGGACGACCCTACGAGGGGCCGACCCTTCACCAATCTCCTGACGACCCTTTACCAGGCTCCAGACGACAGTACGAGGGGCCGACCCTTCACCAGTCTCCAGACGACAGTACGAGGGGCCGACCCTTCATGAGGCTCCGGACGACCCTACGAGGGGCCGATAGTACGAGGCCAGAATTGGACCAGGCTCACTACCGGAAGAAACTTTGCCCTCGGCCTCGGCTCATAGGCCGAGGGTGACATCATGACAGCGCGTGGATTGGAAGACGCATGGAACAGTGTGCGTGAGGCTCATACGACACGTGGCAGACCGTTATAACAAAATCACACCCTCACGTGAGGGAATATTATGTCATCATTTGGCATCTACAGGTGTCAACAGGGGATTGGCTAGATCATCATTCACATGCACCATGCATACTTGGGGGGTACACTACACCCCCCAAGACCTATATATACTTGTCACCTACAACCCTACAGGGGATCGATCAATTCATTGTAACCCTAGCTACAAATCTGCTTGTATGCACAGTAGAGAGAGAAAGTGAGTTTATGTGCATTGTATCCAAGGCCATTAGTGCCCATGCTAAGAGGATCACACACTCACAGTGGATGTAGGCCTAATTGGCTAAACCACTATACATAATTGTCTTATTTCCTCTTATACTCATCCCCTTCTACACACTTATACACTTATACATCTCTATGGCTGCCATGGTTACTACTGTTTGAGCTCATCATCACTTACCTGGTGGTGCTAAATCTCAGCATCATTAGTTTGGCGCCGTCTGTGGGAAACGAGAAGACATTTCTTCCTTTGTACAACTTGACCTCACTGGGCACTCTGGTGGTAAACCAACACTCCCCCTGAGAGGAGGTGTTTCACCATTGAAAGAGACCCACTAAGGTTCTCAAGCTCACCGGTCTTTTCTTCAGTCCAGCTTTTCACAGCTCAAACATATGGCACCTGAGATGCCACCACCACTTCTTCCCCCGCCGAATGAGGGGGGAAGACCCAGTTCCAGCCAGCCACCGCCTCAGTCTGAGATGGATGATGTGGCGGCAGCCCTAAAGTCTCTGGCAGCCAGCCAGCGGATGATGCAGGAGCAGTTCACAGCTCTAAGTCAGAACATACTGAGACCACCAGGGATCTCACCTGCGATGATTACTCCGGCAGCAACTCCAGGACAGCATGAGGCCAGGGGACCACCCCAGGAACCACGTAAAGACCTGCCACCCCTTCAGCGGCGTAGGGATGTTGCTGACCCCCGGCGTTTACGCCTGGGGAGGCAAGGACACCCTTGCCCTGAGGACTGGTATGACGATCTGGAGGGAGAGGAGGCCCCTGTAGAATGCTGGGAACCATACGAGGTCTCCAACAATACTGTGTGACCTCTCCAGGACAGTAGAGGAAAATGCGGGAGACCAAACCCTGATGATCGTCCGAGAGGCTCTGCTTTTGACCGCCTGAGCAGGGGGTCGGCCTTCGAGAGGCTGGGCCCAGTGAATGACCTGCGGGACAAGTTGTCCAAGTCAAGAAGCGCTGCGAGATCTAAGAAAGAGGCAGTAGAGGGCCGACCCCAAAGACGGGATGATGGCCAAAGGGAAGTAAACAGCCGACACAGGCCTGCTGCAGCGGAACCCTCCATCCACCTCCAAGAGGCAGCGGGGGATAACATCGGTCACACTGACCCTGTGAGGCCCTGGAATGACTCAATCCAGCGGTTAGAGGATAAGATTGGCGACATTCTGAAGAGCCGGGACCCTCTTCAGAGGGGATACACCATAGGCTCACCCTTTTTGGCAAAGATAGTCAACTTCCCCACGCCATCAAAGTTCAAGCCTCCCGTGGTCACCCCAAGATACGATGGGAGCACCAACCCTGTCCACCACGTGGAGATGTACCAATCGGCGGCAGATATATACTCTATCTCAGATGAGATGAGGTGTCGTGCCTTATCTGGTACCCTGACAGGGGCTGCACATGTCTGGTACACGTCTCTTCTGAAAAATTCCATTGAAAACTTCAAGCAGTTGGCAGACCGGTTCATCCACAACTTTTGCTTCGGGGTGAGACCACAGAAGAAGACCACACACCTTCTCTATGTTAAGCAGGGAAAGAATGAGAGTCTGAGAGACTACATAGCCAGATTCAATAAAGAGAAGCTAGAGGTGGAGGACTATGAGGAGAGCATAGCTATGACAGCTCTGATTGGAGGACTTCAAAAGGGGAAGCTATTATGGAAGCTTGCCGAAGAGCCTCCAAGGACGATGGCTGAGCTACTGTCAACAGCAGGGAAGGTGATGAACGCCGAAGAGGCGATGGCCGCAAAGTATGAAGACGAAAAAGGAGGTGCAAGTGGGGGCAAATACCCTAAGAAGAACAAAGAGGGGAAGAAGAGGTCCACGGATGATAAGTTCGCTGGTTACACCCCTCTAACGGTCAGCTGTGAATAGATACTCAATGAGATAAAGAGTGACCGATCCCTGAAGTGGCCCGAGAAGCTGAGGGCAGCCCCCGGCAAGAGGAACAGGAACCTATGGTGTGAATTTCACCAAGACCATGGTCACGTAACAGACAAATGCTTTGCCCTGAAAGATGAGATTGAGAAGATGCTGAAAGAAGGGAAGCTCAGAAAATACGTGGACCGAGAGGCCTTCAAGAGGGGCAGAGGAGACAACCCCAGAAAAAAGCGAGTCGATGCATGCAAAGAAGGCCCTCAAAAAAGAGGGGACGACCCCTCTGATGATGAAGACGACCCTGACCTCCCGCCAAGAGACGACCATGGCCTGTCAAGACTCTCAATATGATCTCGCTTGGTATGGGAATGATCTCCGGGGGTCTGGCAGGAGGAGGGTCTGAGGTAGCCGATAGGAAGGCCCATGTTGCTGAAGCTAAGGCAGTGACGAAGACGGTGCACTCAACCTCCCTAGAGGTCAAGTCAGAAAAAAGGAAGAAGGTTGATATGGACACTTTGATTGTGGGATTTTTAAGAATGGACTTCAAGGGCCTCTTGGCCCCGCATGATGACCCTCTTGTCATCACCACCAGGGTGCACGGGTGCGAAGTGCCGAGGATCCTGGTAGATGGGGGCTCATCCGCAGATGTGATGTTTTGGCCATGCTTCAAAGCCTTGGGCCTCAGTCGTGCCAGACTTGTCCCATACCATCATCCCTTGATTGGGTTCATTGGGGAGAAGGTTCATTCCCTGGGAATATATGAGGCTGATGTCAGGATGGGGGACGAATGGCCGAGATGGCTCACCAAGAAGGTCAGTTTCTTTGTGCTGGATGAGCATGTGTTTTCGGCATACAACATCATACTGGGACGTGTGGCCCTCAAGGGGTTTGAGGCTGTGTCGTCTACGGTCCACTAGATGATTAAATTCCCTACCCCATACGGGGTAGGGGAGGTTCAGGGAGACCAGACGACAGCGCGAGAGTGCTACTACAACTCTGCTGAAGAAAGGGAGGCACACAAGAGGGCTACGGCCACTTACAACATTGATACCCTAGACCCCAGGGACGAGACGAAGCTCAAGAAAGGAGAGGCCGATGAGGAGGTAGAACCCATCATCCTCGATGAGGATGACCCGGGAAAAACCGTCCAAGTTGGCAAGTCTCTGAAGCCCGATATCAAGGAAGACCTCATTAAACTGTTGAGGAGAAGGCGAAGCGTCTTCGCCTGGAGTCATGTAGATATGCCAGGGATTGACCCTGAAATCATGTGCCACAAGCTCAACGTGGTAGAGGGAGTGAAGCCGGTAAAGCAGAAGAGGAGGATTTACTCTAGAGAGAAGTACGAGGTCATCAGGGATGAGGTTAAAAAATTAGAAGACGCTGAATTTATCAAAGAGGTCATCTACCCTGATTGGCTGTCCAATGCAGTCATTGTCCCAAAGGCCAACGGCAAGTGGAGAATGTGCGTGGACTTCACAGACCTCAACAAGCATTGTCCCAAAGACAACTTCCCTCTCCCTCGCATTGACCAGATGGTTGACGCTACTGCAGGCCACGAGCTCATGAGCTTCATGGATGCCTACTCAGGGTATAACCAGATTTTCATGGACCCTGAAGACTCGGAGAGGACAGCCTTCATCACTGACAAGGGGACATACTATTACAGGGTCATGCCCTTTGGCCTAAAGAATGCAGGGGCAACGTACCAGCGCCTCGTAAACAGAATGTTTGAAGATCAAATTGGGAAGTCTATGGAGGTCTACGTAAACGACATGCTGACTAAGAGTCTGAAGGCAGAGGATCATGTGGCAGACCTGGAGAGGACCTTCAATACGATGGACAAATATCAGATGAAGCTTAACCCGACCAAATGTGTCTTCGGGGTCGAAGCGGGGAAATTCTTGGGGTTCATTATCAATCAAAGAGGCATCGAGGCCAATCTTGAAAAGATAAAGGCCCTTATTGAGATGAAGACCCCCAAGTCCATTAAAGATGTTCAGAGGCTCACAGGGAGAGTGGCTGCCTTGAACAGATTTGTGTCAAGGGCTACAGACAGGTGTCTACCATTCTTCAAGATCCTCAGGAAGGCCTTCGAATGGAGTGAAGAGTGTGATGAGGCTTTCAAGGAGCTAAAATCATACTTAGGGTCTCCCTTGCTGCTGTCACGACCCGTGCAGGGTGAACGACTTTACGTGTACCTTGCCGTCTCAGAGTCTGCCATCAGCGCAGCCATTGTGAGAGACGAGGATGGTATACAGAAGCCTGTATATTTTAACAGCAAGGCACTCCAGGGGGCGGAGCAAAGATACCCGAGGATGGAAAAGTTGGCCTACGCCTTGATCCATGCCTCAAGGAAGATGAAACCGTACTTCCAGTTCCATACTATGGTCATCCTTACTGACTCTCCTCTTAGGCAGGTCCTACACAAGCCTGAAAAATCAGGAAGGCTAATGACCTGGGATATAGAGCTGGGGGAGTTCGACATTGTGTATCAGCCTAAGACAGCCATTAAGGGGCAGGCATTGGCAGATTTCGTGGCTGAATTTACTTGGGAGAGTGACGTAGCCGAGGGTGAGGGTCTAAGCCAGACAGATACCCAGCAAGGTAGGCTCACCGGCCCTCCTGCAGATACGGCTGAGACAAGCACCGCTAGAAGAAAGGTGGCTAAAAATGAAGAGGGAAGATACCTTTTTAGACAAGGGTCACTCATCGAGGGAAATTTCTCGGAGGAACATGCTGTGTGGAGTCTCTTCGTCGACGGGTCCTCTTACGAAAGCGAGAGCGGAGCTGGATTGTTAGTGTCAGCACTCGACGGCACAGACATCGAGTACGCCCTGAGGTTCAATTTCAAAGCCTCCAACAATTAGGCTGAGTATGAGGCCTTGATAGCTGGCCTTTCCTTGGCCAAATCCCTTAGTGTCGGCCAAATTTTGGTTCACAGTGATTCAAGGCTGGTGGTGAATCAGATACTAGGAGCCTATGAGGCCAAAGACGAGAGGATGGCTAGGTATCTTGAGAAGGTGAGGTCATTGCTGAAAAACTTTAAAGAAGTGAAATTCAAGAGGATACCTAGGCTCGACAATGGCCGTGCTGACGCCCTTGCAAGGTTGGCCTCAGCTACTAGGACAGACATAAGGAGGACAGTCCCGGTAGAAATCTTGCTTCGACCAACTATCGAAGACGACGAGGGAACACTTGGCATTTGCATGAATGTTTCTCAAGAACCTTCATGGATGGACCCTCTGATCAGATACATTAAAGGGGGAGAGATGCCAGAAGCAAGCCAAGAGAGGAAGAAGCTGAGATACAGGGCTGCAAAGTTCACTGTCATCGGAGACACGCTGTACAAAAAGGGGTTTCTGCTCCCCTTACTTAGGTGTGTGCATCCCTCAGAAGTCCCTTCCATTTTGCAAGACGTGCATGAAGGGTCGTGCTCAAGCCACATTGGGGGTAGATCCTTGGCAAAGAGGGTGATCACCCAAGGCTACTGATGGCCGACCTTGGGGAAAGATGCTGCCGCATACGTTAAAAAGTGTGATAAATGCCAAAGATTTGCTACCATCCCTCACCAACCTCATCAGCCCCTTACCTCCATTACATCCCCATGGTCGTTTGTAGTGTGGGGGATTGACCTGGTAGGACCCTTACCGAGGGCAGTCAATAACTATCGGTTCCTCATCATAGCAATTGACTACTTTTCAAAGTGGGTAGAGGCCGAGCCAATGGTCACGATCACGGAGCAGAAGACCTTCCAGTTCATCTGGAAAAATATGATATGCAGATATGGTCTACCCAACACCCTCATCTCGGATAACGGGACCCAGTTCAAGAATGCCTCTCTGCAGAAGTACTGTGAGAGGGTAAGTATCAAACAATTTTTCTCCACCCCAGGCCGACCTCAGGCCAATGGGCAAACCGAAGTTACGAACAGGACAATCCTAGATGGGATTAAGAAGAGGCTTGAGGAGGCAAAAGGAAGACGGGTCGAGGAGTTATATGCAGTGTTGTGGGCGTACAGGACGACAGTAAGGACCTCTACTGGGGAGACCCCATTCATGTTAGCTTATGGATCAGAAGCGGTCATCCCCACCGAAGTCGAGTTTCCCACTCATAGGGTCCAAATGTACGACTCCCAGGGAAATACGGAAGAGAGGATACTTGACCTGGACTTGATTGAGGAAAGAAGGGAGGAGGCTGAGATAAGGCAAGCTTCCTACCAGCAGAGGACCGCAAGGTTTTACAATCAGAGGGTGAAACAGAGGCCTATCGCAGTAGGAGACTTGGTTCTCAAAAAGACTTGGCAAAAACCCAACAAGCTCCATCCTAATTGGCATGGCCCATATAGGGTCATTGATGAAGTTGTCCCAGGGACCTACAGACTAGAAAACCTAGAAGGGGAACATTTTTCCAATCCCTGGAATGCAGATCATTTGAAGAAATACTATCAGTAGTGTTGTAAGGTCTTGATAGGCCATAGTTGTAATGAGAGTTGCTCCAACAGAACACTCGAAAAATTAATGAGAAATATCAGTGTTTCCCTCATCCTGTTGTCAGTCCTAGCACGCATGGAAACATCTACAGAAATCCATTAATTTGGAAAGTTGATCCCTCGGCTATAATGGGGACCAGTGGAGGGGACGACCCCACCACTGTCCTAAAAAAAGACGAGGATAGACTTTATTTAAAAACCATTAATTTGGTAAGTTGACCCCTCGGCTATAATAGGGACCAGTGGAGGGGACGACCCCACCACTATCCTCAAAAAAGACGAGGGTAGACTTTATTTAAAATCCATTAATTTGGTAAGTTGAACCCTCGGCTATAATGGGGACCAGTGGAGGGGACGACCCCACCAGTGTTCTCATAAAAGACGAGGGTAGACTACATTTAAAAACCATTAATTTGGTTACTTGAACCCTCGGCTATAATGAGGACCAGTGGAGGGAACGACCCCACCACTGTTCTCAAAAAAGACGAGGGTAGATTAAATTGGGTAACTTTAACCCTAGGCTATAATGAGGACCAGTGGAGGGGACGACCCCACCACTGTTCTCAAGAAAGACGAGGGTAGACTTAATTTAAAGCCATTAAGTTGGTAAGTTGAACCCTCGGCTATAATGAGGACCAGTGGAGGGGATGACCCCACTACTGTCCTCAAGAAAGACGAGGGTAGACTTCATTTAAAAACCATTAATTTGGTTACTTGAACCCTCGGCTATAATGAGGACCAGTGGAGGGGACGACCCCACCACTGTCCTCAAGAAAGACGAGGGTAGACTTAATTTAAAGCCATTAAGTTGGTAAGTTGAACCCTCGGCTATAATGAGGACCAGTGGAGGGGACGACCCCACCACTGTTCTCAAGAAAGACGAGGGTAGACTTCATTTAAAAATCATTAATTTGGTTACTTGAACCCTCGGCTATAATGAGGCCACATGAGGGGACGACCCCACAGTGGTCCTCAAGAAAGACGAGGGAGGGGTTAGTAGCATCAACAATGAGCAAGCCATACTAGAATTAAATACAACAATTATGGAAGGGAAAATACTGGTATTAATAAAACATAAGTATCAAGTGTTTTTACAAGGCCTTTGAACAAAAATACAAATATGAGGGTATAGGCTACAGACAGCCACCCTAAGGAACGACATCAGAAGGCAGAGCCTCAATATCAACCGATGGGGTCTCTTCAGCAATCATGACTGGCCGATCCTCAGACGTGCCGACCCCCTCAACATGAACTTGGGACTCCACTTGCGACAGGGCTTCAGCAATCAAGGGATCATCCAGCTTAACCACCTCAAGAGAAGGGCGGATGGATGATACTGTGTCGGCAAACTTTAGGACGACCCACCGACAGGCCGTCCTAATCCCCCTCTCAAGATATTCAAGTTCGAAGCCTTGGAATTCGTCAGAGACCTTGTAAGTCTCAACAGCATCAGCCTCGGCTTTCTGGACAGTTGCTTCAAGGTCAGTCTTGTGCTTGGCCTCCATATTGGTTAAAGCCTCGTCCTTGACCTTGATCAACAAGTCCTTGTCTTTGATCAACAAGTCCTTAGCCTGCAGATTGGCATCATGCTGCCTCGTCAGCTCATCAAGGACTCTAGCGTGCTCAGTCCTTGTGCTCTCCAGCTCGGCCCTCGCAGTGTCCAACTCTGTCCGTAGGTCAGCCTCTTGTTGAATGGCCCTCTCAGCTTCATGGAATTTCTGTTGGTTCTCAGCCATCCACTTGGTGGCTGAGGTGAAGGCACAGACAGACTGCAAGAAAAATGAACAAATATCAAGAGGGGCCGAGGGAACAGTTAGTGAAAGAATGAAATTAAAGAAGGTCAAGACCAATACCTGAGCAAGGGAGTGCAGACCGTAGTCGTACACTTTGGCTGGAGGCATCTTTGCCAAGAGCTCGAAGTCAGAGGCCGACGGTGCAGAGAACATCGAGGCCTTGGCTGCCCTCAGGTTGGCAATAAGAGATGAGGGGTCGACCCTCAGATGGGACAGATTTTGAGACCAGAAGGCCCCCATGCTGGACGAAGAGGTCGTCCCCTCAGAGGCTTCGACCCTTGCCCTCGTCCTAGGATCATGCCGATGCTCAACAGGAACCTCAGGCTCCTTCCTTTTGTGGCTATCGGCTGTCGGCTCAACAACCGTCGGCCCTGATGCCCTCGTCTTCTTTGGAGCTTGCTGAGGCTCATTCCCCTTCTTCTTTGACAAACCGGCAAGTAGGCTTGGAGCAGTCATTTCCCAGAGGTAGTCTGGTGTACCTGCAGGACGATCTGATAAGAGGACGACATGTCAGAAAAGTTCAGAGATAAAGAGAGAACACTTCAAAAATAAGTAAAGAAGGGAAAATGTTCAGTGTAACTCACATAGTTCTGTCAGAGGGCCGACCCTCAGACCAGCTTCTTTAAGGAATCGAGGGGTCATCAAATCTTCAAACTTTGGGATCTCACCCTCTCTCCCTCGTCCCCTCAGATACTCAACAATATCCCTTTCCTCCAGGCTAAGTCCGGGGTCTGACCTAGCTTTCATGGAGGGATTAGACCATTTGTTAGGGACCCTCGGAGCATTGGCAGAAGGGGACGCCTCGGCGGAGCGCTCCCACGCCCCAGATATGAAGAAGAATCTCTTTTTCCAATCATGATTGGAAGTTTGAGCCACGTGGAGAAGTTTCTTCTCAGACCTTCTCGCTCCTAGATGATAATATCCGGGCTGTTTAGATGAAGAGGTGATATTATAGAAAGCCAAGAATACGTCGGACGAGGGCTCATCAGTGAAAGAATTTTTCCACAAGGAAATGTAACCCAGAATCGTCCTCCAAGAGTTGGGTGGAAGTTGAGAGGGGGAGATGCCCAGAGCCGACAGAATATCTACAATGGCAGGGAGGAAGGGAAGTCTGACACCTACTTTGAACATTTGCTCGTAGACTGCAACCTCTCCCTCTTCACCCTCAAAAACCCTCTCAGCCTCAGAGGGAACCCTCATAGTTACCCTAGAGGGCACTCCGTATATATGCCTCCATATCAGAAGGTCCCTATCCCTAACAGAGGAGATAAAAGACGAGGCATGGGAGGTATCAACCTCATCATCTGTATCGTCGTCCTCGTCCTCATCACCTGCAGGAGGACCCTGAGGAAAAGCCACTTGGAAGGCATTGGGGGATAGGGTTGTCACAGGGACAGCCTCAGAGGGGATCGTACCCTCGGCCTCTCGGGGAGGGCTAAGATCAGACGTGTCCCTTCTACCAGACGTCCCGGCACCAGTTGGAGAGAAGGTTCTCTCGTCCATTTCACTTGGTTTGGCAGTGTCGGCCGGACGAGATGACGACCCGCAAGACTCAGAGGGTTCAGATGGTCTTATGGTGGCAAGAGGAATGGGAAAGATGGGTCGTACCCAATTAGGGTCGGCCCCTCGTCTACTCTCTTCCTCTTCCTCTATTCGTCTGATCTCGGCAAAGAGTTTTTCTCTCAAGGGTGGGAATTCAGACACTAGGTTGTAAAGCCTCCTAAGCATTAAAGTGAAGACCCTACACTTAGAGAAATTATACTAGACTTGGCTAATTCAACTACAAACACTTGGGGGATTGACCAGGTTTGACTTTTGGATCAAACCAAGGAACTAAAATGTTTTTCGTCAAGAATGTCCAAGAACTAACAACCGGAGAAGACGCCGGAAAAGGCAATGGGGGAACTCTAAGAAAATGCCGATCTACGACCCTAAAAAATACACTGAAATGAAGACAAAAGAAGGCGAGGGGAGAAAAAGGTTACCCGATGAGGAGAGAACAAGAGCGCTGCGAGGCCTGAAAGATTGAAGGCTGCAAATGGCGACTGGTTCTAGAGAGAGAAAATGGGTAGGCGCGAAGAAGAAGAAGTTGGAGAGAGAGTTTGAAAATTTCTTATATACTTTGGCAATAAATGGGCACATTTGCCAAGAAGGGTATAATCAGGGCACAAAGCCCCATGCAAGTGTGCAGCCGCCCTGCCTTGGGAACTTGAATAGCAATGAGTACCTGCCCATGTGTCACTCATCTAACTGGTCATACACGCATCTCAATTTCAACAATATCCCTCAGCCATCTCAATGGCACCTATGGCTAAGGGCTGGGGGGTGATTGATATACCCGTTTATATCCTCAGCCTAAACGAGGATTACCTCCAAAACGGACGACCCTACGAGGGGCCGACCCTTCACCAATCTCCTGACGACCCTTTACCAGGCTCCAGACGACAGTACGAGGGGCCGACCCTTCACCAGGCTCCAGACGACAGTATGAGGGGCCGACCCTTCATGAGGCTCCGGACGACCCTACGAGGGGTCGACAGTACGAGGCCAGAATTGGGCCAGGCTCACTACCGAAAGAAACTTTGCCCTCGGCCTCGGCTCATAGGCCGAGGGTGACATCATGACAGCGCGTGGATTGGAAGACGCGTGGAACAGTGCGCGTGAGGCTCATATGACACGTGGCAGACCGTTATAACAAAATCACACCCTCACGTGAGGGAATATTATGTCATCATTTGGCATCTACAGGTGTCAACAGGGGATTGGCTAGATCATCATTCACATGCACCATGCATACTTGGGGGGTACACTACACCCCCCAAGACCTATATATACTTGTCACCTACAACCCTACAGGGGATCTATCAATTCATTGTAACCCTAGCTACAAATCTGCTTGTATGCACAGTAGAGAGAGAAAGTGAGTTTATGTGCATTGTATCCAAGGCCATTAGTGCCCATGCTAAGAGGATCACACACTCACAGTGGATGTAGGCCTAATTGGCTGAACCACTATACATAATTGTCTTATTTCCTCTTATACTCATCCCCTTCTACACACTTATACACTTATACATCTCTATGGCTGCCATGGTTACTACTGTTTGAGCTCATCATCACTTACCTGGTGGTGCTAAATCTCAGCATCATCAATGAGTGTTTTATGGTGGATCAACGGGGGTAATGTATGGTGATAGACATCTCTAACATACAGGAGTTTATAGAGGATATCACCGAAGAACTAGACTATATGGCAGATCAACCGAATCCATAAGCACAAGAGTTGAATCAGTTGAACCTGGAGAAATAAGGGGAGGATCCAAGTCCTATTTTCATCTCAAAGGATCTTAGTAAGGAGAAATAAGAGATATTGGTTGACTTGATTCAGGAGTTTGTAGACATTTTTACGTGGAAGTATATAGAAATAGAAGGGATGGATGAGTAAGTGAGCTTCCACAAGTTAAACATGATGCCTTCAGCCATTCTGGTGAAGCAAACAACGAGGACTTACAATCCTGAGCTGGACTTGAGAATCAAAGAAGAGGTCTAATGCTCAATGGCAGCAGGGTTCATCAAACCAATACATCACCCACTCTGGTTGTCTAGCATTGTCCCAGTGGGAAAGAAATACAAAAATCAAATAAGGATCTGTGTGAACTTTAGAGACTTGAATCGGGATTGACCCAAGGATGAGTTCCCTCTACCCTCCATTGATAGCTTGATAGATGCAATAGCTGGTCATGAGATGTACAACTTCATGGATGGGTACGTAGGGTAAAACCAGATTAAGGTGGACCCTACGGACGCAGAGAAGACGACGTTTAGAATCTCGTTGGGCAACTTCATGTACAAAGTGATGCTGTTTGGACTCAAGAACGCTGGGTCTACCTATCAAAGAATAATGATGGCCATTTTACATGAATTCTTTCACAAATTTGTAGAATTTTATGTGGATGATTTAGTCATCAAATCAAGGAAGGAGGAGTCCCATCTGAGCGATTTGAGGAAGGTGTTTGCCCGGTACAGGAAGTATAAGCTGAAGATGAACCCACTGAAATGCATCTTCGGAATAACTAATGGAAAGTTTCTAGGTTTTGTGGTTGGTTAACAGGGGGTGCAGATGGACTAGGACAAATAGGGAGCGATCTTGGAGATGCCAAGTCCAAGAACGATGAAGGAACTGAAGAGTTTCCTCTGTAAAGTTTACTACCTTAGGAAATTTGTGCCTGAACTAGCCGAAATAACACACTCGTTGATGTATCTTTTGTGAAAGAACATAAAATTCAAGTGGGAGGAGGTTCACCAGGAATCTCTCACTGGGATGAAGAAGCTGCTCGTTTCACCATAGACCATGGTCCCCCCAAGGGCAGAAATACCGTTGCAGCTATACCTCACATCCACCACGAGGTCCGTTAGAGCTCTGTTGGCACAAGAGATTGACGGGAAGGAATGACTCGTCTACTACCATAGTAGAATCATATATGGGACATTGTTCAGGTATTGTAGCTTAGAAAATCATTGTTTAGCCTTGGTCTTTGTAGCACAAAAGCTTATATATTATATGCTGTATTTTACAATTCATATTATAACAAGGTGTGATCCTATTAAGTTTTTACTGGCTAGAACTATATTGATTGGTAGGGAAGCTAGGTGGTTCCTCATCCTCTCAGAATATGATTTGCAGTGCGTGGTCCCTCGCGCAATCAAGAGCTAGGCGTACGCAGTTCTCTTGGCAATCTTCCCCTCTGGAATATTTGAGCCACCTAGAGAAAGTATTCCTGGAGACGACTTGCAAGCCAATCACTTAAATACAAGCAATGAAGAATAGACGATGCAGTTCGATGGATCTTCAGTGGAAAAGAAAGGATGAGTAAGGGTTGTTTTGTCAAGGGGAACGGAAGAATTTTGTCTTTCCTACAAATTAGACTTCCATTGTTCCAATAATGAAGCAGATTATATGGCGTTAGTACTGGGGTTGCTGGAGGCCTTTCGATGGGGGATTTGTTCACTTTGCATCAAATGGGATTCGAACTTGGTGATTCAGTAAGTGAATGGAGAATATGCGTTGAAACATCTCAGTCTGGCGCCTTACAGAATAATCATTCAGAGGCTTCTTAACTAGTCCCATCGGATCAAGATCAAAATACATCCCTGAATGATGAACCACCATCCAGACGCCTATGCCACCATCACTCAAAAGATGATCATGAGGGACGATACAACTACAGTTGTGATTCAACAAATAATAGCTCCCTCGGTGGTACAGTCATTTCTGTCGATGGAGGATGACTCTGACTCGAGGGAGGAGATTAGAAAATAACTGGAGTCTGGGAAAAAAGCGATGGAGCTGAGGGAATTATCCCAATACTTTACAAATCTGGGAAACCTTTACTTCAGAAATACGGGAGGATGGCTGTCAAGATGCATCGACCCAGAAGAAGCAGAGTGGAGGTTAGAAAAGGCACACAAAGAGCACTGCGAAACAACTGAGATCCCTCTTTACAGAAGAATCCAAATGGAGGGATATTTCTGGCCTAGAATGAAGCGGGACGTAACAGAGCTCCAACGGAAGTGTGACAAATGCCAGTTGTTCTTCGAGGCAGTTGAATTCCATTTCATTGAAGCTCAATCAGATTGGAGGCAACCCTATATTGACTTCATTAAAAATGGATTTGTCCCAATAGAGAAGATTGATACGATAGGACTCAAGAGAAGGGCCTCGAGGTTCTACGTTCAGGAGGGCAGCTTTATCGAAGGGGCTACATCAATAGGCCATTGTGTTACATCATAAAATAAGAAGCAACCAAAGTTCTCAAATAAGCTCACGATCCAGTTCACATAGGAGGGGCCAAGTTGTATGACCAACTGATGACGTTGAGGTATTATTGGCCAACGATGGAGAAGGATTCTACTGAGTTCGTTAAAAAATATAAGGCTGGCAAACTACATGGAAATATGATCCATGACCTATCGGTGGATCACACTCCCTGGAAATGCCTTATCCCTTTCACACCTGGGCATTGGACGTGGTAGGGGAAATACATCCTTCTTTGAGGGGAAATATCTGGATACTAGTGGCAACGAAGTGCTTTACAAAGTGGGCCGAAGCAATACCACTAAGAAGGGCAACGGAAGGGGTGGTGAAAAACTTCATCAGAGAATACATCATTTGCCATTTTGGGATTCTAAAGTTTATTCTCTCTGACAACGAAACCCCCTTCGTCAATTCAGAGGTAACAATGCTCACAGAAAAGTACTCCATTGTTCATCATACTTCAACAGTGGCATACCCAAAGGGAAACGGTCAAGCCAATGTAACTAACAAAACATTGGTTAATATTTTGGCCAAGGCAATTGAGTATTTCCCAGGATTATGGGCCTATCGAACAACTAAAAGGAAGCCCACAGGATATACTCCGTTCTCTCTTGTGTATGGAGCTGAGGCGATTCTACTAATGGAGTTGGAAGTTTTCTCTGATCGATATGCCTTGCTAAGTAGCATGCTCCCCTAGAACAGACATGTGCAATTAGAAGCATTGGACGAGCACAGGGATAATGCGATGCAGCACTTTTAAATGTACACGAAGCAACTCTCTAGGGCGTATGATAACTTGGTGAGACCAAGGAAGTTCGTGGAGGGAGACCTCGTTTTGAAGGTTGTAGTGAAGCACATCAGGGGGCTTCCTCTACCTAAGTTTACAGCTAATTAGGAGGGAACTTTCATTGTAAATGAGGCTCATGATTCAGGTTATTGCTTAATTTATAAGATGGAATAAGACAAACCATTAACAATAAATGGTTGTAGGTCTATCATGTATAAGCAATTAACTCTAGATCATCATTGTATCTAGCTGTTTGTTATAAATATATAAGTTGTTGTTCCTGATGACTATTATTTCAACTTGAGTGGAGATAAAAGAATTGTAGAATTTTATAATATATGCAAGAAGTTACAACACAAAGAGGTGGCATAGAAAAACATACATTTTTTTTCCATTCACAAACTTTGGAGCCTTACGAAATTGGGAGTTATTGCCCAAGAATTACATAAGAAAAAAAAGGACAATGTATACAAACGTGAAAGAGTTCATTGGCCTAAGAGGAACAATAAGTCCGGTGCAGAGAAAAAATCTCCAAGAAGGCCCGAAGAAGCTGCTAGGCATGATTGTTGGGTATTAAGAGAAACCTCCAACCTCGTTTGAACTTGTACACGCTTAATAAGGAGTTTATCATATTTCAGCTTTGCCAGACGCATAATTTCTTCGATATCCTCTACCTCCTTATTGGCAGCTTCAAGTAGAAGTGTTAGCTCGGTCAGCTTAGCTTCCTCAGCTCATTGAGCCTCCCGGTGCTTCTGTAGTAGTTCCATTTGGCTTGACAATTATTGGCTCTTCAAAGTCTTTAAGTGTCCAATCAACCAACTAAATTGAAAGCCATCTCGACCCAACTCCCTCAGATAGCCAAAGAATTGGTTGAGGAGGGGCCTAGTAACGTTCGAGGTAGGAGTACTAACAATATCAACAATGATGATCGCCATGCCTTGAAGCCTGTGGCTCATCACAGGAATGTTTGAACGTAGACAATTGACAGTGAAAGTCTCAGGGTGATGGCTTACAATCTGCTCAATTACCAAACAATGGCTGGAAGGTATTTGGGGGGATCGTTGAAGGACCATGAGACATAATTCATAAGGAGCCAGGTTGGGCAAAGGAAGCTCACAACCAGATTCGCTATCGATTGCAGCACTAGTCGTGGAACCTTGTTCGTCGTGACTAGAATCTTCTGAAATGGCTGGTTCCCAATGGGGCAAAGAGATAGGCGAAAGAACTGGTGGATATCTCTCTTTCGCTAGAAAGGACTCACGAGCAACCCGAGAATAGGGAGAAGAAGTAATGAGTTTGACAAAAAAGAATCTTAACAAGTGTTTTCATTGTTAAGTCACCGTTACTGGTGGAGTTTGACCAAAAATTTTAACAAGTGTTTTCATTGTTAAGTCACCATTACTGGTGGAGTTTGACCAAAAATCTTAATAAGTGTTTTCATTGTTAAGTCACCGTTATTGGTGGAGTTTGACCGAAAATCTTAACAAGTGTTTTCATTGTTAAGTCACCATTACTGGTGGAGTTTAATAAAAAATCTTAACAAGTGTTTTCATTGTTAAGTCACCATTACTGGTGGAGTTTGACCAAAAATCTTAAACAAGTGTTCTCATTAGTAAGTCACCGTTACTGGTGGAGTTTGGCGAAAAATCTTAACAAGTGTTTTCATTGTTAAGTCACCATTACTGGTGGAGTTTGAATAATTGGACATGAGACTCTTCTAGATTGCACAATGTCAAAAATAAAAGACAGACACCAAGAAACGAAGAGAAACTATATAAATACCTCAGTAATGACTGGAGACAGAATGGGAGTCACCTTGGAAGCTACAAAGGGGGGAACTGTTGAAGGCAAATCTGTCTTCTCGGAAGACTCATAAAAACCTCAACGGTAGGAAGCTCAACGTCTACTGAAGCCCCTTCGCCAATAAAAGGAACCAAGGCCAACATAGGAGTCCCACCTGGGAAGGATGTTTGACCTACAAGTGATGCCCCAACGTTAGTGGATGCAGAAGAATCACTACGATGGGCAGAAAAATCAACGTTGGCCTTGGGAATGGGCAGACCATTAAGATAAGTTGGTGTGACAAGATCTGGAGAAAACTACAAAAATAAAGCTAAGTGTTAGAAATGGGGAGTAAGTACAGAAGAAGGGATAAATATCTCTAGGTTTTACTTACCTCAGTTATGGTACTGAAGAGGGGAACTGCAGTTATGGTCTCGTGAACACGGAGGGGAGGAGAATGTTAGCTAATAAAGAAGGCATTTAGACCTGAGGCATCCCAAGAGCTTAAAGTTCGGCGTGGTGAACAAAAAAAATGGTGGAGGAGAGAAAATACGTCAGACCTAACAGTGTTGAGAATGTGTTACCTCTAGGGAACTTTCTACAGCTAGAATGATGGGCAGAGGAACCTCGGCCTGGGGTGATAATTCAGAAAAAGTTGGGGTAGTTATCTCTGGTTGAGAGGAGATTCCCACAGATTCAACGGAGTCACCCCCCGCAGTAGCATCCTTTGCTCGTTGGGAGGAAAAACGATGAGAGTAACTAAGCCCGATCATGGGGGAACAAGGAGGAGTTACACCGGTCTGAGAGGAACCAAAGCGTCCACCCATGAAAGGACTCACAGGGGGGCTGGACCTTTCTTCTTCAATTTCCTGCACCAAAGTAGCTAAGAGTTAGGCATATGCACTTTGTTTTAAAAAAATGGAAATAATAATAACAACACACATGTATACCTCCGATCCAGGGGGATATTGGGAGGATGTCGCCATTGGTAAAGGAGGGGAAGCAACGACAGAGGGAGTTGAGGTGATTGGTACATCAAGAGCTCATTTCTTCTGGAACTTAGTACCCAGAGTTTTTTTCCTCACACCCGCAACACCAACACTCGAAGGAACCTTTGAGCTCTTCTTCCTCTTTGGCCTTTTATCCGATGGATCTACTAAGATAGTGGGGCAGGCAGTAGCAGGAGGAACGACTGGAGCATGTCATTGAAACTTATAATTTATTCGCGCCACCCCAGTTTGAATTTTCTTCCTCAACTCCTCACTTACTTCTGCAGATATGGGAGGAGGATTAGAGGCGATGGGGAATGCCTCTAAAGGAGTTTGGGACTAAGTTTGGGACTTAGACTTTGAGTAAGTTCCACTCTTGGACCCCCTAGTTTTTTTGGCTGGGGGCTAAGAAGGTCCTTCGCTAGAAGCTGCTTTGATTGGACCCCTTTCACAAGAAATACCTTCAGAAGGAGCAGGCTGTTTGGGTGCCGGGGCCTTTTTGGGCTTTGGGGTAGCAATAGGAATCATGGAACAGTATGGAGGAAGCTCAATGGGAGGTTCCTTGGGAGTTTTGCTCAAGGGGAACTCTATTCCCAGAACGAAATTACCTTTCAAACCCGGTTCCTGCAAAGAAAACGAAAGAACAGGGGGATATACAGGAGTCCCCTCAATAAATTCAAAGATTTGGGTCCGTTGCTTCAGCTAATACTTATTGGCAAATAAAGATGTCACATCACCTTTCCTGGACAAACTGGGGATGATGACTCTGTCAGATATTGTGGATCTCACCCCCCATGCAGCAGTATAAGTGAAGAGAGAACAAGCCTCGCTGAGCGTGATCTTAGGGTGGTTTAGCTGGAAGACATGGCGAGGAGCCCCTTAATCAAAACTATATTGACAGGCGCACCAATAGCGGTTGTAATGTTTCGCATGAGTACCCCCACTCAGTGTAGGAGGGTAGGTAACTAGGAGAGAATAGAAGAACCACAGCAAGCGAAGGGTCTTCTTCCATAAGGTCCACAGTCGTTGGTTAGACCACCCTTGGCTCATTCTTGAAAAAATCACAAGTGTGGAGGAAAATTTCCTCTCCATAGGTCCGCATCACAAAATAGTACCGTTTGTCAATAACAGAGGTTAACTCCTTTCGACTTTGCCTCTTGTGATGAATATAAGAATGTGGAGGCAGAATTATTTCTCCCGAAGGAGGACGGTTGGGTTTAACTACTACATTGGGAAAACGAACATAGAGGAAGCCCGTCAGAGTACGCAGTTGGCAAAGTTGGATAGGTTATAACGGCTAAGAGACCGTTCCATGTCGAAGTGGGTCCTATCAATCCATGTATAGAGTGACCCCAAGGAAAATTGCACCTAGAGGAAGCTTGTTACACTGAGACAAACGAAGGGATATATTTATGAGGTCCCTTCGAGGTTGGTCGTTAGGTTTCCTCGGTAAAAGGAAGCGAGAGAGAATGACAAGGATGTAAGCATGAAGCTCTAATGATGTACCTTGACCAGGGACAGCCTCAGAAGAACTTTCAGAAGGATCCTTGAAGAAATAATTAATGAGAGGGGTGAAGGTGGCTTTGTTTGAAGAACCGATGCACATTCGGTATATACGATCCAGCTCTGAACGGTCAGTAGCCTCTTGGGTGTCCAAGGCTTCATCAGAATAGGGCTCTTGACCTGTTGCCTCAAGGCCCAGAAGCTCACACACGTCTTCCAATATTACTATTAACTCACCCCATGCAGTAATGAAAGTGTGAGTAGTAACGTTCCAGCGAGACACTAGGACGGGAAGGGCAACATTATTCTTAAACAAAGTAAATTCACCGAACCACTTGGCCCAATGAAGCCTAATTTTTGTGAGGGTGTCAGTGTGAGAACTCTGCATGTGGGAGTTCCAGGTAGCAAAGTGAGCAGAAGAACCCCTAGGCCCTTCGAAGTCAATATGGGACCACTGGAAGTCCCCTCGCTCAAGACAAAATCAAAGAGTCTCCCTGGGGGGAGAAAGCCCTAGTCAGCAGCATTTTCATTTTCATCACCAAGCACCATGGCATCACACTTGGCATTAAAAACGTAAGTTTTGAAAAACCTAAAAAAATCATCACCCTTGCCAAATATGGGGGACCGGTGGTAGAAACATAGCTGTTCCTGGCGGGCGATAGTCAAAGAGGTAGCAGTAGGGGTGGCAGGTGGAGTATTGGTGGCAGACGTGGTAGGATTGCTTGAGGAAGCCATGGTAGATGGCAGTGAGGTACAAAAAGCTTAGAAAAGACACCAGAGGAGTAACAATGAAGTGGCTGATGATGCCAAAAATAGCACCACCAGATTAGGTGTTGATAAGCTCAAGCTAACAATAACAATGGCAGCATAAAGAGTAAATATCTAGTAGAGGGAGGTGAGGAGAAGAGGAAGAACACTAGTATATAAGTGGTTCAGCCAATCTGACCTACGTCCACTGTGAGTGTGTGAGTAATTTCACTAGATGAAGGCACTAATGACCATAGGTTCAATCTCTCAAGATTTTTCTCTACTGGGTAAACCAACAAAGTTCTAACTAGGGTTGTAATTATCCATCCTTTTACAAGGTAGAGGAAGACCTTTATATATAGTATTTGGGTGGTGTAGTGTACCCCCCAAGCATGCAATGAGCATGTGTATGAGGATTGAATCAGTATCCCGATGACACCTGGCTGATCTCATACAGATAATGATGACCACAATATTCCCTCACGTGAGGGGAATAATTTGATTATAATTGATTTGCTCACGTGTTCGAAACCTTTCATGTTCTCGAACCTGTGCCATTAACTGCTGTAACCTCGGCCTGGCCGAGTATGAGGTTGGTGAAGTTCGATAATGTTGTTTTGTCTTGTCAATAACTATGATGACCTCGACCAGAAAGAGTGGCCGAGGTTGGACATGAGGTAGGATATAACGTCGGCTCAATCAGAGGAAGATGTTGGCAATAACTTGACCCCATAAGGTGCTGCGGACATCGACTGTTGCTTAGCCGAGGTTGGTCAATTGAAGAGCCGACCTTGCAGAAGAAGACTTTACTGGTGGCTATTATAAGCTTCTTGTCAACTCGTCTGTGAGATAGGCCGAGATTAGTGACCATGAGTACGAGGGTGCACTTTGGGCATATCAATCACCCCTAGTCCTTAGTCTCCTACGTGAGTAGGTGATTGAGGGGTATGTAGGTTAGGCCGAGGTTGAGTCTATTTTGGTCTCTTAGGGCGTGAAGTGATTCTTTGACACATGTCATTCACCGAAGTGAATAACGTGCTCCCCAAGGTGTGATAATTCTGACTGTGACTTTTGGGTGCTCTGGGGCAATGATGGGAGTATTAAAACATGTGCCCCATCATTTAGAAGGTTTAAAACCTTCTTTTTCCTCATTTTCTCTTTTTTCTTCCAATTTTCTCCCTCCTACAGCTTCTGCAACTTTTCCTTCAAGAGTCCTTTCAGCTTTCTTGCTCCCAAGGTTGTCCTTAGGCTTCTCTTCCATCGTTCATACCCACTCAACTATCGCTCTCATTCTCTCTCTCTTCATTTGTTAACTTTCATTTTCGGGTTTAAAATTTTTCGATGAATTTTTTTTTGGAGAGGGTTTCTTCCACTGTTAAGTGGTTGTAGGGGTAAGATTGCAGTGGTTGAGTGGATCTAGGGCCATTCTAGGTTACTCTGAGGTTTCTTTGACCACAAACTTCCTTTTTTTAGGTTCTCCGGTGACATTACGGTCATCTTCTCCAGTAACCTAACTTAGGGTGTTCTTGGTGTTCTTGTTAGAAATCTTTCAACTTCCACCCACTGATCTTTAATTTGGGTTCCTTAAGTTGGGTACTTGTTTATAGTTTTGAGTTAAACTGTAGTGTTATCTTCCTTATGCTCAGTGGAAAACTTTTACTAAAGCCGTTTAAAATAGGATTAAACTATTTAAGTAACTCCGAACTATTTTTTGAGGAAACTCTTTTCTTTAAATTAAATCAGTTTTAATCACAAGATGTGTTTAATAAAACATGCACGAGATCAGTTCAAGATTTTTTAACAAGTTTTGAAAAACAAAACTTAAAATATTAAATCAGCACACCAGCAAGAATGATATGAGGAGATGTAGAAAGATTAATGACAAGAGATTTTTAACGTGGTAAAACCCCACCCAACTGAGGAAACATCCACGGTGACTTCTAAGTCACAAACCAAAAATCCACTAAAACAAAATATATCAGTTACAAACTATATAACACACATGCACACAAATCAGTCCTATACAAGTTTAGGAATGTACCCACTGGTGTCCTTCTAACTTTTCTGCACTTCTGATTGCTGATGTGGTTCTCTCAGTTTGCTAACTTCCACTTTGTTCCAGTCTTTACGTCGACTCTTGTTTCAAAATCTTATTACCAACACTTTCAGTATTCTAGTGTGTAAGTGTTTGTGATGGTGCTCTAACACATGCATGCACACACACACTCACACTTATTTATACAAACAGTCCTAGCAAATTACAAATCTGATCTATATGCTGTGATTTTCATCTTCTCTCTTCTTAGAAAACTAAAACCTTATTTAACCTTTAAAATGATCCCGGAATCCACGGCTATCTTGCTCTGAAGATGTTTCAAGATCCTAATCAATTTCAGGGTTTTGAAAATACTTTTGAAATTGAAAACCGCCAAGTGTGATTCCAACTAGGTCAAAGGGCAGAAAATGATTTTGTTGATTTTGAAGATGAAAACATTTACAGAAAATAATCAACAAAAGATTTCTCAAGATGAGAAATTAAGAATGCAGATCTAAGTGTAATATAACATAAAATGATTAGATTTATGATTTCTATAAAACAAAAATACAGACCTGACCTAATGTTTAAGTTGGACACGAGATCTTAAAACGAAGAGGTTAAACAACGAAATAGCTTTCAAACCAACACTTAAAAACTCTCAAACACACAGGGTTGGTGTTTGGTGTAAATTGGTTTTTAGAAAAGGGTTAGGGTTTGAAACTGTTTGGACGAATTAGGGTTTCTAATTCTCTCTCTGGTTTCTCTCTTTTTTCTCTCGCTTCTCTCTTCTCACTCGAATTGAACGAAGTGGCAAAAGTCTCTCAAAGGCTGAGGGTTAACCTCCTTATATAGTGGGCTGAGAAGGATCGAGAAGATGGTTCAAAATCAAGGGCTAGGATTTGGTCTTCCCATATTGACTTTGATCCAACGATTTAAGAGAAGCGGTTGATTAAACGCTTTCTGATCGGCTAAGAGAGGTTCATAGGGATTGGGACTAGAACTGGATGCATGCAGGACGTTGATAAGTTCAATCCAAGGGCTGATAATGAACACCGATTTTGTCTCTTAAAAGAAACACACATCCAACCAATAGAAAGGCAATATGTGTAGGCTTAATATTGAACCTCATACGCGCGTCTAAAGAAATTACACAGACACCCTTAAAGTCTCTAGCACTTTCGGTTTCTACCCAAGTGAACTTTCAGGCATAAAACCAACAATAATAAGTTACAAATTGACCCCAAAACCTTTTTAATCCACTTTTAATTATGAAAAAATTCTTTTTAAAAACATGAAAAATTCCCAAAAAATTATTAAAAAAGGTTTTAAGGGAAATTAACACACACAACACACACACAATCAATTTATGCAATATATGACCCATGTATGCAGTCCTAATGTGTGTGAGTGTTTATGAATATACCTTTGATCAATCAAACAAGAGGAATGAATTATATAAAAGTGTCTGAGGCTCTTTGATATCTAGGGGAGGGACTCAATTTTGTCACTGTTTCCAAACTAGATGAGCACTTATACAATGTAGACTCAAGTGAGTCAAGAGTATAAGGTGATTCAATCTTCCCCTTTGGAAATCTGAGACAAAATCTACTTTGAGTCCTCTTGAACTCGTAGGGTTACAAAGAAATAAGGAAAAAACCTATTCCTATACAAAATTCTATCTACCCATATCCGAGAAAAGAAAATTACATAACTCAACTAATTACAATTCATTACCCTATTACTTCTGTTAAGTATAACTATACAGAAACCTGTAAATAATCACTAAGATCAAGCTTATTAGAATATGTACAAAAGTAATGAACTCATAAGACTCAAATTTATCCCCCATTTTATCTCAAATGGACAAAAGGAAAAACGATACAAGTCAAAGAGTTTATTCAGCACAAACCATTCCTATCGATTTACGCAAGGCAATAAACCTATTATAATCCAAAGGTTTGGTAAACATATCTGCGAGTTGCAAATCAGTAGGAAGATAATTGATTTCTAATTCCTTAGTCTCAACTCATTCGCGTATAAAGTGATGCCTAATTTTTATGTGTTTTGTTCGCGAGTGTTGCACAGGATTTTTAGTGATATTGATCACACTTTTATTATCACAATAGAGATGTAGTTATTCCTCTTTAATACCATAATCACTTAGCATTTGCTTAAGCCAAAGTAATTGGGCACAGCAGCCTCCAGCGGCTATGTATTCAGATTCAGCTGTTGATAAAGAAGTGCAGTTTTGTTTCTTACTACTCCAACCTAGTAAATTATTACCAATATAGTAACATGCTCCTGATGTGCTCTTACTACCATCAGTACACCCTGCCCAATTGGCATCAGTGTATCCTATTATAGTGCTAGGAGTATCATTGGTATACCAAAGTCCTAAATTTAGAGTGCCTTTTATGTATTTTATGATTCTTTTAACACAAACTAAATAGCTCTCTTTAGGATTGTTTTGATAGCGAGCACACACGCAAACATCGTACATAATATCAGGACGCGAGGCGGTAAGGTATAGCAAGGTACTTATCATACTACAATATAATGTTGAATCTATGGATTTACCAGTTTCATCCTTAGACAGTTTGACCGTAGTACTCATGGGAGTTTTGGTATCTTTTGCACTTTTAAGGTCGAATTTTTTAACAATGTGTAAAGAGTATTTTGATTGCAAAATAAATAATCCTTCTGAATTTTGTTTGACTTGAAGACCCAAGAAAAATTGTAACTCCCCTATAAGAGACATTTGAAATTCTTTATGCATAATTTAAGAAAAAGATTTAACTTCTGAAGGGGAAGTTGATCCAAAAATGATATCCTCAACATAAACTTGAGCTATAATGATATGTTTGTCAAAATGTTTGACAAAAAGGGTTTGATCATTTCCACCTCTCTTAAAGCCTTTCTCTAAGAGAAAATTAGAAAGGCGCTCATACCAGGGTCTTGGCACTTATTTTAGGCCATACAAAGCCTTTTTAAGACGAAAGACATGATTTGGATATTTAGGGTCAATGAACCCTTTTGGTTGTTCTACATAGGTCTCCTCAGTCAATATTCCATTAAGGAAGGCAGATTTGACATCCATTTGGTAAAGTGTAAAATGTAAGTAGCAAGCTATGGCAAAGAGAAGACGAACAGATTCTAGGCGAGTAACAGGAGCAAAAGTCTCGTTAAAATCTATTCCTTCAATTTGATAATATCATTGAGCAACTAATATGACTTTGTTTCTAATGATTATCCCACTTTCATCAGATTTATTTTTAAATATTCAACGTGTGCCAATAACCTTTTTGTGATCAGGCCTAGGTACAAGATTCCAAACATTATGAATGACAAATTGAAGAAGTTCAACCTGCATTGCAGAAATCTAATGAGGATCATTTAGTGCATCATTTACATTCTTTGGTTCCATAAGGGAAACAAAACATGCATAATGAGCACAGTTTCTTAGTTCAGATCTTTTACGTACAGGCTCACTAGGATTACCAACAACGTTATCTATAGTATGGTCTTTAGAAACCCAGTTGGGTACTTCAATTGTCTCAATTGGTAAAGAATCATCTATTTCTAAAGAGTCATTTTCTGAAACATTTTCAGAGTCTTCCACAATAGTTGGTTCTCTAGTCTTACTCTCTACAGTAGTGTCACTTATAATAACGTTAATGGATTCCATTATGGTCTTAGTGAGAAGATTATAAACACGGTATGCTCTACTATTAAGAGAATATCTTAGAAAGATGGATTTATCTCCACGAGTCTCAAATTTGGATAAGTGTTCTCTGTCTTTGCAGACATAACCCGTACTACCAAAGGTTCTAAGATACTTAAGATTGGGCTTCTTCCCATACCATAGTTCGTAAGGAGTTTGTTTTGAATTCTTTATAAGATAGACCCTATTGATAATGTGACACGCTGTACGAATAGATTCTACCCAAAAATACTTAGGTTGAGTCTTGGCATGAATCATAACACGTGCCATCTCTTGAAGGGTACGATTATTTCTCTCAATAATAACGTTCTGTTGAGGAGTCTTAAGAGCACTAAATTCATGTTTGTAACCATTATAGTCACAATACTCTATAACACTAGTATCTATGAATTCTCCACATCTATCACTACGAATTCTATTTACTTAAGTATCTTTCTCATTTTCAATTCGAAGTAAAATCTTCAAAAAGGTCTGAAAAGTGTTAGACTTTTGTTTTAAGAAAGCTACCCAAGTAAATCGAGTGTAGTCATCAATCATAACAAGAATGTAACTGTGTCCACAGAGACTAACAGATCGAGAGGGACCCATTAGGTCCATATGGATGAGCTCCTAGGGTTTATAGGTAAGGATATCTTTGACTTTCTTATGAGGGGCCTTAACAATTTTTCTTTCCTGACAAGATCCACAGACAATATTGGAAATAGGTTTGATCTTAGGAATACCTCTAACTATTTCTTGTGAAGACAATCTACTAAGATTTTCGTAATTTATGTGACCCATTGGATTATGCCATATCTCATTGTTATCCATTCTGACAACGTTACAGACCTCAGTACTGTTATGGACAGTATAACAATTGTCACGAGTCCTGTAATTATGCACTCACCTTTTTCATTTAAAATTTTGTAATTATTCTTTGAAAAGGTGACAGTATGATTTGAGTCACAAAATTGCGAGATACTAAGTAGATTAGCCTTAAGACCTTTTACTAGAATAACATTTTCAAGTAAAGGTAATACTTCTTCTTAGAGTGTTCCTTTACCAATGATTTGAGATGATACACCATCACCAAACATAACTTTTTCTCCAGCAAAGCTGATTTTGTTTAAAAGTTTTGTATCATCCCCACTTACGTGCTTTGAACATCCGGAATCTAAATACCAATCAGAGGGAGTGTGTTCATCTTTTAAAGCAGTAATCACAATATTACACTTCATCTGGGGCAATAGCTCATCTTTTCTAACCCAAATAGCTCTTATTTTTATTTTGCGCTTATTTGCTCTCATTTAATAAAATTTGCGAGCATTAGATTTCTGTTGAAAGATGTTTTGCACATGAGGTTGAATTTTATGATCAACATGAGCATTTAGCTTAGGAAAGTGTCTAGGAATCCTTCTTGGAAATGATCTTTTAGGTTTGGTCTTTCTCTTTCTATAGTTAGAGTTTTTATCTGGTTGTCTAGGGAGAACATAATTGTCACGGCTTCGCCTAGAATAGTTAAAGTTTTGGTACACATGAGTATTATAGACAGGGTTGACTAAACGTCTAGAGTAGCAACTTTCAAAGGAATGACCATATAAGTCACAGTAAGAGCAATATAAATTGCTCGAGGATGGTATCTCCTTAGGAAAGTCTCTAAACATAGGCTTCGTGGCATTTTGGAGTTGAACCTTATTCCTAGGGAGTATAGTTTGAAAGGCAGAATCATTCTTCCTAATCGAGGGGCAGACATATTTAGTCTTGGGTGAACTTTCACACTTAGAGCAACTTGATTCCTCAATATCAAAATTTGATTGTTTTTCATCAAAGTCATTTTTCAGAGAATGAAAATCTGGACAAGTTTCTATAGGTCTTTTGCCTCCTGACACTGTAGAGGGGGTTTGGAGGTAATCCTGAGATTAAGGATAATCCACCCATTGGCAATAGTGTTTGGGATTAAGACAGCGTGGCAGCTCAAGCGTGGCAGCTCGGCGTGGTAACTCATACTTTAGCTTGTTGTGTTAGTCATATTGTATCTTTGTTTATATTGACTGTAAGCTATAACGGTTGTAATGAGGTAACGAGAATAATAATGAGTTTTAGTGTGAGGTCAAACGGTACTCGCGAGAGACCAGGCTTGGCAGGGAATGGGAGAGCTTTCATGCTCTATCGAATGACCTCACCGTGGGAGCTTTAGAGGGACTTGGTTTGGAGGATTGATAAGTAAGGCACCGTTGGGGCTTGTCCTGACCATCTTAGATACACCTGGTAAAACACTGAAGGACCATGATTGTGGAACCTCAGACGGAGCAGCTTGGAGTTCCGTCGGGCGTTGAGTTATGAACCAAACATACCTCTACTTAATGTCACATCTACTGTAGGTGATGTCACTAGCCAGCTAAACAAATGTCAAACTTGCACCATCGTGGTATCTGGGGCTGTCAGACAGTTGGTAAGAAACCTCTGTGGCAACAGCCCCCTGACACATAGTGGTTAGGCAAAAGTCATATCTTGGCATTTAATGCCTACGACGTGGAGACAACTAGGGCATCAGGTATTTAATGTTGGTGACATAAAGTATGAGGGATGTATTTCACATGCATTAATGATTGAGTTGCCTCGGGGGTGGCGCAGGGGCTATTTAAGGACCCCAACCACCTCTAAGGAAAGCATGTTCTTTTTTTAGAATTGAGGAGTTATTTCCAAGGAGAGTTGTTACAAACCGGAGAGCTTCACCCACTCACCATTGTTATTTATTACGAAGCTTTTAATACTTGACAGAGATTCTTGAGGGTTTTTCTGGTGTGTTTTCTAACTGCCTACCAAGGTGTATCTAGGGTGCTTACTTCTCACTCCCTCTAGCTAAGTCATTTCTAAGTTTCATGACTACTTTCTCAGTTATACACGAGAGATTTGAGAGTTTTAAGTTAAGTTTATCTTTATTGGGCTTGTGTATGTATGTCCTATCATTAATCCAAGGCCTTGTCTAATTAACTTGTCATTACCATACTCAAAAGGGGTTACGCCTCCATCTTATCTAAACTACCCTCTTACATTTGGTGACTCTGCTGGGGAGGCATTCTTCTAAGCAAGGAGCATGGCGTAGGATAATGTTAGTCGAAGGCTCAACTTTGATGACATCCAACATAATGAAGAACAAGCTACGAGATAATTGGAGGCTATAAGGGATGGGGCTCCTCGAATAGAGGTACCTCTGGTCCAGGTGACGACAGGCGTTCCAGGGGTAACACAAGCTTCCACGAGTGCAGGGTTGGGACCCGCGCAGGTGGCACTCCTTATGAGCAAGTTTTACGAGTATTTGCAAACCCCGGTAGCTTCGATGGTGCTGGGAGGATTTGAAGCCAATTCTTTCCTAACGCCGGGAGTAGGCCCAACTACCCCACCAGCTGCGGGCACAACGGGAACAGTCCCAGCAAGCATACCTTCCATTGAGAATCCAGCGGTGGGAACCCCAGGAGTATCAACGATGCCAGTTGCGACGATGGCTCCAGCTATAACGGGCATTCAGCTTGTGACCCCATTGGTCGTTGCCCCGTCACCTATGGAGGAAATAAGAAAAGAAATGCAAAAGGAAATATTGAAGTTCATGCAGGCGTCCTCGCAATCTGTGAGCGAGGTAGCTTCGATCTATGACGACTTTCGGACGCCTTACCCTTAGGAATACAACGATGAGCCTTATCCAAAGGATTATATTCCTCCTATCTTTGAAAAATACACAAGAAAGGGGGGAAACCCGAAGGAGCATATTAAACGTTTCGTGGAGCACTTGGGGGAGCATTGCAACAATAAGAAGCTCAGGTTGAAAGAGTTTTCCAAATCCCTAACCGATAAAGCGTACATCTGGTATTCGCACTTGGCCCCCAAGAGTGTTTCCACGTGGGAAGAAATGCATGTGTTGTTCGTCCAGAAGTTCTTTCTAGCAGAGGACGAGTTTACTCTGACCCAGTTGGGAAGAGAGAAGTAACGACCCGGGGAAGGCGTGGTGGCCTACATTCGAAGGTTCAGGGAAAGATCCCTCGATGTAAGAGGGGAGGACAAAGAGTCTAAACTATTACAGATCTGTGCATAAGGACTGCTTCCTGAGTACATATGCCATCTCATCAATGAGACGCGCGAGGAAACTTTTTCAGCGTTTCTAAAGGCTGCAAGGAATATCTCATTGGTTGTGCGACCGAACCCGGTAGGTGTGCTCATGATGTTTAGGCAGCCGATGCAACCTGGGGGTGGAAGGCCTCAACCCCCACGGGTGGGGTACACCGAAGGAGCAGATGGGGGCAAGGCACCGAAGAAGGACAACAAGAGGAAGTTTGGAAGAGACAGAGAAGACCCACCACCGTTGCCTTGCACGATAGAAGATGCTATGAGTTGTTATAACCCAATGGTTCAGGGTGGAACAGTGTATGAACCAAAAGGCGTTCCGACGGAAGAGCCCGGTGCTGCAAGAAGGGCGGATCCTAAATATTGCCAGATTCATCGGAAGATATAGCATCCAACAGAGAGCTGCTTCACACTAAGAAGAATCATTGACAAGTACATGAAGGCAGGAACATTGCAAATCCCCCCGCAGAACGTTAACAACAACCCACTTCCAGCGTACGGGGCCAATCTGGTGATGGCTTATGATGAGGAGGCAGAAAGAGAAGGGGTAGGGTCAACGGTGAAGCAGAGGGAGTTCGAAGAAGCTCTGGAGAGTTGTACTACGGGAATGGCTAACGTAGTTTTAGCCTACGATGAAGCAAGCGCTAAAGACGCGAAAGATGTATACAACGTCGAAGACGAGGAAACAGACCCGGTCATAGAATACGGTGCAGTTTCAAAATCCCCAAAGTTCACTTAGTTTTTTGAGCAAGTAGGGATACCGAAGGAAAGCAGACTAGAAGTAACGCATGCGATCTTGGACATTGCAAAGAGGAACGCAGTCCCCTCGTTGAGATGAAGGGGACTCATGGCTAGGTTGGTAAAAAGGTTTTTGTCAGAAGTAACCTTCAGCGATGCGGACAGGGCTGTAAGGTTCCCTCATAATAGGCCTATGTATGTAACCGCCAGCGTCAACGGGGTTAGTTTTGCAAGGACTCTTATGGATGGGGGTGCTTCTATTAATATTATGTCGATCGACTCCTTCCACGCAGCTAATATTCCTGAATAAAGGTTGGTCCTCACGCCTTTGGTAATTTCGGGATATGACAACCAATCTTCCAAGTCCATTGGATATGTAAATGTTGGGATCATGATGGGAAACCTGAGTTACCACATCAAGTCCCATGTAATAGAAAGTGCAACTTCCTACCAACTATTAATAGGAAGAGTGTGGGTGCACAACCAGGGGCTAGTTCCCTCCACGTACCACCAATGCGCCAAGGCAAATATCAAAGGGACGGAGGTGACTATTAGAGCTACGTGGAGGCCCTTCGCTGTTAAAGAAACCCATTTGGTAGATGCAGCGTTCTACACGGAGCTGGAGGAAGATGTCCGGGTTCTGACGAAAAGAATGGAGGGAGTGTGGGTCCCCTCGATTAGAGAAAGAATGGGGCCTTTAAACCAGCAAAATAAAGAAGGTGCTAGTGGCAAAAGGGAGATGGATAAGGAGGCTCCTCAGGAGGTCCCTCGGCCCTAAAATATTTTGAAGCAGCTTAAAGACAGGATGAGACCCAGGGTGGACCCTATACAGAACGAGGCCCAATGCCAAAGCGTGTTGAGTCGATTTTCAGGAGGAAGGATTGCTAAGGCTTTCAGGGAAAAGAAAAGGAAGGCAGTCGCAACAGCCGACTGACAGTGAAAAAAGGTCATTACCGAAGAAGGAAAGGTGGTCTGTCGGCTGTGATGGTATGAACGGGCAGCCGAAGGGACTGATGATGAGGCTGACCCGATATATGAATGCTTTTTGGTAGATCAACAAGGGCAATGCATGATAATAGACAACTTCAACATACAAGAATTCGTGGAAGATATGGCCGAAGAACCTGATTACATGACGGATAGACCAAGGCCGCAGGTCCAAGAGTTGGAGCAGTTGAACCTGGCTCAAGAGGGAGAGGATCCTCGGCCTATCTTTATCGCGAAGGAACTTAATAAAGAAAAGCGAGAAGCCTTGGTGGAATTAATTCGGGATTTTATAAACATTTTCACGTGGAAGTACACAGAGATGGAGGGACTGGATGAAGAAGTTAGTTGCCACAAGTTGAACGTGATGCCTTCGGCCATTCCAGTGAAGCAAGTGATGAGAACGTATAAGCCAGAGCTAGACTTGAAAATTAAGGAAGAGGTCCAACGGTTATTAACAGCAGAGTTCATCAAGCCGATACAACATCCACTTTGGCTGTCTAGCATTGTGTCGGTGGGAAAGAAAGACAAGAACCAAATAAGGATCTGTGTGGACTTCAGAGATTTGAATATGGCTTGCCCCAAGGATGAATTCCCTCTACCCTCCATAGACAATTTGATAGATGCCATGGCTGGTCATGAGATGTATAGTTTCATGGATGGGTATGTGGGGTACAACCAGATTAAGATGGACCCCACAGATGCAGAGAAAATGACATTCAGAACCCCGCTGGGCAACTTCATGTACAGAGTAATGTCGTTTGGACTCAAGAACGCTGGGGCTACTTATCAGAGAACAATGATGGCCATTTTTCATGACTTCTTCCAGAAATTTGTGGAATTTTATGTGGATGATTTAGTCATCAAATCGAGGAAGGAGGAGTCTCATCTGAGCGATTTGAGAAAGGTGTTCTCTCGATGCAGGAATTATAAGTTGAAGATGAATCCACTAAAGTGTGTTTTTGGGGTAACAAGTGGGAAATTCCTAGGCTTCGTAGTGGACAGACAAGGGGTACAGATGGACCAGGATAAGCAGCGGGAGATCTTGGAGATGCCATGTCCAAGAACGGCTAAGGAGCTGAAGAGCTTCCTCGGAAAGGTCTCCTACCTTAGGAGATTTGTGCCTGGATTGGCCGAAATAATACACCCGTTGATGCAACTGTTGCAAAAGAACATGAAGTTCAGGTGGGAGGAGGTTCACTGGAAGTCTTTCGCTGGGCTGAAGAAGCTGCTAGTTTCACCACAGACCATGGTTCCCCCACGCGTGAGAACACCGTTGCAGTTATATATCACATCTACTACGAGATTCATTGGAGCTTTGCTGGCACAAGAAATAGACGGGCAAGAACGATCAGTTTATTACCTCAGTAGAATCATACAGGGGCCAAAGATTAGATATAGCAGCCTAGAAAGGCATTATTTAGCCTTAGTCTTTGTAGCACAAAAACTTAGGCATTACATGCTATCTTTTACAATTTATATTGTAACTAGATGCGATCCTATTAAGTATTTATTGGCAAGAACTATATTAATTGGCAGGGCAGCTAGGTGGTTCCTCATCCTCTCTGAATATGACTTAAAGTGTGTGGTCCCTCGCGCGATCAAGAGCCAGGCGTATGCCGATCTATTGGAAATTTTTCCATCAGGAACGTTTGAACCACCTAAAGAAGACATTCCAGGAGATGACTTACAAGCCAAGTATCTGGATGCAACTGAGGAGAAATGGACGATGCAGTTCGATGGATCTTCGGCGAAAAAGAAGGGAGGGGCAGGGGTTATTCTTTCAAAAGGAATGGAGGGATTTGCCTTTCCTACAAGTTAGATTTCCCTTATTCTAATAACTAAGCAGAGTACGAGGCGTTAGTACTGGGGTTGCTGGAGGCTCTTCGAAGGGGAATTCATTCACTCTGTATTAAGGGTGATTCGAACTTGGTGATTCATCAAGTAAACGGAGAATATGCGTTAAAGTATATGAACCTGGCACCATACAGAACGATCATTCAGAGGCTCCTCAGCCAGTTCCAGCGGACCAAGATCAAGAGACATCCCAGAACAATGAATCGCCATCCAGATGCGTATGCAATTATTGCTCAAAAAATGGTCATGAGAAATGATACAACTATCGTCATGATCCAACGGAGAACAGCTCCTTCGGTGGTATAATCCATCCTACCAATGAAGGAGGACGCAGACTGGAGGGGAGAGATTAGGAAGCAACTGGAGTCTGGCGAGGGAGCAATGGGGCTGAGAGAGTTGGCTCAATATTTTACAAACCAGGAAAATCTCTACTTTAGAAATGCAGGGGGATGGTTGTCAAGATGTGTCGGCCCACAAGAAGCAGAGCGAAAGTTGGAGAAAACACACGAGGAGCACTGCGAAACAACTGAGGTACCTCTTTATAGGAGAATTCAAAGAGAGGGATATTTTTGGCCTAGAATGAAGCAGGACGCGTCGGAGCTACAATGGAGGTGCGATAAGTGTCAGCTATTTTTCAAAGCAGCTGAACGTCATTTCGTTGAAGCTCAAACGGACTGGAGGCAACCCTATATCAACTTCATTAAAGATGGAGTTGTCCCAATGGAAAAAATTGATGCTATGATACTAGAGCGAAGGGCCACAAGGTTCTATATCCAGGAGGGGCAGCTCTATCGAAGGGGATACTTCAACAGGCCATTGCATTGCATCACGAAGGAAGAAGAAGCTGAGGTCCTCAAATAGGCACATGATCCAGCTCACATAGGATGGGCCAAGTTGTATGATCAGATGATGACGTTGGGGTATTATTGGCCAACGATGGAGAAAGACTCTGCGGAGTTCGTTCAAAAATGTAAATCTTGCCCACTACATGGAAACATGATTCATGCCCCATCGGTAGACTTACACTCTCTGGAAACGCCTTAACCTTTTCACACTTGGGCGTTTGACCTGGTGGGGGCAATAAATCCTTCTTCGAGGGGGAAGATATGGATACTAGTAGCAACGGAGTGCTTTACAAAGTGGGCCGAAGCGATACCACTTAAAAGGGAAACGACTGGGGCGGTGAGAAACTTCATTAGAGAATACATCATTTATCATTTTGGGATCCCAAAGGTTATTCTCTCAGATAACGGTACGCCATTCGTCAATTCAGAACTAATAATGCTCACAGACAAGTACTCCATTGTTCATCATACTTCAACGGTGGCATACCCAAAGGGAAACGGTCAAGCCGAAGCGACTAATAAAATGTTGATCAATATTCTGGCTAAGGTAATGGAGGACTTCTCAGGATCGTGGGACGACAAGATACCAGCTGTGTTGTGGGCCTATCGAACAACCAAGAGGAAACCCACAGGGTACACTCCGTTATCGCTCATTTATAGGGCGGAGGCAATCCTTCCAATAGAGTTAGAAGTTCCCTCTGCTTGATATGCCTTGCGAAGCATCATGCTCCCCTAGAATAGACACGTGAAGTTGGAAGCATTAGACAAACACAGAGATAACGCGATGCAACACTTTCAAATGTATACGAAATAGCTCTCCAGGGCATATGATAACTTGGTAAGACCCAGGAAGTTCGTGGAAGGAGACCTAGTTTTGAAAGCAGCGATAAAACACGTCAGAGGGCTTCCTCTACCAAAGTTTGCAGCCAATCGGGAGGGACCTTTTGTTATAAAAGAAGATCATGACTCAGGTTATTGCTTAATTTCTAGGATAGAGGAAGACAATCCATTTAAGATTAATAATAAATGGCTGAAGGTTTATCATGTGTAGACAATTAAGTTTGAACCATTGTTGTAACTAACTGTTGTTATGAATATACAAGTTTTAGTTATGACTTGAATAGAATAAAAGAGTTGCAGAAATGTAGAAATTTATAACAGACAAAAGCAGTCGTAACATAGAGACGAATTGGAAAACATATATTTTTCATTTATTTATAGACAGTGGAGCATTACAAAATGGGAGATACTGCCCAAGAATTACATAAAATAAGTAGAAAGAGGTTATATACAAATGCTCATTAGCCTAAAAGGAACCATAAATTCGAAGAAGAGAAAAAATCTCCAGGAAGGCCCGAAGAGGCTGCTGAGAAAGACTATTGAGCGTCGAGAGAAACTTCCAACCTTGTTTGCACTTGTGTACGTTCGATAAGGAGTTTTTCTCGTTTCAGCTTGCCAGACCAAAGCTACTTTGACATCTTCTACCTCTTTATCAACTGCTTCTAGAAGGGGTGCTAGTTCGACCAACCTAGCTTCCTCAGCCCGTTGGTCCTGTTGATGTTTTTGCAATAATTCCCTCTGACAGATCAGTTGTTGGCTCTTCAAAGTTTTTAAATACGTTATAAGCCAGTTAAAACGGAAACCATAATAACCAAACTCTTTCAAATAGCCAAGAAATTGATTAAGGAGGGGTCTGGTAACGATCGCGGTGGGAGTACTAGCAATTTCTGCAACAACGGTAGCCATGCCTTGCAGCCTATAACTCATGATAGAGATGTTGGAACGTAAGTAATCCACCGTGAAGGTTTCAGGATGATGGTTTGCAAGTATCTCGATCACTAATCGATGGGTGGCGGGCATTTGGGGAGAATGTTGAAGCACCATCAGGTAGAATGCATGATGAGCCAAATCAGGCAGAGGAAGATCGCACTCGGATTCACTCTCTGCTACAGCACCGGTCGTGGAACCTTGGTCAGCATGGCCAGAATCTTCTGAGACGGCAGGTTCCTGATGAGGTGACCCAACAGGCGAAAGAACGGGTGAAGAAGTCTCTCGTTCAACCTGAGACAAAAGTAATAAGTTTATGAAAAATCTTAACAAGCATTTTCGTTGTTAAGTCACCGTTATAGGTGGAGTTTATGAAAAAATCTTGACAAGCATTTTCGTTGTTAAGTCACCGTTATAGGTGGAGTTTATGAAATATCTTGACAAGCATTTTCGTTGTTAGGTCACCGTTATAGGTGGAGTTTATGAAAAATCTTAACAAGTGTTTTCATTGTTAAGTCACCGTTATAGGTGGAGTTTATGAAAAATCTTGACAAGCGTTTTCGTTGTTAAGTAACCGTTATAGGTGGAGTTTATGAAAAATCTTAACAAGTGTTTTCATTGTTAAGTCACCGTTATAGGTGGAGTTTATGAAAAATCTTAACAAACGTTTTCGTTGTTAAGTCACCGTTATAGGTGGAGTTTATGAAAAATCTTAACAAGTGTTTTCATTGTTAAGTCACCGTTATAGGTGGTTTATGAAAAATATTAACAAGCGTTTTCATTGTTAAGTCACCGTTATAGGTGGAGTTTATGAAAAATCTTAACAACTGTTTTCATGGTTAAGTCACCGTCATAGGTGGAGTTTATGAAAAATCTCCACCTAACGTTTTCGTTGTTAAGTCACCGTTATAGGGGGAGTTTGGGAAAAATCTTTGACAAAAATTAAAAAAAAAATGCCTCAGTCACAGCAGGGGCAAGAACGGGAGTCACCATAGCGGTCGTAGGGGCAGGAACTGTTGGGGTCGGGCTCATTACCTCAGAAGCCACAATGGGATCCTTGGTTGCAGAAGCCTCAACGGCAGGCAAAACTCCCTCAGCAACATAAGGGACCAAAGCCAGCATGGGTTGTCCACCAGGAGAAGATGATGGACTCCCAAATGAGGCCCCAACGGGAGTAGGTGCAGAAAAACCACCACGAGGTGCAGAAGTACCAACTTTGGTCTTATACGCATGCAGACCATCAAGAGAAGGTGGAGCAAGGCTGGGAGAAAGCTGCAATAATTAAGATAAGTGTTAGAAAGAAGGGACAAGAACAGCAAAATGGAGAAATACTTCTAGGCGCTACTTACCTCAGTTAGGGCACAAAAAAGGGGGATCACGGTCAGGGGTCTCGTCAGCACCGTAGGAAGAATAATGTTAGCTAACAACGAGGACACTTTGACCTAGGGCACTCCAACATATTAAGGTTCAGCAGTATAAAAAGAAAGGACGTCAGACCAAACAAGTTATAGATAAAATCTTACCTCGGGGTCACTTCCTGCAGATAGGACGATGGGCAGGTCTATGGTTGTCTCTGGGGGGTTAAGTCAGAAGGAACTGGGGGAGATAAGTCAGAGGGGACTGAGGGAGTTGCCTCTGGTTGAACAAAGGCCCCCACCGAATCAAGAGCATCACCCTCCATAGCAACGCCCCTTGCACGTTGAGAGGCTGAACGACGGGAATAAGTAAGCCCGGTCATGGGCGAACGAGGAGGAGTCACATCGGGTGGAGAGACACCGAAACGTCCCCCCATGAAAGGGCTCACGGGGGGGGGGGGGGGGGGGGGGGAGGCTAGGGGGATTGGCACTTTCTTCTTCAACCTCCTGCACCAAAGTTACCAAAAAAATATATATAAGCAAATATAGTTTTCCTTACGCAATTAGGATATGAGGATATAACAAGTATACATACCTCAGATCTGATAGGAGAGGCAGAGGATATATCCACCGACGAAGTAGGAGGGGAGGCAACAATTTAGGGGGCAGGAGACAGGTGCACCCCAGGAGTTTGTTTCCTTTGGGACTTGGTACCCAGAGTTTTCTTCCTCGTTCCTGATGCACCAGGGCCAGTACCTCGAAGAACCTTTGAACTTTTTCTCCTCTTCGCCGGCGGCTCGGTGGGATCAACTAGGATTGTGGGGAAGGTTCCCGGTGGAGGAACAACTAGAACACGTCGTTGGAACTCAGCGTTTATGCATGCTACCTCAGCTTGAACTTTCCTTCTCAACTCCTCAACCATCTATGCAGGCATGGGAGGAGAAACGGAGGCAATGGGGAATGCCTCCAAGGGAGCTTGGGGTTTATTCCGGGACTTGGACTTAGAGGAAGTCCCACTCTTTGCATTCTGGGCAGGAGGTTGAGAAGACCCTTCATCGGTAGCAGCTTTGGTCGAAGGGGCAGCTTTCTTAGAGGCTGCAACGCTTTTGGGTTTGGGCGTGGCAGTAGGGATCATGGGACAAGGGGAGGAAGATAAGTGGGATGTACCTTGGGGGTTTTACTCAGAGGGAACTCAATCCCAAGAATGGAGTTGCCCTTTAACCCCAGTTCCAACGCAGAAAAGGAAAGAACTGGAGGATACACTGGATCCCCCTCGACGAACTCTGCAATATCAACCAATTATTTCGGTCAGTACCGTGTAGCAAACAGAGGGGACACATCCCCTTGCCTTTTGTTGCTAGGAATGGTGACTCGACCAACCATTGCAGAACTTATTCCCCACGCAGCAGTAGAAGAAAACAGGGAGCATGCCTCGCTAAAGGAAACCTTGGGGTTTGATGATTGAAAAATTGGGCGAGGAGCCCCCTGATCAAAACCAAATTGGCGGCTGTATCGGTTTGGATTGTAGTGATCGCTAGTATATCCCCATTCGGTATAAGAAGGCAAATACCCAGGTGAGAACAGAACAACCACGGCCAACGCGGGATCTTCAATATCTACGCCTATCTCCACTACCCTGACTTCATGCTGAAAAAAGTCACAGTTATGAACGAAGACGTCCTCTACGTAGGGCCTCATCACGAAGTTCTCAAAACGATCAATCACATAGATTAACTCCTTTCGACTCAGTTTCTTATGATAAAGATAGGAGCGTGGGGGCAGAATTGTTCCCTTAGAGGGAGGGGGGTTGATCTTCGCCACTACGGCAGGAAAACGAAAATAGAGGAAGCTCGTCAGGAGGACACAGTTGGTAAAATTTGCCAAGTTATAATGACTAAGAGATCGTTCCATGTCGAAGAGGGTCCTATCAAGCCATGTATAGAGAGATCCCAAGGCGATTGCAGCAAGGGGAAGCTTGGTACCCCGTCCCAAACGAAGGGATATATTGATAAGGTCCCTTCGGGGCTGATCGTTGGGTTTTACCGGTAGAAGGAAACGGGAAAGAATGACAAGGATATAGGCAGGAAGTTCCAGCGATGTACCTTAACCAGGGGAACCTCCAGAAGAACTAACTTTAGTAGAATCCTTAAAGAAATAATTGATAAGTGGGGAGAAAGTGGCCTTGTTCGATGAACCGGTGCAGCTTCGACATATTCGGTCTAACTCCAAATGGTCAGCAGTCTCCTGGGCATCTAGAGCCTCATCAGTACAAGGCTCGTGGCCTATTGCTTTAAGGCCCAGGAGCTCACACACGTCTTCCAATGTTATGGTGAACTCACCCCACGCAGCGATGAATGTATGGGTAGTAACGTTCCAGCGAGACACCAGAATAGGAAGGGAAACATTATTCTTGGAGAGAGTGAACTCACCAAACCACTTAGCCCATTGCAGCCCAATCTTGGTGAGCATTTTAGCATAGGAGCTCTGCATGTGGTAGTTCCACGCAGCAAACTGAGCAGGAGAACCCCCGAGCACTTCAAACTCAATGTGGGACCACGGGAAGTCCCCTCGCTCCAAACGAAATCTGAGAGTCCCCTCGGGAGGAAGAAAGCTCCACTCAGTAGAAGCTTCATCTTCATCACCCAACAGTAGAGGGTCAAACTTAGAAGAAAAATGGACCATCTTACATGCACCAGTAAAATCATCACCTTGTCCAAAAATAGGCAATCGACGGTAAAAACCGCAGTTGTTCCTGGCGAGCAGCATCCAGGGCGGTGATAATGGTAGAGATAGCAGGCAGAGCACTGGTGGCAGATATGGTGGGGTTGCTTGAGGATGCCATAGCAGATATTGATAAAGTAACAGAAAAGCTTCAAGCAAGAAAGGTTTGAGAACGAGAATGGAGGAGCACAACCACAGGTGGTGGAATAGAAGATTAGAGGGGAGGAAGGTAGGTAACGACTCAGCAACAATGGAGTTTTCACAGACTTTCTCTTTCCAAGGTAAATGGAAGTTTGAAGAAGACGAAGGCAAAGTAAGAGAAAAGAAGGGCTTAAGTGTTTGGATATGGCCGCTTGAAATTTCTGAGTTCGGATTTTAAAGTTTCCCACCATCGCAAGTGCGCGTCCGCCTATAATCATTTCAAATGAACACGTGGAACTTTGGGAAGTACCTTGGCAGTTGAAAAGACAGCGCCACATCATTAATAAAGCGACGCATAGGGAACAAAAAGCGTTGCCTTCTTAAATAAGTTTGAGTTTTGGCTCTAGAAGCTTTTGTCAAACATATCTAATAAACTTCTAACGAAGAAGATGTCCCAACGATTCCAAAAAGCTACGATGTCCCCTCGGCACAAGTTTAAACGTCGTATTAGATGGTAACTAAACGTTATAAGGGAGAATTTTGCAAATGTCACAGACATCTAGGCAGTCCCAACGAAAATATTGGCAGGGCTTTCGGGAGAATTTCAGATCCTCCAACTACAACGCATAAAGCTCCGCATAAGAAAAAAATGGCCATGTCCCTCAACCCAAGCTTCAACAAACTTCAGCACTTCGGGTTAGAGAAGGTTCATCGAATTGAGAAGTTTTCGTGCAGGCATTTCTTATTCCCACGACAAATCCCTCCACGAAGGGGCAAATGTAGAGGGGGTTTGGAGGTAATCCTGAGATTAGGGATAATCCACCCATTGGCAACAGTGTTTGGGATTAAAACAACATGGCAACTCAAGCGAGGCAGCTCAAGCGTGGCAGCTCGGCGTGTCAACTCATACTTTATCTTGTTGTGTTAGTTATATTGTATCTTTATTTATATTGACTCTAAGCTATAACGATTGTAATGAGGTAATGAGAATAATAATGAGTTTTAGTGTGAGGTCAACTAGTACTCGCGAGAGACCAAGCTTAGTAGGGACTGGGAGAGCTTTCATGCTCTATCGAATGACCTCGCCGTGGAAACTTTAGAGGGACTTGGTTTGGAGGATTGAGAAGTAAGGCACCTTTGGGGCTTGTCCTGACCATCTTAGACACACCTGGTAAAACATCGAAGGACCATGACCGTGGAACCTCAGGCGGAGCAGCTTGGAGTTCCATCGGGCGTTGAGTTATGAACTAAACAACCCTCTACTTAATGTCACATCTACTGTAGGTGATGTCACTAGCTAGCTAAACAAATGTCAAACTTGCGCTTGAGTAAAACACCGTGGTATTTGGGGCTGTTAGACAGTTGGTAAGCAACTTCTGCGGCAACAACCCCCTGACACACAATGGTTAGGCAAAAGGCATATCTTGGCATTTAATGCCTATGACGTGGAGACAACTAGGGCATCAGGTATTTAATGTTGGTGACATAAAGTATGATGGATGTCTTTTACATGCATTAATGACTGAGTTGCCTCGGGGGTGGCGCGGGGGCTATTTAAGGACCCCAACCACCTCCAAGGAAAGCATGTTCTTTTCTGAGAATTGAGGAGTTATTGCGAAGGAGAGTTATTACAAACCGGAGAGCTTCACCCACTCACCATTGTTATTTATTACGAAGCTTTTAATACTTGATGGAGATTCTTGAGGGTTTTTCTGGTGTGTTTTCTAACTGTCTACCAAGGTGTATCTAGGGTGCTTACTTCTCACTCCCTCTAGTTAAGTCATTTCTAAGTTTCATGACTACTTTCTGAGTTATACACGAGAGATTTGAGAGTTTTAAGCTAAGTTTATCTTCATTGGGCTTGTGTCTGTATGTCCTATCATTAATCCAAGGCCTTGGCTAATTAACTTGTCATTACCATACTCAAAAGGGGTTACGCCTCCATCTTATCTAAACTACCCTCTTATAGACACAAACTTGATGGGTTCGAGGTTTTTAGTTTGTGTCTTCAAATTTAGGCAAAACCCTATTCCAGTTCGATCATCAGAATTAGTTTTTGAATCAGAAACAAAACCATCATAACAGTTTGAATTATTTTTAAATTTTGCAAATTTTTTAAAGACAGTTGCCGTCTTCTATTTGGATTGTTCCAATTCTAATAATGCCCCTTTATATTTTTTCTCCAGAGTTTCATTTTCTTCAATCAAATTCTTTAATTTTTGATCAAAAATTTTGACTTCATTTTCTTGAGTTTGACATTGGGTAGTATATTCTTCAGCATTAAGTTTAACCATCAGACTTAGGTCTTCTAGTTTCTTAGTGAGATCCTTTACTATCTTCTCTAGTCTAGTGCTTTTCTTGAAGGTTTTCGCATAAAGTGTGTGAATGTCAGGGAGGTCTTCAGTGTCTGAGTCACTAAGTGTAGTGTGTGAAGTTACCCCTAAGGATTCAATTCTTGAACTCATGCACCCATTGACATCGTCATTATCTCATTCCCTTTGACTCACACACCCCATGGTAGAACTAGTAATATTCTCAGAAATTAAAGCATCTAAACCAGTAGCAGCATGATTCATAACAATAGAAGTAAAGATATTATCATCATTCTCATATATAGGCATATCATCATTGTAAATTATCTTAGCAAAGAAAGACATGCAAAAATCAAAGCCATCAGAAGATTCAGGTTCCTCATTTTCAGAATCACTTGAATCATCCCATGTTTTGCAAATGTTGGCCCTAGTATGTTTATTTGCAGTGTTCAGTTATACTCTACAGTCTTGTGCTATGTGTCCTAGTTTTCCATATCTAAAACATTCAATGTTTTTGAAGTCTTTGTTGGGTCTCATGTCCTTGTGATGTTTGTCTTGACCTTTCTCATGAGGTTTGTAGTTGGACTGAGTTGGATAATTCGGCTTGCCTTGTCTGTTTGCCATTTTATTTCTAAATTTGATAATTTTCTTAAACTGTTTTGACATCAAGGCAATTTGATTATCCAAAATATCTATGTCACATTCCTCATCAGAATCATCAGTAGGAATAGTAAACTCAGGTCTCATCAGCTTAGAGGAAAAACTTAAGTTGGAACTAGTCTATTTCCTATGGGACTGAGTCATTTGTTTCTTAAATTCTAATTTCATTTCCACAGTTTTTAGTTTACTACTGAGTAATTCAGGAGTGAGATTTTGATCACACATTTCCTCAATAGCATATCTTTTGTTGTCAAATTTCTGTGGTAGTGATCTTAGAATTTTAGCTACAATTTCATATCTGTCATATGTTATCCCATTAGCATGCAGTTTGGTGACAATGTCAGTCAACTTCATGTAAAATTCATCAAAGGATTCAGAGTCAGACATAATTAGAGAGTTATACTGCTGGACAAGCATTTGAGTTTTATCAGCCTTAACTCTAGTGTCACCTTCATGTGCAGTGATAAGTGTATCCCAAGCTTCCTTAGAAGTGGCACAAGATGAGATTCTTTTAAACTCATGTTCATTTATGGACATAAAGATGGCCTTCTTTCCTTTGTTGTTGTTTCGAGAAGTTTTCTTCTCTTCTTGTGTGAATTCACTTAATGCTTTCTTAATCCTCTCATTACTTCCTTCAGTGGCTGGTTTATTAGGATAAGTATATCCATTTTCAATAATATCCCAGACATCATCTCCCAAGGTTCCTTGTATGAAAGCAACAATTCTTACCTTCCAGTAAGCAAAGTTGTTGACATCAAAGAGTGGGGGTCTGGTCAAGTTACCAAATCTTTCATTTTTATCGTCCATTGTTTTGATTTCAAGAAAACAATTTCAGAAACACAAGATCTTTTAAAAAGATTTACAAAGCTCTGATACCAATTGAAAAACTGTTACTAAAGCCGTTTAAAACAGGATTAAACTATTTAAGTAACTCCAAACTATTTTTTGAGGAAACTCTTTTCTTTAAATCAAATCAGTTTTAATCACAAGATGTGTTTAATAAAACATGAGCGAGATCAGTTCAAGATTTGTTAACAAGTTTTGAAAAACAAAACTTAAAAGATTAAATCAGCACACCAGCAAGAATGAGATGAGAAGATGTAGAAAAATTAATGACAAGAGATTTTTAAAGTGGTAAAACCTCACCCAACTGAGGAAACATCCAAGGTGACTTTTAAGTCACAAGCTAAAAGTCCACTAAAATAAAATATATCAGTTACAAACTATATAACATACATGCACACAAATCAGTCCTATACAAGTTTAGGAATGTATCCAGTGGTGTCCTTCTAACTTTTCAGCAGTTCTGATTGCTGATGTGGTTCTCCCAGTTTGCTAACTTCCACTTTGTTCCAGTCTTTACGTCGACTCTTGTTTCAAGATCTTATTACCAACACTTTCAGTATTGTAGTGTGTAAGTGTTTGTGATGGTGCTCTAACACATGCATGTACACACATTCACGCTTATTTATACAAACAGTCCTAGTAAATTACAAATCTGATCTATATGCTGTGATTTTTAGTTTCTCTCTTTTTAGAAAACTCAAACCTTATTTGACCTTTAAAATGATCCCCAAATCCACGACTATCTTGCTTTGAAGACGTTTCAAGATCTTAATCAATTTCAGGGTTTTGAAAATACTTTTAACATTGAAAACCGCCAAGTGTGATTCCAACTAGGTTAAAGGTCTTATTTCAAAAGAACTAGAAACAGAAAATGATTTTGTTGATTTTGAAGATGAAAACATTTACATAAAATAATCAACAAAAGATTTCTCAAGACGAGAAACTAAGAATGCAGATCTAAGTATGATATAACATAAAATGATTAGATATATGGTTTCTATAAAATAAAAATACAGATCTGACCGAATGTTTAAGTTGGACACGAGATCTTAAAACGAAGAGGTTAAACTACGAAATAACTTTTTTAGAAAAGGGTTAAGGTTGAAACTGTTTAGACGAATTAGGGTTTCTAATTCTCTCTCTGGTTTCTCTCTTTTTTCTCTCTCTCTCTTCTCTCTTCTCACTCGAATTGAACGAAGTGGCAAAAGTCTCTCACGGGCCGAGGATTAGCATCCTTATATAGTTGGCTGAGAAGGATCGAGAAGATGGTTCAAAATCAAGGGCTAGGATTTGTTCTTCCCATATTAACTTTGATCCAACGGTTTAAGAGAAGCGGTTGATTAAACGGTTTCTGATTGGCTAAGAGAGGTTCATAGGGATTGGGACTGGATGCATGCAGGACATTGATAAGTTCAATCCAAGGGCTGATAATGAACACCGGTTTTGTCTCTTAAAAGAAACACACATCCAATTAATAGAAAGGCAACAAGTGTAGGCTTAATATTGAACCTCATATGTGCGTCTAACGAAATTACATAGACATCCTTAAAGTCTCTAGCGGTTTTGGTTTCTACCCAAGTGAACTTTCAGGCATAAAACCAACAATAAGAAATTACAGATTGACCCCAAAACCTTTTTAATCTACTTTTAATTATGAAAAAATTCTTTTAAAAAACATTAAAAATTCCCAAAAAATATTAAAAAAGGTTTTAAGGGAAATTAACACACACAACACACACATAATCAATTTATGCAATATATGACCCATGTATGCAGTCCTAATGTGTGTGAGTGTTTGTGAATATACCTTTGATCAATCAAACAAGAGGAATGAATTATATACAAGTATCTGAGGCTCTTTGGTATCTAGGGGAGGGACTCAATTTTTTCACTATTTTCAAACTAGATGAGCACCTATACAATGTAGACTCAAGTGAGTCAAGAGTATAAGGTGCTTCACTCAGATCCTTGTACTAAATTATAGAAGAGTTCCCATCTCTTCGTGAGAAGACCTTTGAGAAGATTAGGCAGATAGAGCTGGCCCAAGAGGAAGCTCGTAGGGTTAAAGCCTTTCCCCTCAGACCAATTTTTCCTCCACCCTTAAATATTATATATCCTGAGCCAATCGAGACTAATGAGCCTGCAGAGGTTCCTGAGGATCCTGTACCAATGTCTGAGTCGTCTTCTTCAGAACCTATGTCTATGTCTGAAGCAGGTGAATATATAGACTCTTTTCAAGAGGCTATGGATTATTCTCCTAGGCAAGGTGAGATTCCTGAGGAGGCCGAGGTTTTACGCCGTGCCTTATCCCACCAAGTTGCTAGCACTTCACGTAGGTCTTATGATGTTAAAATATTAGGGCCCAGTGTGGAAATTCCCCCTCCTATTGATGCTATTACTCTATCGACTGCCACCGGGGTTGAATTTACGAAGAGGTTTCCTGGTGGAGCTCCTATAACTGCCCAGGCCGACATTGCTGGGGATGGTGATGATGGTGAGAAGAGCGAACTCGATACCTCTGAGGTGACTGAGTATGAGATCACCGTCAATGAGTATGACCTTTTTACTTTCATGCACCTCTATTCCATATATTCTTCAATCATCCTTAGGAAACCTCTGAAAGATGAGAGGGCCTTCGATGGCCGAGATGGAAAAATCTACGTTTATGAGCAGATGTTTAAGTTGGGCTTTCATATTCCTATTCACCCAACCATCAGAGCTATACTTTGTCACATAAATCTTCCCCCTTCCCAATTATTCCCAAATGCCTGGAGGGTTATGATTGGGGACATCGTCTTTTGGAGGGCTGTTCACCATTCAGACCTTCCAGTTAGAGTTTTTACAGGCTATTATGTTCCCTCGTCTGCCAAAAACCACCCCATCTACTGCCACTTCCTAGATAGGAAATCAGAGAAGAAAATGCTCTTGGTTACCCAAACTTTAAACTATAATTGGAAACCTCGGTAATACTTTATTTTCGGGGCGTGGGAATTTGGTTCAGATGAGGCTTCTGGGACATCGATTCCAAGGACCCCTCTGAGATGGGGGAAGGTCTCCTTTGCTGCCAAAGCCGACCCTGGACTTATCCAGGATAATCACAAGAACGTTGAGCACCTTTGAAATCAAGGCGAGAAGGGTCGTCTCATTAAATATAAACATCTGATGACCCCCTATTACCTTTTTGAGACATGGTTAGGGGGTGGTCCCCTAGAAGAGCTTCGTAAGTCTTCATTTTTCTTACCCAAGTTATACTGATAGGCAGGGTTTTGCCGCGGCGCGAGAGTCACCTACGCGCCGGTCATTTTATATTCGTCTCACCTGAACTATACAAAAACCTAAATTACGACTACACTCAACTGGTGAGTACAGCGGTAAGTCGGGTATCGAATCTACAGGGAATGTTCAATAAATTGCAACAGATTATTAATCCAAGAATAAAAGTGTAAAAGGTGTTTAGAAACTAAAAAGGGAAAGATGCATAAAAGAGAAATACTAATCTAGGCGAGTGTATTGAAACTAGATTATGAAATCGAGTAAAACTATAGGTTGCGTCGAATATCCCTCACCCGAGTTAATTTGTATAAAATGGTTACATGGGTCGACGGGTTATTACACGTGCGTCTCGTTTCGACAATTAATTAAATCAAGAGTTGTCACGCCCTAAATCATCATAAAAGCCTAATAAGATTTTGGCGTCAACAAATATCCCAAAAATTACGCGCGAAAGGTCGTAAGCACGGGACATACATGATATGCCCTGTCAAATCTCCTAGGCATAATAACTAGGACAACGCACCCGAAATAGACCCGTAAACACCATCCCCAAAGCAAAGCAATGCGTCAACTCGAGTGAGTTCAATTCAAGCACAACCTAATTTAAATTACCTAGAAAGCATGTTAAAAACGCGATAAATAGAGAACGGGAATAAATGCAATAAAATTATACTACAAAGCAAGTAAATCAAAGCATGTGAATAAAGCATGTAAACTAGTTAGAAAGCATGGAAACTAAATTACAAAGCAAAGAAAGCATGAAGAACAAAGCTATATTAATGGAAATGGAAATGAATAGTTCAATCTTAAAAAACCACATGGGTTGTCAATCCAAGAAGAAGAGAAAAAGAACTCTCCAAACCAAACCCTAACTAAAACTATCTCTATCAGAATATGAGAGTGTGTGTGTATCTTATTACAACCAAAATTGGCTTAAGTAGTAAGTTGGAATAAAAGAAAAGAAGAAAGAAAAGAAGAGAAAATATCTGCTGGAAAAAATAGGGCATCGATTGATCGACCCCTGTGGTCGATCGATCGACAATTAAAATCATGGCAAAAATAAAAAGGCTCAATCGATCGACCCCTAGGCTCGATCGATCGATCAATCAGGGAAGCCTGCAGAATCCCCTGTTTTGGCATGCTTTCCATCGCCGCTCAATTCGCCGTAACTTTATCATACGGACTCAGAATCACGCACCGTTCACAGCCACGTGAATCTAGAGAGGAGAGATACAACTTCCGTGTAGATGTTGGTCCAGGTGCTCAAGCTGTGAAATGACCGGATTGCCGTTGAACGTGCAGTTGTGTACGGAAATTGAGCGAAATGCGTCCGAATCCTATACTTGGTACCTAAATACCTATAAAAGCCCAATTATACCTCATATAGAATGTTAACAATATAAACAGAGGTCTTCTGATTAACGGGTTTAAATATAGAGATTAAGGCACCCGAAGGGGCTAAAATGCGTAGGTTCGACGGATGAAATACGCGATATTCGCGTATTATCACACCCCCTAACTTACACATTGCTAGTCCCTGGCAATGAAATAGGATGCAACAAGAACAACAAGTAAACCAAAACATGAGATAGTACAAAAGTATGGTATAACAGCAATAAAAAGATAAGGCCACTTTCGCGGGCGATTCGATTGCATTTAGCGTATGCAATAAGCCGTTAAACCCCTAGGTTACCCTAGTGGACGAGTGTCGTCTCGTGAGGGTTTTCAGTGATGGTACCCACAAACATCATAAAGTTTCCTCAAAATATGCCCAATCAAGTAAGACAAACTCATTAATGCGAACAATATTTCAACATGTTATTAGCATAGCAAAAGAATTCTCGTGAAAAGTCCGTAGTTATTAACATTATCGAATGCACCTCAATGAATTGAAACTCTAACATGTGGGAGGGGAGTGAGCATATGCAAAGTATGATTTGGCGAAAAACTTAAATAACTCGGTACTAATATCAAAGCATGCATAAAAGTCAATCCTCACGGGCATTACACTCATCAAATGAAATCACTTGAAACAGGGAGGTAACACACGGGACATGCGGGCATAAGGAGTAAATGTAAAGGGAAACTAGGCCGCGCACATGTCACAATTGAAGAATGCTATATAGGAAATAAAAATTGCAATCTCAGTGAAAGGATACCGCACATATAAAAGAGGCAAAATGCATTTTCACAGATTATCAACACTATTGAAACATTTGAATTACATCTACTTAAGATCACATAGGACTTTAATAGGGTTGTAATGTAGGCTAGGTTAAGGTACGAAATGAAAGGGATGTATATACGGATTCAAAGTGTTTGGGGATGAAACTCGGAATAATGGGAAAAAGTGGGCAATATCAAAAGTGGACAAATGATGTCCAAATAAGCATTAGATATAACAATCGAGAGAGAAACAAGGATTATTGAAACACTACAAACAATATAAACAACTTTCTCTTTCTTTTTCTTTTCTTCCTTTTTCTCACTTTTTCTCTTTTGTTTTCTTTTGTTTTCAACTTTCTCTTTTTCACTCTTTTTCTTTTCACTTCTTACACTTTTCATACTCAAATTGCAACCACAACACAACAATATCATTCAATCCCAAGCAACAATCCAAACAAGGGTATGTAAGGTAAAATGTATGGTATAAAACTCCAATTTGGAGTTGGATATGGGATTTTGGGTAATGAAAAGAAAGGCTAGTATTTAGGCTCAAGTGGGTTGACTATGGAACATATAAAGGGTGAGGTCAAGGTCATATGGGTGATATACAAAGATGGCCTATGATCATTTCAAAAAGTATATGCAATTCTCGAGTCAAACAACATATGAAAATCATGCTCAAGTAACACATTTCAAGTGTGAACTCAATTAATGAACGGTCAATGAAAGAATAAAGAGATTACCAACGACTGTAACGTTTTCAAAAAGGAAAGAAAAGTGTATACACTCACAAATGAAGATAAGTCTCTAATCTCACTCGGTGTAAGTATATACAATGCAACAAAAGCATACCGAGTTATAAAAATCTTAAACCACATCAATATAACAAGAATGGTGCATGTGCTCACGGATTATAGTTTAATTCATGAAGTTATTCATAATATTAATGATTTAGGACTAAAGTCTAATAACTTCTAAAATCGAGAACATGCATCGTTGAATTGTCTATTTGATCGGGCAATTATTAAAATTTATCATCGGGAACAAGGGCAAAATGCCCAATAAAGGAGAAAAAAGAAAGAAAATATTTTTGAAATTTTTAACAAAAACATGCTTTGTAACTAAATTGTAATCAAATCCAAGGACTAAACAACAAAAATGGATAGAATATCCTACACCCCCTAACTTGAATGTTGCATTGTCCCCAATGCGTCTATTAAAGAACACAACACAAAGCTAGGAAAATAATGATATTACCCATATGTGGAGCGATCTCCATAAGTACAAGTCCAAATGAAGCTGCAAAACAAGTTAGTACAAAGCATATGAAGAATATGTACCGATGTAGTAAGTTAAGAGAATCTATGTCACAAGTCACAATAATATAGAGGGGCTGAAGTGCAAATACTAGATAAATTGATGGTGAACTTTTTGATTTTATAAAATGGAAGGTCACACACATCAAAATCCAATAAACAACCACAAACTACATTTTCATTTCTCATTTTATAAGTTCAAAACAAAATCACTTAATACATTACAACTAGTGAAATAGAAGAAATACAAATACAAATAAAAATAAAAAGTACAATATAATATCCGATCCCAGAATACAAAAATAACTCAGTACAGCAGCAGCCTAGTGGACAGAACCACTAGGATCAGAGGGGTCCTGAAAATGAGGAGGCAACGGTGTGTCGGAATCACTGCGCTGCAGATAAAGATCTCTCATCATTCGCTGCATCATCCGATAGTCCTGTCTGTGCTGTGCCCTCGCCTGCCTCTGCATGGCCCACTGCTGCCGCTGCTCGGCATGAAACTACTCCTGCTGAGCCTGCTTCTGTGCCCATTGCTGCCGGTGCTCGGCATGAAACTGGTCCAGGCGGGACTCCCACGTAGCCCACCTGAGCTGGGTCTCCTCCCAGCGCTGGTCCTGCACGACCTGGAATGCCACAAAGCGGGCATCATCATCGGTGTGTGGCGCGTGAGAACCTTCACCCATCTCCATCTCCTGGATCTCGTCCTCCTCATCGTCTGGCTCATCAGACACCTCCGCCCTCTGTCTCTTGCCGCCCGGTTGCCCCCACTCGTGCTTTAGCATTTTTGAAATATTGTCCTTGGAGAGAAGCCCGAGTGGCTCATGCTTACGGTCAGCGTCCAACTCAGGGCAACCGTGCGATACACATATCCTCGTAATGAGGGCAGGAAAGGGAAGGGAATACCTCCAAGAAATCTCTTTAGCTGTCGCGCACATCATGTCTAGAAAGATACTGGGCAAGCTGATATTGCCCAAACCATTAATCATTGTGTAGATCAATGCGGCATGCTTGTGATGAACCTCTGACCGGTTGTTCGTCACCATGAAAGAGTGGACATTAATGTAGTGCAATAACCTCGGCAAGTCCTCCATTGAGGCCGAGCGGAAAGAACCCTTTTTCCACGCCTCACCCGGTGCAAGAGCCTCTATCAATGTCCCCCTGCCGAAGATGGTCCCATCCATGAAACTGATCGCATCCGCGGGGTGTGGAACACCCATATAATCTGCCAAATCTGAAATGCTGAAGGGTATCCTCACCCCACGGACCATCGCCTCGTATGTAGTCGGCCCACTGCCCTTTACCTCAACTAACGTCGCATAAAAAATCCGGATTAGCTCTTCATTGATACGACCGTTAGTAGTGAGAAAGGGCTCCCACCCCTGACGGCGCAAAAGAACACGCGCCTCCCTCGGTATATCCTCAATGGCCCAAGCAAAATGATATTCAAGCGGACGCTCGGATGTATGAAAGTGGGCGCGGTACCAATCCCGCTCTTGATCGCAGCGAAAACCATCAACGCCCCCGACGGGCATACACCTAGTAAAGCTGTATTTCTTCGGTGCCATTTCAACCTACAAAACAAGAATTAGGCAATACAAAAAAATTGTAAGCATAATTAATGGTTAGTAGTGTACAAGTTGAAATGAAGGTGCAAGTGCGCAAAACCGAGGTGAAAAATTGCAACATTGCGATAAAAATTGTTGGAATGCGACATGGAATGAAAATCACCCAAGTGTGCGCCAAAAATTGGATTGAAAACTGTTTTAGGCATTTTGACGAACACTTGGCGTGAGCAATGTGCGTCAAGATTGAAATATACCGATTTGAACCAACCACAAAGCCCCACTTATGAACAAAACAACAATGCAGCAATAATCATGTGTTCATGAGTGGATATACATCAAGAATCACAAGAAAAACATGGTTGAAACAACAAAAATCAGGGAAGAACCAACACATTCACACAATGTCAACTTAGGGTTTAAAACATGGAATACATGACAAATAAGCAGCAAAATCTACAAAAACAATGTAAAGTAGGAATGATATACCTTTGTAATGTAGAAATTGGATGAAATAATGAATAAATGTGTTGGGGGGATTCTAGGGCACGAAGCAGTTTGAGAGAGGAGAAGACAGAATAAGGAAAAGTGGGGAAAAAGTAGCAGCCCTCGGCCTTTAACTGCTCGATCGATCAATCGAGCCTGGGCCTTCGATCGATCGATCAAGCAGGGCCAGACACACTGCTTCTTTGCTGAAGGGGTGGGGGGGGGGGGGGGAGTTGCAATTATGGGAAAAGTAGGGGGTTTAAATATAAAATATATATTTATATAGTATATAGAAGTATATATATATATATAAACATATGAAATAAAAAATATAAAAATAAAAATAAAAATAAAAAAGAATTAAATACACACAGGCTAAAATATACACACAAAAAGGCCTATGCTAACCAAAAAAATAAAAATATGTAGAATTAGCAACACACACGCATGGTCACGGTAAAATGAAAAATAAAATAAAATAAAAATAAAAACAAATGCAAAATGCGTGAGGATGCGTGTGTGAAAAACAAAGGAAAAATGTTTTTGGGGCTTTTTTGATCATTTTCTTAAGGAATGTGTGCCGGGATGCATAGTCTCCGCAAATTAAAGTGCGTTGAACCTACAAAAGAGTTAGAATCAAGCATACAAAAAGAAATAAAAAGAGATTAAATAATTACACTAGGCTAATATTAAGAAAAACAAAAATGAAGAAGTTAGTATATACAACCTACATTTAGGATGTGTAATTAACTATATACTAAAAGTTGAAACTTTTGAGGGTCCATCCAAAACACAATTTGAATTTGGCGGATCAACGGTGGACCCTCCCGAACATGCATGCCTCCCGGAAAATAGGAATTCCGTTCGAACGACGGAAGGCATGTGTAAGGCGGTAAAAGTGAACCATCCCCAATTGAAACTTTTGGTGGGAGGATGGGGGATTTGGATAGGACAGGCAACAAATACACATGCGGGCCGAGAAAACATGAATCAACTCCCGAGTATTTTAAAGTTGGAACGGGAGGCGGCACACATGGAGGCAAAGATGCCATTATGAAAAGAGGCTCGAGCGAGTACTCCTCGTCGGTGAAAAGGTTTGGAACTAAAAGGTTTTGAACCGATTCATCGGGTACTCGAATTGGTACGACAGTATATAATGAAGACGGGGAGGAAAGAAATTCAATCTCAGGTGATGAGTGATCATCACTTGAAAATTGAATTTCGAAAGAAATAGGATCGTTTACAATGAAACTTTCTTCTTTGAAAATTAAAGAAGAAACAAATTCATTGCAAATGGATACTATGCCTTTTTCATCCTCATTTTCATTCTCTACTAAACCCTGGGTCAAGTCAAGGATGATTTGTTCCAAAGTAGGAACGAGGTCCTCATTTGGTTCAAAACAGTCCTCGACTTCGGCAGTCTCCGAAAAAAAGTCATTGTCGGATTCAAATAGTAAATCCAACTCGTGTTCCCACCAACGATTTTCTTCCCGATAACGTTCTTCAATCCTCTCATTTTCAAGCATACGCAATCCCTCACCGAATGTCATAGAGCGAGGAGCGGATTCTTGAAAATGGAAAGTTTGGAAATTGTTCTCGGGACTACACTCAAAATCATTAACATAAGAATTTTGAAAATGATTACAATTCGATTCAAAACTCTTATCATAAGGATCTTGCGACCCAAAATCAGAATGATCATGCACAAAATTGCTGTAATCCAAACTTTGACTTTCGTAATACTCACCCAATGTCATTTTAGATGTTGCAACTTTTTGGGATTGCAAATATTGACCAAAAGTCATAGGTTTATCGGAATTTTGAGAATTATCATTAGGATTACCAGAAAAGTTAGAATAAGATATGCTTACCCCAACGAAGGCTCTAGAGGACGACTTCCACAAAGAAGATGTGCGGCAGTGAATTCAAGCGTTCCTAGGCGCTCAAATGTAGAAGTCCTGCAAAAAAGGGTTAAAAGAAAGAATACAAATACAAAGAAAAGATAATACGAACTAATAATACAATTACAATCTATAACAAAACAACTCCCCGGCAACGACGCCATTTGATAGGTAGGTTTTTGCCGCGACGCGAGAGTCACCTACGCGCCGGTCATTTTATATTCGTCTCACCTGAACTATACAAAACCTAAATTATGACTACACTCAACTGGTGAGTACAGCGGTAAGTCGGGTATCGAATCCACGGGAAATGTTGGATAAATCGCAACAACCTATTAATCCAGGAATAAAAGTGTAAAAGGTGTTTAGAAACTAAAAAGGGAAAGATGCATAAAAGGGAAATAGTAATCTAGGCGAGTGTATTGAAACTAGATTATGAAAACGAGTAAAACTATAGGTTGCGTCGAATATCCCTCACCCGAGTTAATTTGTATAAAATGGTTACATGGGTCGACAGTTTATTACACGTGCGTCTCGTTTCAACAGTTAATTAAATCAAGAGTTGTCACACCCTAAATCATCATAAAAGCCTAATAAGATTTTGGCGTCAACAAATATCCCGAAAATTACGCGCGAAAGGTCGTAAGCACGGGACATACATGATATGCCCCGTCAAATCTCCTAGGCGTAATAACTAGGACAACACACTCAAAATAGACCCGTAAACACCATCACCAAAGCAAAGCAACACGTCAACTCGAGTGAGTTCAATTCAAGCACAACCTAATTTAAATTACCTAGAAAGCATGTTAAAAACGCAGTAAATGGAAAGCGGGAATAAACGCAATAAAACTATACTACAAAGCAAGTAAATCAAAGCATGTGAATAAAGCATGTAAACTAGTTAGAAACCATGGAAACTTAATTACAAAGCAAAGAAAGAATGAAGAACAAAGCTATATTAATGGAAATGGAAATGAATAGTTCAATCTTACAAAACCACGTGGGTTGTCAATCCAAGAAGAAGAGAAAAAGAACTATCCAAACCAAACCCTAACTAAAACTATCTCTATCAGAATATGAGAGTGTGTGTGTCTCTTATTACAACCAAAATTGGCTTAAGTAGTAAGTTGGAATAAAAGAAAAGAAGAAAGAAAAGAAGAGAAAATATCTGCTGGAAAAAACAGGGCATCGATCGATCGATCAAATATAAACTACCCAAAGCACATATTTATCAAAATAATGTATGTTACAAAACTCCGTTTGTCTTAGTAAAAAACATGACTGACAAGGTAATCTTAGGAATCCCTTTTCTTTGCCTTCTATATCCGTTCACAACTAGTGATACTGGAATAACCTCCCTAGCCTTAGGCCAACAAGTAAAATTTGAATTTATTTCAAAACCAGAAGTCAGAGATTTAACGATCGACAGTTAAAATCGTGGAAAAAATAAAAAGGCTCGATCGATCGATCAATCAGGGCAGCCTGCAGAATCCCCTATTTTGGCATGCTTTCCATCGTCGCTCAATTCGCCGTAACTTTGTCATATGGACTCGGAATCATGCACCGTTCGCGGCCACGCGAAGCTAGCGAGGAGAGCTACAACTTTCGTGTAGATGTCAGTCCAGGTGCTCAAGCTGTGAAATGACCGGATTTCCCTTGAACGTGCAGTTGTGTACGAAAATTGCGCGGAATGCGTTCGAATCCCATACTTGGTACCTAAATACCTATAAAAGCCCAATTATACCTCATATAGCATGTTAACAATATAAACAGAGGTCGTCTGGTTAACGGGCTTAAATATAGAGATTAAAGCACCCGAGGGGGCTAAAATGCGTAGGTTCGACGGATGAAATACGCGATATTCGCGTATTATCATATACCTCTTATATTTTTAATCTCAGTGAACGCACCAATCAGATGTTGGAGGACATGCTACGCATGTGCATTATTGACTTCGGGGGTGGATGGGAGCAGTACCTTCCACTGGTGGAGTTTGCTTACAACAACTCCTATCAGTTCACGATTGGCATGGCTCCGTTTGAGGCATTGTACGGTAGGCCTTGTCGTTCCCCAGCATGTTGGTTGGAAGTGGGGGACAACAAACTACTTGGGCCGGAAGTGATTCAGGATACTTCGGCAAGGATTGAGTTGATTCGGAGTCGCATTCGGGTAGCTCAAGACCGGCAGAAGAGTTACGCTGACGCGAAGAGGTTTTTCAGGGAGTTCCAAGTGGGGGACCAAGTTTTGCTCAGGGTTTCTCCGATGAAGGGGATTATGCGTTTCGGGAAGAAGGGGAAGTTGGCACCGAGGTATGTGGGGCCGTTTCCTATTATTGAGCGGATAGGACCGGTTGCGTATAGACTCGGGTTACCGGAGCATTTGCATCGGATTCACGACGTGTTCCATATTTCCTCGCTGAGGAAATACCTTAGGGATGATTTGGCTCATTCTCACATTTCTGTGGAGGACATCGATCTCCAGCCGGATAGCTCTTATGAGGAAGGGCCGATTGTTATTTTGGACCGAAGCGAGAGGAAACTACGGTCAAAGATAGTCCCGTTAGTACGTGTTCAGTGGCGACATCACAATGTCGAGGAGTCCACATGGGAGCGCGAGGATGAGATGCGCGAGCGTTATCCAGAGCTGTTTTTAGCAGGTACTTTCTAGTTTCGAATTTCGGGACGAAATTCAGTTATTAGGGGGGGAGTATGTAATACCCCGTACTTTTGGCTATATTTATTTTTGGGATTAATTAATTAAATGCGTATTAATTGGAAATTAATCCGGGTTATAAATACTAATGAGATGCGTATTGGTATTTGAGTATGTGCATATATGATTATATATGAACTTGGTATTATAAAATTTGTCGTGAGATTTATATACGGCAATTTGGAAATTTTATTGAGACGCGTGGGACCGCCGCGTCACGGTATAATATTTTATTTATAAAAAGTGAATTTAAAATCTATAATCCGTATGGTCGTTTTGAGTGCGCCAACGCGTCCGGAAGGGTCGAGATAGTCAGAAAACACTAGCCGGGGGTATAGTTTGGGTCCCGGGGAAATTTTAGACCATATCGGTAACTTAAAGGGTATTTTAGTAATTTGGTATTTTTGGGTAATTAAAAGTGACGAAAATTGAGAGTTGTAATCTGATAAGGATTGACCCCAACCAACCCTTATTAACCCAACAAGCTACGGAGGTTTATTGAAATTAGGTTTCATAAGTTTCCCCAAAGCAAACCCTAGCCACCATAGCCTTTTGGAGAAGAAAGCTTGGAGAAGGAGAGAGAGAGAGAGATTCTGCAGGAATTCTACACCGAATCCACACCAAATTCAGAAATCAAACCAAGGCAAGTGACTTTATTTCCATTTAATTACTGAGAATGTCTTTTCCATGTTAGAAATTGATGAATTTCAACTGTTCTTGGAAGATAATGAAAACCCATGTAGTTTGAGGATTAGAACTTAAAAATTGTGAAGAGAATTGCATGTAGTATGATAGGTAAATGATTTCCCTTATTATAATTGTGATTAGAAGGAAAGAAAACGAATTAAATTCTGGGAATTGATGATGATATGTAGTTAGGGTTCATGTTCTTGAGATAATTGGAAAAAGTGTAGAAAGGTGTAAATTAAATTAATATTTGGATGGATTGATCCCTTAGAAACATGTTAGGATGTGACTATATATGTTTAGTATTGATGATAGACCCTAAAACGTTGTTAGGATGGACTTTGGGTGAGATTAGAAGTGTTATAAATGGTGAAAAACGATTTTTGGGAAATTCTGGGCCGAAACTGGCATCTCGTTAGAAGCAGCCCCCAGGTCGTTCGAACGAGCTCGTTCGAACGAGCTTCTAACGAGTTGACCAGTCGTTATTAACGAGTGGGGTTTTCGTTCGATATCTCGTTCGAACGAGATGTCGTTAGAAGGGTCAGTTCGTTCGAACGAACTGGGATCTCGTTCGAACAGCCTCGTTCGAACGAGACTTCTAACGACCTGACAGTCCAAACTCGTTCGAAGCCTCGTTCGAACGAGACTTCTAACGAGTTGGCAGTTTGACCCCTTTTGGACTGTTTTGACTTTTGGAGTTCCGGGAGATGGTTCAAGGGTAGAGTTAGCATCCCTTTGATGATATAGTGATTGATTTGGGACTTTTGGGTTGTTGGGATTAGCAAATCATATACGAGAGTTTTATGCAATGAATCACTTGGGTTGAGACGTGAGTGACTACTACGATGTGAGGATGAATTATAGCGCGTATAATTATGAACCGGAATAAAATAAGTTGTGATAATTAATTTGTACGAGAATGCGATATGTACTACGATTAAAATACGGTATTACTAAGATGTGTGTTTACTTAGTATTAGTATATGGATTGTTTGTATGACATACCTACCATACTTGCTATCACGGGAGGTTTCGTTCGCTTAGGACCCTCTAATCCTTGTGTGCCTACGGGGGGGGATATAGACTGGTACCTTGATGAACATAGGTCATAGAAAGACTTATTGTGATATTAATAAGTCCGCATGACCATGGGAGCGTAGGTATGTGCGTGACCCATGCGATGGTGACTATGTTCGCCTCCAATATTTGTGATGTTGTTATCGGTAAACTATTCCTGAGAGATTCGGAATATGTAATCCTTATGTACGTGATGTACCGGGATGGATAGCAGAGTATGTGTGCACTACAGCTTAGATTGCGGGGTGCTTGTATAGTATATTTATGATGTGAATAATATACACTAAATTAATGGAAATCCTCATGTTAATGTTGTAAAAATATTACGGTATTGTTTCGAGTTATATAATGAGTTAACTGATAGTTATATCATTGGCATATTTAGTGACTGTGTTCACAGTAAACCTCTACTTAATTACGAGAGTTGTTATGTTATATGGAACCGAGTAATATGGGTAGAACCTTTGGCAGTCTAGCTAGTTATGTTGTCAGTTAGCTAGTAATATGGGTCGATATAGATGGGTACTTACGTTAGGAGTGCACAGTTAGACGAGAGGTGAGAATATCATGCGAGTGTACGTCCTAACATGTACTTTGCATTTAATGTTTTAAATGTTTTTAAAGCACTTGCAGGTTTTTAAAATGATTTCCACTTTCGGGCTCTGACCCATTTGCTTTCAAATATATTTTCTTGTAAAACCTTTTTAGGTGCCCAGCCACAAGGACACCAAGCTTAGGTACTCATTCAGGTGACGTGCTGTAGCTGGTTGTGGAAGCTACAGGGATTTGCTCATAGACGCTTCTATCTTTTGGATTCCAGAGTCACTATCTATCAGTTGTAGGGCATGTTGCCCATTCCTATTTAGAGCATTTTTACTTTTCAGTTTTCAGACTCTAGCATGTATTGCTCAGTATTCAGTTTTAGTTATTTATTTCAGTTACTTTACAGTTGTGGGATTTGTATTGAGGAGTTTTTTCCTCCAGGTTATATTTACATATTGTGATGGTTGTTCTTGTTACTTCAGTATGGTGAATGGTGTTATTTAGTTATTCATTACTCTTGTTGCATGTTAATCAGATTTAATAAAATTTGGCACTTACTTTTTAAATACTAGGTGGTTAGTAATAATAAAACGTTTTCGACAGTGATGCTATTAACTGAGCCAACTTGGCATTTTGAATTAATTTTATAAAGGAGTAGCTACCCGGTGTTTAATTAGTCGGGGTGTCACAGGTGGTATCAGAGCATCAGGTTCTAGTGTCCTTTAGGATCTGTACGGCTATTATGTTTCCGCTACGTTTTCTTTGATATAGAGCCCTATATTTTAGGACTGTTGTACTCTTATTGTGTACGTTTCGTTCTTCAGCTATATTAAGTTTATAAACCGTGAACTTATAAACTTTGTACTTGTTTCAGATGCCTCCACGACGTGCACGACGAGTTCCCAGGAATGCTACGCCCGAACCACAGCCCGCTCCAGTTCAGGGCATGTTGAACGCCACTGAGGTTGCTGCTATAGTAGCCCAAGCGGTAAATGCTGCGATTACCGTGATTCAGCAGGCACCACCGCAGGCGCCGGTTGCCGCGCCAGTCCAGGTTAATGCATTCCCGTCTGCTTGGGAACGTGTACGTGACGCTTTTCAGAAAGTGCATCCACCAGAGTTTGCTGGAAGCTCAGATGTGGTAGTCTCGAGCCAATGGAGGAAGGATATGCAGAGGCACTTGAGGATGCATGAGTGCTCTGATGTTCAGAAGCAGGTGCTAGCTACTTTCAAGCTAGTTGGATCTGCACTGCAGTGGTGGGAGTCCATTACCACCGCGGAGGAGAGGGATACCCTCACGATTCAGGAGTTCTGGGTGCGGTTCGACCGCAAGTACTTTCCATCCGCAGTTCATACAGAGATGAGGAGGAAGCTGATGAGTTTGAAGCAAGAGGGCAAGACAGTGGCCGAGTATGAGGCCGAGTTCACTAACCTGTTGAATATCGTTCCAGACGAGATTCCAACAGAGAAGAAGAAGATAGAGAAGTTCACTGATGGGTTGAATTGGAGAATCCGTCAGCATCTGCTAGGGAACCTATCGTTGGCCACGTATTCTGATGTGGTTAACGCTGCGTTATTGCACTGCCAGGACCACCGTTTTCACATGGCCGAGGGCAAGCGGTCAGGGGAGTCTAGCCATCAGGGCAGGACTGGAGGGCATGGTGCCAGCGGGGCACAGACCGGTCAGGGGCAGAGACAGACTGAGCAGGGTACCCAGCAGGGGGACAACAAGAGATTCCGATCAGGGAACTACAGGCAGGGACAGGGAGGTTTCCGCCAGGGCCATCAGGGTCCAAACGGCCAGCAGGGCCAGCAGGGACAGAATGGGCAGCAATTTCATCAGGGCCAGCAGGGCCAAGGGAGGAATGGTAACGGCCACCAGGGCCGGGGACAGCAGGGGCAGAGGGGAGGGAATTTCCCAGGGAAGTGCTTCACTTGTGGCAAGACTGGCCATAAGAAGCAGGATTGTCCTGATAGGGGCAGGGCCCCACAGCAGCAGCAGCAGGGTGCTCGCCAGGAGCCACAGAGACCTATGTTTCCCGCCGCTCTTCCTGCACCGCCACAGATGGCAGCTTTGCCACCCATTCCAGCAGTCCCAGCTCAGCAGGGGCAGCTACAGTATGGACGTGTCTACAACGTTCACCAGGCTGCAGTTCCACAGGCACCGCCCGCGATCGAGGGTACGTTTCCTATCCATGGCACTATGGGTCGGGTGTTATTTGATACGGGTGCTACACACTGTTTTATTGCTACACACTTCGCGAAAGCTTTAGGATTGTTAGCTACGGCAGAGAGCACAGTGACGTGTGTCGACTCACCATTGGGGAGTGGGTCACTTATTTTCTTTATATGCCGGGGAGTCGGGGTAGAGGTTGGTGGTTTGGTATTGCCTGCGGACATGTTAGTGTTAGACATGCATGTTCACGATGTGATCATCGGTATGGACTGGCTCGTATCATATAGGGCCATGATTGATTGCTTCAGCGGGAGCATTGTTTTTGCCATTCCGGGGCAGGAGATGTTTATAGTGGCGATGCCTCGCCCAGAGGGAGGATCAACCGCTCATCTGTATTACATAGAGGAGGATACCTCTAAGGAGGTTGTGATTCCTTTAGATTCGATCCCGGTTGTCAGGGAGTATTCGGATGTGTTTCTAGAGATACCAGGCTTACCACCCAGTCGAGAGATAGACTTCGTTATTGATTTGCTACCGGGTACGAGACCTATAGCACGTGCACCGTACCGTATGGCTCCAGCTGAGATGCGAGAGCTACGGGATCAGATAGAGCAGCTGTTAGGGCAGGGCTTTATTCGCAGGAGTACCTCACCTTGGGGCGCTCCAGTTTTGTTTGTGAAGAAGAGGGATGGTTCACTGAGATTGTGCGTGGACTACCGAGAGTTGAATAAGGTCACGATACGGAATAAGTATCCGTTGCCTCGAATCGATGACTTATTCGACCAGTTGAGAGGAGCTTCTTTCTTCTCGAAGATTGACTTGAGGTCAGGTTACCATCAGTTGCGTATCAGGGAGGAGGATGTCTCGAAGACTGCGTTCTTGTCGAGATATGGTTCTTATGAATTTCGGGTTATGCCTTTCGGCTTGACCAACGCTCCAGCAGTGTTTATGGACTTGATGAACAGAGTGTTCAGAGACTTCTTAGATCAGTTTGTCATTGTCTTCATTGATGATATTCTGGTTTACTCTCAGACAGAGGAGGAGCACGCCGAGCATTTGAGGCTGGTTTTGCAGACACTTCGTCAGAACGAGCTGTATGCAAAATATGAGAAGTGTGGGTTTTGGTTGAAGGAAGTCCAGTTCTTGGGGCATATTATTTCCGATCAGGGAATATCTGTTGATCCGGGGAAGGTGTCAGCGGTAAGGGAGTGGGGACAGCCCACGACACCAACGGAGATTCGTAGTTTCTTGGGTTTAGCAGGATACTACAGGAGGTTTATTCGGGGTTTCTCAGAGATAGCAGGTCCTTTGACACATCTTACTCGTAAGGGTGTGCCATATATCTGGAGTGATGCCTGTCAGTTGGCATTCGATGAGTTGAAGGACAAATTGACCTCAGCACCTGTGTTAGCATTGCCGAGACCGGGAGTTGAGTATTTGGTTTACACCGATGCGTCTTTGCAAGGGCTTGGAGGTGTTTTGCAGCAGGAGAGACAGGCCATAGCTTATGCTTCCCGTAAGCTTAAGCCTCATGAGAAGAATTACCCCACACATGATTTGGAGTTGGCGGCAGTGGTATTTGCCTTACGGATTTGGAGGCACTATCTTTTGGGGGAGAAGTTTCAGCTGTTCACGGACCACAAGTCACTGCAGTATCTGTTCACGCAGAAGGAGCTGAATATGCGGCAGCGTAGGTGGCTTGAATTTGTGAAAGACTACCAGTTTGACATACAGTACCACCCGGGTAAGGCTAACGTGGTAGCAGACGCGTTGAGCCGCAGGCCAGCAGATGAGGTAGCAGAGGTGTGGAAAGCGAAGTGGAAGGAATTGGGACACCAGGATGCAGTGGCCCGATCTTTCATGTCTGTGATGACCGTTACACCACAGATTGTCACGAAGGTTGTACGGGCACAGGCAAATGATTCGTTCTGTCAGGAGCAGATAGTTCGATTACTCGCTGAGGGAGCTGAATCCTATACCGTTAGCTCAGACGGGGGATTGCGCTTCAATGGGAGATTGGTAGTTCCGGAAGGGGAAGAATTGCGACACGATGTTATGGCAGAGTCGCACGGCTCACGGTTCGCAGTACATCCCGGAGGGGACAAAATGTACCAAGACATGAGACGGCAGTATTGGTGGAGCGGTATGAAGAAAGATATCGCTGAGTTTGTCTCGAAATGCGCCACTTGTCAACTTGTAAAAGTGGATCATCAGAGACCAACAGGATTGCTACAACCGTTGGAGGTTCCGGTGTGGATGTGGGAGAGCATATCCATGGATTTTGTCACGGGGTTGCCTACGTCGCAGAGGGGTCACGACTCCGTTTGGGTAATTGTGGACAGGTTGTCCAAGGTCGCTCACTTTTTACCCGTTAGGACTGATTACACTGCGGGACAGTATGCCCAGCTCTTCATTTCAGAGATTGTGAGACTTCACGGTGTGCCCCTGAATATCGTGTCTGACAGAGACAAGATATTTGTTTCGCGGTTTTGGGAAAGTTTCCAGGAGGCCATGGGCACAGAATTGCGGTTGAGTACGGCTTATCATCCGCAGACCGATGGGCAGACAGAACGCACCAATCAGATGTTGGAGGACATGCTACGCATGTGCATTATTGACTTCGGGGGTGGATGGGAGCAGTACCTTCCACTGGTGGAGTTTGCTTACAACAACTCCTATCAGTTCACGATTGGCATGGCTCCGTTTGAGGCATTGTACGGTAGGCCTTGTCGTTCCCCAGCATGTTGGTTGGAAGTGGGGGACAACAAACTACTTGGGCCGGAAGTGATTCAGGATACTTCGGCAAGGATTGAGTTGATTCGGAGTCGCATTCGGGTAGCTCAAGACCGGCAGAAGAGTTACGCTGACGCGAAGAGGTTTTTCAGGGAGTTCCAAGTGGGGGACCAAGTTTTGCTCAGGGTTTCTCCGATGAAGGGGATTATGCGTTTCGGGAAGAAGGGGAAGTTGGCACCGAGGTATGTGGGGCCGTTTCCTATTATTGAGCGGATAGGACCGGTTGCGTATAGACTCGGGTTACCGGAGCATTTGCATCGGATTCACGACGTGTTCCATATTTCCTCGTTGAGGAAATACCTTAGGGATGATTTGGCTCATTCTCACATTTCTGTGGAGGACATCGATCTCCAGCCGGATAGCTCTTATGAGGAAGGGCCGATTGTTATTTTGGACCGAAGCGAGAGGAAACTACGGTCAAAGATAGTCCCGTTAGTACGTGTTCAGTGGCGACATCACAATGTCGAGGAGTCCACATGGGAGCGCGAGGATGAGATGCGCGAGCGTTATCCAGAGCTGTTTTTAGCAGGTACTTTCTAGTTTCGAATTTCGGGACGAAATTCAGTTATTAGGGGGGGAGTATGTAATACCCCGTACTTTTGGCTATATTTATTTTTGGGATTAATTAATTAAATGCGTATTAATTGGAAATTAATCCGGGTTATAAATACTAATGAGATGCGTATTGGTATTTGAGTATGTGCATATATGATTATATATGAACTTGGTATTATAAAATTTGTCGTGAGATTTATATACGGCAATTTGGAAATTTTATTGAGACGCGTGGGACCGCCGCGTCACGGTATAATATTTTATTTATAAAAAGTGAATTTAAAATCTATAATCCGTATGGTCGTTTTGAGTGCGCCAACGCGTCCGGAAGGGTCGAGATAGTCAGAAAACACTAGCCGGGGGTATAGTTTGGGTCCCGGGGAAATTTTAGACCATATCGGTAACTTAAAGGGTATTTTAGTAATTTGGTATTTTTGGGTAATTAAAAGTGACGAAAATTGAGAGTTGTAATCTGATAAGGATTGACCCCAACCAACCCTTATTAACCCAACAAGCTACGGAGGTTTATTGAAATTAGGTTTCATAAGTTTCCCCAAAGCAAACCCTAGCCACCATAGCCTTTTGGAGAAGAAAGCTTGGAGAAGGAGAGAGAGAGAGAGATTCTGCAGGAATTCTACACCGAATCCACACCAAATTCAGAAATCAAACCAAGGCAAGTGACTTTATTTCCATTTAATTACTGAGAATGTCTTTTCCATGTTAGAAATTGATGAATTTCAACTGTTCTTGGAAGATAATGAAAACCCATGTAGTTTGAGGATTAGAACTTAAAAATTGTGAAGAGAATTGCATGTAGTATGATAGGTAAATGATTTCCCTTATTATAATTGTGATTAGAAGGAAAGAAAACGAATTAAATTCTGGGAATTGATGATGATATGTAGTTAGGGTTCATGTTCTTGAGATAATTGGAAAAAGTGTAGAAAGGTGTAAATTAAATTAATATTTGGATGGATTGATCCCTTAGAAACATGTTAGGATGTGACTATATATGTTTAGTATTGATGATAGACCCTAAAACGTTGTTAGGATGGACTTTGGGTGAGATTAGAAGTGTTATAAATGGTGAAAAACGATTTTTGGGAAATTCTGGGCCGAAACTGGCATCTCGTTAGAAGCAGCCCCCAGGTCGTTCGAACGAGCTCGTTCGAACGAGCTTCTAACGAGTTGACCAGTCGTTATTAACGAGTGGGGTTTTCGTTCGATATCTCGTTCGAACGAGATGTCGTTAGAAGGGTCAGTTCGTTCGAACGAACTGGGATCTCGTTCGAACAGCCTCGTTCGAACGAGACTTCTAACGACCTGACAGTCCAAACTCGTTCGAAGCCTCGTTCGAACGAGACTTCTAACGAGTTGGCAGTTTGACCCCTTTTGGACTGTTTTGACTTTTGGAGTTCCGGGAGATGGTTCAAGGGTAGAGTTAGCATCCCTTTGATGATATAGTGATTGATTTGGGACTTTTGGGTTGTTGGGATTAGCAAATCATATACGAGAGTTTTATGCAATGAATCACTTGGGTTGAGACGTGAGTGACTACTACGATGTGAGGATGAATTATAGCGCGTATAATTATGAACCGGAATAAAATAAGTTGTGATAATTAATTTGTACGAGAATGCGATATGTACTACGATTAAAATACGGTATTACTAAGATGTGTGTTTACTTAGTATTAGTATATGGATTGTTTGTATGACATACCTACCATACTTGCTATCACGGGAGGTTTCGTTCGCTTAGGACCCTCTAATCCTTGTGTGCCTACGGGGGGGGATATAGACTGGTACCTTGATGAACATAGGTCATAGAAAGACTTATTGTGATATTAATAAGTCCGCATGACCATGGGAGCGTAGGTATGTGCGTGACCCATGCGATGGTGACTATGTTCGCCTCCAATATTTGTGATGTTGTTATCGGTAAACTATTCCTGAGAGATTCGGAATATGTAATCCTTATGTACGTGATGTACCGGGATGGATAGCAGAGTATGTGTGCACTACAGCTTAGATTGCGGGGTGCTTGTATAGTATATTTATGATGTGAATAATATACACTAAATTAATGGAAATCCTCATGTTAATGTTGTAAAAATATTACGGTATTGTTTCGAGTTATATAATGAGTTAACTGATAGTTATATCATTGGCATATTTAGTGACTGTGTTCACAGTAAACCTCTACTTAATTACGAGAGTTGTTATGTTATATGGAACCGAGTAATATGGGTAGAACCTTTGGCAGTCTAGCTAGTTATGTTGTCAGTTAGCTAGTAATATGGGTCGATATAGATGGGTACTTACGTTAGGAGTGCACAGTTAGACGAGAGGTGAGAATATCATGCGAGTGTACGTCCTAACATGTACTTTGCATTTAATGTTTTAAATGTTTTTAAAGCACTTGCAGGTTTTTAAAATGATTTCCACTTTCGGGCTCTGACCCATTTGCTTTCAAATATATTTTCTTGTAAAACCTTTTTAGGTGCCCAGCCACAAGGACACCAAGCTTAGGTACTCATTCAGGTGACGTGCTGTAGCTGGTTGTGGAAGCTACAGGGATTTGCTCATAGACGCTTCTATCTTTTGGATTCCAGAGTCACTATCTATCAGTTGTAGGGCATGTTGCCCATTCCTATTTAGAGCATTTTTACTTTTCAGTTTTCAGACTCTAGCATGTATTGCTCAGTATTCAGTTTTAGTTATTTATTTCAGTTACTTTACAGTTGTGGGATTTGTATTGAGGAGTTTTTTCCTCCAGGTTATATTTACATATTGTGATGGTTGTTCTTGTTACTTCAGTATGGTGAATGGTGTTATTTAGTTATTCATTACTCTTGTTGCATGTTAATCAGATTTAATAAAATTTGGCACTTACTTTTTAAATACTAGGTGGTTAGTAATAATAAAACGTTTTCGACAGTGATGCTATTAACTGAGCCAACTTGGCATTTTGAATTAATTTTATAAAGGAGTAGCTACCCGGTGTTTAATTAGTCGGGGTGTCACAGACAACAACATGTCTCATCTCAAGAAGGATCATGACAAAGCTCTGAAGGCCAAGGATGACATTTTTCAATCGAAAGTTGATGCTGTAGTTAAAGCTCTGTTGGAAGATGCTGCTGAGAAGACCATCGAGGACTACAAGGTCTTTGACGAGTTTGTCAGTTTTGGCTTTGAGTACATAGAGAGGGGCATCAAAGCGACTAAAAAATGGGTAGCCATGAAAGAGAGTGAGTCTGGGAGCTTGTCTGCATCAAAATTTATTGATCTCGACTTTTGAGACCCTCGGTTCTCTCAGGCCTTGAAAGAAGTTGAAGAGGGTGATGCTGCTCCAGCCGAGACTGCTCATCTCAAGGTTACAGAGACTGAGGATGCCAATCATCATGATGATGAAGTTTAAGTCACAAACGTCGTCCTTGACCAGACGACTGATGCTATTGGTGGGTTGGCTCTCGCTGAGACATAGGCTCTTTTGCTAGTGAAGCTTTTCAATAGTTATAATTTACACGAACTTGTCTGTAATTCTTGTTTGTATGAACTCTGATGTTTTCTCGAGACACTGGCTTATAACTCTGAATCCTTTTTACGATAATTATAAGTAATTCAACTTCTTCAGATTTGATTGCTTCGTGCGATATTTTGTTTAAAATTCATATGTTGGTGTTGCCCTATATTTGCGATGTTTCAACTCTTATTTTCACCAATCTAATGTTGTTTGAGGTCTGAGGTAACCAAACTACGATGTTCCACCTTATATTTCCATCAACTAAATGATGTTTTAAGGTCTGAGGTCACCAAATTATGATGTATCACCTCAAATTTTCACCAAATAATGATGTTTAAGGTTCGAGGTCACCAAATTATGATGTTTATTCTAGCAAGAGCATAGTAATAGGTTTAATACCTTAAATTTTATGTGACCATTTTTTATTATATTATTCTATTAGTTATTTATATTGACCTATTTTTGAAATTTCGTTTGCGGGTGCACTTTTTTTCGTTAATTTGTATAAGATTGATGGATCCATTCACGCGATATTTGTTTTTGAAAAATTACTCCCACACTTCAATTTTTGAAGTTTAAGAACACTTTTTACATATGTTTTTACATACAATCTAATAATTTTATTTATAAACCCCCCATGCATTGTGTGGGTTGCATACTAGTTATATAAAAACTTATTGCATGATTCAATTAGTACTTTAGTTGATGGAAATGATTGTTTTCACTCAATTAATGGTGTAGTATTAATGGCATAATACAAATAGTTACTCCTCATTTATTGGTTTTGCTCAACGAATCGACCTTTACCAAAATTAAATATACATTTGACAAAAAATATCCATAGATAGAGACAACACAAGTGGAAACAAAAACTTTTACCCTCACTATTTTATTCCCTAACTTAGTGATCTTTGCTTATCACAATTTATAAAATTTTCCCTAATTTCTCAACAACTTGTTAACATGGAAAAATTGCATACTCGTTGTGAAGATATAGTTAATTATGTCAACATTTTCATCGAACTCATCCCACATTGGCTTCCTTTTCAATTATCTTCATCACTTGACCCATCAACACTTTTTAAATCGTTCTCTGAGAAAATATCATCCTCGAATCACTTGACATTATTATTATATCAATTGACCTACTTACCATCCACTCCATTACTTCACAAACCAAGTCACTCAAATTTTTATCTATATTAGAATCATATAGTTCATGAACATCCTCATATTTATTATCACATAACTCACCATCTAGATCATTTGAACTATCAATCTCATTATATGTTGTTTTCATCATCATGAAGACCTACATCATCCATTTTTAGTTTCTCCCTACTTTTGAATGATTAACTTCGCATGACTTGACTTGTTGTTATAATATCAATTTTTTTCCAAAAATTTCAAGATTTTTAGTTTTTATATTCATCACAAATTTGAAAAATATCACTCAAAGTTGCCTCTTACTATGGGAAATGTTATCTCACAAAAAATAGGTGTAAGGACACAAATTTCCAATTGAGTCCATATGTAGTTTTGGCATAATTTTGGACAAAACAATTTGAGTCATAGATTAGATGTTTATTCCTATCAAGCCTATGACATTTGAAGAGGTTGAAGACGTAGCGGACCAGATTTATAGTTTCATCCTTGTCGAGTTTCGTGCCACATATTTCACGTAATCAACATTTGAGTTTCCAAGTCTCCAGAGGTATGAATGCATTTATATATATTTAGGAGCTTGGAATATTTATTTGGGTTTAATTTTATTTAAAACTTAACTGAAAAATGAATTTGTATTTTTTTTAGAGAAATACCTTTTTCTAAAATGTTGTTCGAACGAAATTTCTCGTTCGAACGACATATCAGATGAGACTTCTAACGACCCTTACTTGAACTCTTTTAATTCTTGTTAGAAGCTCGTTCGAACGAAGTCATTTGAACGATAATTCAAATGAACACCTAACGAGATTTGGCACTTGTGTTATGAAATCTCGTTCGATGTTTCGTTAGTAATCTCGTTCGAACGACATTTTAGTGTCGTTCGAACGAACGTTAGGAAATTTTGACAGTTTCTCTTAAAAACTTCACACCTTCCCCACTTGTCCACTAACTTTTTACCTGATTAAAAAGTGCGGTAACATCAAACTTTAGATAAATTTTTACACACCTTCTTCTAAACTTGGAGAGCATATATTTTCTCTATCAAAAGTTCTTGTTTTTGTGTTTTTATTTTCATGGATTAAAATTTTGAAAACACAAATTACACCCATGTTTGTTTAATTCAAGCTTCTCTCTCTCTCTCTCTCTCTCTCTATATATATATATATATATATATATATATATATATATATATATATATATATATATATATATATATATATTGATTGCTTGGAGAGTTTGTTTGGCACCGAATTTTCTCTACACCAACAAGAAGAGAAGTTTGGGTTTATTCTTTACCCACAAAGGAGAAGAACTTGTGTTTGCTGTGGCGTTATCACATGGTGAAAGGCACCATATGTGGTTGACGATTGTTGTGCCTCCATTGGTGGACTCCGAAGTTATGTACAAGGCAGAGGTTGAAGAGCGAAGAAAGCATTGGGTCTTAAAGGAGTCGAGTCGAGTCGAGTCGAATGTTGTAAGTCTTCTTGTCGTCATCTTTGTAAACATACCAAACCTAGTGGATTCGTTAGGCAAGGGTAGTCCGAGGTTTTTCCCATTTGAATTTTTCTCGTACATCGTCGTGTAGTGTGATATTGTTTATTTTTTTCTTGCATGAATCACCATAGATACATGCAAAGATAAACACTATAAAAATTGGTTTAATCATCACACTTGTTTAATTTGGTGTTAATGTAAGTTTGCATAATTTGGGCAAGTTTAATTTAATTCATGTCCAGAATTTAATTTGATAGAATTTGGTTTGGCCTCTATTGAAAATTAGAATAAATCATTGTTAGGCAAATTTTAGGACTTGGGTTGAATTAATTTTGTTTAAGTGGAAATTAATTTGTTTGAGTAATTTAATTTCACTTTTGGTTTAACTTAATTTTAATTTTGAAGAAATTAAAATTTGAAGTTTGTTTTGTTTAAAATTTGAATTGAAATTTTAGTTGGGAATTTAATTGAACCACCACTTTAATTTTAAGAATTTAAAATTTGGGGGCTTCCGCGCAATAACAAGTGGTATTAGAGTTAGAAGCGCAAATTTATTGCTTTAAGATCCTTATTTTAGTTTTGTTTAAAAAATAGAATTTTTCCCGTTTTCAAAATTTCCAGTTTTTGATGGTACTAATTACGCGTACTGGAAAGCGCGTGTGAAATCGATACTAAAGTCCATAGATGAGAGTGTTTGTCTATCTGTCGTTACCGGGTGGTCCCCACCTACATGTTTAGTAGAAAATGAACGTGTCTCCAAACCCGTAGAGAGGTAGAGTGATAATTAAATTAAATTAGCCAATTTTAGTTCCTGAGGCTTGAATGCTTTGCTTAGTGAGGTCACACCGGATGAATTCCGACGTATCATGACGTGTGAAATCGCTAAAGAAGCTTGGAATATTTTACAACTCACCCATGAGGGAATTAGTGTCATTAAAGCTTCGAAACTCCAAAACCTCACCACTTAATTTGAAACCATTAAAATGCTTGAAAGTGAGACTTTTGATGAATTTTATGCTAGACTTTCCAACATTGCTAATTCATCATTAAATTTGGGAGAAAAGATGCCCGACAACCGTGTAGTAAAGATGAGGTCCTTACCCGATAGGTTTATTCCTAAAGGATCCGTTTTAAATTCTTTATCCACTTTAGTCCCTACAAAACTTGAAGAGCTCGTAGGTGACTTACAAACCTATGAAATTGACATGTTTACTTCCAAGGATGAGATGAAGAAAGATAAGGGCATCGATTTGAAAAACCGAAAGGAGGAAAAATAAGTTTCAAATGATGAGAGTGACATCGATTTCGAAGAGATGGCTATGTTTTTTAGAAAATTTCTTAAGTTTAACAAAGATAACCTTAAAAATGATTATAAGAAATTTGATAAATCTAAGTATGAAAAAGCCAAAAAATTCTCCAAAAAACTTAATGAAGATCTTAATAGGGATGAATCGAATAATGTTATGGTTGTGAGGTTTATGGACATATGGCAAGAGAGTGTCCCACTAAACTAAGGAGGTAAGGCAAGCAACTAATTTCATACAATGCCACCCTTAGTGATGATAGTAAAAAGGAAGAGGGCCCCGATTCCCCGATTGAGCACAAATTTACAGCGTTCATGGCAAGTCATGTGAGTATTGATAGTGAATCTTCCCATGAAGATATTTCTTTACATGACACTTCAAAGGACATTGTTTGTGAATCCCAAAAATTTATTGGTAATGTGAGTGGAGTTGAAAGTGAGAATGAGAATGAAGAAGAGGTTGATGTGAGTGAACTTCAGTAGCATTTCAAGAATCCGAATCAATTAAATTAAAAAGGGCAAACTTGAAGTGAGAAGATTTTTTAAGAGAGCGTGCCAAGGTCATTGATGAGAGTGCTTTAGTGGAAGACCTTAAGACACGTGAGAGAGCTCTTCGAGAGAAGCTTGAATATGTTGAAGGCGAGAGAGATAGACTTAGTGGTTTGATGGAGACAATGAAGAAAGAGCTTCTTGTGTTTGAAGAGATGAATGTTTTGCTAGAGTCTAGGATCTTAGAATTAGAAGAAAAATTGAGAGACTCTAGTATGGTCAAATTTAATTTGGAATGCAGGTCCCCTAAATTAGATAAAATATTAGGAACCGTCTAAGTAAAAAATAACACTTGTGGTTTAGGCTTAGGTTCTTATAATGCTTCCACTAATAAAGCCAAAACCACTATTTTGAGAGAATCACCTAGGAAAATTTACAAAGGTCAATCCTTAGGTACTACTTTTCACTGGGTCTTTACTTGCTCACATTGTGTTCGAAAAGGTCATCTTAGGAAATTTTGTTTTGATCTAAAAAAGGATCCTAAAAAATTCAAGAGTAAGGTCACCGAGGTAGCTAAGGTCACCCAATCCCTAGATTGTCACTCTTCACTTATTTGGGTTAGGATATCCGACTTGGTAACTTTACAAAATAGGATTTATAATTCTCATTTGCTATCACGTGAAATCTCTCACGCTAAATCGAAAGGTTAAATGTGTTAGCTTTATTTACATACTCTAGAGTTTTTGTGCTTCATGATATATTATGCTAGTCGTATGTATGTTTGTTATATTCTAGTCTATGCTCCATGATTAATCACATGTTAGAATTATGATTTGTGTATTTCTTTTGTATTTATTTTTATTTGTTTGTCTTATTGAGAAAAATACAAAAAGATTTTCTTTTTTTTAGTTGATTTTTTTTGAAAAATTCAAAAAGATTTTTTTTTGTATATTTTAGTTTTTTACACACTTTATGTGGCATATATACTTATGTTTGAATACGTTTTCTTTCCGCTTCCATGTGGGTAGAACTTTTGGTTAAGATTTTCAATCCTTAAAATGTTCTTTGTCATTCTTGCATGGAGTAGTTGGATTTTGTGTTGCTTAATGGATTCTATTTTTATATGCCTCGATTCACACATGTACGAGCTCATTTGAAATTTAACTTCTCATATATATTTAAGCTAAATGAGATGTTCTCCTATCAATTTAGTCATCTACATGTTGCTATGACTAAGGAAATTTTGTGCATGTAATAATCGTTTCCTGGACTTAAAAAAATAGAAAAATATCTATCCGGTGTTGTTAGGGGTGTGCAAAAAAACCGACCAAACCGACAAAACCGAGCCGAACCGAAAATTTTCGGGCCGAGTTTTTTTAAGGGTCGGTTCGGTTCGATTTGATCAGGTATAAAATCGACAGGTTCGGTTCGGTTTTCGATTTTGGCATAAAAAACCCGATTTTAAATCGAACCGAACCGAATTAATTTTTATACTTTTTAATTTTATATTTTATATTATATTTATATTAGTGTTGGCATATTATATTATATTTTTTAATTTTATATTTATATTAGGTATTAAAAAAAATATTTTTTTATTAAAATAAATGAAAAAACCGAACCGGCCCTGTAAAAAACCGACGGGTAAACCGAACCGGCCCTGTCAAAAACTGACCCTATTCGGTTCGGTTCGGTTCGGTTTTTCACCAAATTCGGTTCGGTTCGGTTTTTCTCCTCCCAAAATCGACATGGTCGGTTCGGCTAAAAAAATCCGCCCAAAACCGAACCGACCGATCCGTGAACACCCCTAGGTGTTGTAGTTGTTTATAAAATGGAATCGGGTTGAGAAAGACAAAATTTCTTTGCATGAAAAGCCACCATTAAATATTTGGCCTTAAAAATATGGCATTAAAAGAAAAATTAGCCAAGGCCTGTTTAGTTTAGTTGATATGTTCAAAAGAAAAAGAAAAAGAAAATTATGAGGAGTTTGGCTGGATGTATCAAAGGGTTTTCACAACGACTTTATATCCTAGTTATTCTTTTATAGTCATGACTCTATTGGTTTGTAGAATCATCGAAATTCTAAACTTGCGTGCATTGTGTACGTTTGTTCATTAAGTTCAATTTATATTGTTAAATGAGGCTATATATAAACGTGATAAAGTTGTGCAGTCAAATGAGAACTCCGTGAATTTTAGGTGATTGGGTCGATATTCCTTTAGTCTCTAGTTCACACCCCTTCACTTCCATTTTCCACATGTATTTGGACACATTTTTGACATACGAGTGTGAAAAGCTTAATGTATTTTATGTCGTTTGTGGAATTTATTCCTATGTTTATGTGCGTGTGCTTAGTGATATTCATTGTATATATATATATATATATATATATATATATATATATATATATATATATGGTATTTTTGCTTTTTTGAGTCTTTGCCTCGCTTGCTAGTCCATTTATGCTTTGAATTCTTTATTGGTATATACCTTGCTGCGAATTTTGGTTAATATCCCATGCTTTTGTTTAATACATGATTAGTTGGTATCATTTTTTTCCATCGCATCATAATTAGTACCCTTTGTTATTATGTGGATTAGTTTCATTTTACTATTGTCATATGCTTTATTGTTCCTGTTTGTGATCCATTACATGTTTATCTTGTTTTTCCTTATTCATATCCCTTGTTTAGTTTAGGGGGAGTATTTGCTTTAATCGGGGGATAAATAAATTATTTTTTATGATTCTAAAACTTTGTCTATTCCTGAACAGAAAGGGGGAGAAGTGGTATCTAAACCTTTAGTTTGGGAGATCTAACTTTGGGGGAGTTGTGTAATCTTCTTAGGTAGAAATTAGTTGATAAAGGGGGAGAATTAATTAAGGGAAGTATTTATTTTCCGCATTTAATATTGTTATATTCCCTATGCGTTTGATGGTGTGCTTAAGTGTGCAAGAAATTCCTTTTAGCGGCAAAATCGGTAACGCGACAAAGAATCATTGGGTCGAATCATAGCGTTTGTATTTTTTTTTGGGTGGGATGTTGTGTTTAGACAAGCTTGATGGCCCTTAGGATTTTTGGTTGGGTTTTGTCCCGGAATAGCCAAAGTTGGAGATTTGTAAGGACACAAATTTCCAATTAAGTCCATATGTAGTTTTGGCTTAATTTCGGACAAAACCCTTTGAGTAATAGGATAGATGTTTGTTCCTATCTAGCCTATGACGTTTGAAGAAGTTGAAGACGTAGCGGTCCAAATTTATAGTTTCCTCCTTACCGGGTTTTGTGCCACATATTTCACGTCGTCAACATTTGAGTTTCGAAGTCTTTAAAGGTATGAATGCATTTATATATATTTAGGAGCTTAATATATTTATTTGGGTGTAATTTTATTTAAAACTTAACTTTCGAACGACATTTCTCATTCGAACGAGGTCGTTCGAATGACATATCATATGAGACTTTTAACGACCCTTGCTTGAACTCTCTGAATTCTCGTTAGAAGCTTGATCGTTCGAACGAGAATTCAGACTAACATCTAACGAGATCTGACACTTGTGTTCTGAAATCTCATTCGAAGTTTCGTTAGTAATCTCGTTCGAACATACTCGTTTGAACGACATGTCAGTGTCGTCCGAACAAATGTTCAGAAATTTTAATTGTTTTTCTTAAAAAACTTCCTACCTTCCCTACTTGTCCACTAACTTTTTACCCGATTAAAAAGTGCGGGAACATCAGACTTTAGATAAATTTTGAAATACCTTCTTCTACACTTGGAGAACAAATATTTTCTTTATCAAAAGTTCTTGTTTTTGTGTTTTTATTTTCATGGATTAAAATCTTGAAAACACAAATTACACCCATGTTTGTTTAATTCCAAGCTTTCATATATATATATATATATTGATCGGAGAGTTTGTTTGGCACCAGGTTTTCTCTACACCAACAAGAAGAGAACTTTGGGTTTATTCTCTACCCACGATGGAGAAGAAATTGTGTTTGCTGCGGCATTCTCACATGGTGAAAGGTACCGTGTGTGGTTGATGGTTGTTGTGCCTCCATTGGTGGACACCAAGATTCTGGTGGACTCCGGAGTTATCTATAAAGAAGAGGTTGAAGAGCGAAGGAAGCGCCGGGGCTTGAAGGAGTTGAGTGGAGTGTTGAGTCTTCTTGTAGTTGTCTTTGTAAGCATACCGTATCTAGTGAATTCGTTAGGCAAGGGTCGTCCGAGGTTTTTTCCATTTGGGTTTTCCTTTTACATCGCCGTGTAGTGTGATATTATTTATTTTTATCTTGCAAAAATGCCATAGATGCATGCTAGGATAAACAAGATAAAAATTGGTTTAATTATCACACTTGTTTTATTTGGTGCTAATGTAAGTTTAGATAATTTGGGGAAGTTTAAAATAATTCATGTCCATAATTTAATTTGATAAAATTTGGTTGGCCTATCTTGAAAATTAGAATAAATCATTGTTAAGCAAATCTTAGGACTTGGGTTTAATTAATTTTTTTTAAGTGGAAATTAATTTGTTTGAGTAGTTTAATATCACTTTTAATTTGACTTAATTTTAATTTTGAAGAAATTAAAATTTGAAGTTTATTTTGTTTAAAATTTGAATTGAAAGTTTAGTTGGGAATTTAATTGAACCATCACATTAATTTTAAGAATTTAAAATTTGGGAGCTTCCGCACGCTAACAATAGGTATGAAAAAATGTGGTTTCTAAACTGGTAATAGTTGTTGACCGAATATTACATCATATTGTTTTTATTAATTAACTAGGTTAGCGCCTTTAAAAGTTTAATTCACTACCAAGTTATAAATAAAAGTAGGGTTGTTCAAGTGTGTTAACTCAAGTGTGTTAACTCAAATAATGGTTATAGGGGGTGAATATGTTTCCCAATACAATTAGTCCAATTTTGACCAATTTTAAAATTCTTTTCAATTTTAGCACTCATAGTAAAGAATACAATTAGGTTAGATGATGGTGAGGCAAGCACATCTTCAATTAAACTAATCAAATAGGAAATCTAAGTTAGTTGTGGCAAAAATGAACTAGATGTAGTTCTTAGGTTCAATTTCAATCGAGCTTTATACATCCAATCTAGATCTTGGTGATGTGTGTGTTGGCAATGTGATAATCAAAATAAATAGCACACAAACAAACCATAAGACATATTTATGAGGAATAACTCCTACCTAGGGATAAAAAACCTCAATGAATCATAATATCTCTTTCAACTTTAAAAACTTTTAAATAGTAGAAAAATATACCTCTCCCTTATTCCCTAATAAGAAGTTATTTGATGAACATTGAACTCTCCCCCATTGACAATGAGTGATCCATTTGAAGCTCTAACAGATAAATGAGGAAGTCGCAATGTCCTCCTTAAAATCTCCCCATGGTTGAACTCCCAAATAGCTCAAATACTTCTTTTAGATCTATGTTTTGATCTTTAGTTGTGATATGGATTAATTAAATTTAATCTAGGCTAAGTGGATTTGATCACAAAACATTCTCAATTCCTCATAAAAATAGATAAAATATAAAAAAAATTTCTCTCAATTATGAAAGGAACAAGTGATTGTTTTTAAATAGATTCAATTGATATGCCCTCACCTCGTAAATAATCTCAGTATAAGAGAAGTATAGAGGAATGAAGATATTTTAAAGAGAGAGAAGCTAATGTATTTATAGAATATGTTTTGCAAATCTAGCAGCATCGTGTTCACGACTAAAAATAGGTCCATACGCACGATTGTTAGTGTGAGCAAGTCACATAAAAACGTGTAGTGTGCACGGGAACAAAACCCATACTACACCAAAAATGAAATAAGGTCTCATTTTTTTGGCCAAACTTTTCCACGGTTAATGAACGTGACAAAAAAACACGCGTGTGTTTTCATTATCCTTGATCGTGACAAGGCTTGTCATGGTCAAGATTGGTGATAAGGATGCGATAATTGTTTTAGTCACGATCTTTGTCATGGTCAAGTACCGTGATAATTTTGACGACCACAACCAACTTAAAAACCTTATTTTAACCCCATTTTATATTTCCCTCTTCTTTTTAATCAAACCATAACACTCTCTCTCTCCTATATCAAATTCCCCCATTTTCGTTCACTCAAAAGGTATTATTTACACACATATACACACACAAATTCAAACCATTATTCTTGAATATATGTGTTTTAAACTAGTTGTATATACATATATCGTTTTCTTATTCTTTGAAATGAAATTGTGCAAAAATTAGTTCTAAACATTCAAACCATTGTTCATTAGAATGTGAATATTTGACTTTATATATTTGATGATACCATATTTAATTATTCGTATTTCGAGGCTCCTCAAACCCTCTAACTTCACTCACGCAAGAATAGAGTACCTAAAGTCGACCTCTGGCCTCTGTTAAACCATAATCGGGATCATAAGACCATAACCAGTTTCTACAAGAGACCATAATAAGGATAGAGACCTCAGCTACCTCCTCATTCTCCCAGGGTACTCAGTCGTTCCAACACATCTATGTAACCAAGATTAGAGACCTCAACATTAGTGTCCAAGCATCTCTGAGGGGAACAACATACATCAATCTAAAGAAAAATGGTATTTAGAGGTCATATAACCCTCAGCCTAGAACAATATAGTTGCAATGTACCCCATAACCACCTAATGGAGAACCAATGGCAATTATAGAACTGTCGCGTGGCTGACTCCCCTACAGTTTGTCTGACAGGTAGGTGAAAATGATAACATTGTTCCACATATCGCCACCACTCAACTCCACCTACATTGATGACTCTCACCCGAATTAAATTCACCGATCAACTACTTTACACCACCTATAAGCATTTTTTCCACACTACACCTTGGTACTATAACCGTCGGACCTCAAAGGGAGACCCGGCCATACCGTTGGAGTCCACTCATTATCACTCCAATAAAATGCACATATAAGGGAGGCTTGAGAAATATTAAATATAGGTTAATATTATCGTACCTAAAGAAATTCAAGCTAATTATCTTATACAAGTAGAGCAAGTATTCACTCATTATTTCATACACTCTCAATCTGCTGTGGTGAGCACCCACTTATAACTTGGATCATTTTTAACTATTATACTCATTATACACCATGTTGAGAGCTAAACTACGATCTAATTACCCTTAGAGAATTCAATTTATTATTTCCTAAGGTCCTTCGCAATAGTGATAAAGACCGCATGGACCTCAGATCTCATTGACCAAAGCTCAACAGGTATTTTAGACTGTAATAACCATTTTATAATCCAATATACAGTGGAACAACCTTTGACAATGGACATAGGTTCCTCAACTGAGGTTCAAACCACTTTATATAATTTTTTATCACTTTGACACACCTCCCCTAACCCGTTTGAGGTCCTGTGAGGAGAACCTAGTAGGTATGAGGTCTCACATGATTTCAATACCCAAAAGTTTGGCATCGTCTGTGGGAACAACAAGTTCCATCTACTTCATATACAAATATTTCTTGTGTTAATATGGTAATCAATGCCAAGTTCTCCCACTCTTTTAATGAATTAAAAGCTCGAGAAAAAATCTTCATGAGTTACTTCCTGATATTGTAAGAAGGCTTCATTTACCACTCGTGTGGAAGAATCAGATGGATTAGAATATAGAGAAATCGAAGAAAATCGCGAGCCATGGTTGGAAGGAGAAAATGATCCAAAGGATGTGGCCAAATTCCCATAAAAATTCGTGACATGTATCCTCATCAGGGATAGGTTGTCACTGCTAGGAGACCTGTACTAAGGAGGTTATAGGGTAGCTTGGCCCTGGGATAATGAGATCAAATAAATGCAATATTGGATAGGGAATTTCCTCAACCAGTACAAGACATAAACTCTCAGTACCATAGAGTTGGCTCTTCAGAAGGTGTTTTCTCCATTATCCAATGACATTCAACATTATGCTCTTCACTTTAAGTGGAGGATGCCTAATATTGAATCTTTCGATGGGTCTAAAGATCCAATAGACCATGTAGATACTTAGAGGTCACTCATGCTCCTTCAAAACACCCCGAATGAGGTCCTATATATATATCATTTCTCGTTACTCTAAGGGGAATCTCTAGGCACTACTTTTTTAATCTTAATCTAGGTACTATTGGAGGCTTCTCATAGTTATCAAGATATTTTATTAACTATTTCATAAGGGATCATAAGATGAGGAAACTTATAATTTCTCTCCTCCACTTCACACAGAGTACCGACGAGGCTCTCAAAAAGTATTCCAAGAGATCTATCTAAGAAGCTTTCCAAGTTGATGATCTAAATGATATCAATTGTGTGGTAGCCTTCATCTCAAGTCTCATCTCAGAGGACCAATTGGGGTCTTTCAGTAAGTGATCCCTAGATCTGTGACTAAGCTACTAGAAAAAGCTCAAAAGTACATGAATAGTGAGGATGCGATCATACTGAGGCATTATATAGCTTCCCTCGGTAGGGAAAGAGGAAGGATGTCTTTTCCCGCGCTAGGGAGAACCCTGAGGCAACTGAGTCTAATAAGATGAAAATGAAGGTAAAAACAGTAGACCTCCAAAAGCCAAATATTTTAACTAGATCAAAACCACCATAGATGAAGTCTTTATAGTATGAGAAGCTCGGGATCTCTTACCTCTGCGAAAGACCATAAGATCTACGAATGATAGGAGGGAAAAATCTAAGTATTGAAGGATTCACAGAGACCACAAACACAATACCGATTATTGTTTTAGACTGAAAGAAGACATTTGAGGGGTGATCAAATGAAGTTATCTCAATGGGTTTGGGGTAAAAGATGCATGTAAAGGTCAACGTAACAAAATTAACAATAAAAACAAGGATGGTGTCCCTCAGATCGATGTGCACACCATTTCAGGGGGTTTTCAGTGGTGGACTCTCTTCCAGAGATAAGAAATCCCATCTCAGAAGAATCTAAACTTTAAGGGGGTGCAGATCAACAATGTTTTTCACTAAATATAATCCCCAAAGGGAGTTTCAATGATGATCTTTTAAAAAACATACCTCATGAGGGTCTTCTTACCTCATAACGTTCCCTTTATTATCTCAGTAATTATGGGGAATGCCAACATGACGAGGGCCTTAGTTAATATTTGGAGCTCAGTTGATATCATGTTCTTAGACTCTTTCAAGTCCATGGCCCTCACCATAAAGCTTATGTAACCAATCACCACTCCTTTGATTGGGTTTCATGGGGAACATACGTGTTCTTTGGGATATGTCACCCTCCCCCTCACCATTGGCTCAAAAGACTTACTATACCATTTGGAACAAGTTCCTAGTGTTAGACCTTCCCTTATACTATAATGTGATCTTGGGTAGACCATCACTCAATGATTTAGATGCTATTATATCAACACGAAGTCTGGTAATGAGGTTCCCTATCCCCAATGATGTGGGAGAAGTATTTGGGGATAAAACAAGCTAGGGAGTGTTACAACACTTCCATAAAAGAGAATAAGAGTTCGATTAAGACTTTTTAAAGACTACTCAAGGTTCCAAAAAGCTCTCAAAGGCGTGTCGCAAACCCAATCGAGGTCCTACTCCTCCACTGGAAATGTCCGAGCTCACCCTAGAGAGTTTAATCATAGATTTGATGAATGTGGATACCTCAGATCCATGAGATGAAGAAAATGAGCAGAGAGGTGAGCCATCAGAGGATCTGGTCACTGTTTGCATTGATGGAGTGGATCATACTAAGGTCATGCAAATTGGGGCTAGTCTGAGACACCCCAAAGAGGATCTCACCCATTTACTAAGTGAAAACAAAGATGTGTTTTCTTGGACTAATTCATATATGATCAGAGTAGACCCTAAGGTCATTATCCACCACCTCAGTTTGGACCCAAACCACAGGCTTGCCCGCCAAAAAAAGAGGTTCTTTAGTCCAAAAAGGAACACTACTGCTACTAAGGAGGTTGAGAAACTCTTTAAATCCAACTTTATCTGGGAAGTGAAGTACCCAAAATGGCTATCTAATGTGCTACTTATTCCCAAAGCCAATAATAAATGTAGAAAGTGTGTTGATTTCATTGACCTCAATAAAACATGCCCTAAATATTGATACCCCCACCTTGGATTGACACTTTGATAGACTCAACAACTAATCATGAGCTCCTATCATTTATGAATGCATACTTTGGATACAACCAGATCAATATGGGCCTTGCTGATGAAGAGACGACCTCATTTATCATGGACAAATGTACTTACTACTATAAAGTTATGCCTTTGGACTAAAGAATGCAGGTAAAACTTATCAAAGGGTGGTGAACTCCGTCTTCAGGGAACTCATTGGCAAATCGACGGAGGTCTATATTGATGATATGCCGTCAAGAATATAGAAGCCCAGGATCATGCATAGAACCTTAGGGAGACCTTCGCCATCCTTAGGAGGAATTAAATGAGCCTCAACCCAAAGAAATGTGACTTTCGGGCAGAGGGAGGTGAAGTTTTAGGCTTTATGGTCACCAGATGTGGCATAGAGGTCAATTTAGAGAGGATACAAGATTTGATGGATATAGAGTCCCCAAGAATAGTTAAAGAAGTCCAGATCCTTACTAGGGGAATTGCTGCCCTCAATCGGTTTGTGTCCAAAGCCATGAACAAGTGTTATATTTTTTTTAAATACTGAAGAAGTCCCTCCAATGGACTCCTGAGTTTGGGTAAGTCTTTTAGAACCTCAAAAAGTACCTAGGTTCTCCACCTCTATTATTACAAACCATCAATGGGGAAGACTTGTACTTGTACCTTGTTGTTTTACCAACCACTATCAACCCTAGTCTTGATTCGAGAAGAATTTAGGGTCCAGTACCCTATGTATAATGTCAACTGAGCTCTATAAGGGGCCGAAAAAAATATTTGAGGATGGAAAGGCTCACAATTTGCCTCATCACCTCACCTAGATGACCGAGGCCTTACTTCCAATCCCACACCATTGTGTTTATAACTGATCAACCTCTCCGAAAAATCTTCACAATCCTAACACCTTAAGAAGATTTGTTAAGTGGTATGTAGAGTTGAGAGAATTTTATATCAAGTATCAATCATGGAGTTCCATCAAAGGCCAGAATTCAGATGACTTTATTACAGAGTTTAACAACCTAGAAGAAGTGGAGTAAGAGGAGCCTAAGAGCTCAAGCCTACAACACCTATGTATCTCATGCAACCATTATTTTAGGAGATAAACCCTAGCTCTCCAACATGGGTCCTACATACGAATAGATCTTATAAAAACTCGGGCAACAGAGCTGGGCTTTATTTAATGATCCTGGAAGGAGGTACAATTTCTCTTTATCTCCATTTTCAATTCAAAGCCTTTTATAATGAGGTAGAGTATAAAGCTTTATTGACAGGCCTAGGATTGGCTATTCATTTAAAAGTAAAGCAGGTAGAGACCATCAACAATTCTCAGTGGGTGGTAAATCAAGTCACTAAGGTCTATGAGGTCGTGAAATAATGGAAGTTTACTTGGAAATTATAAAACAACGCATACAAAAAATCCCCAAGTTCAACATTAGAAAGGTTCCCCGAGTAGACAACTCTGAGGCCGACTATCTTGTAAGGGTGGCCTCTTCAGATGAGGTAAATCTAGATGTCGTGATTATCATCTTAGACCAACCAAATATTATCTTGCTTCAGATCAACACTGTCAATCTTAATCAAGGCTCAGACTAGACCACTCCTATAAAATCCTACCTCAGAGATAGAGTCATGCCTAAGGATAAAATTAAGATTAGACGAGTGAATTCTCTGGTTTCTATATACTACATAGAGGATGGGATCCTGTTAAAAAATGTTTATTGCTCAACTCCTCAATGGTGCCTTAGTCCATCAGAGGTCGATTATATCATCAGAGACCTCCACGAAGGTGTTTGTAGAGCTCACACAAGATCCAAGACTTTAGTCTACAAGATCTTAAATCAAGGATACTTCTAGACTACCTTAGGAAAATAATCTAAAGACTTATTCCAATGCCGTGATAAGTGTCAGAGTTTCTCCTAAGTTTCAAAGTTATTTGTGGAGAAAATGGAATCAATGCTAAGTCCATGGACCCTTCTTCAATGGGCAGTGGATTTAGTAGGGCCCCTACATCTCAACAAATGCTAAAATTTTTTTTGCATTATGGTTATTGATTACATTACGAAGTAGACTAAGGCCGAGCCCTTGGCTACTATCACAGAGAAGAAAACCCCCAATTTTATTTTAAAGAATATTAATGATACGCAAATATTACGTATTTCATCCTCCGAACCTATGCATTTTAGCCCCCTAGGGTATCTTATTACCTATATTTATGATCATTAACCAGAAAACCTCAAATTTCTACGTTAACAAGTTTTGCAGGGATTAATTGAGATTTTGTAGGTAATTGGATGCTAAGTGTGAAGTTCGGACGCGTTCTGCTCGATTTCCATACACAACCTCATGTTCGGGGGCATTTTAGTCTTTTCATATCTTGGGAACCTGTCCCAACATCTCAAGGAAGTTTTAGCCCTCCTTGGTAGCTTCACGTGGCCATGAACGGTGCGCGATTCCGAGTCAGTATGAAGAAGTTACGATGATTTCAGCGGAGGGAAAAACAAGGAAATCAAAAGAGGAGGAGAAAAAGGAAGAAAGGAATGCAGTGTGCTGCTGCTTGGCTCACCCCTGCTTGATCGATCGATCAATCCTTCTATGCAGCCAAATTTTTTTCTTGATCGATCGATCGACCCTTTTTGTCGATCGATCGATCTCCCATTTTCAGGAGATATTTTGGCATTTCTTTTCTTTTCTCTTTTATTTTCTAATTTAATTCAAACATACTATATAAAGCAATTTTGATGTAATAAACATATACACGATTTTAGGGTAGAATAGCTTAGGGTTTTGGGGTTTTTGGTTAGTTCTTCTTCATTTATCTTTGGTTTGACACGCCATTTGGATTGTAAGTTGACTATTCATCTCCCCTACCATTTAATATAGTTGTATTTACTTAATTCTTGCTTTTATAATTAGGTTTACATGCTTTGTTAATTATTTCACATGATTTCTTCCCGTGATTTCTGTGACACCCCGACTAATTAAATACCGGGTAGCTACTCCTTTATTAAATTAATACAAAATGCCAAGTTGGCTCAGTTCATAGTATCACTGTCGCAAACGTTTTAACAATTACTAGCCACCTATTATTTAAAAAGTGAGTTGTCCATTTTAATAAAATTAGTTAACATGCAATAAATAAATTATGAAAAGTTAACATAACCAACACAACATAGTCATAATAGAATAACCATCCAATAATAATGAGTCTGGAGGAAAACTCCTCACAGCAATCCGAATATCGAAATAAATAAATGCAAAGTCTGCATCACTAAAATTAATTACAACCCAAAGTCTGAAATAACTGAATAAGTAAGATGTCTCTAAAAGGAATGGGTGACATGCCCAAAAAATGATAAAAACTGATAATGGAGTCAAGATCGGAAATGGAGGCGTCTACTGTCCAGGTCCTGTAACTTTCACAACAGCTACAGCACGTCACCTGAATAGAACTCCTATGCATGGTGTCCTTGTGGCTGGGCACCTAAAAGGTTTTTACAAAAATAGATTTGAAAGTAAACGGGTCAGAGCCCGATTGTGAAAATGATTTAAAAATTTGCAAGTGTTTAATATCATTAAACAGTGAATTTGCACTCATATGAGTTCCTCACCTCTCAACTAATTGTGCACTCCTATCCTATCCGTACCCATTCTAGTTATTTCCATATCTAACTAGTCCGTTACAAAATCTAACATTACTATACGATATCCAATTTAAATTCCCAACCTCTTCTATTTCAGAGTGTTATGCCTTGCTACACAGTTTCCCATATTAGTACTACTAATTACTAGAGATCTTTCATTTTCACTTTACAAACCGTTGCTATTATTTATACTCACAATTATTCAATCAATTAATAGTATATTATTCTCATCATAAATATACAATACTGGCACCCCGAGGCTAAGCTGCGGTGCACACATACTCTGCTATCCAATCCCGGTACATCACGTACATAAGGACCACGTATTCCGAATCTCTCAGGAATCGTTTCATTAAACAACAATCACAAACAATGGAGGCGAACATAGTTCACATCACATGGGTCACGTACATACCTACGCTCCCATGATCAGCAGACTTATTAACTTCTCAATAAGTCCTTCTCTGACCTATGTCCTCGAGGTACCAATCTAAATCCCCCCGTAGGCACACAAAGATTAGATGGCCCTGATCGAACGCCGACCTCCCATGATAGCAAGTACGGTAGGTATGTTATACACAGATAGCTACATATACTAAGCATTCGCACATCTTACATATCACAATATTTTATTAGTGGTATACTTCTCGTTCTTGTACCAACAGTTAGTATTATACAACTCACAAGTCCCCGGTTTATATGTATTTAAGTTATTAACTCTTCTTACGTCATGATTAGTTATACACTTCCCAATCCACAAATGTCATCCGGTTTACTACAAGATTCTAAGTTTTACTCTTCAATGTACCCCAATCTCCCAACTATACCCACTAGTTAATAAGGGAAGGTTACCTCAATATTTAAATAAGTCTACGGGATACTAGAAATAAATTCAGGCCAAAAAGGCCATTCTGTCAACTCGTTAGAAATCTCGTTCGAACGAGTGTCGTTCAAACGAAATGTCTTTGAACAAACTATCAACTCGTTAGAAGGGATACTGTCATCTCGTTAGAAGTTCGTTCGAACGAGGACGTTCGAACGACCTGGGCAGGTCTTCTAACGAGATGACAGTTTCAGCCCAGAAATTCCCAAGTCCGTTTTTCTCAATTCTTCTCTTCTCTAAATCCACCCTAAGTCCATCCAATTTATGTTTTAACGTATATAAACCATTTCTAATCACCCTATATCATCTCTTAACATATTTTGAGGGGTCAAATCTTACAAATCATCATGGAATTAATGTAAATCTCCAAATATTCTCCAAACCCTATGAACATGAACCCATAATTTTTATAATGCCCAATTACTCATAAAAAATCCATTTTTAAATCATCATATACAACTCTTCGAATATTAAATCAGTCCATTATCATTCTTCATACAAATCCTAACCCATATTCAAAGTTTCTCCAACAATTTCATTGGTTTTCTTCAAAATTTTCAAGATAAGAAAAATTCCTACACTAAACATGGAAGAAATATTCAATGCGTTAAAAATATCAAATCACTTGCCTTAGATTGTTCTTCAGAATTGATGTTGGTGAACGAAGGTTGCTTCTCTCCTTTCTCTGCAGATTTTCTCCCAAGGTTGAAGATGGTGATTGGAGGTTTCTTTTTGGAACTCTTCAAACTCTCCTATAACTCCCGTAGACCTCTAACTCACTTAATGACGATAATGGTCTTAGTGGGTTCCTAAATAATATATAATTAACTCCTAAAATTCGTAGGTTTTAATTCTCATATTTTTAAAATTACCAAAATACCCCTCTAGGTTGTCGGTATAGCCCAAAAATTCCCCGGGACCCAAACTAAACTCCCGGCTAGTATTTTCTGACTATTTCGACCCTTTCGGACACGTTGGCGCAATCAAAATGACCATTCTGTTGATAAAAATAAAATTCACTTTTTAATTCAAATAATTACATTTCTAACGCGACTCACACGCGCATCCCAACTAAATTTCCCAAATTATCGTATTGTTATATCGTGAGAATTTAAATATTTTCAATATTCATATATTACCATATGTACGCATCATAATCAAATACCAACTCACATCTCGCTAGTATTTATGTCCGGATTAATTTCTAATTAATTCTCATTTAATTTAATTAATCCCATAATAAAAAAAATCAATAAATATACGGGGTATTACATACTTCCCCTCTAATAACAGAATTTCGTCCCGAAATTCGGTACTAAAGAGTACCTGGTAAAAACAACTCTGGATAACGTTCGCGCATCTCCTCCTCGCGCTCCCATGTGGACTCCTCGGCATTATGATGCCTCCACTGAACACGTACTAACGGTACTATCTTCGACCTCAATTTTCACTCGCCGTGATCCAGAATAGCAATCGGCCCCTCCTCGTAGGAACTATCGGGCTGGAGGTCGATGTCCTCCAAAGCAATGTGAGTATGGGCCAAATCATCCCTAAGATATTTCCTTAGCAAGGAAATATGGAGCACATCATGAATCCTATGCAAGTGCTCCGGTAACCCAAGTCTCTACGCAACTGGCCCAATCCGCTCGATGATAGGAAATGGCCCCACATATCTCGGTGCCAGTTTCCCCTTCTTCCCAAAATGGATGATCCCCTTCATAGGAGATACTCTGAATAAAACCTGGTCCCCCACTTTGAATTCTCTGAAGAACCTCTTAGCATCGACATAGTTCTTCTACCTGTCCTGAGCTCCCCGAATGCGACTCCGTATCATCTCTATCCTTGCCGAAGTATCCTGAATCATTCCGGCCCAAGGAGTTTATTGTCCCCCACTTCTAACCAACATGCTGGGGAACGACAAGGTCTACCATACAACGCCTAAAATGGAGCCATACCAATGGTGAAATGATAGGAGTTATTATAAGAAAACTCCACCAGTGGAAGGTACTGCTCCCATCCACCCCCAAAATCTAGGATGCACATACGCAACATGTCCTCCAACATCTGATTTGTTCGCTCGGTCTGCCCATCGGTCTGCGGGTGATATGCTGTACTCAACCGCAATTCCGTGCCCATAGCCTCCTGGAAACTCTCCCAAAACCGTGAAACAAATATCTTGTCTCGGTCAGACACGATATTTAGAGGCACACCATGAAGTCTCACTATTTTCACAATGAAAATCTGGGCATACTGTCCCATAGTGTAGTCTGTCCTCACGGGTAGAAAATGAGCAACTTTGGTCAACCGGTCCATAATTACCCAAATGGAGTCGTGACCCTTCTGTGACGTAGGTAACCCCGTGATAAAGTCCATGGATATGCTCTCCCATATCCACGTCGGAACCTCTAATGGCTGTAGAAGTCCTATTGGTCTCTGATGATCCACCTTTACCAGCTGACAAGTGGCGCATTTAGAAACAAACACGACAATATCTCTCTTCATCCCGCTCCACCAATACTGACGTCTCATGCCTTGGTACATCTTATCCCCACCAGGGTGTACCGCGAACCGTGAGCCGTGCCACTCTGTCATCACCTCGTGTCGCAAGTCTTCCCCTTTCGGAACGACCAGTCTCCCATTAAAGCGTAATCCCCCGTCTGAGCTAACGGTATAGGACTCGGCTCCCTCTGCTAGTAATCGAATAATCTGCTCCTAACAGAACGATTCATTTGCCTGGGCCTTTACCACTCTCGTAAAAATCCAAGGTGTAATCGTTATCACAGACATGAACGATCGGGCCACTGCATCCTGGTGTCCCAACTCCTTCCACTTAGCTTTCCACACCTCGGCCACCTCATTTACTGGCCTACGGCTCAGCGCGTATGCTACCACATTAGCCTTCCCTGGGTGATATTGGATATGAAACTGATAATCCTTCACAAACTCAAGCCACCGTCTTTGACGCATATTCAACTCCTTCCGCGTGAAGAGGTACTGTAGAGATTTGTGATCCGTGAACAATCGAAACTTCTCCCCCAGGAAGTAATGTCTCCAAATCCGAAGGGAAAATACAACTGCCGCTAACTCTAAGTCATGGGTGGGGTAATTCTTCTCGTGAGGCTTAAGCTTATGGGAAGCATATGCTATGGTCTGAATCTCCTGCTGCAATACACCTTCAAGTCCTTGTAAGGACGCATCGGTGTAGACTAGATACTCAACTCCCGGTCTCGGCAATGCTAACATAGGTGCTGAGGTCAACTTGTCCTTCAACTCATCGAATGCCAACTGACATGCATCGCTCCAGATGAATAGCACACCCTTACGAGTCATATGTATCAAAGGACCCGCTATCTTTGAGAAACTCCGAATAAACCTCCTGTAGTATCCTGCTAGGCCCAAGAAACTATGGATTTCAGTCGGTGTCGTGGGTTGTCTCCACTCCCTCACCGCGGATACCTTCCTCGGATCAACAGATATCCCCTGGTCTGAAATGATATACCCCAAAAACTGAACCTCCTTCAGCCAAAACCCACACTTCTCACACTTTGCATAAGGCTCGTTCTGACGTAGCATCTGCAAAGCCTGCCTCAAATGCTCGGCGTGCTCCTCTTCTGTCTGGGAGTAAACTAGAATGTCATCAATGAAGACAATGACGAACTGGTCTAGGAATTCTCTGAACACCCTATTTATCAAGTCCATAAACACGGTTGGAGCGTTGGTCAAGCCAAAAGGCATAACCCGAAACTCGTAGGAACCATATCTCGTTAAGAAAGAAGTCTTCGAGACATTCTGTTCCCTGATACTCAACTGATGGTATCCGGATCGTAAATCAATCTTTGAGAAGAAGGAAGCTCCCCTCAACTGGTCAAATAAGTCATCGATTCTGAGCAACGGATACTTATTCCGTATCGTGACTTTATTTAACTCTCGGCAATCTACACATAACCTCAACGATCCATCCCTCTTCTTTACAAACAACACAGGGGCACCCCATGGTGAAGTACTCCTCCGGATAAACCCCTGACCCAATAACTGTTCTATCTGATGTCGTAGCTCTCTCATCTCTACTGGAGCCATACGGTAAGGTGCGCGGGCAATATGCCGAGTGCCCGGCGTCAAATCGATCACAAAATCTATCTCTCTACTCGGAGGTAGTCCAGGTATATCCTAAAATACATCAGCGAACTCACTAACAACAGGTATCGAATCGAGTGGTATCACCACTTCCTTAGAGGTCTCCTCCTCTATATAGTACAAATGAGTGGACGATCCTCCCTCAGGGCGAGGCATCGCCACTAAAAACATCTCCTGCCAGGGAATGACAAAGATAATATTCCTACTAAATCAGTCAATCATGGATCGGTATGCAACTAGCCAATCCATACCAACAATGGCATCATACTCAGTCACCTCTAACACTAACATATCCGCGGGTAAAGTAAACCTCCCGATATCTATAGCCACACCTCTACAAATAAGCGAAATCACGGAACCTCTACTCAACGGTGAATCTACACAAGTAACCTTGCTCTCGGCGGTGTCTGATAACCCAATGGTGCATGAAAATCTCATGGCAATGAAACAATGCGTGGCCCCTGTATCAAATAAAATACGCCCCATAGTTCCCTGGATAGAGAACATACCCTCAATGGCCGGTGGATCCCGTGGGGCTGTGGCATGCTGGAGCTGATACACTCTCCCATACTGAAGCTGTCCTTGCTGAACTGGGACTGCTGGAATGGGTGATAGTGTTGCCATCTGTGGTGGTGCTGGGAGGGCGGCGGGAAACATAGGCCTCTGTGGCTCATGTCGAGCACCCTGCTGCTGCTGCGGTGGGGTCCTGCCCCTGTCAAGACAATCCTGGCGTTTGTGGCCAGTCTTGCCACAAACGAAACACTTACCCCAGAAGTTTCCCCCTCGCTGTCCCTGTTGCCCTCGGCCCTGGTGGCCGTTACCATTCCTTCCCAGGCCATGCTGGCTCTGCTGAAACTGCTGCTGCTAACAATTCTGACCCTGCTGGCCCTGATGGCCATTCTGACCCTAATGGCCCTGTCTGAAACCTCCCTGACCACTCCTAAAACCTCTAGATCTGAACCTCTTATGATCCCCCTGTTGGGAACCCTGATCACCCTTCCTGTTTTGTCCCTGAGCAGATTGTGCCCCACTGGCACCATTTCCCCCGGTCCTTCCCTGATGGCAGGACTCTCCTGATCTATTTCTCTCAGACATGTGAAAGCGATCATACTGGCAATGAAGTAGTGCAGCGTTAACCACATCAGAATAAGTGTCCAACGAGAGATTACCCAACAAGTGCTGACAGATCCTCCAAGTCAACCCATCCATAAACTTCTGAATCTTCTTCTCTTCAGTCGAAATCTCATCCGGAACAATGTTCAAGATATTAGTGAATTTAGCCTCATACTCGGCTACGATCCTCCCCTCCTTCTTGATGTTCATCAATTTCCTCCTCATTTCAGTGTGAACAGCTGACGGAAAATATTTGCGATCGAACCGCACCCAGAACTCCAGAATAGAAAGGGCGTCCCTCTCCTCTGCGGTGGTAATGGACTCCCACCACTGCAATGCAGATCCTACTAGCTTAAAAGTAGCCAATATCTACTTCTGAACATCTGTACACTCATACATCCTTAAGTGCCTTTGAATGTCCTTCCTCCACTGACTGGATACCACAACATCGGAGCTACCTACAAACTCCGGAGGGTGTGCTTTTTGAAAAGCATCACGGATGCGTTCCCAAGCAGACGGGAATGCATGAGCTTGAACTGGCGCAACTACCGGTGCCTGCTGTACAACGGCTAGGGCGACATTTACCGCTTGGGCTACAATAGCTGCAACCTCTGCGGCATTCATAGTGCCCTGAACTGGTGCAGGCTGTGGCTCTGGCTGTGCATCCCTAGGAACTCACTGCGCACATCGTGGAGGCATCTGAAATGAGAGTAAAGTTTTATAAGTTCGCAGTTATTATCTCAAAATAGCTGAAGAGCGAAGCACACACAAAAGAATACAACAATCCTAAAATATAGGGATCTAAATCAAAGAAATCTCAGCGGAAACATAACAAGCCGTACAGATCCTAAGGACATTAGAGCCTGGCTCTGATACCACCTGTGACACCCCGACTAATTAAATACCGGGTAGCTACTCCTTTATTAAATTAATACAAAATTCCAAGTTGGCTCAGTTCATAGCATCACTGTCACAAACGTTTTAACAATTACTAGCCACCTATTATTTAAAAAGTGAGTTGTCCATTTTAATTAAATCCGATTAACATGCAATAAATAAATTATGAAAAGTTAACATAACCAACACAACATAGTCACAATAGAATAACCATCCAATAATAATGAGTCTGGAGGAAAACTCCTCACAACAATCCGAATACCGAAATAAATAAATGCAAAGTCTGCATCACTAAAATTAATTACAACCCAAAGTCTGAAATAACTGAATAAGTAAGATGTCTCTAAAAGGAATGGGTGACATGCCCAACAAATGAAGAAAACTGATAATGGAGTCAAGATCGGAAATGGAGGCGTCTACTGTCAAGGTCCTGTAACTTCCACAGCAGCTACATCATGTCACCTGAATAGAACTCCTATGCATGGTGTCCTTGTGGCTGGGCACCTAAAAGGTTTTTACAAAAATAGATTTGAAAGTAAACGGGTCAGAGCCCGATTGTGAAAATAATTTAAAAATTTGGAAGTGTTTAATATCATTAAACAGTGAATATAAAGTACATGATAGTGTGTGCACTCACATGAGTTCCTCACCTCTCAACTAATCGTGCACTCCTATCGTACCCGTACCCATTCTAGTTATTTCCATATCTAACTAGTCCGTTACAAAATCTATCATTACTATACGATATCCAATTTAAATTCCCAACCTCTTCTATTTCAGAGTGTTATGCCTTGCTACACAGTTTCCCATATTAGTACTACTAATTACTAGAGATCTTTCATTTTCACTTTACAAACCGTTGCTATTATTTATACTAACAATTATTCAATACAATTCATTTCAATTAATAGTATATTATTCTCATCATAAATATACAATACTGGCACCCCGAGGCTAAGCTACGGTGCACACATACTCTGCTATCCAATCCCGGTACATCACGTACATAAGGACCACTTATTGCGAATCTCTCAGGAATCGTTTCATTAAACAACAATCACAAACAATGGAGGCGAACATAGTTCACATCACATGGGTCACGTACATACCTACGCTCCCATGATCAGCAGATTTATTAACTTCTTAATAAGTCCTTCTTTGACCTATGTCCTCGAGGTACCAATCTAAATCCCCCCGTAGGCACACAAAGATTAGATGGCCCTAATCGAACGCCGACCTCCCATGATAGCAAGTACGATAGGTATGTTATACACAGATAACTACTTATACTAAGCATTCGCACATCTTACATATCACAATATTTTATTAGTGGTATACTTCTCGTTCTTGTACAAACATTTTGTATTATACAACTCACAAGTCCCCGATTTATATGTATTTAAGTTATTAACTCTTCTTACGTCATGATTAGTTATACACTTCCCAATCCACAAATGTCATCCGGTTTAGTACAAGATTCTAAGTTTTACTCTTCAATGTACCCCAATCTCCCAACTATACCCACTAGTTAATAAGGGAAGGTTACCTCAATATTTAAATAAGTCTACGGGATACTAGAAATAAATTCAGGCCAAAAAGGCCATTCTGTCAACTCGTTAGAAATCTCGTTCGAACGAGTGTCGTTCAAACGAAATGTCTTTGAACAAACTATCAACTCGTTAGAAGGGATACTGTCATCTCGTTAGAAGTTCGTTCGAACGAGGACGTTCGAACGACCTGGGCAGGTCTTCTAACGAGATGACAGTTTCAGCCCAGAAATTCCCAAGTCCGTTTTTCTCAATTCTTCTCTTCTCTAAATCCACCCTAAGTCCATCCAATTTATGTTTTAACGTATATAAACCATTTCTAATCACCCTATATCATCTCTTAACATATTTTAAGGGGTCAAATCTTACAAATCATCATGGAATTAATGTAAATCTCCAAATATTCTCCAAACCCTATGAACATGAACCCATAATTTTTATAATGCCCAATTACTCATAAAAAATCCATTTTTAAATCATCATATACAACTCTTCCAATATTAAATCAGTCCATTATCATTCTTCATACAAATCCTAACCCATATTCAAAGTTTCTCCAATAATTTCATTGGTTTTCTTCAAAACTTTCAAGATAAGAAAAATTCCTACACTAAACGTGGAAGAAATATTCAATGCGTTAAAAATATCAAATCACTTGTCTTAGATTGTTCTTCAGAATTGATGTTGGTGAATGAAGGTTGCTTCTCTCCTTTCTCTGCAGATTTTCTCCCAAGGTTGAAGATGGTGGTTGGAGGTTTCTTTTTGGAACTCTTCAAACTCTCCTATAACTCCCGTAGACCTCTAACTCACTTAATGATGATAATGGTCTTAGTGGGTTCCTAAATAATATATAATTAACTCCTAAAATTCGTAGGTTTTAATTCTCATATTTTTAAAATTACCAAAATACCCCTCTAGGTTGTCGGTATAGCCCAAAAATTCCCCGGGACCCAAACTAAACTCCCGGCTAGTATTTTCTGACTATTTCGACCCTTCCGGACACATTCGTGCACTCAAAATGACCATTTGATTGATAAAAATAAAATTCACTTTTTAATTCAAATAATTACATTTCTGACGCGACTGACACGCGCGTCCCAACTAAATTTCCCAAATTGTCGTATTGTTATCTCGTGACAATTTAAATATTTTCAATATTCATATATTACCATATGTACGCATCATAATCAAATACCAACTCACATCTTGCTAGTATTTATATCAGGATTAATTTCCAATTAATTCTCATTTAATTTAATTAATCCCATAATAAAAAAAAATCAATAAATATACGGGTATTACACTTTCTAGGTAGATTTACCGCATTTTTAACATGCTTTCTAGGTAATTTAAATTAGGTTGTGTTTGAATGGAACTCACTCGGGTTAACGCGTTGCTTTGCTTGGTGATAGTGTTTATGGGTCTATTTTGGGTGCGTTGTCCTAGTTATTACGCCTAGGAGATTTGACGGGGCATATCATGTATGTTCCGTGATTAGGACCTTTCGCGTGTAATTTTCGGGATATTTGTTGATGCCAAAATCGTATTAGGCTTTTTATGCGGATTTAGGGGCGTGACAACCCTTGATTCAATTAACTGTCGAAATGAGACACATTCTAAATAACTCGTCGACCCATGTAACCATTTTATACAAATTAACCCGGGTGAGGGATATTCGACGCAACCTGTAGTTTTAATCGCTTTCATAATCTAGTTTCGATAACTTGCCTAAATTAATAATTTCCCTTTATGCATCTTTTCTTTTAGTTTGTAATCATCTTTTGCACTTTTATTTCGGAGTACTAAATCAATTTAATTCTAGCAACTCATCCCTGTGGATTTTCGATACCCGACTTACCGTTGTGCTTGCCTCGCAAGTGTAGTAGTAACTTAGGCTTGTTTGTATAGTCGCGACGAGACAGAAAACAACGACTGTGCACCTACATGTGAACACCTCTCGCGCGCTATCAAAATGGTGCTGTTGTCGGGGACTAGTTTGTTTTAGACTTGATTTGATTTAGTATTTTATAGTATTTTCTTTATATTTGTATTATTTGCTAATATTTTGCAGGACTTCCACATTTGAGCACTTAGAAACGCTCGAATTTTACCCCGCGCACTTACTTTGTGGAATCCGCCACTTCGAGCCATTTTTGGGCTAAGCATGTCTTATTCTAATTCTTTCGGTAATCCTTGTTATAATTCTCAAAATTCTCGCAAACCTATGACTTTCGGTGAATACTTAGAATCCCAAAGTATAACAAAGTCAAATATGACTTTAGGCGAGTATAACGAAAGTCAAAACTTAGGTTATTAGAATTTTGATGATGATGGCAATGATTTTGGGTCGTTACCTCCTTATAATAGGAATTCTGAAATGAATTCGAATAGTTTTCAAATTTCCTATCATAATGAGTTTTCGTTTAACTTCGATGGTAATTTTTAAAGTTCCCATTCTCATGTATCCTCACCTCAACCCATGACATTCGGTCAGGGTTTGGGTATGTATGAGAAACTTGAAAATCGTTATTGGGAAGAAAATCGTTCATGGGAACATGACTTGGATTTACTTTTTGAGTCCGACGACGATTTTGCTTTCGAGACTTTCGAGGTCGAGGAATGTTTTGAACCAAATGAGGTACTCGTGACTACTTTGGAACAATCCATTCTAGACTTCGCCCATTGCGTAATAGATATTGAAAGTGAGGATGATAATGACGTAATATCTATTTGCAATGAAACGATTTCTTCTTTGGACCCCAAAGAAGAACATTTCAATGAAAATGATATTATTTCCTTTGAAACTCAAACTTCATGCGATGATGATTCATCTAATGAGTTGGAATTTCTTTCATCCCCATTTTCATTCTCTATTACCACACCGTCACAAGTACCCGATGATTCGATTTTGAACTTTAATGTTTTAAACTTTTTCGCTGATGAGGAGTACTTGCTCGAGTCGCCCTCCACAATTGCATTCGTGCCTTTGTGTGCGCCACCTCCATATCCAATTTCAAAATCCTTGGGAGGGTATTCGGCTTTTCTCGGTCCCCACTTATTTTTGTCACCCGTTCAATCCAAGCCCCCCATCGTCCCACCAAAATTTTTAATTGGCGATGGTTCATTTTTTCCGCCTTACACATGCCTTCCGTTGTTCAAACGGAATTCATATTTTTCGGAAGGCATGCTTGTATGTGAGGGTACACCGGTTATCCTCCAAAGTCAAATTATTTTTGCGGTGGACCCTCAGTTATTTAGACTTCTAGTGTACAGTTAGTGTGAAGCCTAAATAGTAGGTTGTATATAGCTAGATTTTTACTCTTCCTTTCTTTTTATTTTTTCTCCCCTTTTTAATTTAGTCTAGTGTAACTAGTTAACTTTTTGTTATTTGTTTTCGCTATGCTCGGTACTAACTTATTTTGTAGATTCTTCGGACTTGTTCTTATGGGGATCGCTCCAATTTTGGGTAATATCGCTCTTTTCCTCTCTTAACTTGGTTCTTAATTCACATTGAGGACAATGTCAAGTTTTACGTTAGGGGGTGTGGGATATTCTATCCATTTCTTTATTTAGTCCATATTTTTGCTCACATGTTAGTTACTTAGTATGCTTTTCTTAGAAAATTCAAAAATTTCAAAAAGATTTTCTTTCTTTTTTCTCCTTTTTTGGGCTTTTTGCCTTTGTTTTCGACGATAAATTTTAATAATTGCCCAATCCAATAGACAACCCAATGATGCATGTTCTCGATTTTAGAAGTTATTAGACTTTAGTCTCCATTATTGATATTATGAATAACTTCATGAATTAAACTTTAATCCCATGAGCACATGCACTTTTATTGCTATATTGATTTGGTTTAAGATTTTTATAACTCGGTAATATTTTGTTGCATTTTATATACTTACACCGAGTAAGCTTTGTACCTTTCTTCATTTGTGAGTGTATACACTATTCTTTTCTCATTGAAAACGTTGAATTCGTTGGTAATCTCTCTATTATTTCATTTGATCGTTCATTAATTGAGTTCATACTTGAAATGTGTTACTTGATCATGATTTTCATATATTATTTTGACTCGAGAATTGCGTAAACTTTGTGAAATGATCATAGGACCTCTTTGATATATCACCCATATTAGCCTTGACCTCACCCTTATATGTTTACCCTCGTTAACCCCTTTAAGCCTAAATATGGCCTTTCGTTTCATAACCCCAATCCCATAACCAACTCTAAATTGGAGTTTTAGCCCATATATACACTTTCCATACCTTTGTTTGGAATGTTGCTTAGGATTGAATGATGTTGTTATGATGTCGGTTGCAATTTAGTCATATGAGAGTTTGAAAAGTAAAGTAAAGAAATATGTGAAAAAGTGAGGAAAAAGAGAAAGCAAAAAGCAAAAGAAAACAAAAGAGAAAAATGAGAAAAAGAAGAAAAGAAAAAGAAAGAGAAAGTTGTAAATGTTGTATATAGTTCAATAAGCTTTGATTACTCTCCCCGATGATATATCTAATGCCGTTTTGGAACTCGTTTTTCAATTTTTATATTGCCCGCATTTTTCCATTATCTCGAGTTTTCATCCCGAACACTTTGAATCCGTACATACATTCCTTTCATTTCATACCCTAGCCATACCTACATTATAACCCTATTAAAGTCCTATGTGATCTTAAGTAGATGTAATTCAAAGGTTTAAATAGTTTTGATAATCTGTGAAAATACATTTCGCCCCCTTTAATGAGCTGTATCCTTTCATTGAGATTACATTTTTTATTTTATATATAGCATTCTTCATCTGTGACATATGTGCGGCCTAGTTTCCATTTACATTTACTCTTTATGCCCGCATGTCCCGTGTGTTAGCTTCCTGTTTCGAGTGAATTCACTTGATGAGTGTAATGCCCGTGAGGATTGAATATATGATTGATTTAATGTTTATTCGGTTTATATAAGTTTTTGCCAAATCACACTTTGCATGTGCTCGCTCCCCTCCCACATTTTAAGGTTTCAATTTTATGAAGTGCATTATATAATGTTAATGATTCGGACTTTTGTGTGAATTCATTCACTTTGCTAATAATGCATATGAAATATTTTTCGCTTTTGTTGGGATTGTCGCATGTTAGTTTGGGCATATTTTGAGGAAACCATATGATGTTTGTGGGTATCATCCCTGAAAAACCCTCACAAGACGACACTCGTCCACTAGGGTAACCTAGGGGTTTAACGGCTTATTGCATATGCTAAATGCAATCGAATCGCCCGCGAAAGTGGCCTTTTGATTTTATACCATACTTTTGTACTATCTCCTGCTTTTGGTTTGCTTGTAGTTCTTGTTGCATCCTATTTCATTGCTAGGGACTAGCAATGTGTAAGTTAGGGGGTGTGATGATACGCAAATATTGCGTATTTCATCCTCCGAACCTACGCATTTTAGCCCCCTCGTATATCTTATTCCCTATATGTATGCTCGTTAACCAGACAACCTCAGATTTCTACGTTAACATGTTTTGTAAGGACTAATTGAGATTTTGTAGGTAATTGGATGCTAAGTGTGAAGTTCAGACGCATTCCGCTCGATTTCCATACACAATTGCATGTTCGGGGGCATTTTAGTCTTTTCACAACTTGGGCACCTGGCCCAACATCTCACGAAAGTTGTATCCCTCCTTGCTATCTTCGCGTGGCCGTGAACGGTGCGCGATTCAGAGCCCGTGTGAAGAAGTTACGACGATTTCAGCAGAGGAAAAAACAAGGAAATCAAAAGAGGAGGAGAAAAGGGAAGAAAGGAATGCAGTGTGCTGCTTCTTGGCTCACCCCTCCTTGATCGATCGATCGACGATTTTGGTCAATCGATCGACGATTTTGGTCAATCGATCGATCCTTCTGTGCAGCCGAAATTTTGCCTTGATCGATCGATCGACCCTTTTTGTCGATCGATTGATCCTCTGTTTTTAGGAGATATTTTGGCATTTCTTTTCTTTTCTAATTTAATTCCAACTTACTATATAAAGCAATTTTGATGTAATAAACATATACACGATTTTAGGGTAGAATATCTTAGGGTTTTGGGTTTTTTGGTTAGTTCTTCTTCATTTCTCTTTGGTTTGACACCCCATTTGGATTGTAAGTTGACTATTCATCTCCCCTACCATTTAATATAGTTGTATTTACTTAATTCTTGCTTTTATAATTAGGTTTACATGCTTTGTTAATTAGTTCACATGCTTTCTTCCCATGCTTTCTAGGTAGATTTACCGCGTTTATTTATCGCATTTTTAACATGCTTTCTAGGTAATTTAAATTAGGTTATGTTTGAATGGAACTCACTCGGGTTAACGCTTTACTTTGCTTGGTGATAGTGTTTACGGGTCTATTTCGGGTGCGTTGTCCTAGTTATTATGCCTAAGAGATTTGACGGGGAATATCATGTATGTCCCGTGATTACGACCTTTCACGTGTAATTTCCAGGATATTTATTGACGCTAATATTTTATTAGGCTTTTTATACGGATTTAGGGGCATGTCAACCCTTGGTTCAATTAACTATCGAAACGAGACGCATTTTAAATAACTCGTCGACCCATGTAACCATTTTATACAAATTAACCCGGGTGAGGGATATTCGACGCAACCTGTAGTTTTACTCGCTTTCATAATCTAGTTTCAATACCTTGCCTAGATTAATAATTTCCCTTTATGCATCTTTTCTTTTAGTTTGTAATCATCTTTTGCACTTTTATTTCGGAGTACTCAATCAATTGATTTTTAGGAACTCGTCCCTGTGGATTTTCAATACCCGACTTACTGCTGTGCTTGCCTCGCAAGTGTAGTAGTCACTTAGGTTTGTTTGTATAGTGTCGTCGAGACAGGAAAAAAATGACTGCGCACCTACATGCGCACACCTCTCGCGTGCTATTAAATATCATCTCGAGGTTTGGCTTGCCTAAAGCCATCATCTCCGATAATGGGAAACATACTGATAATCCTGCCTTTAGAGAAATTTCCTCAGACTACGATATAAGTAACCACTACTCATCTCTAGGATATCCTCATGCCAATGGACAAGTTGAAGTGACTAATAGAACTATCTTCCACAGCTTAAAGAAGAGGTTGAAGAATGCCAAAGGTCCATGGGCGAAGGAATTACCAAGCATCTTATAGGAATATGGAACCACAGTTAGAGGTCCAACGGGGGAAACTCCAATCTCCTTAACCTTTGGCACCAAAGAATTTATCCCAATAGTGGTTGAGATACTAACACAAAAGGTGGTTCAATTTGAACCATAAACTAATTACAAAGGTATCATATGGTCCTTTGATGAGCTAGAAAAAAAGAGCATCTGCACTAATCATAGTGGCTTCTTACAACCAAAAAATGACCTCCTACTTCAACAAGAAAGTCCGTCACAGATAATTTAAAGTGGGGGATATGGTCTTGAGAGAGGCCACCATTGCAACTAGAAATCCAAATGAAGGAAAACTAGGCCCTAAGTTGGAAGATTCTTACGTGGTGGTCAGAATAGTAAGGCCACAATGTTAAAACCTCAAGAACATGGATGGATACAAACTTCCACACCCCTGGAATATAGACCATCTCACTCCCACTTATGTACTTTATTATTAAAATCAAATGAAAATATATTTTTTTTCTACATATGGTATCTCAATACAATGACCCAACATGAGTTACAAAGCTTTGATCCTTGGCTCCGGGTTTAATTTAAGGTCTTAGGACCCCCAATGAGTTTTAAGGCTTTAGTCATTGGCTTTAAACAAAATTTTGAGGTCCAAGAGACCTCATACCAATGACTCATAGAGTTGAAAGGCTTTCATCCTTAGCTTCTAAAGTACATAAGGTCTTAAACGACCCAATAAAAGTTACAAGGCATTCATCCTTGGCATTCATCCTTGGCTATAATTAACATTTAAAGGTCTAACAACCCCCTAAAGACTGAAGGCATTACAAAGGCTTTCATCTTTGATTCCCCCTAAATTGACTAAGGTCCAAAGCCCCCAAAACAGTCATCTTAGAGGCCTTATACGCACCTAAAAGCGTTTTTAAAATAATAAAACTATATAAAAATGCAAAAACCTTAACAAACCATCTTCTTCAACCTCACCTTTTGAAAAAAAAACTAAGACTCAGAAAAAAACTTCCATTTTAAAAAATTCTTAGGGGGGTTAAGTGTTTCTAAGAAAAAATTATTCAAAATTACAGTTTTATAAGCAAACGTGCAAAGCCCTAACTCTCTAAGGATTTTATCCTTAGTTTAAAATGGTTCATATGTTTTAGGACCCATTATGGAACCTCATACTTATACCAAAAGTCTTTCATCCTATAATAAAATGGTTCAAAGGTCTTAAGACCCATTTTAGAACTTCAGATTCATACCACAAGGCTTTTATCCTAGTGGACAATGGTTCACAGGTCTTAGAACCCCGGTGGAACCTCATATTTATACCACAAGGCATTTATCCTAGTAGGATAAGGTTCAAAGCTCAAAGTTTTAAGCTCTTAAAACCTTCAATAGAAATCTACTTTTCATTGTGAGAATTTCATATTTGGTGGTGCATATTCTAGATATCTTAGGACCCCTTTAGGAAATAATTTTGTACCTCGAAAACACCTACCCTCCAATTAACCTTGAATCTAAGGTCTTTGGAATCTTTACATATTTTCTTTCTAAACTTTCATTCCTAAAATATTTTAGGGGGTTAAATGTTTATGTACAAAATTTTTGAGACTTTTAGCATTAAAAAGTACAATTTCAAAGGATTTTGTAGTTCTAAGGCTTTTGACCCACTTCAGAACCCCAGTCCTGACTTCAAAAGCTGTCGCAATTTTACAACAAAGGTCTATGGGCCCTTAGTTACACTTGAACAATGTTGTTGCTCAATTTCCTTACTTTACCAAGAAATCTTAGGGGGCTAAGGGGGGATATTACCTACTTGCCAAACCTTAGGAGATACATACAAATGCAAATAATCTTTAGCAAAGGAAATATAGAGAAAAATGGAAGAAATGGCAATAAATGAAAGCTAACGATTCAAAACCTACTAATTTTTCATTCACAACATGGGGAAATTCAGAAGGTTATAGTAAAAGTCCCATGACTTAAAAAGTTTAAATAAAATACATAAAAAGCCATCCTAAGGATTGGGATCATATGGGGTTTACTTAAAAATGGCTTTGGGTTCCTTCTTTTTTAGGCTTGACATAGGATGAGGAGCATGGTCTTCTTTCTTTACCTCTTCTTCTTATTTGGCAATAGAGGTAGAGGCTTTAGCAGCTTCACCCCTACTGCTGCTTTCACTCTCAGATCTTTCATCAACAAAGTGGGGGGCTTCAGGGAGCCATTGACTTCCATCTCCAGGAAAAGCATTTGAACTTTGTCTTTAATGGTCTTAAATCCAAGGGCATACTTATGAAAAATAATTTTTTGATAATCATAAAAAAAGAGGTATGCGTCCAGTTAGACCTTCACAACGGAGTGGATCCTCTCTTAAATCTGATTGTATTCAACCTTAATCTCATAATGCTCCTTATGTAACCCATGACCCTTAGACTTCATCAAGTCCTTCACATTATTGAGGTTCACAACCAGCTATTTCAGAAGTTCCATGTCCTCGACAAAGTGGATAATCTTGTCCTGGGCACCTTGGAGTTTGAGAGGTTCGTCCTGAAGTGCTTTCGCAACCACTATATGATCAATCAAATCCATAACATGGGTCTCCTCAACCTTGGCCAAGGACTCCCGGGAAACAACGAGTAGCGAGGCACTATCACTGAGGGTCTTCTTATCTAGAAGTTGGTTCTGTTCAAGGGTATTTACCTGAGACCTCTGCTTGTTTCTCTCCCTATTTAAGGCAGCCATCTTTTATTATCGATTACTGATCGTCTGGTTTATCTCTAATCGGGCCAAGTTCTATTGATCATCCATTATCAGAGCCTTATTTTGCCCTCTCTGACTTTCAATGGCATCAACCATAAGGGCCTTGGTAATATATTACTAGAGAGACATAAGAAATTGTCCATGTAGGAAGTTAGGATGAAGCTCTAACCTCTTGATCCGTGTTTGGAGGAAAGGAAATGTAAGGCCTGACAGCAGAAATGGTCTCGGGGTTCAAGACATTTGATGGGGAAATGCTTTTGAAAGACATTTTTTGAAGAAGGCAAAGAGAGATAATATCTTTTTGCTCAGAACACTTAAGATAACATGATAATTATTGGAGTAAAGGGAGAAGATTTCAAACCAAACTAAGGGCCTCCTTTATAGCCCCCAAGGCCTGATGCTTCAATCTCTTCAATTGAAAGGCACGTCGCATCAGCACTCTCAGCCCCCTTGCACTATCAATGCGATCTCCTTCCCATGCAATCTCATTATGATGAGAATCTTGGTGGTTAGTTACATTCCTATATCAACTTGCATAATGAATAAGTCTCACCCCTTGTAATTATTATAAAGAGAAATAAGGGGATACTGATGATACCCTATTTAATTATTAGTATTCCGAGTCTCCTCAAACCCTCCAACTTCACTCACTCAAGAACAAAGGTCCTAAGGCCAACCTCTAACCTTTTCCATACCACAATCTAACTCTTAAGACCACAACCTTTTTCAACAAGTGACCATAACAAGTATAGAGGCATCAACCACCTCCTCATTCTACTAGAATACTCAATCGTTCTAGGACATCTCTATAACCAAGTTTAGAGACTTTTTTTTGGAAGAACTATCACCCTTTTATTCTCAATTGTTAGAAGAACTATCCTCTTCTAAATAGCTTACATCATTGAGAAATTTCGAGAAAGAAGGAAACAAGAAGCATAAACGAGGTTCTTTATAAAATAGAACCCTTACAAAATCATAAGAGAAAGAGTTGATTAGGGCTAACTTTAATCAACTAGTGGAATAAATAAGATACTAATGGCCCTTAGACATTTCTGAATGAAGGTAAAATCTATCTATCTACTCTTATAAGACCTTTCACCTGCTTTGGGAGAACATCTGTACTAAGAGAAAAGCAATCTTCATGCTGAGACCTGCATAATTTTGCAAGGAAATCTGCTACTTGATTAGCCTTTCTATGAATGCAAATAATTCTGACCTTTAGCCTCATCAAGAAACTTCTGATTTTGAACACATACCACTGAATTTTCCAAGGCGAAGAACCTTTATTTTGAATTAAGTCCACTAAAACTTTAGAGTCACTCTCTATAGTTAGATCATAGTCAATGAAGTCCATAACAAACTCCAGACTTTTAAGCAATGCTAGAGCCTCTGCTTCCATATTAGACACTACTCCAAAATGCGCATGAAAAGCCCAAAGCATGTCCCCTAAGTGATTTATTAGGATTCCTCCCCCCCTCCATTACCTGGATTCCCAATGGCACTGCCATCAACATTAAGCTTTAAAGCACCTGTTCTAGGAAGATTCCACTTGATCTGGATCTGCAATTTAGGCTTTTGAACACTATTGAAGACTTTGTTGATAACAAACTCCGACTTAATATGATTTAGGACTGAAGTTACACTAGGAAAACTATCATCAAATCTGCATTTATTTTTGTAGCACCAAATATACCAACAAATATAGCTGGAAAAACTCTGCTTATACATCTGTTTAGCTTTACCCCATATAGCCACCATTGGAAAAGTTGATTTCTAACACCTCCTCCTTTAGATCTAGAAATCCCAAACTCCTTAGTCATTTGATCCCATATTCTGCTAGCTACATCTCCCTCCAGAAAAAGGTGATCTAGAGTCTTTTCTCTTAGCTTAGAACAACAACAACATTTGGATGGGCCTCTAAAACCAATGGATTTTATCTTTTCATCTATTGGAAGAAGATTATTCATCATCTTCTACATGAAGACTGACATTTTGGAAGGAAGATTCTTTTACCATATAAATTTTGAGCTCATTCTTAAAGGTATTTAATTTCTGCTTATGTTCCAAGCTGAGGAGATGGTGAAATTACCTGTGCTAGTTGGATTCCAAATGAGAGAATCAGGTTTATTAGGCATAATCTACTCGAAATTCAAAACTTTTTGGACCACATTTTGATTATACATATTCTCTAACTTTTCTTTATCCCACTTTTTGTCTTGAATCCAGAAGTCTTTAATAGGACCTGCTTCAGAATCTGGTAATAATTTACATTCAGATATTCCCCATTTATCCTTGGCAATATTAATTGAGCTATCTCCAATCATTCACATCATATGATCTTTTGTCTTTTCCCTCACTGAACACATTCGATTCCAAGTCTAAGCACAACCTCTTCTAGGAGCAGAAATAGGGTGGTAGTTTCTATAGTATGCTTCCCTCATATATTGATTCCATAAAGAATTTTGAGATCTAAAAGTCCACCATAATTTCATACTGAGAGATGAGTGAATATCATTTATGTGCCTTATACATAGACCACCTTCATTGGTAAGTTTGTCTAGAGAATCCCAACTGCACCATTAATGTCTTGGATCCCCAAAACTTGAACTCCGTAAGAATTTTAAAAGAAGATCAGATATTCTATTAAGAATTTGTTTTGGAGGACTAAGGGAAGATAATAGATATAGATAGAGGACAAAACTGAGTTGATTAGAATAATCTTCCCTCCAGAACTCAAGCACTTTGCCTTCCACCATTGGAGTCTTTGTTTGATTTTCTGCACCATATCTTCAAAATAAATGATTTTCTTCCTTCCACTATAGATAGGACAACCTAGGTACTTAATAGAATATGACTTTAGCTGCATGCCATTACTCTCCTTCAACCGATTAAGAGATCATAGGCCTATATGCTTTGAGTCCATGATGTTGCTATTTGATTTGCTGATTCTCTGGACTGACACTTCTTCATAAAGACTTAATACTTTCATAAGGTTCTTGACTTTCCTCTTAGCTCTAGAACTGAAGATTATAATATCATCTGTAAAAGATAAATGGTTAAATCTGGGGCTGCCCAAAGGCATTTTATACCCCACAAAACTGGATTTAGACATAAGGTTTGCTAAATTTTTTAAGAGGGCATCAGCCATAATAATGAAAAGGCTAGGGGATAGGGGATCCCCTTTTGCTCAAACCTCTAGAAGATTTGAAGAATCCTAATGTTTCTCCGTTAATCATGACAAAAAACCAGTAGTTATAAATAAGCCTCCATATTAAATCAAGCCATTGTTCACAAAATCCCATTCTTCTCATGACTTTTAATAAGAATAACCAGGAGACCCTATCATAAGCTTTAGCCATATCCAACTTCATAATGATGTTCCCTCTTAAAAATTTATGGTTGATTCTGGATAAGCATTCTTGAGCCAAAAGAACATTCTCTATGATTGACCTCCCTTAAATAAAACCTGATTGAACTGGGGAAATAATTTGATTCATAAGCTTTGCAACTCTATCATTTAAAATTCTAGAGAAAATTTTGTTGATAAAATTTTGCATACTTATTGGTCTGAAATCATTAAAAGATTGGGGGTTTTCAGTTTTTGGAATCAAGGCAATTTTTATGGCAGTGGTGATTTTAGAATCACATGAAACTTTAAGAAAGGATTATATGCCCTCGTTGTTGTTTAACCCATATGATATTGACCTTACCCTTAAATGTTTGCCCTAGTCAACCCCCTTGAGATTTATTATCCCTTTCGTTTCGTCCCAAAATCCCTTTTCCAACTCCACATTAGAGTCCTAAGCCCTTATTTACTCCTCCCGTACCTTGATTTAGGATTATTCCCGGGATTGAATGGTGTTTTTTATATGGATTGCAATCAAGCTATGAGTAAACAAAAGAAAAAGAGAAAAAGAAAAGAAATAGCAAAAAACAAAAGAAAAAGTTAGAAAGAAAGAAAAATAAGATAAATGGCTCATTGTTGAAGGATCCCATTTCTCCTTGTGCATTAAAATCAAAGTCTTACTCTAATGAATACCTTGCTTTTGGAATTTGATTTTGATTCCTAAATTGCCCATTAAATTCATTATCCCGCACGTTATTCCCGAATCTCCTTTCATCCTATACACATTCCTTTTTTTTCCTAACCCTAACCTAGCCTAAATTCTATACCCTAAAAGTCCTATTTGATCCTAGGGTGATGTGATTCAAAGCTCAAACATGAGCGATAATCTATTTAAATGATCTTCTCTTGGTTAATATTCGATTTCCTTTCGTGAGATTATATTTTTCACATTTATATTGCGTTCTTCACTGATGACATGTGCGTGGCCTAGTTTTCCTTTACAATTACTCTTTATGCCCGCATTTCTCGTGTGTCTTACATCCCATTTCTCAGTGCTTCCATTTGTTGAGTGTAACAACCGGTGAGGTTTTGATTATACATGCTTTAACATTTAAATGGATCTTGAAAGTTTTACCAAATCTAAATTACCACATGTGTCCGCTTATTTCGCATTTCTATGGTTTCAATTTCTATTGAAGTTATTTGTTTAATGCCAATAATTGTCGTCTTTAGTGTGAGCTTTGTTCACTTTATTGATAAATTGTGCTTCTTAGATATTTGTTGAGCTACGCATTGGTTTTTTTCCATATTATAGTATGAGTTGATTTGATGTTTGTGGGTGTTATCCCCGAAAACCCTCTCGAGACCACACTCGTCCCCTAGGGCCATCCAAACGACTTATTGCATACACTAAATGCAATCGTTCGCCCGCGCAAGTGGCATTTTCCTAATATATACATATTTCTTCTATTTTTTGGTTTTGTTGATGACCATTGTTTCTTCTTACTTCATTACTCGGTACTAGCAATGTATAAGTTAGGGGGTGTGATTCGTCAACTTTATTGTATTATATACCCCGTTAATATGTACATTCTAGCATTCCCGTGGATGTATTTCCTGGTTCTTATACTCATTTATTGACTAACCCCTAAATTCATCACATATATTTTGTATGTGCCTTTATTAAGCTTTTATAGGTCTCGGGAATGCATTATGGAAAGTTTGGTTTTGATCCGGAGAAGTTCCATAGACACTTGCACTGTCGAGGGAATTTTTGTAATTCTAGCATCCCATCTTTGATCTGATTTCCTCACGAAAATTATAGACCTTCTTCTCATCTTCGTGTGGCTTTTAACAATGCTTGAATCCGATCTCGAACGAAGAAGTTACGGAAGTTTTGGTGAAACTTGGGATATATAAAGCCAACCCTATGCAGCCTTTATGTTGGATCAGCAGCGAATCGATTATCCCCTTGTTGCAAATCGATTCGGTTTCTATCAGTGAAACATCTCTACATATCTGAATCGATTCGGATTTACCCCAAATCGATTCGGCCCTGCTTTTCCAACTTTCCTCTATTTATTAGTTTGCCATTTTGGATAGAATTTTTTGTATATATCTTTGTTTTCTCTTTCATTTGGGAGATAGTTTTTACTTGGGATATTTACAAAAAGATAAAAAACGCTCTATTCTCTCTCCTAGGTCAAAAGTATTTATTGTTTTCACCTACTTGTAAAGCTTGGATTATTAGTTGGTTTGTGGTTATTAATGCAAGAAAGGTTCATTTACTTCATCTCTACTTGTTCTATTAGCTTTAATTTGCATTTATTACAATCTCTAGTATAGTGATGTGTTTGAACATTATGGGTTGCTATAATATGTGGTTTCTTGGCATCTGTAGTTTAGTTTTTATTATGAGTAGCTAAATTTAAGGTCGAGGATCATAATCCCACCTAGGAAGCTTATACTTCAAATTTAGGGTTTAATTTTGAATTTTCCTAATTGAACTTTATGTGTTTATATTGAAGTATCCTGGCTTCTTAACTTCTCTTATCATGCAAAGGATTGTTTTTGAAGCTTTACTTCAAACCAAACCCATTTAGCAATAACTAATTAATCCCTAGTCCTTCATTGATGAGTTAGTCTCTACATGGTTGATGTTCGGACTTAATTAGTGTGCTCGATTAGACGAAATTTCAACCAAGTCCTATTATCCTTTTTGTGAATCCAAGGAGGGAGAATGACCCTCAATCCCCTTAAAATCTTGAACTCAAGCTTATCTTAGATCATTTCATAGTTTCACAATTATTAATTAATTAACTGTTCATCTATAACATAATAGTTTAAAGATTATCTTCAATCACTTTTCCAAACAATTAAATTATCTTTTACAATTTTACCTTTGTGATGTTTAGAGAATCCTCTTTAACCTAGTTCTGTTCTCTAAGGAGTGTTTCAATCCCTGTGGTTTACAATTCCGTACTTACCAGATATTATTTGTTGCGATAGATTTACACTTGAATCATAAGCTTTATTTAGAGCACAACAATAGCCTTTCGTTTCATAACCCAAAATTCCATCGCCAACTCCACATTAGAGTTATAAACCATACATATTACCTTCCATACCTTTGTTTGGAATGATACTTGGGATTGAATGATTTTATTGTATTGTGGTTGTAATTTAAGCATATGCCAGTGATAAAGATAAAGAAAAAAAGGTGTAGTGGAAAAGAAAAGAAAAAGAGAAAAACAGAAGAAAACAAAAGAAAAAGTTATAAAAAGACGAAAAAAAAAGAAAAGAGAAATTTTTATATGTTTTATATAGTGTTCAATAATCCCTGTTACTCTCCAATTAATATTTAATGCTTGTTTTGGAACTTGTTTTCCAATTTTTGAAATTGCTTGAAATTAACCATTATCCCGAGTTTTCATTCCGAACACTTTGAATCCATACATATATCCTTCATTTCGTACCCCATCCTAGCCTACATTACAACCCTGTAAAAGTCCTATGTGATCTTAGGGTGAGTTCAATTTAAAAGTTTAAATAGTTTTGATAATCTGTGAAAATGCATTTCACCTCATTTAATGAGCGGTATCTTTCATTGAGATTAAATGTTTTTGTTTCCTATATAGCGTTCTTCATTAGTGACATGTGCGCGACCTTGTTTACATCTACATTTACTTTTTATGCTCGCATGTTCCGTGTGTTACCTCCCTGTTTCGAGTGAATTCATTTGATGAGTGTAATGCCCGTGAGGATTGAATATATGCTTGATTTAATGTTTATCCGATTTATTTAAGTTTTTGCCAAATCATATTATGCATGTGCTCTCCCCCCCCCCCCCCCCCCATTTTTAAAGTTTCAATTCTACGAGGTTCATTCAAGTTGTTAATAACAACAGACTTTAGCTTGAATTCGTTCAATATGCTAATAACATGTTTAAAATGTTGTTAGTTGTTGTCGAGTTTGGCGCATGTTGGATTGGTCATATTTTGAGGAAACTATTTGATGTTTGGGGGTTTCATCCCTGAAAACCCTCACGGGACGACACTCGTCCACTAGGGTAACCCAGTGGTTTAACGGCTTAATGCATACACTAAATGCAATCGTTCACCCGCAAAAGTGGTCTTATCCTTTTTTGTCCCAATTTTGTACTATCTCTTATTCTTGTAGTTCTTGTTGTTTCCTATTTCATTGCTAGGGACTAGAAATGTGTAAGTTAGGGGGTGTGATACGATGCAAATATTGTGTATTTCTCCCGTTAACCTATGCATTATTAGCCCCCTCGGATATCTTAATCCCTATACTTATGCTAGTTAACCAGAAAACCTTGGATTTCTGTATATACATGCTTTGCAGGGTTAATTGAGCTTTTGTAGGTATTTGGATTCTTAGTATGAAGTTCGAATGCTTTCCAGAAAAGTTTAGTTAAAGATTGCAGCTTCGGAGGTATTTTAGTAATTTTAGCATTCAGGTTTGAATCCCGAGCTCTTCACGAAAGTTGAAGCCCTTTCATTTCTCTTCGCGTGAATACCGACGGTTCATGATTCTAATGTATAATGAGGGAGTTATGGCATTTTTTGGATGGTTTTTACTTCAATATCACACTCAAGGGCATATTCAAGGGAATTTTAGTCATTTTATAATTCTTTTTTTGCCTAATGTCTTCTTAGATGTTGTATCCCTTTGAGTTATCTTCGTGTAGCCTCCAACCGTTCCTCATTCTGAGTTATAACGAAGAAGTTATGGCATTTTCTGTAAAGTTGGACAATGCTGCAACAAGAAGACCTGTAGGGTGCGAATCGATTCGCACACCTGCGAATCGATTCATTGTGCACCAGAAAGGTTTTTTTCCATCTCTCCTATTTTCAAATCGATTCGGACACCTCCGAATCGATTCGCTCCCCTGTTTTCAGACTTCTTTTATTTATAAATTTGACATTTGGGTTTTGTATATATTAACTTTCTTCTCATTTTGAGAATAATATATACCATTATGTCCAGATTTTAGGGTTTGTACCTTGAGAGCTAATCCCTACTCTCCATTTTGGGTGTTTTTCCCCTTAATTTGCAAGTTACATTTTACTATTCCTTTGTCTTCCTTAAGATAGTTGTTGTATTTGCTCTATTTCCATTGTTGTCTTTAAATTTCATGCTTTGTTAATTAGTTGTAGTTATTTATTTATTTCTTTCCTTAGTTAATTAGTGTAATTTAGTTTATTTCCATGCTTAGTCCTTAGATAAATAGGGTCGGGGTTGTGTTCCGCCATTAATGGGTTGGAGCTCTGAAAACTAGGTTTTGTGTAAAATTGCATTTAATTGAAACCTCACGTATCAAAGTTGGATTGTTATGCGTTTATCTTTATTTGTCACGCAACGTTAGAGTTTATAGCTACAATTCGAATTTAATCCACGTGTGAACATTTTTGATTAAATGTTTATTCAAACAACTTTGGCTTAAATTCCTTATTGCGTGAAGTTTATGATTAATTGAAAATGCCCGATTAAATAGCTTTCGAGCCTTAACTCTAATTAGTAGTTGTTTCTATCCGTGTAGTGTGTACGCAATCCCGACTCTCGTTTTAATTAGTTATAATTTAGCGTTAACTTCTTATTTTTCCTTTTCCCCCATTTCTTCCCAATTCAGCTTTTACACTTTTATTTTTGAAGTAGCAAAACAATTAAAGTCTAAAATTCAATCACTTCATGTGGATTTCTTATGATACCCGACTTACCGCTGTGCTTGCTTGTCAAGTGTAGTTGTAGTTTTGGTTTTTTTTATTGAGTCGCCAAACCTATAATAACGATTTGCGTATTACACGATACACGGTTCGCACCCGATCAAATAGCTTACCTTAATCTATAGAGAAATGGCCTCTAAAGGTCATATAACCATCAACCTAAAATAATATTGTTTCAATCTATCCTAAGACCACTTAATACCAAACCAATGGACATTCCAGACCTCCCAGTCACCTGGATGAACCCCTATAGTTTGTCTGGCAGGCAGGTGAAAAATATAACACTATTCCACCTATTGCTACCACTCAGCTCCACTTGCATTGATGATTCCCATCCACATTATTTGCACACACCAATTACCTTACACCACCTGTAAGCCTTTCTCCCAGAATCCACCTTGGTATTGTAGCCATCAAATCTCAGAGGGAGCCTTGACCATACTGCAACAGTACCCTCATTCTTTCTCTATTAGAATTCATATATAAGGTAGGCTTGCGAAAGTTTGAAGACAGGTTAAGATCGTCATACTCAAAGAAATTCTAGCTAATTATCATACACAACTAGAATAAGTGTTTGCTCATTGTTTTATACACTCTTAACTCACTGTAGTGAGCACTCAGTCATATCTTGGATCATTTCCAATTATTCTATTCATTGTATACCCTATTGGTTCCTAAGCTAAGACCTAGGAACCCGTAGAGAAGTCTATAAGTTACTTCCTAAGGTCCTTAGTATTAGTAACAAAGACTGCAGGGACCTCAAATCTCCTTAACCAAAGGTCAAGAGGCCTTTTTTTTATTGTAATAACCATTTTATGATCTAATATATAGTGAAACTCTCTTTGATAATGAATGTACGATCCTCAACTGATGTTCAAACAACTTTATATACTTATCTATATCTTTGATATACCTCCCCCTAACTTGTTTAAGGTTGTGTAGGGAGGACCTGTTGGGTATGAGGCCTCACACGATTTCAACACCCACCAATATTTGTTCGGGCTTCATTATAATGTGTTTATTTGTTATAAACTAGGTGTATATACATTTATGACTTTGATATTGTTGGAAACAATTTGTGCAAAAGCTAAGTTTGAACATTCAAACCATTCTTCATTCGAATGTGAATGTTTGACTTTGATATTTACTTGGGCTTCATTATAATGTGTTTGTTCATTGTAAATGTAATCTTTTTTGTTAAAACATATAATTTGTGGGCTTATTTAAAAATGTGAAGGATTTCGGGATTTAACACAATGAATGTTCTTCAAATGTACATAGGTTTTGAAAGTTGGATTCGATTAGATTATAAAGTATAACTAAAACCAATTTGGTACATATATGCGGCTTAGGCTTTCAACATAGTAGTGTCACGGGCCTCACAAAACACGTTATTATTAAATCATACTTGTTAAGATTTAACCACTTTATAATGATAATAATAATAATAATAATAATAATAATAATAATATTAATAATAATAATTGTTAATTAAGTTATTAGTTATGTCGTTAATTAGGTTGCACTTGTGTCTGAGTTAACTAATAATTTAATTTTGAAAACATCTATCCAATTTTCACCCTTTGAGTCACTCTGTTGGTTTGCTCTTGCATCTGATTTAACTATCCCATTTGTTTACACGTGGTAGGAAAAGATTCCCACAAGTTGTTATGGGGTATCCTTTATACAAAGAGTGGATGGGTTAGACAAACAAACTCAGAGATGTGTAACGTAATGGTACTAACGAGTTTATAAAATTCGCAAAGAGGTATCTCAATAATAAAAAGTTTGCGTATTATTGCGCACATCATAGAATTGTAAAATGTTTGAGTGAAAAACAATTGAATTATATTTGCTTAAATGAGGTATGAAACGATTATTGAGTGTGGGTTTTTACAGGAAAATACATTGTCCCTTTATCCCCGAACAACCTTCCGTACAATATTTAAGTAGGAGAATGGTGGAACTACAGGAGGATACTGTATATCATAATATATTACATGATATAATAAAAGATGTTTACAGAGTTCATGTGGTGGAAGATAATAAGGATCTTGATACAAAAACAATTAATCTTATGGTGAAGGTTCTAGTTCTCATAACATTGTTGGGATAGACCTTAATGATGACTACTTTATTTTGAAAGTCATAATGGATCCAACCATTGTACCCTAACTATGACAAATATCGAACAACTTTGTATGATATGGTTGGTTAATATAGTTTGAAGAGCCATTTTGGTTTGTCTGGTGATAGCGTGACTAGAATTCTGAATTAAGTGAAGGGTTTTCTCCTTAAATAGAATACGTTACCTAATAACTATCCAATTATGAAAAAAAGTTTGAAATTTTTGGGAATGAAACATAAATCAATTAATTCTTGCATACTATACCGTATGGACTGCAAAAATCATGATTATTTCCGATATGATGGGAACCTAGATATGTGCCAGAGCATGGTTCGAATGATAATAGAGGCGTACTTCCAAAAGTGCCTAAAAAAGTGTTAAAATATTTCCGTATTGGTACTATGTTAAATATATTTTTCACAATACCATGGATAGCGGAGGCAATGACTAAGAACATTAAAGCAGAAGTAGGGGATAATCTTATGCGTCATCCTATTGGATCAACCGTTTGGAAATGCATAAATTTAAATTACCCAGATTTCACGAACGAACGGCGTAATATTCATCTGGCAATATCAACAGATGGATTCAATCCGTTCGGTATCTAAGCATCAATCATAGTGTGTGGTCGGTGATCTTAGCACCCCTAAATAACGTGAGACTAGAATTTTCGATGTTATCTTTATTGATACCTGGGATAATGTCATCTGGAGGACGTCACAGGGTATATCAGATGCAAACCTTGTGTCCAGATTATATTCCTCCTCTTCCTCATCCTCTTCAATGGCTGAAGCCTTGCCACGAGGATCTCGATTACTGAACTTGACCTTGGTTATGGATGATATGGGCATCACCATAGGAGGTACTTTTCCAACCACTATAACTTTTGGCTCATTATCAGAATTATCATAAATCTCGAGCTCAGGGTCCTCTTTTTGACGAGCAAAAGTTATGGCATGACTACGATTACTAGACTCGATAGTTTCCCCTTGTCCAAACGATCATCGGGTACTCTCATGGACACCTTGAAGGAGTCGTCCTTAGACTTCTCTCATCTTTTATGAGAGTCCACAAGATCAGAAGGGCTATAGCCCTTGGAAGATGAAGGGGATAAAGAGTCCTTAGAGGATGAAGTAGACATGGAATCATTGCAAAAGGGAAATAATAACTTTAGGCTCGGCTAAAGCTGGGTAAATGAAAATTAATGTTGGGCGTATTATAGCTAGAGGCATGAGAGTAATATGAAGTTAAGGCTCTACGTTTATCCTTGGCCCCATCCCTATGGATCTCTCGTCTTATATGATCACGAAGGTGAGGAAACTCTTATGATAATTTGTAAAGTCTATGACATATGAAAAAAATATATTTAAGGATTTGTAAATTGCTAATTAAAGATCAAACAAGGGAACTTGAAAGGTTTTTAAAATAAACCAGTTAAGAACAACAAGAACAACTTCAACGAGCTTTACAATCAAAACTTAGAGGAAAACTAATCTTAAGCTTAGGAAATCCTAAAATCAGTAAATCTCAATCATAGAACAATGAATAAACTCTCTGTCCTCATATAACCACTTCAATTTAAACAACAAATAACCAGGACTGGTGGGCAAAAAAACCAAAGCCACTAGAAAATGGTGAAATATAGAAAGTTTAAGAATCAAAGCTGGAAAATAGAAAAGAATGGGGAAGAGAGTACCTGGAGAGAAGAAGAAGTCCGAAAAAGGAACATAACACCAAAAAAGCACGAAAAGATCACTGAAAATGGTGGAAGTTTAGAGAGAAAGAAAAAAAATTATGGCTCTGGAGAAACACGTTGAGGAAATGAGGGAAACAATCGAAGAAAAGGGTTTGTGGGCTGATTTAAATGGCTAAGCGTGCACGAAAATTCCAAGACCCTCGTCATTGTGACGCGTCACTCGAAGTGATGTTTTACTATGCAACCACTTGGGCCATATGATAGGGTAATCACCAACTTACAGGTGTCAACTCTGAAAGACTAAAATTGCATCTCTACAAATGCGCCTTCCCACTACCATCATGGGATTGCGTTGATATTGAGGTGACATCCAACCACTTATGAACCAAGATGAACTTACAACTTAGCTTCCCATTGACATTGAAAACTAAGGTCTAGGGGGTTATTGATATACAGAAATTTGGTCTCATTCGGACGAGAACCACTGCGACAACATGTCCCCCCATAGACTGCCTCAGACTCGTCATATCACTGAGTTCTTACCCACAGTGTCGTATCAGATAATCTCGACCCCCAAGATTATTTTATCACATGACTACCTTCATCGATGACTAAGAATATTGTCAGCCTTACAGTAGCATAAGCACAATGTCGGCCGAGACCTCCCTATTAGCCACACATTTAAGAAATAGAGTCAGCCTCATCTCGGCTACATCCTAGCCTCAGATACAATATATGTGCATGGAAAGCATAATAAGGGTATTATTGACACATTCAATTATATCGTTATAATAAATAAACTAGCACGTGAAAGGAATATTTAATCATCATGACTTGCACACCTCACTCTATAAGTGTCATGCTCCTATTGGCTATTAGATCTCACTACACATGAACTGCATGCCTGGGGGTGGTATTGCGCACCCTTGAGGATATAAAAGAAGTTCACTTCCTCCTTCCACATGGTTTAACTCCAAAAACCCTATTGTTATATTGTGTATAGGGATAGAAAGTATAGAGATCTTGTAAACATCACCAATGGCTTTCAGCCACCTTACTTAGTGGAATATCTTTATACTTTGCACATTGGACGTAGGCCAAGGCTGAACCACTTACATCTCTGTGTCTCTTCTTTGTCTCTCATTGCTTCCATCACTTTACTGTACGACCTTATCTCCACCATTATTATATAAAACCTAAAAACAAGTTTGAATCCTCTTTGGATGATATTTTTCATCATCAGACTTTAAGAGAAAAGTTGGCGACTCAAGTGGGATTTATGATGTAGGGCTAGGAATGTGTATGGTTGCAATATTTCTGTTCCTATCTCATTCATATTTTATTCTTTTGTCTCGGCTACCTCTCTTTATGGAATGTGAAGATTTTGCCAAGTTTTTCTCTTTGTCTTCTTGGAGAAATTTTCTTTTGTGTTGGACTTAGTCATTTACTGCTCTTTTACCTTTTTTTTTTTTTATTTCTTTCTTATTATTTTCACACCAACTTCTAATCCTGTTTAGAACATAGTTGGGGATAATGAATTTTTTGAACGATTGAGGCTAAAGGTTTAAGAGAATGTGGCCTCGATAAATGTTTTGTTTTGAAAAGGTAATTTGGACAAGAAATATGAAAATGACCAAGTCCAAATAAAGCATGAGTTAATGACACAAGTGGAATGGTTAATGGGTAATCAAGAAACCTAAGACGGTTTTAACCCATACTTAACACAAGTGTGCGTTGTGAACAATTTTCAAAAGGAAAGCAAGTACTTTCTACTGCCAAGTGTGCGTGTGTTGAAAGGTGGTTTTCAAAGAAAGTACTAAAGTGGATTTGGTGTGAGTAAATGTAAAATTTTGGTAAATGGAGTGTTCTTGCCTAAACAAATGCTATTTTGTTTAAGTATTTAACCACGTGCGTTAAATCGGGAAATCAATGACAAGTCAAGTAAAAAGGGGCAAAAGGGGGTCTTTTATAATATTAGTGTGATTTAATCAACCCAAGTAATGTTTTGGAATAAACAGATTCATGCATTAGTATATGCATATATATGTACGGTATTTGCATGTACACATAGGTGGTACGTTATGAAGTCTCTTTTCTGCCGTTTGATTCTATGTTGAATTATTGTACGCGATTTCGTACTTTGAGAGCATTATGCAGGTAAGTATTCTTTTTATTTTACGTTAGTTGCTTTGCATGCTTGAATTTCGGGGACATTTCCCATGGGTCCTATATGTAGCTTGATATAAATTGGAATCGCATGATAAACAAGTGATATGTTTATTAAATAAAACTGGACTAGTAACATTGTTTATGTTGTCTCATTGCACTTCAGACCTAACGTCCAGGACGAACCGGGTTGACCCACAAGTAACCCATAAATTCAGGTCGGGGCATTAAAAATAGTATCAGAGCACTAGGTTTAAGGTTCCTTTCAAGAATGACATTGTGAAGTCAGTAGTGGATTTTAGACGTCAGTGTTGGTTTTAGTCCAGTTACGCTAGATAGGCGATGACTTTGATTCGTGTTCTTGACAATATAGTCAAGGATATTAACACGATGGGAAATTCATTGTCAATTAGCAGGCGACCAAGTTAGTTTCCATTAATAGTTCTTGACGCTTTGGATTTAGACGTATTAATAACTTGCGAGTGTCTGAGTGGACCATTAATGGCGACACCACATTCTCTAGTGTGAGGCGCACTTATGGTAGCCTTTGATGATGTGAGAGGTATTTTAAGATGTTAATAAAGGTAAATAGTGTCCATTCAATTAGAGATGTGAGTTGTTTAAAGCCAACTGTAGAGTTAGGTGATTATAGTGGCATGTTTATGCAATATTGATTTTGTGATAAGGACACATTAGGTTCATTATTTAGGTACTTGCAGGTGGTTAATAATAATGATATGATTAGGTGCACTTAATCCTTGAGGTAGTATCATGTCATAGGCATTTGAAAATTCGATAGGCATGCAAATTCGTGTTGGTAATTACTTGAGGATGGGTACTCAAGACTTGGTTGATTGGATGATATCATTATAGATGAGTGCCTTAGTAAATGTCGATTGATAGATATATATTGTAAGCTATATTGTGAGTTAGGATCCATTAGTGGTAAGTGTGTTACACTTATGATAATGATGACGAGTAAACCCTAGGTAGCCTTTAATGATGTGATTTTGCAGAATATGATGTGATATTTGAGGAACAAGAATGCCTTATGACGTCGGTAGAGTGGACTTAAAGGCTTATAGGTTGTACATGAAATCCTATATCCTGCTAATATCCTTATTAATGTCAGCTTGTGGTTTAATACATAATATATGGCGTCATTCATCTAAAAGAAAGTTTTTGGACTTTTCATTAGGTCCCGAGGAGAGATTTATAGGATAGATCCATGTCAAAGTTTCAAATGGAAGGGAAATAAGATTTTCATCTAGATACCGTAGCCTATTTTCAATTACCTAAGTGAAGACTGAACGTGAAGTGGTTTCAGTATGAGTAGTTGACTTCAACAAAACCTCCGCTTCATTAATGTTTTACGAGAAATAACCTTTTCCAGTAGCTATTTTGAGTGGGCTACCTTGGAAAGGGTTTTTTACTTATTTAATAAAGAAATTATCTACTCCATCCGACCCTTGAGATCAATTGCACATGTCGTGTTTGAGAATATAAATCTACTTATTGTGATGCCTTGAGGTGTTTGATAATTATAGTTCGCCATGTGTGGAGACTAGTAGGCTAGTATCCTTATGAGTATCTAATAGTTATGGGATATATATTGGGAAATTGGTAGAGTATACTATTATAAGAGGATCGTAGGTGATGAAATCGTGTCAGGTGTTTGGTGACAATTGCGCTGGGGTGTGCTTGGTGTCCTTTGAAAACCAGTTAAGTTCGGTGTTATGGAGTGTAAGTGTTCTAATGATGGTTGTATTGAGGGTCTTATGATGATCTCAAGTTATTAGTGACGTTCAAAGGAGTCGAATTTTGTAGTCCTTGGTGAGGTCATCCAATTTGGAATAAATAAGTGATGCAACATTCTAAGGGAAATTATAGATTAGTGTCGTGATTGGTCATGATACTCGTTTGTCATAAGATAACTAGTTAAGAAAGTGTCATAATTAATTTTGTTGAGTACTAGGAAGTGAATTAGAGACTTCGATTGATTATGTCATGATTGAGGTCTAATGAATAGCAGTCCAGATGGGATCTCGAGGTATGATTAGGGTATCGACCGGTGCCGTTGATATAAATTAGGATAACCCTAACAAGGAAAGGACTAGTTCTTGGCACGCCTTGCTAAACCTTTACGAATTAAGAGGCGTAGATCTATATAGTACTTACTACCCTTATGTTCTAATGGAGATCGGTGTGGTCATCACGAATATTCGATTTGGGTATTTTTTGGTGATAGGTGCAACAATGACCTTGTATCAATGGTGTCTATTACGAGGTGAGTGTTTCGCCTAGTTAGTCATTTTCTAAGGAGATGTTGGAATATAATCACCACACGATGAGGTAGAGAGCAACCTAGGTGTGTTAGGTTGGTCAGAAAGTCTCATTGACAATAGAAATGGATAAAGTCGGCGTTAACAAAGGTGTTTGACATTCGTCGGCTAGAGCGATTAGTGTTTGTCGAGAATAAAAGGGAGAATCATTACTCCTAAGGAGGGAAGTCCAATGTTGACTTCCCAAGGGAAAATAGTCTGAATTTTACGTTAGCCTTGCGAAGGTGGATGGTTCGTGATCCAATTCGTCATAGTTGGTGACTTAAGCCAAGTGCATGGCTAGACTAGGGTGTGATGAGAACGCCTGGGAGGTGTCATAGTTTTTAAGAGTATAGCATAAGTTTGCCTTTTGTAAACCAAATCCCGTTGCATGCATATGGGAATCCCTCAGAACGAAAGCGTATGCATTGCCTTTAGCTGTGCATACTTTATTACTTGTGTATTTACATCTATTTTTTTTATTAGAAATTAATATTTTTTAAAATATAATAATATTACTAACGTACTCTAATCGTTATAAGTATATGACATTGCAATCCGTTATAATGTATTTTGTAACTTTTTTTTATCCATTACAAATTATATATTTGTAACGATTAAAAACTAATACAATCTAGTAAATCCTTTACTAATATATGGGATATATACCAATGCCAAATGCTTTACAAAAAAGCTGTAATTGTTTTAAGTCCGTTACATATATTAAATTTTTAACGAATTTTATCCGCTATAAAATCCGTTAGTAAAATAAATACTACCAATTTTCTAACGGATTTAATTCATTACGAATATTTTTTGTAACAAGTTTTGCCTGTTACAATTGATCGATTTGGGTGTAGTGCTTATTCTTTGAAGTCAAGTTGTGCAAAACTAGGTTTGATTATTCAAACCATTGTTCATTAGAATGTGAATATTTGACTTTGCATAATTATTTGGGTTTTATTATAATATGTTTATATATCGTAAAAAATATCATCTTGATATGAAAACTTATAATTTGTGGGTTTATTTAAAACTGTAAAAGATTTTGGGATTTTTAGTGAAATGCCAAAGAACACAATAAGTGTTCTTCGATAATTTTGAGTGAAAATTCCAAAGAACTACTTGAACTTCTTCCCAGTGGACGATTTGACTGAATCACTGAGGATGATGCTTGGCTCTTTGTAGCAGCACCGTCAACCGTCTATCCTTCCATCACAGTCTATGGGAGGGGACTGACATGTGTCTGGGGAATACCTGAAGTAGTTATAGAAGCGAGTAGTAGAGAAAATTATGGCAAAACAACCGGTCCAAGGCGATTTGTTACTTTCGACGCCATGGAAGATAGTGTTGTGGTTCTGTCTATGCTTGTCAGGGCGTACCGCTCCATAGAGCGCACACAAAAGGTCAGCCGAGAGTGGGAAATTTGGGGACCTCCAAGGGTAAAAAATGACAATGAAGTGGGACCAAAGGGAAGTTGAAGGCAAAGTTTTATGAAGCTTGGGTATTTTTTTGAAGCTATGGTGATTGGGTGTTTTGTATCTTGGGGTTTGGAATAATTTTTATGTATCTTTGGTTAGAGTTATATTGTTTTAGGAACAGTTTGGTCAGTTAAAGGGGGTGGTTTATTTAACTCCCTTCACTGATACTTCATGTAACACCACTATAATCCTTATTATAAATAAAAATTGATTTTGATCAAATTTTGTTTTGCTTCTTAATGAGTTTTGCATTTGAATTATCTATACCAATAGATAAGACATACATAATACTTTTGTTCATGTAAATGATATAATTGACCACGATTCTCAAAGGTTAGAAAAGAATAGAATTTTATGAAAAAGAAGGGGACTAGAACCATATATGGCGTATGGATTGCCTACGTACCACTGGGGGATTTGAAAATTTTCATGAGTCTCATTTTGAAAAGAAAAGGTTTTGAGAGGATCAAATCGTACATAGTTTCGGGTAGGGGAAATGAAGAATTTTTTTTTATAATAGAAGGGGGATGAGAAGAGTCATAGTGCACCGAGATTTCGGACTAAGGGTAAAATTTCTTGAGACAGTCCATATTGACTGAACTCACCATATCTTCTTCATCTTGGTCTGTGAGCATAACGCGCCTCCTGAGAGAATTTTCTTCATGATATAGGGCCCGATCCAATTCGGTTTGAATTTCCCTCTAGGGTCCCAGACGAGTTCTATGATCTCTTTTAGAGCAACGTCTCCTTCCTTGACACCACAGTCAGTTGAATGATCGCGCTATCTGGCGATGGTACCCCTGTATATGATATAGAGCGTTCAGTAGGTTTTCATCCATGAGTGACAATTCATCAATGCGGCTTTAATGCCAGCCTGCTTCATCAACTTTTCTTTTGAGTAGGATGAGGAGGGAAGGTATTTCTAGCTCAAGGGGTAGGACTGCTTCTATGCCTTACACTAGAGAAAAAAGGGTAACCCTAGTAGGCATTCTAATTGAAGTGCGATAGCCCCAGAAGGCATAAGGTATTCGACCGACCAAATCTCTGCAATTCTCAGTCATCTTGCTGATTGTGGTTTTGACGCTTTTATTGGTGGCTTTGAATGTACCATTGGATTGGGGTCAGTAATGAGAAGATTTGTGTATCTGAATTCTGTACTCGTCGACTAGTTCTGTGATCTCAACTTCGAAATAGAGCCCATTATCAGACACTAACTCGTGGAGAACTTCGTATCAGCAGATGATGTTCTTTCTATTAAACTTTGCCACTTTATTAACATTCAGTACTGCATCTGACTCGACTTTAATCCCTTTGGTGAAGTAATTAGTGGTGGCTAGGATAAATTCGTGACGGTTTGAAGCTTTGAGAGTAACCTTCCCTATGATGTCAATGCCCTAGGTGGACAAGGGCCAAGGAAAGATCGTGTTATATAGTTCTTGGGGAGGCAAGTGTTGGAGATTGACAAACTGTTGGCATTTAAGGCATCTTTAGACATAGAGCGTGCAATCTTAAACCATGGTGGTCCAATAGTATCATTGATGGATGATATTTTTGGCAAGTATGCGACCGTTCATGTGGCACCGCATTCCCCACTGTGGATCTTCTACAACATTTTTTCAACATCAGCCCCTGCAATGTAGTGAAAATGGGTTCTATCGAAGTTTTATTTGAATAATGCTCTGTCGCAGATTATATCCTGGGAAGTTAGTTTGCAAAGGGTTGCATGGTCTTTCTTATCGGCATCTTGGGAATACCTACCATGCTTGAGGAGGAACCAAATGTCATAGTACCATAACCCGTCCATATCAATATCTTCCTCGATAACACGTTCAATGTGGTAGAATTGAGCGGTCTTTGCTTATTTCCAAACCAAAAAAGGGGCCATTATTATTTCCTCAGGCATGTAGACCATGGAGTCCAGGGTAGCAAGGGAATTATATAGGTTGTTCTTTGCATGAGGTAGGTAGTGGAAGGTGACATCATTGAATTGGGAAGCCAAATCTTCTAGGTGGGCATGGAAGGATAGGAGCTTTTCGTATTTGACTTTTCATTTTCTGAGGAATTAGCCAACGATGAGGGAAGTGTCTCCATAAATGTCTAGGGACCGAATTTTTTTCTTGAGGGCGATCTTGAGGCCTACAGTGCATGCCACATACTCTATTATATTGTTGGTGTCGGGAAAGTCTAGTTTGATGGCAATGGGGGTATAAGAATCATCAGATCAGAATAGGAGTATCTTAATGTCGTATCCTTTCTTGTTGGAATCTCCATCAAAGAACATTTTCCATCTGAGGTCCTCTTGAGAGGTGGAGAGAATAACTTCATATGAAAATTCAGAGACCCAAGCATCGACTTCTTCTATGGTGTAATCAACAAGGTAGTCGGAGATGACTATCCTTTTCATAGCTTTTTGTGTTACATTCATAATATCTAATTCAGCTAGTAACATTAACCAACGGGCCATTTTGTTGGACAGAGCGGGCTTCTCTAAAAAGTACTTAATGGGATTCATACGGGATACTAGTCTGATGGGAAAGGCAAGAATGTAATATCGTAACTTCTGCGTGATCGAGAGCAGGGCGACACACGCTTTATCCAAAACAATGTAGATGACCTCCTACCCAGCTAATATTTAACTGTCATAATAAATGGATTTTTTCTCGCGGGATTATTCAATGTATTGGGTTAGCAAAGCCCATACTGCAGTATCTATTATAATCAAGTAAAAGAGTAAGGGGATACCTAGCTACCTAGGCATATGCACCTGAGGTCGAGTGAGGTATCGCTTGATTGGGTCAAAGGCTTCTTAGCAGGCCTCATTCCAGACTTTAGTTGAATCCTTTTAGAGAAGTTTGAAAGTGGGTTCGCAGATAGAAGTTAACTGGCTGATGAACCGACTGATGTATTATAGTTTGCCTAAGAATTCTCGGGCTTCCTTCTTCGTTTGTGGTGGTGGCATAGAAAGTATGGCTTTCAGCTTAGCGAGGACTGATTCAATTCCCTTCTCATTGACCATGAATCCCAAGAGTTTTCCTTTTGTGACATAAAAAATAAAATTTTATGGGTTTAGTGGCATCTAGTATTACCGTAATCACTTGAAAAACTATTGGAGGGTGGGAATATGACCTTCTAGAGTTTTAGATTTGGTTATCATATCATCTACATATACCTCGACCTCTTTATGAATAAGTTTGTGCAAGATAGTTATGACATACCTTTGGTAGGTAGCCCCGATGTTCTTGGGTCCAAATGGCATGAAAGTATAGTAGAAAGTTCCCAATGGGGCGATGAAGGCAGTTTTCTCCTGATGGTCAGGGAGCATTTTGATCTGATTGTATCTGGCGAATCCATCGATAAAAGAATTGAGGGCATGGCTAGCCGTTTTATCGACAATCATGTCAATATTAGGTAACGAGTAATCGTCCTTTGAGGATGCTTTATTTAAATCTCAATAGCCGACGCACATGCGGACTTTTCCTCTCGATTTTAGTATGGGAATGATATTGGCGATCCATGTAGGATATTTAACTATGCGAATGCAACCCACATTCAATTGCTTGACCACTTCCTCTTTGACTTTGAATGACCATTTGATGCGAAGCTTCTTTATCTTATGTTTGATCGACCTGAATTTTGGGAATGTTGGGATTTTGTCCAGAGCTATTTTTGGGTTAATGCTGGGCATGTCATCATAGGATCATGCGAAGACGTCCACGAATTCTTTCAGTAGGTCTTCGAATTGTGCACGCTCATGTTTATCAAAGGTGGACCCTATCATAATCTCGCGCTAATGGCTACTAGAACCGAAATTAATAATGATGGTCTCATCATCATTAATTTGAACGTGATTATGTTGTTTGTTATTCTCATTATTAAGATCAATTAAGAATTATTCATTTGTAAAATCACCATCATCAAAGGTTTGATTAGAATCAAGACAATTAATGTAAGGCACAACAAGATACTTAAAATCCTTGTTTATTTTATTTTTAGGAAAAATAGCATTGAGAACCTCGTCAAAAGAGGTCTCAACTACATTGATATCAGAAATAGGAACAACAACATTGGGTGAAGAGACTAGGATAGGGTGAACAATAGGGTCAGGTTGAATATGTGTAGGTTGGAAGGCAAAATATTCTAGTTGAGGAGAGGCATTTTCACAACTTTGATCAGAGTGGATGGCTCTGACGACGCGACATCTGAGTGGATCATGCAGATGCTTAGTCCCAGTGTCTGTAGATTGAATGAGTCCTCGAAATCACTTTCCTTAGAATCCTCGATAACTATCATGGCTTTCTCGGTGAGAGGTTGCACTTCATATTGGGAGTATTCGGCCCAAGAGTTGCTATCTTAAAAGAAGATTTCCAACCCCAATTTCATCTTCTTATCGATATGGTCGTACCATACTTCAGGGAAGCAGTAAAAGGGAAGTCTTCACCCTTATTGATAAACCTTCTGTTCAAAGAGTCTCTCAAAAAAGTCCTTTCTTCTTATAAGCTTCTTTTTGGCGATGGTCGCCGGAGTGCTTTGAGTTCTACTAGCAAGGTCTAGTAACCCAAGCCACATTATAGAAAGGCCTCCTTTAGGTCTATGGCATTAAGGATCCTTTACTGGCATCACCCTAGCATCTTTTTGGGCCTGAAGTTCATGTTTTTAAACATTTATATCACATTGATGTTGCCATGAGGGTTGTGTTTCAGACATACTCGGTCTTTGAAATTTTCTCTTGCTGGTAGGGGAAGTAGATCAACTCTGAAGACAGAGAGGAACATGTTATTCATCCCATGGTGTATTTTTAATACTGGATTATTGGTGCTAGCATTGGCTGAATTGTCATCATACCCCAAGATGGTGATAAACTGGCCTTTGATGAAGAATTTAACTTTTTAATGAAGAGAGGAAGACACCCCTTGGATGTTGTGGAGCCATGAACTACCAAGGAGTAGTTTGAAACCTACAAGTATATCAATAACTTATAACTTGGTGATACGATTGGTAGAGCCAGCCCCTAATGTGAGTATTATGGACCCTATTACCTCTCGATGGGTGTTGTCATAAGTACGCATGATGATGTAAGTAAGGGTGAGATCATTTACTTTTAATTCCAAGCAATTGAAGGTTCTGAGAGAAGAAACATTGAGGGCGGATCCGTTATCAATAAATGTGAATGGGACTATCTTTCCTAATACTTCAACGGAGATGTTGAGGGCATAATTGTGATCAGGTTCGATCTTCGGTATCTTTGCTTTAGAAAAGGATAGGAGTCTGGAAGAGGTCAAGGACCTAACCATATTAATAACTTCTTTGGGAGTGGTGCAAGGAGGGATCGTGGGCCCGATGAGGAGCTTTATCAGAGCATTCCGATGCAATTGGGAGGACATGAAAATCTCCCATAAGGTGATATTGTCTTGGGTCTTCTTGAGTTGGTCAAGGACTTTACTCTCCTCGATTGTTATTTCTAGTGTGGTAATTTCTTAGATAATTCCCTTTCCTTTACCTGTCTCGGTCACATTAGGATTTGTATCTTTGTAGTGTCTTCTTGAACTGGTTGTGTGATTTACTGAGGTGGGAAGAACAAGAACCCTGTTTATTCATCTACCTCTAGCTAAATGGCCACTTTGTCAATTTTCCAAAATAGATCTTCAAAGGATATCATTCCACATAGGCTGGTAGACTTTAGACAGGGGAGCATGGAACTTAGTGTACTCTAATTTGGCAGGATTAAGGAAAATTTTTGGTGCCCAAGAGGTAGCAGGTTGGGAAGTGTTATTAATGGTTGAGAGTGAAGCACTGACGGGCTTCTTATACTTTTGGGGAGTGAACTGTCCAGTCACTTTATTTGGCTCATATTCGACTTTGGTAATTCTTTCCTCAATTTCCACACCTTTTTGAAGGGCTCGAAAGTGTGGGTATATTGTCCTCCTATGGATGCTCAGATATAAGGCAAGGAGTTATTTTTCACGATGCCAACTTATTCCTCCTTAGAGGGTTTGTTGGTCATAGTAGCAGCTTTCTCTCTCCACCTTCTTATGAAGCTATTGACTATTTCCCCAGGGTTCTTCTTAAAAAGCTCTAGATCTCGACGCGTAATCTCTTGTACTTGTATAGAGACATGAATTCTTGTTCAACATCCTCCCAACTAAGAGTTCTGGATTCTTCAAGGGACAGAAACCAACAGAGGGAATTTTATTTCAAGTTCTGATGGAATATATAGGCCATTATCTCTTAGGAGGAACCAACGAGGGTCATGGATCGATGATAGCTTCGAAGGTGAACAACTGGGGGTCCACTTATAGCTTTGGGATAGGGAGACGTATGGGTGTAGTATATGTAGTTCTTGGATATCTTAACTTGGTTAAACTTTTTTGACATCTTCTCGAGGTCTTCCTTGACCTTGTTCAGTTCCTCCTCCTTAGGATTTGTGAGTACTGGTAGGTTAGCCCCTGGTTGGACAAGGTTAGGAATAGGAGTAGGTGGGGCACACGAAGCATGCTGATACTTTTATAGGACCCAAATAGGCTTGGGAACGGGTGGACTCATGAAAAATAACCTCAATTTATTTGAGAATTTAGGCCCGATGACGCTATATCATAAGGACCTCAGTTTGAAGGTTATCAATCTCAGCACTGAGATGGGCTAAGATGGTCATCAGAACGGGCTGCACATTTGGTGCTTGTCCAGTGCTTACTATGAAGAGCTCATGAAGGTAAATCCTAAATTGTTATAAGGTAGCGAAAGAACTAACAGAGATTCGGGGTGGTTTGACGGAAGATCGAAGCCAATAGAGAGCCATGCCAAAATCGGGTATGTAATCGGCTTAAGAGGGAAAATGGTTCGAATTTATTTTTGAAAGAAGGAGGGAGAAATTTTTGGTATTTTAGAAGGATGAGAAAAAAGGGTTTTGTTATTTATGGATTTTCGAAAAAGGAGGGAAAAAGGAGAGGAACCTCATCATGATTATTATTAATGTTATTATTAGGTTTTCGCTTATATTAGGTTTGCCTAAATGTAGAAAAAGTGACGGATATGACTCGAGTCAGGTAAAATTAGGTTAGAAAATATGTAAGACATAGTTGGACTTGTTTCTAGGCTCACGAACGGGGTCCTGTTTTGAAAAAAATGGCGAAATATCGCGAAAATTTGAGCAGTATGTCGATTCGGAATTTTGGCAAAGTTTTGCATGGTAACTGATAAACTATATATATGTGCCTTAGGTTTGGAACCTATATGAGGTTTATGCAATTATTGGGTTAAAGGAAGGGTTTCCCCCTTTGACATGACTTCCACGATATACCTCTTGCCTATAAGAGCAATCATGCATCAGTATGTATGAACAAGCTATTTGATATACCTTAGTGTATGTGAATTTCCTCACTATATACCTCATCGGGACAGTATGTGTGAGAGAAAATATGATATAATCGACGTATGTGAATGAGTTCCCTACTATATATCTCCCGTCATGAGTTCGGTCAAGCGGTACGATGCAGGGGGAACCGTTCGATATACGTCAAAACTATGAGGCCAATGGAAGGTGAGAGTCATATCGCTTAGGCTAATTGAGACCTGTAGGACCAGCGACCATCACAAAGTGACCCCTAGTACGGGATAAAATTTTGGTCAATATAGCCATGCTCTTAGTGTTGTAGTGTGAAAAAATGAATGAGTCTTAATTAACATATTATGGGGAGAGAATATTTTTTATCATTTTTATTGGCATGATGAGTAAATGGAATACTACACTAATGGGGAGCATATACAAGTATTATGAAAGTAAATGTAGAACTATACTACACATGGATACATGTGAGTGAGTAAGTGACATGGGAATATATATAAGTGAGTGTGTGTGGTAATGAACCTATATATGGATCAACTACAAGTGACGCGTGATATGTGTAAGTGAGCATATAAGCAAGTGTAGAAAGTGGGGTTATGTGTTAGTGAAGCCAAAGCATGGATATTCTAAGTGGTGTGTGAAACATGCGAGTATAAACTAAAGCTTATTGTAAGTGTGTGAAGTGTACATGGAGACTATATACAAGTGTGTGAAGTGTATAATTGAGTGGAAAGTGATATATACATGGGAGAGATATATACAAAAAGGTAAATAAAGGAGAAAAGGGAACGTACAGGTAGCTGCATATGCACACATGCAGAATATAATATCGCCCATGCAAAAATAGAATCTAGTCCTCTTAAAATGTCCCGAGTGGAGTCTCCATTGTGGCCATCCCGAGGGTTTTTCTAGGGGTTCGGGGGGTTTATCTCCCGAGGTGGATCCCTCATTCCTTCCACTTTTTTCAGTGTGCGCACGAGATTGTGTCCTTTATCGAGGCGCTTGTCCATCGTAGATGTGAGGTGATATGTAGAGATAAAGTCCCCAGTATATTTTTCACAAAATAGGCAAAAGAAATGTTTCCACCTCGAGGGAACGACATCAAGGACAATACTGATGCTTGCGAAACCAAGTAGTTTAAGGGTCCACAGACTAAGTTATGGAATGGGAAGGTGTTAGTCACCCATCTCGCCCTTTTGATCTCACATGAGAATTTGTTAATCTTTTCCAGTTGAACTTTGTGATGTGTGTGCTTATGTGCATAATATAAATGGAGGATGAAATCGTTTGACTCGCGTCATTGATAAAGGCGGAGATATAAGTGTTTACAGATTCATAAGTCGTTATAGAATAATGATTGCGTATATTGGACAAGACACAAGCAAGAAAGCATAAATATATATATATATATATATATATATATATATATATATATATATATATATATATATATATATATATTATAAATGCATGCTAAAGTAACAAAGGTATGTGGGAGGACTTGAATCTAGGGATTTACCCAAGACGCTTACGTAGCCCGAGAGGGTATCAAAGTCCACGTAGTTTGAAGATAATATGAGGTGGGTTTTCAACCCATTAATCCAATCGGAGACTTTATTTATATGTGTGTGTGTAAAAAATGGTGTTTTAGTGTGAGGAGATGTGATGAAAAATCCCCGTTAGAAATTTACAATTAAACCCTCTTTTTCTTATTTTTGGAATTTTCTATTAAAATAAAGTATGTGCAAATACTAATAATAAAAAGTTTAACATATGTGATGTAATGAAGTAACTAATGCAAAAATAAGAGATTTTAAAGACAAAGGGGAAGACTTACACCTCCTTATGAAGACTTGAAGTGGATCTTGATTGTAGATGCGCTGATATCACAATGAGATAATTGTGGTTTGAGGAGAAAGGTGGGAATTTACTCAAAAGCGTATGAAAAGAATAGAAGCAATGAGGGTAATGGGCTTTGTAAGGAATGAACAACTCTGAATTCAAGAGAATTCTCTCTAAATTACTAATAGGGATGTTCAAGGGTGCCTATCAAAAAGAGGTCATGGCCTCTATTTATAGGGCCAAGGGGGTGTCAATCGACATGGTTATAGACTTGCCTATAGGCATAGAACCATAGTCACACTACCGATAGGCAGGGTCTTGGGGTTGCTATTTGGCAGTCTAAGGCTGGTTTTTCGTAAAAATAATCGTAAAATGAAAACCGTAAGTCAGAATCATGCACGAGATAAACCGTTGAAAAGGGAATTTTTAGCCCTTTGAGAAATCTTCGATCCACTCTCGAGTTCGGGGGTTGACAAAGATCAAATGAGGCACGGAAGCGTCCATTAGTCACAAGATATGAAGTTCCCGAAAGGGAAACGGACCGTTCGTTCGAACCGTAAGGCCGATTCACGCCCGAGATGGACCGTTGGAAAGGGTATTCAGTGACCTTCGAGATTTCATTTAACTTCATTTGGTCTAGAGAGTTGATCTAGGTCAAATGGATCTCAAAAGTGCTCGATGATCGTTCAGAGTAAAATGGGTCGTTCGTTCGTATTGTAAGGCTGATTTGTACACGGGATAGACCATTGGAAAGTGTATTCTGATCCATTTAAAGATTCATTCCGCTTCATTCAATCTAAAGAGCTGAGAACTCGATGGCCTTCAGATTACTTTTTGAGATAAAATGGATCGTTCCTACGAATCGTAAGGCCGATTCACACATAGGGTGGATCGTCGAAAAGGGGATTCATAGACCTTCGAAGATTCATTGTGCTTTAACTTAGGCGAGAAAGTCGATAGGAGTTAAATGGTGTCCGGGAGCGTACAGTGGCCTCTAGATCAGGTTTCGATAGTAAAATGGATCATTTATTTGAACTATAAAGCCAATTTGCGGACGTGGCAGACCATTGGAAAGGGAATTCATAGCCCTTCAAATATTCATTAAGCCTTTTCTCAGGCAAAAAAGTTGAGCAGAGTCAAATGGGGTCCGAGAGCGCCTGGTAGCCTCTAGATCGATACTAGGGGTATGACCTAGGGTTTACGATGAATGGGTGAGTGATAGGGACCTAAGAAGGTACTTAGGGTTTGCTATAATGGGGTGTCTACAGGTACTATATAGACCGATGCATGTAAATCTATTATGGACCAAGCCTAGTAGTGAATACCATGTTTAGCGATTGCGGTTACTAAGGGTACAAGGTCAGGGAGGCCGAGATTGTAAAAATTCCTCCCAAGGGAGTGGGTTACATAATAATATGAGTATAAGATGACTTGTGAGGGGTCATGTCATCAGGTGAGTCTCATCCAAACGAGACCAAACTTATGTATAACATGCCTTACTAGGTTGAGTCCCAAGACAAACTTAACGGTTAAAGGGTAAAATCCCAATCTAATGACTACATTTCACTCCCGAAAGGAGTTTGAACCTAAATCTCTGTTTCCAAGTTACAACACCCTGACCTAGAATTTGGTGTTACCCATAGGTAAGCCCGACCTGACCCGACCTGACCCAGTTCTGTTAAGTGTGAAGCAACCTAAATAATGTTTTAGGCCATTTTTATTACTTTAAGTTACAAGTAAGCATAAAATACTGTTCTCAGAACATATAAACATAATAATGACATGTATGGAACTAGTTAGGCAACACCATAGGGTCAAGTAAGCAGAGAAATTAACATAAGAATAAGATATCACTTAGCTGGAAAACGCTCTCAATTGGAAGAATTTATATTAACCTTTCACAATAAAGGGAACGGGTGAGCCAATGCCCAGTGGGGTTCCCTAATAAAATTCAATATGGTAGCCAATGGTAGAAAGAAATGAATGCAATGCTATGACTAGTATAATTATATCCAAATCTTACATGCGATTACTATACTATATATGCATTAACCATGTTTTGTCTCTAAGATATTGTCTTTAGTTCGATTAAATACCATTAACTATTATCTTCATCATTTGTTATTTTGTGCTAAAAATTCCTTTAACCCATTAATTCACTCGGTTAATTAGGAAAATCATATTCTTAAACTATCTTTAAATCATTTGATTTACTTTCCAAATTTTCCATTAATATTTAAATTACCACATGTATGATGTTTATAAAAAAATAGCATTTCAACACACACACACTCTCGGTGTTTGAAAGGAATTATTCACATATAATGTGTCAGAACTTTATACTTTCAGTATTTCTAGATCATATCAAATTACCCTCACATTCTCGTGTCAAATCTGGATTTTTCATATCCACCCATTAGCCATCTTCTTATTTTTTAATTTTCAAATACTAGTTCTTTATTTCTATAAGAGTATGCATTATACTGATGTGTCCCATAAGGCTAGATTGTCTTATTCCGTTGACCAAATATACTTTCAGTGTTGTCCTCGAGATCATTTTAGCAAAGCTTCATACAAATCTTTAAAATGGACATCCTTGAAGATACATATCCTTTTTATACCACTCTCAGGATGGTAAAAGAACCAAAAGACTCTTTGTGCACATTTTTCACACTAGTTATATTTTTGAATATAAAAATCTTTTGTGTGCGTGTCCCTTGATATGGTTTCCTTGATGTAAAAATATATTAAATGAAATAAAACCTATTTTGAAAAATTTGTGGTTGCATTATGTATAGATTTTGAGTTTTGTTTGAAATTGCGTCAAATATCAACTTATAAAGTCTTGTGTGGCTGTTGTCGTGTGTCTATTGCTACAGCATCACCAGAATGAAGATCTTTTTTCTCCGCAACAATGGTTTGTCGCTAGCCGTGCACCTTTGTGGAGATTTTTTTCATAGTATTATCCTGTGGCCTCGTCGAAGGATCGCCACATTAAAAAATAACTTTTCTATATCGACGCTTCAGCGATGCGTGTCAGTGTAGTGCAAAATGTTTCCTTTTGTGTTAGATTATACTATCTTTCATGGTACTCGTGCAACACTAAGATCTGTCATATTTTTTTATGCTTTTCATATTGTCACTTCATGTAAGCCTACTACTTATCTACTTGTCCCCCCCAAGCTTATCTTGCAAGCTTAAGTGTATATGTACATGTGTTTACGCTTCAATTTATAGATAAAAAAGAGTGAACAAGTGCGATTTTGTGATTTTATTGTGAGGTCGAATATTTTGATAAATCTTTCTTACCACAAGAATCATTTTTAAGAGAATTTTTTTTTGTGATATAAAAACTTATTTTATGTTGAATCTCGTACTCTTAAAGTTTAAATCTTATTTTTTTCCTAATCATTATATTCTTGAGATACTTTAGTCTGAATTCTTGTGAAATCTAAAAATATTTTGAGGTAAAATTTATTTACTTTAAAATCTATTTAAATCTTGAACAAATATCTTTCTAATTTGTCCTTAAATGAGTTTTAGATTTTACGTATCTAAAAAATATATGTATGAGTTAAGCGAATATTATCAAATACACTTTTGCTTTAGGTTCTTCACACACCTAGCTATTAGTACAACAATCATTGGAGACTATAAGGATAAATTTTCAATTGAGTCAATTTGTATGTATTGACTTAGTTCCGAACAAAACTCTTTGAGTCATAGGATAAAAGTTGTGTTTATGACCTTTCAAGCCCATGACATTTTTTGTTGAATATGTATCGGACAATTCGAAGAGATCACATTCCTATGCCGTGTTTCATGCCTCATTTTGTCATCAATGTTCTAAGGATACGTCGGGTACGAATGCATATATGATTGTTGAGCGTTGAAAATTAATTATTGGGTGTTTAGAATTCGTTAATCTACTTTTAAAATCACTTTATATTTTTTGCAGAAAAATATTTTAATTTTGTTTCTGTCGGTACGTTCGAACGAGATTTGGTGTTCGTTCGAACGATTTCTAACGAGGTTCCTTTTCAGTTGTATCGACTTCTCGTTAGAAGCCTCCTTCGTATCTCGTTTAAACGAGATGTTTATGTCGTTCGAATGATTCTACTTTTTGTTCGAACAATCGAAGCAGTTTTATTTTATAAATTATAGTTTTCTCTTGGCAGTTTTTCTTTAACTTCCCACTTCCATTCATTTTAATAGTGCAGGAGTGCAGTTTTATGACAAAACTTTTCAAGCCTTTAGAGCAAAAATTCTCTCTCAAAAGTTCATCCATGTTTATTAATCATTTATGATTGATTTTTATCGAACATCAACCCAAGTTTACACTCAATTATTTTGATCCAAGTTACAATATACATATATGTTTTGAGATATCATTTTGGCACCGAGTTTATCATTCTCTATATTATGGAGAATCATTTATTGTGAAGGATTCCCTGCTCATTGGTTGTCATACGGTGGACTCTGTATGCGTGATGGTTGTTGTGCCCCATTGGTGGACTCCGAGATGTACGTGGACTCCTGTATTTTCAATAGGCATAGGTTGAAGGAACAAAGAGTGTTAAGGGTTGTGAGGGCATCGAGTCGTTATGTAAGTATTCTGTCGTTTCCTTTTGTAATTCTGTACTTAGTGGACATGTGGCTGGGCCGTTCGAGGTTTTTCTCGTACATTGAAGCATTGTGATTGTTTATTTTATCTTGCGATTCACCTACATGCATGCTTAGGTTAAAAAGATAAAATCGGTTTAACCATAAAATTTATTTAATTGGTGCTTAATTTATTGGGGTAGTTTTAGTTTAAGAAAAAGTAAATTTGGCAAATTCATGTTTAAATTTGGTTTGTGTAAATTTGAACCTGAATTAATTTTGTTTGAGTGAAAGTTAATTTGAAGAAATTAAAAATTTAAGAATTCCGAAACCATCGTCGCCACCCCCCTTTTCAAATTGGTATTAGAGTGGGTGCACTAAATTGTCGTGTTAGATCCTTTTAAGTTTGAATATTGAAAATTTATCATTTTTGAGGTTTTCTATTTTTGATGGTTCTAACTACACACACTAAAAAGTGCATATGAGTTCAACACTTAAGTCAGTAAATGAGCGGGTTTGGTAAGCAATTGTTAGAGGGTGGTCCCCACCAATGTGTTTAGTAGCAGAAGTTCGTGTTCCTAAACCCGTAGAAAGATGGAGTGAGGATGAACATAAGATAGAAAAATATAATTCATATGATTTAAATGCTCATTTTAGTGTGGTCACAACTGAGGACTTCCATCGTATTATGGCCTGTGAAACGTCTAAGGAGGCATGGGACATATTCCAACTCACCCTCAAAGGTACAAGTGTTGTTAAGGCTTCCAAACTCCAAAACCTCACCACTAAGTTTGAAACCATTAAGATGTTAGAAAGTGAGTCCTTTGATGAGTTATATTCTAGATTTTTCGATATTGTAAATTCATCTTTTAACTTGGGAGAGAAGAACCCTGAAAACTGTGTCATAAAGAAAATTTTAAGGTCATTACTCGATAGGTTTAATCAAAAAGTGACCATTTTGAATTCTTTAGGCGCTTTAGACTCTACGAAACTAGATAACTTGTATGTGACTTACAAACCTATGAACTTGACATGTTTATCGCCAAAGATGTGAAGAAGAACTTGACATGTTCAGAAGGAGGAAAGATTGGTTGTAAGATCATATTTTCTGTCATTGCTCAAATAACTTACTCTTACATTAGTTTTTGGCATATCCCGCTACCATTTGGATTGAGCCGACACAAAGTTCGAAGATCCAACATCTCCAACATTCAAGAATCTCCATACTATGAAGGTATAAAGTTATTAAGTTTAAATTTGTTCCTTAAATTATTTTGGGATGTTTATTTTTATTTAAATCTAGAATTATGATTTTTTATTTAAAAATCGAGGAAGTTTTTCCTTATTTTAAAAATGTTCAAAGTAAGTGCACCTCGTTCAAATAATATTGGACTTTCGTTTGAAGTGGTCGTTCGAAGGTTACTTTGATCGAACATGTTATGATGGCATACTATTTTACGTCGTTCGAAGCGCGTTCAGACGATATTAGAGTTTTGTTCTAATAATCTGCTTTCGTTCTATTGAGGTTTATTTCTCATTCAAACACCCTTTTTTCTTGTTCGAACAAAATCACAGCCTCAAAAATTATGTTCGCCTTATAATTACCTGTTTCGTGTTTATTTTCGTCAAGACTTTTGGTAGAGCTGTTTCTACATATCTTTTGAAAAAGTTTTCAACCTTTTGAGTTTAGGAAACCTTTTTGATTCACAAATTACATCACTAGAATATATTTGATTGAATCAAGTTTACACCCTATAGTGTGTATCTTGTATGCAACCTTTGTGGGGAAGGCATCTGCATGGTTGACTTGTGAAAGCCGAGGGTATTCACTACTGAAGAAGGGGGTATGCGATTCTTGTGATTCTTGCGAGGATCATTACTGAAGGAAAGCTGCGACTTTGTAATTCTTGAGAGGATCATAGTAAAATCCTTTATAGAATTTATAAGTTGCAATTTTTAAATTTTAAAAAGTGAATAAAAAGTTTTGTTGTGAGGGAGTTTTTTCCTGAAATTGCCTTGTTATTGTTGCGTGCTTATTTTATCTGCTTTATCTCCTAGGTGCTTGTTTAGGATAATAAAATAAAATTTGGACCTGTGTGTGATGGACATTAAATTATATAAATATTCCATTAAGATCGAGATAGCGCACTCTCAAATGGGTATGAGAGATGGTTTCACCAAGTTATCATGTGATGCTGATTTTTTAAAGAGTTTTCCCACTGATACCATTTCTCTCAAATTAGTATCAGAGTCTATTGCACAAATTTATTGTATGTTCTTTTTTGTAAGAATATTTTTCTCTTAATATCAATTTTTTTGAAAATTGTTGATCTTTGAAAAATTTGATGTTAATGGAGAATTTGTAGAATCGAGTGCCCATATTCGATGGTACAAATTATGCATATTGGAAGGCTAGGATGAGGTCCGTTTTGAAAGCCATAAATGATAAAGTCTAGTTAGTATGTGAAAGAGGTTGGACTCCTCCCACGATCACTGTTGATAATGTCACAAATCCTAAACATGTTTCTTCCTAGACTGATGATGAATTGAAATGGAGTAATTTTAAATCTCGTGGACTTAGTGCTATTTCTGGAGTCGTCATCCCTGATAAATTTCATAGCATCATGACGTGAAATATTCCTAATAAAGCATGGGATACCCTCCAAGCTTACTCACGAGGGTACCAACGCTATAAAAGAGTCAAAGCTTTAGAATTTGACCACTTAATTTGAGACCATTACTATGTTAGAGTCTGAATCGTTTGATGAGTTCTATGCGCGTTTATAGAATATTCTCAATTCGACTTTTAATTTGGGTGAGAAAATTTCGAAAAGGAGAGTTGTAAAAACGATTTTGAGGTCACTCCCCGCCCCCTTTATTCCTAAGGTCACCGTGGTTAACTCATTAGGGATTTTAGATACTCTTAGTTTAGAATAACTTATAGGAGACCTTCAGACTTATGAGATAGATATGTTCTCTATGACCATTAAACCTAAGGATATAGGGGTAACTTTAAAGACTCAAACTAAGAAGAAAAAGAAAGAAAGAGTTTGTGAGTTTGAATTTGAGGGTGAGGTTGATTTTTCTAACTTAGCCTCGTTTGGAAAAAAATTCAAAAAGTTTCTCAAATTTTCCAAAATTAATTCTTCCAATAAAAATATTTTTGAGAAAAATAAAAGGAAGAATGAGGTCAAGGATAGCGGTGAGAAAGAGGAAGATATAAGTTGTTTTGAGTGCAAAGGTAAAGGGAACAAGTCATTTGATTGTCCCACTATGCGAAAGATAAGGGGTAAAGAGATTGAAAATAAAACCATTCTTAGCAATAGTGATATCGAGTCGGTTGATTCAGGTGGACAATAACCACATAAAAAGTGTGTTGCTTTCATGGATAGTCACGTAAGAAATTCTAATATGTCCCCTGCCTATGAGGACTTATCTAAACGTGAGATCCTCCATGATGTTTCGAATTCATTCGGGAGATAGTGAGAGCGAGGAAGGTGTTTTAAGTGATAAAGAAGTTGATCTCCAAAAAACTTTTAGTGATTTGTACACTGAGATGTTTAATATGAAAAATATTAATAAGTAGTTGTCTCTTAGGATGTTAGATTTAGAGAGAGAGGCGAAAGTTTTGAGGGCGTGTGAGGTGTCATCGAGTCAACTCGAGAAGGTGAAGGTTTCTTTGTGTGAGCAATTGATCATCTTAGGCCAGAAAAATATTGATTTGACCAACGTTGTGGTTACTCTTACGGGAGATCTTCAATCCTTATTGGAGACTCATGAGAAACTTGAAGCCCTTGTATCCCAACTCGAGAGAGATCTCGAACGTGACCGGGAGGTTAAGGTTACTTTAGAGGGCACATCTACGAAGGTAGGAAAGATGCTCCTCGGTCCCTCTTTGGGTAATGTTGAGTGGCTAGGAATAGGTTATGACGGTGTGTCCACTTCCCATGGTTAAGTCGAGCCGATTCCCGAGTTTGTGTTAGATCCATATGGCCCTCGACCTAACCCACCTAGGCGTTCGATTCCATATAGGAAAGCGTGACCTAGACGTTTTGAGAGAGGTAGACCCAAGCTCGTGTATGTCTGTTCCCATTGCAAGCAAAGATGTCATTTTAAGGAATTTAGTTTTAACTTGGGTAGTGTGTCTCATAGGTATCTTCCATGATATGCTACTACACGAGTTCTTGCATGAACTCCCACACATATTACTCCGCATGCTTCCTCACATCACAAGAGAGATTTTGAGAGTTTTTAAGAGAAAGTAGAGTATTTAGACAAAACTTCATAATATTTGATGGATGTTTTTCATAGGACGTCGTCTCCTCTAGATAACTCCTTTGGGCCTAATGATTAAGGTTGAGACTTGTTTCTAGCATAGGATGCTTTTCATGTTTATGTCATTCATGCCTATTACTAGATTGTACTATTACTGTACTTATATTTTTTTTATTTTGATATATTTTTTAAAAATACAAAAAGAGTTTCGTTTTTCTTGAAAAATACAAAAAGATTTTTGATTTCTTTTAAAGAAAAAGTGAAAAAGACAAAAAGATTTTATTTTAATAAAATTTTGAAAAATCCAAAAAGAGTTTTGTATTTTTTTAACACCATATGTGGATGAACATTAAAGATGTCCGAGTCACCCACTCATTCCTTATCCACGTGGTTATTTTGTAGTGTTTTGAGACATGACATCATTTCATTATTGTGATTTATAATGTGCGGGGTCATTAGGAAGTGATATGATGACTACTTACTATATGTTTGACTCCTTGTCACCTTTAATGCACATGAGCACGAACTTATTTGAGTATTGTACTTACCTTTCACGTGCCGATCGTAGTGTTTTCATCTCAATCCTGCTTTTAAAATGAACCAAATGTGGAAAATAAGATAATACAAGTAATGCTTGTAAGAACCATTGTCCCTAATGGAAAAATTAAAAATCTTATCTCCAATAAATTTAGTATATTTTATGAAATGGAATTAGGTAATGAAAGACAAGTTGACTTTGCGTGAATAGCCACCATTTACAAAAGAAAAGAGCCTAAAAGATTAAAGGCACATAAAAAGATAAATAAAGTGCCAGGCCAATTTCAAAGAATATTGATGTCAGCATTGATTTCTTTAAAACGGTTTAAGAGAAAAAATTCAATGTGTGAGTTTTGAGGTAATTGAGTCGAAGATCAATGGGTTTGCACGTCCTGAAAAATTCTCGTAAAGAATTACATAGTTTTGGGCGTTATTAGTGTGAAAATCATTCATGATCTTGATTAGTTGAATATATTAAGTCGATTTCATTTGAGTTCATAATTTTTTACACCTAAGGTAGACTTTGAGATCTTTCATTAATAGTGTCTCATTCCTTCATGCACATATGTTATGTTTGTCTATGTTGATTAACCTATAGAATGTGTTCACACTCCGGCATTCCGTTTTTAGGATTCGGTTATTTTGGTGTTTCTCCAATATGTGGTGTTTCTCCATAGCTTTTGGGGTTCTTTTGTGATTATTATTGCATGATTATTCATTCATATCCTTTTATGATTATACCTTATTATTTTCGATGACGTTCCCTATATTTTTCATGTTTTAGTTTCTACTCCGTGTCTATTTTGGATAAAATAAAATGGGAGAAAAAATTATGGGAGAGAGTTTGATTTATGGGGAGAGATTTTCATATCTTTATGAATTTATTTGATATATTTCAAACTCGATGCATCACGGGGTATTTTCTTTGTTTCATGTGTGTAGGTTCATTTGGAAGATCATATTTGGATTACACTCAATGAAGACAAAGTGCCCAAGAGAAGTCAAGGAATAAGTGAAAATTTGAAGACTTTATTTTGAAGACATCTTTATATTTGTACTTATCCACTTTAGGGTTTGGGACGGTATTAGGATATTGTATTCATCTTTTGGGATTTATTTATAATTTTAATTTCTATTTTATGTTTGTATCAGAATAGCTAAAAGGGGGAGATTTGTAAGAGCATATTTTATGTTATTTCTCAAATAGCTTATGCTTACATTAGTTTTTGGCATATTGCTCGTTCAAATGAAATTAGAGTTTTGTTCTAACGATCTTACTGCCGTTTTAATGAGGTTAGTTTCTCATTTAAACATGCATGCTTTCCCGTTTGAATGAAATTGCCGCCTAAAAAATTATGATCATCTTATACATACCTATTTCATGTTTGTTTTCGTCAATACTTTTGCAAGAACTTTTTCTGCATATCTTTTGCAAAAAATTTCAACCTTTTGAGTTTAGAAAACTTTTTTGATTCACAAATTACATCCCTATAATATATTTGAGTGAATCAGTTTAAACCCCACAGTGTGTATCTTGCATACAAACTTTGTGGAAAAGGCATCTCTATGGTTGACTTGTGAAACCCGATGCTATTCATCGCTGAACAAGGAGGGCTGCAGATTGTAACACCCCGCGCGATCTGATAAGCGAGGTGGACAGCCGCCGCCACCAAACTATGTCGGGTGTCATTAAATAAGTAATCATCCTTAGTATGTGACAGATATGAGACACATAAAAATTCATTCCACACGACAATAATTAACTTGATCCAATAATAATTAACCATTCATGCAATAATAAATCCATCACCATGCTAAACTCCAAATTAAATCCAACTTCAAATAAATATAATCTCAAGTAAAATAATCTAATTGTAAATATTTGAATAAACCATAAACAACCGTGGAACCCATTGGCCCACTAAATACATAAATAGAGTCTCATAATAAAAAAATGCGAGAGGAAAGGAAATAAATATTACTACTAAACATTTAAAATAAACTCCAGCTGCACGTCCAAAATATCTCCAATTACTCCTATGCAGCTATTCCAGTGCTATACCTGAAATGTTAATCAATGCAATAGGTCAGAGCCCACAGCATGAACACAAGCTACTCTCCCTAATTAGGGTCCGTAAATCCAGACAGTAGCATTATACATAATAAACACCACAATAGAGTATTTTAGTTTAAACGAGATATTTATTAACAAGCGAGTAAAATAAACTGCTATCATCTAATCCTGTAATTATACCACCCCAAAAGTTTAAGTCCAACTTATTTGATCACAATCCGATAATTACGCTAAATTCACCATCTTTATTCAAATTGATTTATAACAATATTATTATAGCGGTGCTATCATAGCCAACCTACCCTACTGTATGACCTTCACTTATTCGGGCCCGTCCAAAGTTTTACACCACACCCATTCCCCTCGCTATAGCCAGCTAACCCATATTCTGTCAACTCTGAACTTATTGATGAGGTTCCACGCAAGATAGTCATAATAGGCAGCCAACCCATATTCTGTCCGCCCTACACTTATTGGTGATGCTAACACAACCACAAGTTGAAATAGGTAGCCAACCCGTATTCTATCAGTCCTGCACTTATTAACGGCGCCTAACAATTTTAATACCCGTATATTTTCTTAGGCATTAATTCTCGATTTCTCAAAATCTTATCATTTTAAATTAGACCCATCCTATTATATAGCATAAATCCTCAAACCTACCCCTAGACCCATACCTAGAGGTCTCCAAACATAAACACGTCCTACCCTATATTATAGGATGGATTTTTATCATTTATTTCTTCCTAGCCTTGAACCTAGGCTATCCAAATCATTGGAACGACTCCAAAATTAGTCCCACCTCAGAATATTCCATCCGTAAAAATCTACACTAACTAGTCCCATACCTAGAAAGTGTTAACAATAACTAAGGCATACCCACTAGTCCCATATCTAATAAGTATTCCTAATATCAAGGTGAGAGCATAATTACCCAAAAATCCCTTCGTCCTCGTGATGGAAATTATGAGTAAAATAATAAGTCGTATAAACCCAATTTATCAACAATTATACAAATTTCTCATACGGTCACAATTAACTTTAATTTAATATGTTCAATCCATCATTGTAATTAACACAATTTATTTCATTCAACAAATATAATTCAACCATCATGCGAGTTTATGGAGAACATAATAATCATTCACTTTAGTCATACCTACATAATTTTATGTGATTGCAAAAGTCTTATTTTTATAATATTACTATGGTTTCTACATGCAAACCTACACCCATATTAATAAAAATCCTTATACCTTCGACCTCCATTCCGACGGATCTACCCTGTGCAACCCACCCAGGTCTCAATCCACCTGCCACTTCGGCCAGCTCCAAAAAAAAAAATCGGCGACCCACCTCCTCCCAGCGAAAACGCCACTTGCCCCGGCGACCCTTCTCCGCGACCCGCCAAACCCCAACCCACCTGTGAACCTGAACGATAGAATGGAATCAATATTGCTCGCGGACATTGGATGAACTCAAGGCTTACCTTAGCTCCCTACCACTGCTCGTCATACCACAGGAAACAGATCCCCTGTACTTATACCTCTCTGTTTCCGACCACACTGTCAGTTCTGCATTAATGTGCGAAAAAGCAGGAATCCAGCACCCCGTTTATTATGCGAGCAAGACCTTACTAGACACCGGGCAGTGGTACCTACCACTGGAGAAGCTCGCCTTTGCACTATTAGTGGCTTCAAGAAAGCTGAAACACTACTTCGAAGCCCACACTATCATCGTCCTTACATCGCACCCCCTTAAAGCAATCCTAAGGAAGGCGGATTTGTCGGGCAGACAGTCTAAATGGTCAGTCGAGCTTGGACTTTTTGATATCCAATTTCAACCAAGGAACACAATCAAGGGGCAGGTCCTTGTCGATTTTATAGCCGAATTCAAAGGCGAATATCCCCTCGACCAACCTCAACCAGGAAAGCAAGGAGAGAACCACACAATGGAGGGAGTCTGGAAATTATTTGTTGATGGAGCCTCCAACTCAAAGGGGGCAGGAGTAGGCATTGTCCTCATCACCCCGGAGGATACAATCCTTGAACAAGGAATCAGGCTTGGATTTGCAGCCTCCAACAACGAAGCAGAATACGAAGCTTTAATAGCCGACCTCCAGAAGGCGCACACTTTAGGAGCAACGCATTTACAGGTGTTCGGCGATTCTCAATTAGTCTCCAATCAGATAAGTGGAGACTACAATACAAAAGATGAAAGAATGGCAGTTTACCTCGCCTTAGCAAAAAGACTAATGTCTATCTTCGAAGAAATCAATGTCCAGCAGTTTCCCAGAGGACAGAACAACCATGTTGATGCCCTAGCAGCTCTGAGTTCAGTAGTCGATTCTGACTTAAAAAGAACAATCCCCATCGATTTCCTCGCTCATCCGAGCATTAACCGTAACAGCGAACTGCCAACCGTGGAACATGTACTCCAAATTGAATCAGCACCCAGTTGGATCGATCCTATAAGGGACTATTTAAAGTATGGTATACTTCCAACCGATAAAAATACTGTTCACTAGATAAGAGTCAAAGCCGCTCGCTTTCACTTATCCCCTGAGGGAAAGCTATACAAAAGATCGTTTTCCGACCCCTACCTTTAATGCGTTCACCCAAGGGATGTCGAGAAAGTTCTACATGAAATTCACGAGGGAATCTGTGGAGGCCATATTGGAGGAAGATCTCTGGCTTTCCGAGCAATGAAGGAAGGCTATTGGTGGACATATATGCAAAGGGACTCTACGGCATATGTTCGCAAGTGCGAGAAATGCCAACTTGATGCTCCTATGGTCCACCAACCTGCTAACGACATAAAATCACTTTCCAACCTATGGCCATTCGCCCAATGGGGAATGGACATTGTAGGACCACTTCCTAACGTTGTCGGCAATCGCAAGTATCTATTGATCGCAACTGACTACTTCACCAAATGGATCAAAGCAGAACCCCTGGCGAACATCCGAGATGCATATATGATAAGATTCATTTGGAAAAATATAATCACCCATTTTGGCATCCCCAGAACCATAATCACTGATAATGGAACGTAGTTCGAGAGCGGATCCTTTAAGAGTTTCTATGACGAGCATGGAATCAGACACCATTACATCTCGGTGGCCTATCCTCAAAGCAATGGCCAAGACGAGGATTCTAACAAAATAGTGATCGACAGATTAAAGAAATAATTAGAGCCAGCCAAGGATGCATGGGTAAATGAACTATCACATATTCTATGGGCCTACCGTACCACTCCACGACGAGCAACGGGGGAAACCCCATTTTCATTGACGTATGGAATGGAGGCAGTCATCCCATTAGAAGCAGGCTTACCAATAATGAGGTACAACCTTGTCGACCAGGTCCATAATGATGCAGCATTGCTCACTGAGCTTAACCTAGACGATGAGCGCCGAGAGCTAGCCCTAGTGAAACTAGCGAGCTATCAGCAAGATCTCGCAAGGAACTACAACAAGAACGTCAACCCAAGGGCATTTCGAGTTGGAGACTATGTCCTAAGGAAAGTCCTGGGCAGTGGAGTGAAACCATCAGACGGCAAGCTAGGGCCAAACTGGGAAGGACCATTCAAGATAACAAGAGATGATCTGCAAGGTGCCTATCACTTAGAAATGCTGGAAGGAAGAGAGATACCCCGAGCATGGAACGCAACCAATCTCAAGAAATTCTATTTTTAGATTCTTCTTTTCTTTAGTTATGGAACTGGAAGTTCATTTTCCTTGTCATTAATAAAAAAATGTTTGGCAGTTGCATTCTACGGAGTATCAGTTAACTAATTTACAAGGTGTCAATATATAAACTTTACAACCCACACACCTTTTCCAAGTAACAGGCACACTGATCATTACACTATAGCAGGGAAATGACCCTCCTCAGGTTTTCTTTGTGGAATATGAAAGACCTCTTAGCATTGCCCCTGGCAATATATGAAGCCCTATAGGAGATCCTTAGGCAATATGGCCAAGTCAAAATTGGTCACCAAATAATGTTTGGTTGAATAAAATCCTGATCGGATAGAGCATCCAACACCAGGTGTGTCCTCGCCAATTACCACACTTAGGCCTAAGGGAGTGTGATGACACAACCTAAAAGGTAAAGTGAGGTAGAATGGTATCTCGTGGGCATACTGGACTGGAAGGACACTTACTTGATAATGCGAACATACAAATCTAGTTAGCCAAGATAGGCTCAAGATTTTTGAGCAAAGATGTGGAAAATATAAGACACTTGTTTAGTTGACAATTTATCCAAAACATAAATTTTATATTAATTCATCACATTTACAGCAAATACAATACATGTTTAGTCGGTGAGCTCGCCCAAAACTTCGACTTTACATCACTTCAATACAAAATACACAGAGTTACTACTAAGAGAATCTTAGTGAGGGTGAGGTCTCTGAGCAAGATAATCAGCCACTTGAGCTCTTCGACCATCATCAGGAGGGGGAACTAACTCTTCCTTGACTTCGTTCGTATCCGACTCCAATAGCTGCCTAGGGATGTCATCAATGGGTATCCACTGATCATCTCTCCGAAAGGGGTTATGCATTCGAGTGGAAGGAGATATTTCATGCCGATACCAGAGCATTGAGTTCCTTGGAACTTGCAGCTCCTTCAAGGCACTCAACCACCCCCTAATGAAGGCGAGCTCTTCAAACTCTATCAGCCTCGTTGGAGAATTTAGCCAACCTTGATTGTAACCATCGGCCCACACTCGTCGAGGTCCTTTCTTAAACAAGTGCCTAAACCAGGCGACGTCCCTCTAAAGCCCAGCAGCAGTCATATATGCTTGCTGGACATCACCATGAAGCTCTTCCATTTACCTAGATGAACTCCTGGTATTCCTGCCAGCTCACGGAACGATTGGAGGGGTAGAGCCTCGTAGCACAGGAGGAACGTCGTTCGGGCCAGTTCTGGCTCACGACGAGGAAGAACCTCGCAATACTGCAGGAGCGGTGCCCGGCGCATGCTCCCTAAGTCGCGAGACCTCTTTCCTCAAAGATTCATTCTCCTGCTGATGAATCTCCCCAACCTGGTTGATCTCAGACGCATCTAGAAGCTGCGGTCTTAATGTATTCACCTCCTCTTGGACTGAGGCGCCAACTTCCTCCATCTCTTGGAGCATGTCCTTCAGTTTGAAAACAAGCTCAGTCTGCTCTATGAAGCATTTGTTCCTTAATCGCAGTGATTTGCAAATCCTCATAAAGGTATGACGAACTTCAGAGCTCACATCAGGTCCAAGCATTCTTCCCAATTGAGAAGTGGCTGGTATATAATCATCAACATCAATCGACTACAAGCAATAAAAAAGGCAACGAAAAGAAAAATAAATCAGTGCACTGGGGATAAGAAACCTTTTCATTTCATTAATAAGGGTCAAAGTACATCGAACAGCAAAAAGGAAAATTACAATCGAAGATACAAAAGTAACCCTAGAAATAGATTAACTAGCAACCTCAGGCTTCCCAAAAGTAGATGGCTGCTTCCCCTTATCAGCGACACTAGAAGTACCCCCCTCATCATGGATAACCTCTGTCGCTTGAGCAGGGAGAACCTCGACAGGAATTGTTTGGGAGGCAGGATCAATGCCTTCGATGGCTGGGGTAGGTGCTTTTGCATCCACAGTTAACTTCGGCCTCGGGTCATGCTCGTCAAACAGAGGAGAGTCAACATCGACACTAGCAGCTAAGAGGGCCTTGGTCCAGTCTTTCTTGAAGTTCAGACGACTGATGTAGCCTATCTGAACCTCGGCGTCTTCATATGCGGCAGCCCACCCGGAGTTGTATGAGTCCTCCTTGATGGTGGATGCCTGAGACTCTTTCTCCTTCAGTTGCTCGGTCAGCACCCTATTCTCCTCTACAATGGCCAACTTGCTCGAGCAGACTAGGTTATAGGCCTATCTCAGCTCGTTCAGCTCTTTAAACACTGCCTCCCTCTCTCAATTGGCATAGATAAGGGCCAGGTCGAAAGAAGCCCGAGCAGCATTAGCAACCTTCAAACCACTCTCGAGCTCCGTACCCTTCAACTTCAAGGTAGCATTCTCTTGCTCCAGCTCGACATTTTTCTTCACCAGCTCATTGTGAGAGCGATAGAGCGCGGTGAAGTCAGTCACGAACTGCGAGAAAAAGAAGATATTAGAAAGGGGAAACAAATAGAAATTAGGAGACATTAAAGGAGAGAAATAGACTTACCAAGGCTAGCCTCTGGCTCGCCTGCAGAGCTAACTGGTCAGTCCCCGCCGCCCTTTGACGGTCATCAGGAAGGACTGCCCTCTCGAGCAGCGCAGGGGCCAGTTGAGGAGAAATGGCCACTGAGTCCCCCTCGGGAAATGCAGACACAGGGACTAAGGCCTGCCCTGCCTTCATCCTCGATTCCATTTTCCTCATCTCTTCTTCCTTCTCCTTCTCCATTCTCTTCTTCTCTTCCATCCTCTTCTTCTCTTCTATCTTCTTTCTTTCCTCTTCCTTCTTCCTCTCTCTCTCCCATCTGTTCTTCTTTTTTCCTCTTCCTCTCTTGCTCCTGAGCAGTAGCTCGGGAACCAGTAGCCACAGCCCTAGTACTGGACTTTTTCTTCTTTAACCTCTGAGCATGGAGCACATGGTCATCATCATAGTCATCTCGAATCAAATTCTTCCTTGGAGGAACCATTTCTTCGCTAGAGCTGCTGGACGTGTTCGAAGAGTCTTGGACTTCAAAAACCTCTTCTGAGTCAGAAGAACTATCACAACTGGAGCTCCCCTCACCAAAATTGCCTTCAGCACCGCCTCTGATGTCATTCTCAGAACTACTCTCCTCCTCATTTAACTGGATGGGATCAACAACAGCTTCTTCGGAGGTATCAAACTCAGGAATGCTATCTACCGGCCTCGCTATAAAACTAGAGCCAATGTTCTTATACTCGAGCAGAAAGGCTACAGACCGGGGGTGCTCTTCGTCAGCTAAGGGCTCCCTAATGTTCCAAGCTTTGACCAACTCAGAGAGACAAACCTCGCTGAGAGAAAGTTTCAAGTTCTTCGACCTCGCTAAAGAAAAAATAGAGAAGAGTTAGAAAGATCACAAATCAGAAAAGAAATTAAAAGAACAGAGCAGAGACTACCTATATATTCTTCCCCATAAAAGGGAACAGAGAACCTATCAGACCTCGACCCCTCAGTCTGGGGGGAAAACTGCCAATTTCTAGCAAGGAAGCCATCTTGCCAATAGTCCTTATGGGAATCAGGTAGGTTTACTACCAATACCCTGTCAGGACTCTTGTCTTTGAGATAAAGGACACAAGAACTAGTTCGAGAGAAGGAATAACAAAAGCATACCTCGGCGAGCCCTAATTTGGTGCGATAGACCTGATTTATTCTATGGACGCCATTAATTATCTTCCACACATTGGGCGAACACTGCGCAAGAACAATGTTGAAATAACCAAAGAAGTGCAAGAATAGATTGTTGGGAGGAAAAGTAAGTCTCCCTTAGGAAAGCAATAATACATGGATCCAATGGTCACCCTCTATCTCTCTAACATTTCTAGAGGGAGAGGCACACTCAATCTCTACCCACTCTAGGATATTGTAAAACTTCCTAAACTCAGACACTGATCTATTACTAATCTTTGCCATTGGAAAACCCTAAAAAACTACAAATTCAAAGAGAAAATACAAAGAGAAGGCACAGGAAACTTACAAGGTGAAAGTTCAACTTGAATGGTGAAGAATCGAAAGCAATAAGAATGAAGACCGGGAGAAGATAACGTGAATCGCTAGAACTCGCAGAAAATGGGAGAGTACTAGGAAGCTTGAAACGACGATTGAGAAATGGCTGCTCTGGATAACTTTTGAGTGCTACTAATCATAATGCACATACCACGAAGCAAGTGCCGCCTAAATCAGTCCTCAAACTTTGGGAAGAGTTGCATGGTGTACAAAGGAGCCATTATGACAAATCATTTAAATTTATTGAGCCCAAAGTATGGCCCAACAAACTTAGGGGCAATTGTGGGTACCCGAAATTGGAATGATGGGCCTAGACGAGTAGACCAATTGTATCGGCCCAAAGTCCAGACCCCCCATATCTTAATCAGTTATGATTTAGTCTTCTCCCATGTTCCCATTAAGAGGGGCTCTAGGAGAAGATGGAAGACGTGGGGGAATCCAACACCCCCACTCCCTGAAAATGGACATCTATATAATAAACCCTAGGTCTGGGGCATATGGACACACTGTATTCTCTGTAATCACTCTCTAGAGTATATAGAAATAATATTGACTGCACCACCGTGGACGTAGGCACCTTTTCTGAACCACGTACATCTTTTGTTGTGTGATTGGCATTTTGTATCCCTTATTTTTCTTGGTGATTGTGCTTCTCTTATTTCTTTGTGTTGAATAATAATTATCACCACAATATTGATTTTGCCTTTTACTTGCAGCAAGTTCGTGTGTCGACCACTTGGCTGAGGGGCATCAGAGACTGGATATCTTCGGTGACCTCCCATATTCGAGATGCGATCTCGGTTCCTTCTTGCTTGGTGCCGTCCGCTTAGTCTGGGGAGGACTCTAGCTCGGGTAGTGGTGGTGCGTCATCTCGTCGTAGGGGAAAGAGAGCGCGTCGTAGGGGTGGAAGCTCTTTGAGAGAGGGGTGAAGGGTAGGTGAGAGAGAGAGAAAATGTGGGTTCTGGCCGAGTCCCGTTGTTTTTTTGTTTTTCTTTTATTTCCTGCAAAATTTGATGTAACACAGAAGAATATATATATGCAATGCAATGGGATTTTTTTTATTGTTAATGGTGAGTGAATGCATGCACATGCGCTTTTTACTTTGCTGCTGAGACCGTAAAAAGAGACATTTTAAGGATTTTTTGAAGGAAAGTTTTAAAAATGGGAAATTATATATGGGGTGAAAGATGATTTTTTTTTGAAATTCTGTCGAGAATATCAATTTTATTTTTATTAGGTTTTTCTGATTTTGATAAAAAAGAAAAAAGGAAAATTTCCAAAAATGGGGGGTTACCGATCGCAAGCCCCTTGCCCTGCCTATCGGCAGTCAAGTCCAGCCCCATTAATTCAAAGCTTTTTATTAGTGCCCTCTTCAGCTTTTTGTACCTTATGGGGTAGGATTCCCTCCGATTTCTGCAGGGTTTATGTCTTTTGTGAGGGTTCTTAAGTATAAAAAGGGGTAGGGGTGGAGTGTTTTCATCACACCTTCAAATTCTTACTTACTTGCCTACTATCTCTTAGTTCTGCAAGATGGCTCTCCCTGGTAACATTGAGTTTGCTAACTACCTCGAAGCCTTGGAAGCGATGTTCTCATATTATGTCGATTACGATGCTTTCAACATGCGTCGAGTCTCTTTGTGGCGTAATTGGTCCATTGAGTGGAACATGATGATGGCGGCGGTACAATTTTGGTACCCCGAAGACCATGTATTTCGCTTTGGGTTGGATGAAGTTTGTCCTACCTACGAGGAATTTTCTACCATTCTAAGGATAAATCCCAGTGTTTCTGTGGCTTTACCCGAATTTTCCCATTCTCCCAGGGATTTACTGGCCGGGCTTCTTCGCATTTTGCCTTCGACGACTAGACCATTAGTTACTGGAGGAATGATCTCCCTTTCGACGGTGTTACATTCCGTGAATTTGCGAGAAGTAGGTGATGCTGGTTATGCTTGAGCCGTTGCTCTGGGCCTGGTTTCAAAATTGATGCTGGTGACTAGGGAACTGCTGTTGGATCCATAACTTTCATCCATTACTTTATGGATGTCATACCATCGCAATCCTGCGGCGGTGATACTGACGGAGACCCTGAACGGTCTGGATGCCTGGCGAGAAGGTCATTCTGACTTCCTGCGGGGTAGTCCCGTGATGCTGTTCATGTAGTTGTCTGAAACACTCCGTCTGGTGACTCTTCTAGAATATCCTTTGTCGGTTGTACCCAACTTCTTTTCACATCACTTCTTCCGTGTTGGCCTGGATATTGAGATCTAGGAGAATTGGTTTATGGAGCATGGGGCTCGGAATCTGTACTGGTCAGTGCCTTGGTGGGGACAGTTTCTATCTGTTCTGGAGCTAGGAGAATACTCGTATGTGCGGCTGGTTGGTCTCATCCAGACCTCTTTTTATTTCCCTTGGCGGCTTCTGCGCCAATTTGGCTGGACACAGGTCGTGCCACCTCGGACACTAAATTTCTTTCCGATAGAGGATTTGAACGAGCGTCTGTGCCTGCGGCTTGGCTCTCTGTGGGAGAGTCGGCGTCCGTCGACCCATCCCTCTCAGTCTATTGGGAGAGTTTGTCACATTCCTGGGGATTATATGAAGTGGTTGTGGAGGAGAGTAATTAGCAAGATGTTGGCAGTGGAGACTAGACAAAGATGGCTTGTCTCTTTTAACACCATGGAAGGAGGTGTTGTGGTTTTTTTGAAGTTGGTTCAAGCTTATCAGTCCATTGAGTGTTTGTGACACTCTGTTCAGGCAGGGGAAACTTGAGGACCCCATGATGCAGATGATGATGACGGAGCAGTCTCCTCTGGTAGCTGTGGAAAGAACTTCTGGAGAGTTTATTGTGTAATGGGGGATAAATGTGTGGATTTTATTTTGGCTTTTTTAGGAGGGTATGGGGAAGGGAGTTATCCATTCCTTTTCTTATGTAATCTGTACCGTAATTTCTTATTAGTGAAATAAACAAGTTTCTGATCATCCAGCTGTGCCTTTCAATGAATTTTGTATTGTTTGAATTATCTATACCGATCACTAAGGCATACATAATCCTTTTGTTCAAATATATGTTAGAATGAACTGTCGTTCCCAGAGGTAAGAAAAGAATAGTATTTTGTGAAAAAGAAAGGGCCGTGCTCATGTAAGGTGTATGAGTTGCCTACGTACCTCTGGGGCTTTGAAAATTTTATACTTTATTTGAAAATGGTTATTTGCAGAGGATAAGGCCGATGTAGTTTCGGGCGGGGGAAACAAAGAGTTTTTTTATTTTTTTATTTTTTTAGAATAGAAGGGAGATGAGAAGAGCCATAACGCGCCGAGATTTCGGACTAGGGGTAGAACTTCTTGAGATGGTCCAGGTTGACTGGACGAGCCATCTCTTCCCCATTTAAAATAGTGTGCATATAAGCACCGTCAGACAAGATCTTCTTGACAATGTAGGGGCCGCTCTAATTGGTCTTGGATTTCCCTCTGGGGTCCCAGATGGGTTCTATGATTTCTTTGAGGGTTAGGTCCCCCTCTCGGACACCGCGATCCTTGACACTCTTATTGAATGAACGCACTATTCAGCGATGGTAACCTTATATGTGGTATAGCATTTTTAATCTCCATTCGTCTAGGAGGGTCAGCTCGTCAAGACGGCTTTGGCACCAGTCTTCTTCGCTGACCTCGCTTTCAAGCATGACGAGCAACGAGGGTATTTACAGCTCCACGGGTAGGACTGCTTCCATGCCGTAGAATAGAGAGTAAGGGGTAGCCCTGGTAGATGTTCAAATTAAGGTTCGATAGCCCTAGAGGGCGCACGGGATCCGGTCGGCCCAATCCTGATAGCTTTCAGTCATCTTGCTGATGATGGCTTTGAGGTTTTTATTGGCAGCTTCAACTGCACCGTTGGTCTAAGGTCAGTAGGGAGAATATTTTTGTCTCTGAATACCATACTTGTTGACCACCTCTATGACTTCTGCCACGAAATGTAGCCCATTATATGATACTAGCTCATGCGGGACCCTATACCGGCAAATGATGTTTTTCTTGACAAATTTAGCCACTTTCCTTGCGTTCAGCACTGGGTATGACTCAGCTTTGATCTATTTGGTGAAGTAATCAATGGCAACTCGGATGAACTCATGCCCATTATAAGCCTTCGATGTAACCTTCCCTATGATGTTGATGCCCCAGATGGAGATCGACCGGGGAGAGATCATGTTGTATAATTCACGTGGAGGCAGATGCTGAAGGTTGGAGAATTACTAGCATTTGAGGTATCTACGGAAATAGGCGGTGCAATCCTGGGTCATGGTGGTCCAGTAGTAGCCTTGTCAGATGATCTTTTTGACAAGCATGTGATCATTCATGTGGGGTCCGCATTCCCCGCTATGGATCTTCTGCATTATCCTTTCAATGTCAGCCCCTGTGATGCAGTGCAAATGAGTTCCATCGAAGTTCCTTTTGAGCAGTGCTTTGTGAGAGATGATGTACCGGGCAGTGAGTCTTCGAAGGGTTGCTCGATTTTTCTTATTGGAACCCTCGAGATACCTACCATGCTTGAGGAGGCGCCAGATATCATAGTACCAGAATTGGCTAGCTCGGGATCTTCTGTGGTTTCGAGCTCAATGTGGTAGCAGTGGGTTGGTTTGTCTTGCTTTTGAACTAGGAAGGGGGTCATAGTTATTCCTTCGAGCATGTCGACTATGGAGGCCAAGGTAGCAAGGGCATCGACTAGGTTATTCTTTGCTCGACGTAGGTAATGGAAGGTGATATCTTGGAATCGGGAGGCTAGTTCTTCTAAGTGGGCATGGAAGGGTTGGAGTTTCTCGTCCTTGACTCTCCACTTTCTTAGCACTTGACTGATGATGAGGGAGGAATACCCATAGACATTTAGGCATTGAATACCTTTCTTGAGAGAAACTTTGAGGCCTACCGTGCACACCTTGTATTCAGTCATGTTGTTGGTGCAAGGGAAATCCAACTTGATGGCGATGGGAGTGTGGGAGTCATCTGGGGAGATCAGAAGTATCCCAATGCCATATCCCTTATTATTGGCAGAACCATCAAAGAACATTTTCCATCGAAGGTTTTCTTGAGCAGTGCAAAGGATGTTTTCATCTGGGAATTCGGAGATCCAGACATCAGCTTCTTCTACGGGGTAATCAACGAGGTAGTCAGAGATGGATCTTCCTTTCATGTATTTTTACGTGACGTACACCATATCGAACTCGGCTAGGGGCATAAACCATCAAGCCATTCGGCTGGACAAGGCGGGTTTCTCAAGCAGGAATTTGATGGGGTTCATTCGGGATACAAGTTTGATAGGGAAGGCGAGCATATAATGTCGCTATAATAATCCGTATTTTTATGACTTTTAAATGTTGGGGATTTATTAAATTTAATTATAGATATTAATTTAATATTAATACGGAAACCATTTAAATTTTTACTAGCATGATGAGAGTTAGTAATTATTGGAATTTTGTTGTAAATTACTTTATGGATAAAGTAAGATGTGTAATTAAATTTAGTAGAATTACCACGAGAATCTGATTTGATAATTTTTGGAAATTTATCGGGACGCGCCTGTGTCGTGTCGGGATTAAATTCGAATTATTAAAAGTGACTAGATTACAAATGGTCATTTTGAGTGCGTCAATGCATCCGGAAGGGTCGAGATAGTCAAAATAGTGTACCCGGGGATTTAGTTTGGGTCTCGAGGCATTTTTAGACCTAATTAACATCCCGGGAGGGCATTTTAGACATTTTGTATTTTTGGGCCTGGAAACCCACGAATTTTATAAGGTTATATCAGATGGTAGGAGTTGTCTTCTAGGGTTAGAATAACCAAAAACCAAAGACGACCATTGGAGAGGAAGAGGAGAAGCTTTCCAAGGAGTTCTAGGCCAAGAACTCCACCGTTTGCACCGCCGTCGCCGCTAAATTGTAGATCGCACAATGAGGATCACAACCACACCAATCGTTTCCACAAACCTGAGACAAATATTTCCATGCAAGTATCTATCTTGCTTTATTTTAGTTAATGCTTCAATTATATTAGTTTAGGGTTGATTAGGACTAGTTTTCATGGAAGAAAGCATATATTGAAGACTAGAAATTACATGATATAGAGGTGATAATCATATTCTGGAAATCAAATTCATATGTAGAGGTTGAACCACGAATTTACATTGAGTTAGGAGTAGAAAATCTAGAAAAAGAATGGGAAGAACTAAGTTAAAGATAATATTAGGGTTCTTGATATTTTTATGAATTTTGGCCCTTTTAATTCGTTATGCTTGATGAAACTCGCATGTTTTACGTGGAATATTATCTATTTGGGTATATAACTCTTGTAGTATCAATTGTTGGGAGTTTGGGAGTGAAAAAGGATGATTTGGATGATTTTGGAATAGGATTCCCGTAACTGTTAATTCTGCAGTTTCACCATAACTGCTTGATCGATCGATCGACCCAAGTGCTTCGATCGATCGAGCCCTCCTGAAAAACTCATATTCCCCCTTTTAAATAGTTCATTCCAATTTAAATGAATAGTAATCCTTGTACATTATTGTTAGAGCATTTTGGGATATAAAGAAGAGTAGTTAACTTTATAAAAATGGAACCTTTAATGTAAGACGAGATTAACATTAACGGAAGTGTTTTACACTTAAGGAATAATGGGAACGTGTGTCTAAAGGGTGAAGCTCGTAAGGAAGTTACGTCGTAAAATAAAAGAGTACCTACTGAAATTACACATAGGGAGATATGATTCTACGAGTGTTACGAACTAAGTTTGGAATAATCCCATAAATAAGAATAAAAGAGACGAACCGTTATACGGGATAATCTAGTAATGTGCACTAAGAATGAATATCATAAGTATGGGTTGTGGGTGTACCTAAATTAGAATTGGGAATGGTAGTGTACATATATGACTGTGATTGTGCATATACTATATACGTGTAAAAATTATGCCCGCGCTACTTGCTATCGCTGAGGTTACCGCTCCGGGGTAGTCTTATCTCGATGGGACCTTTATGTGGGATATTGACTTGTATCCTAGAACATAGGAATCCTTGGTACAGGCTATCAGATCGATAGTCAGACGGACCTAAGAGATGTGAGGGTATGTACTGACCTCTTAGTGACTTGGAACTATGCTTCACCTTAATTTGTATGTGTTTTATATTAATACAGTTCGAGAGTGATTCCGAACTAGTATTTCCCTTAGTACGAGTGATACGGGGACTTGATAGCAGAGTATGCCAACACCATAAATTTATGTGGGGTGCCGATAGTGTATATATATATAAAATTTAAATTGGGAAACTTTCTACTGTGATTAAAAGTAGTTGAGTAATGAATAAATATTCCAAATTTACAAGTGTTTGAAAAGTTTGAGGCAATACTGAGAAACCTTATAATAAAATGAGATTTATGCGGAAACTTTGCTTTCAGAAATTAATTATCTTAGCACTAGAAATTGTCGGCATGAAACCTTATGAGAATTTTAAGATAAGCTAAACTGTTGGGATTAATAGTGCGGTAGGTGTGTACATTAGAAAAGAGGTGAGAATTTCTCAAGAGAGTGACGCATACTAATATAATTGTTGCATTAGCCGGTAAGCATTTTAAAACTTGCTAAACTAAACTTTAAACTCTTTTACAATCGGGCTCTGACCCGTTTCATTTTATCTCTTCTCTTTTGTATATATATATATATATATTACAGGTGCCCATCCACAAGGGCGTCATGCTTAGGATCTTTTGGAAGGAACGTGCTGCAGCTTAGGTGGGAGTTGCAGGCCTCTTGCTTAGACGACCTCATTATAGATTCCACTCCTAGTTCTGTTTTTATCCAGTTGGGCATGTGTCACCCTTTTTCCTTATTCAGTTGGTTTTGTCAGAAATTGTGATTCATTTACTTTCAGTATTTCTACTTTGAGATTTTTACTGTGAGGATGTTTTTCCTTTGATGATTTAAAGTTAGAATTAATTATTTGAATGCTTAAATTGCTTGAATTATATTTTCCAGTCTAGTTATTGTGTGACTCTTAAGCTATGGATTATGAAAGGTTTTATTATTGGGTTTAAATTAATTATGGAATTAATGTTTTAAATAAAAAAAATGGTTTTGTCACTTAGCTTAATTATTTAGGGTGTTTAATTGGAAAAGTTATTTTGCGACAGCGATGCTAAGCATGAACCAACCGTCACCTTGGTTATAATTTAATAAAGGACTGATCACCCGATATTTAATTAGGCGGGGTGTCATAGCCGCAACTTTTGGGTGACCCAAACAAGCGCGACACCCGCCTTTTCCAAAGCATTGTAGTTGACCTCGTACTTGACCAATTTGCGACTGGCATAATAGATGGATATTGCTTTGTGGGAATCTTCAAGGTATTGGTATAGCAAAGCCCCAGCTGTAGTGTCGGTTATGGTTAGGTATAGGAGTAAGGGGAGACTAGGCTGTGGTGGCATGAGTACTGGGGGTTGGGTCAGATATTATTTGATTCGATCAAAAGCTTCTTGGCATGCCTCGTTCCAAACTTTACTGGAATCCTTTCGGAAGAGTTTGAAGATAGGTTTGCAGATGGAGGTTAACTGGCTGATGAACCGGCTGATGTATTGTAATTTCCCAAGGAAACCTCTAACTTCTTTCTCTGTTCGGGGAGGTGGCATCTCAAGTATAGCTTTCAGCTTGGCAGGATCTGCTTCTATCCCCCTCTCACTGACCATGAATCCCAAGAGTTTTCCCTTTGTAATGCCGAAGACGCATTTCTGTGGATTGAGTCTCATCTGATACTGTCGTAGTCGTTCGAAGAACTTTCGAAGAGCAGGAAGATGACCTGCTCTAGTTTTGGGCTTGATAATCATGTCATCCACATAGACCTCAACTTCTTTGTGAATCAGATCGTACAGGATAGTTGCGGAAGACCTCTGGTAGGTAGCCCCAGCGTTATTGTGACCAAATGGCATGATAATGTAGCAAAAGGTTCCCCATGGGGTGATGAACGTGCTCTTTTCTTGGTGGTCTGGGTGCATTTTGATTTGGTTGTATCCGGCAAACCCGTCGATGAATGACTTAAGAGCATGACTGGCTGTGTTGTCTACGATCATGTCGATATTGGGTAACGGATAATCATACTTTGGAGAGGCTTTGTTCAAGTCCCGATTATCTTCACACATCTGAACTTTTCCTCCTGATTTCGACACGAGCACTATGTTGGCTATCCACGTGGGATATTCGATCACATGAATGAAGCCTACGTTCGACTGTTTGATTACCTCTTCTTTGACCTTGAGAGACCATTCGGTGCTGAGCTTTCTCAACTTTTATTTGACCGTCTTGTAATCTGGGAGAGTGGGAATCTCATGCTGAGCCATTTCAGGATCAATGCCAGGCATATCGTCGTAGGACCATGCGAAGACATCCATAAATTCTTTTAGCAATTCTTCGAGTTATGCACGCTCATGCTCGTCAAGGGTAACCCCTATCCTAATCTCACACAGTTGGCTACTAGAACCGAGGTTAACAACAATAGTCTCTTCTTCATTAATTTGAACGCGGTTATGTTGTTTATTATTAACCTTATTTAAATTAGTTAAGAATTATTCATTTTCAAAATCATCATCATCAAAAGTTTGATTAGAATCCAAACAGTTAATGTAAGGCACAACAAGATACTCAAAATCTTCATTTATTTCATTGATAGGAATAATAGCATTGAGAACCTCATCAAAATAGGACTCAATTACATTTGAACAAGGATAGATAACATAAGAAGAAAAGGGGTAAACATTAGAATTAGAGGAGATTTTAGCAGGGAGAACTGGCGCAGTATGCCAGTTGAGGAGAGGTGTATCAGCATCTTTAATCAGTTGGGATGGATCCAGTGATGTAGTGCCTAAATGAACCATACAGAGTGTCATCCCCAGTGTTTGTAAGTTGAAGGAATCTTCGGAGTCACTTTCCTTAGTCTCTTCAATATCTTTGATAAGCGGTTGTACTTGGTGTTGTGAATCTTTGGCCCATGGGTAGCTATCTTGGCAAAAGATCTCCATTCCAGGCTTCATCTTCTTGTTTGTATGGTCATACCATGGTTCTAAAAAGTCGTAAAAGGGGAAGTCCTCGCCCTCTTTGATGAATCATCCGTTCAAGGAGTCACCTGGGATAGTCTGGACACGGTTTAGTCTTCTCTTTGGTCGAGATAGGCGGATCATTCTGATCTCTTATTTTAACAGTTGATACCCCAAACCATAAGGAGGGAAAGCCTTCTTCAGTTCAATCGGCTCAAGTATACATTGTTGTCTTTGTCCTAGCGCCAGTTCGGGCATAAAGTGCATGTTTCTGAACATCTGAATCACATTGACGTTGCCATAAGGGTCGTATTCTGGACAAACCCTTTCTTTGAAGTTGTCCCCTGCCGGAAGTAAAAGTGGTTCAACTTGGAATCCTGATAGCAGCATATCATTTAACCCGTGTTGTATCTCAAGGATTGGACTGCTGGTACTTGCACCATCGGTATTGTCGTCGTCGCCCAAGATGGTAATGACCGCTCCGTCGGTGAAGAACTTTAATTTCTGATGGAGTGAGGAAGACACACCCTTGATACTGTGGAGCGAAGGTCATCATAATAACAGATTGAAACAAGCTGGGATGTCAATAATTTGGAATTCAACGATAGGGTTTATAGGGCCAGCCCCTATTACAAACTTTATGGACCCCATCACCTCCCAACGGGTATTATTGTAGGCACACACAATAGCGGAGGTTGGAGAGAGGTCGCTTTCTTTCAGTCCTAATCATTTAAAGGTTCTCAGTGGGAAACATTCAAGGCGGATCCATTATCGACAAGAGAGAGTGGCACAACCTTCCTCATAACTTTGACGGAGATATTGAGTGCATGATTGTGGTTTGGCCCAATTATGGGGATTTATTCTCCAGAAAAGGATAGCATTTGGGTAGAGGTCAAGGATCTGACTAAATTTATCGCTTCTTCTGGTGTGGTAAAAGAAGGAACTGTGGGTCCAGTGAGCAACTTGATCAAAGCATTTCTATGTAGCTGAAAAGACATGAAAAACTCCCATATAGTGATGTTAGCTTGAGTTTTCTTTAGTTGGTCGAGGATTTTGCTCTCCTCGAGGGCCATCTCTGGCGTAGGAAGGTTTTTCACGCCCTTCCCCTTGTCATTGGCTGGTAGTGAGCTTGGGATCTGGTAATGCCTCCCTGATCTGGTTATGTGATTTACTAAAGAAGGGAAAAATATGAATCCCGTTTCCTCCTCGATCTCGGGTTATTTTTCCACCTTATTTATTTCTCCGAGGAGTTCTTCAAATGATATCATTCCATACATGTCAGCTACGGGGCCAGTTTTCTCTAAAGCTTGTTCTTCATTCGAATCTCCGAATTCTTCCCCCATATAGTGGTAATAATTCTGTCTTTCCATGTAAATTTGATGCATTCCACAACTTTAACGACTTCTTCATACAAGTCATCCCATTTTATGAGGATGTGTAAGGGTAAAGGGATCAAGCGCTCCTGTAGCTTCAGAGCATCAAGTAGCTCGGTCATACTACAAATTTTGTTGGTTTGCCTGAATAATTCAGCCATAATCTGGACAACATCATCCAGGATGACTTCATCGATCGGTTCTACCCAACTATCTGACTCTCGGGCCCATTTCCATGCTTTCAAGAATAACGTACTGAATCTTTGGCAATCAATGATCTTCTGCGAGGGAAATTTCAGCCCGAACTCTAGGAGTTGGTTTAAGACTTCTGATAATTCCGTGCTTCCATTTTCGGAATGGATATGGACGGAGATGCATGCTCTGTTAAGGAGTGACAGTGTCTGATCAGCGAGGCTAGCAGGGTGTAGGAGGAAATATGGGAAAATTTGGAAAGGTTTAGGAGAGTATATGGGTGTGATTTGAGTTGAGGGATCGACTTTTGGATTCTCTTCTAGAAATATGGTATTGGCATGATTTGGGAGTGGGTTATGAGTAGTGCTTGGCTTAGGATTGGCTGGTGGGTCGATGGTACCCCGATCCATTAGACCTTGGATTATGTTTCGGAGGTGAAAGCATTGGTCAGTGGTATGGCCAGCTATTTGGTGAAAGGAGCAATGGGCATCTGCCTTGAAGTTTCTTGGAAGTGGATTTGGCAATGGACGGAGATCCAAGGGTTTGATAAGGTTTTGGCTTAACAAGGCTTGATAAACTTTGGAGAGGGGAGCATGGAGCTCAGTGTATTCCTTTTGGACTGGGACAAGGCGGCTTTCTGGCGCCCATAATGTGGTTAGTTGAGAGATGTAGTTGATGGTTGAGACTGTAGCACTGGAAGGTTTGTCATATTTCCGGGGGGTGAACTGTCCGGACACCTTCTGTGGTTTAACTTCTGTTTTAGCAAGACCTTCCTCAATTTCTACTCCTGCTTCTTTGAGAGCTCGAAAATGGGGATATTATTGTCCTCCCATTGTTGCTCGGACATGGGGTAAGAAGTTCTTCTTCTTTATGCTGACTTATTCTTCCTCGGAAGGCCGATTTCTCATGGTTGCTGCTTTTACCCTCCATTGGGCTATGAAGTTACTGACTGATTCTCCAGGGTTCTATTTGAGCAGCTCTAAATCACGGCGAGTGACCTCAAGCTCTTCATTGTATTTATACTGTGACATGAATTCTTGAGCCACATCCTCCCAACTACGAATTCTGGACTCTTCGAGAGATAAAAACCATCGGAGGGCGCTATCCTTCAGAGTTTGCTGAAATAATTGGGCGATCACTTCTTCAGAAGCCCCTAGTAGAGTCATGGAACGGTGATAACTTCGGAGATAAACAATCGGGGGCCCACTTCCCCTGAATTTCTCGATATTCGGCATCTTGAACTTATCGGTTAACCTCGCTTTAGGATAAGGAGACATGTGGGTTTAGTCAATGTAATTCCCTAAGATTTTGACTTGGTTAAACTTCTTGGTGAGCATCTTGAGGTCTTCTTTGACTTTGTTCAGCTCTTCTTCCTTCGGATCAATGACCATAGGCAATTTAGCCCCAGGCTGGGCAAGGTTCGGCATAGGAAGTTGGGCAGGCAATGGCTCATTAACAGGAGGGGCACGTGGAGCGTGCTGATACTCTTCGGGAACCCATATGGGATTGGGTGGATCCATAGCACGAGGGAATAGGGCCTTGAGTTCTTGAGGAACGGGAACCTGGTTTCATTACATCTCTCGGACCTCAGTTTGGAGGTTGTCAATCTTGGACACAAGCTGAGCTAGAACTGTCGTCAGATCCGGCTGCACAATGGGTACTTGATCTATGTTCTCCATGGAAGGAAGATGGATTCCGAACTCGAAAGAAGTAGCAAGGGAACGGGCGGAACTCCGGGGTGATCTGACTGAAGACCGAAGCCAATAAGGATCCAGGCCAAGGGTTTGCGATCGACCTGAGAAGGCGTAAAATGGGATTTAAAAAAGGGGTGAATTTTTTTTTTGACATTGAAAGACAAAATATTTTTGTATTTTTGATAAAGAGAGGAGAAATGTTTTTTTTGGATTTTTGATAAGGAAAGGAAAAAATGTTTTTGGATTTTGGATAAACAAAAAAGAGAATTTTATTTTTGGAGACGGTCTCAGCATGATTATTATAATTATTATGTTTTCACTTGTATTAATTCTCCAAAATGCAAAATGAAATGCCGGACGGGACCCGACCCTGGAAAAATTGGGTTTGTAATATATGCAAAGCTATGGCTGGACTTATGACCAGGCTCACGGGCAGGTTCCCGTTTTAAAAATGCACGAGAATTCGAGCGGCAGGATGACCCGAAATTTTAGCAGAGTTTCGGGTTGAAACCGACAATCTAACATGTGTGTCCTAGGCTCGTCACCTATATGCGGGTATGAAGTTGGTTGGGTGAATTGGAAAGGGTTCCCCCCTTTGGCGTGACTTCCACGATATACGTCTTGCTCTTGTGGGCAATCGATACATGTGGACAAGCCATTTGATATACCTCAGTATACGTGAATTGCCTCACCATATACCTTATGGGGATGGTACATGTGAGAGCTAATTTGATATACTCGACGTACGTGAACGAGTTCCTTGCGATATACCTCCCGTCATGACTTCAGTCAAGTGGTACAATGCGGTGGAACCGTTCGATATACTTCTAAGGTACTTGGCCAATAGAAGGTGAGAGTCATATCTCTTAGGCTAACTACGCCCTGCCGGACCAGCGCCCATCACGAAGTGACCCTTCAGTTACTGGGTAAAAATTTGGTAAATAACAATGATCTTTGGTGATGTCGTGTGAATCATGCATGATTCTCTTATTAGTATCTTATGAGAATGTCTTTTCTGATTATGCCAAACAGGGAGCAAAGTGCAAGTACCAATGGTACACCAAGTATGGATGGATGATGCGTGCAATATGTGGATATATGTGACCCTAGGTGCACGTGGTGTGAAGTGTACATGGAGAATTTTCTACAAGTGTGTGAATAGAAGCATAAGTATGGGAGATACATGGAAAAGGGGAAAATGCAAAAATGGGGAAAATATAAACAAACATAACATCCATGTAAATAGAGTCTAACCCTTATAAGAAAATCCCCAGCGAAGTCGCCACTGTGGCCATCCTCCAATCCTCGCGATGGGCGGGCGCGTGAGGGAGGATCCTAGGTCCCGCACGTCCCTCTCGGGAGCGCTTCGGCCGGTGTCATTTGGGTGAGGTGTAAAAATGTAGAGAGATTAGAGTCGCCAGTCTATTTTACTCAAAACAGACAAAAGAAAAGGGGAAGTCATCCCGAAGGACAGCATCCAAAGACATACTGATGCATACGGAACCAAAATGATTCGAAAAGGGTCCGGAGGCTAAGTTACGAAATGGGAAGGTGTTAGGCACCCATTCTGCCCTTTCGGTCTCTCATGGTTTTTTGTTATTTTCCTTTTATTTTCCCCGTGATGTGTGTGCATGTGTATATATAGTGGAGATAGGAATCATCGACTTGTACCATGGAAGAGGTAAAGCGAGTCATCCGTAGGAAGGTATAAAAATAATATTAGAAAATAGGATTTACGCGATTATCCTTACATTGACCGTTATGATGGAACAATAACGCATGTGGAATAATACGCCACTAAGAACACATATATGTATATATATAATATAAGAGAGTGGAGTTTAGAGAAAGTAGAAGATGAGAGAAAAAGTAAAAATAGGACTCGAGTCTCGAGTTTTACCCCGAGACGCCTACGTAGCCTATAGAGGCATCAAAGTCCACGTAGTTCCCATGCAATATGAGGGGTGGGGTTTATCCCATAAATCCAACCGAGGGATTCTCTTTTTTATTTATGTGTGTGTGTGTGTGTGTATGTAGAAAAAGTGTTTTAGTTGTGAGAAAAGTCTAAGAAAAATATGAGAATTCCCGTTTGGAATTTATGAGCAAACCCTCGTTTTTTTTTGGGTTTTATTTATATGATAATAAGAGATGTGCAATAATACTAAATAAAAAGTATATTAGGATGTGTGAGATGAGATAATGAAAGTGCTAAGTGATAAAACAAGTTATTGCGAATTTATGAGAATTTAAGGAGAGAGTTGAGAAAATTGGACCTTCTTGAAGATATTGAGCTTGATCTTGAGTGTTGGAGGGAAGCCCTTAGACTTGGATGATGATGGAGGGTAGTGAATTCACCAAGTTTGATGAAAAGGATGATGAAAAGTGAAGGTTGGAAAGGAATTTGGGTGTGGAAATCACGCTGACTTTGAGAGAGGTTTTCTGGATTTGCTGAGAGTGATATCTATCAGATTTGGGGCCCTCCTTAAAAGTGAGGCCAGGCCTCATTTTTATAGGCCTAGGTCATTGCCGATCGGTATAGCTCTGTTCCTGCCAATCGACAGGTGCGTTTAGGCACACTGCCGATAGGCAGGGTCTGGGACCTGCCGTTTGGCAGTGTCTTTCAGGTCTTTTCGGAAAATTGGTCGCGGAGCCCAAACCGTTGATCAGAATCATGCACGGGATGGATTGTTGGAAAGATAATTCAGATACCTTCGAAAGTCCTTTGGACTTATCTTGGGTTCGGGAGTTGACTTCGGGTCAAATATGGCTCGGAAGCATTGGTTGGTCCATTGGACGGGGAATCGTCAGACGCAAATGGATTGTTCATCCGATTGGTAAGTTCGAATCATGCACGGGGTAGACCGTTGGAAAGGTTAGGAGATGTAATCTGACATTCCAAAGAGTTTGATCTAGTTCGGGGAGTTGATTTCGGTCAACCGAGCCCTGGAAGCATTCGGTGACCTTTAGGAGTAAAACAGATCGTTCGTCCGTACTGTAAGTCAGAATCGCTTACGATATGGATCGTTGGAAAGGGGTTTTAGTGACCTTAGAAGATTCATTCATTCTTAGTCGATTTGAAGAGTTAACTTAGGTCAAACAGAGCCAGGGAGCGCCCGGTGGCCTCCTGATTGAGTTTTGGGGGAAAACAGGTCTTTCATTTGCATGGTAAGTCAGAATCGCGCATGGGATGGACCGTTGGAAAGGGGTTTTAGTGACCTTCGAAGATTTATTTAGTCTCGGTCGAGTTGAAGACTTTGACTTTTGGTCAAACGGAGCCTAGGAGTACCCGATGGCTTCTAGGTCAGTACTCGGGGTATGACATGGGTTTCTATTGACGAAGGGAGGTGCTAGGGACCTAAGGAGAGTTTAGGGGGTAACATAATGGGGTGTCCACACCGCTCAATTAAAATTCCAAGATACACATCATTAATCTTAGGATCTCACCAAGTCTCACCACACTTTCTAAACCACATATCAAAATATCCGCCACACTTGCCCAAGTATAGTATGGAATCTGGTTATACCCTCTTGTCATTTATATAATCCAATGACCCCTAAAATAAGCAATATCATAATTGAATTACAAGGAACTATAGGGTTCTCCCATCACTTTCCTATCATAATGGCCTAACAACCCATAACGAAATGTCTTAATAACTTAAGGGGTCCCTGGCCCAATTCATCTGATAAAAGACAAAATTATAACCCGATAGCACTCTCTGTCCATTTAATGGTTTGGCTAGGGGATGCCTATGCATCCTCCTATAACAATAACATTGTAATTAATCATTCTCGTAATTAATGTACTTTATATAAAATTTTCATAATTCAGGCATAAATTTTCTACCTCAATTCTATGTCCTAATATGTCACATAAAGTAATTTAATCAGGTTATCCCAACTATTCGACATGAAAATAATATCATATAACCAAGAGTACAATAAGAATAATATATATATATATATATATATATATATATATAACAAATAACATGATTAAATGTATAGAAAGAAGGTTGAATACATGTAGCATACAAACTAACCATGGGAGGACACACAACTACCTCAAATTGCTTAAAATACAACATGTTATTGCTATAAATAATCAAGGCAATAAAGTCCTCGAAAATCACGACTTGGAAATATTGATAATAATCATCTTATATTGAAAAATCCTTCTATTTCTATCTAAAAAAGTCTCCCAAGTTCATCTTATTTTCTCACATTTTCTTACTTTTTAATATCTTAATTATTTAGAATTATTTCCCTAATAGGTGCCTAAAAGTTAAAAAACTTAACACACTTTTATATGTTAGTAGGTAGATTTTAAATAACTCTAAAATATTATATAAATTTTTTTCAAGGCTTGGCTCCCATACTTTCTCTCTTTATTTTCCTATTTAACCCTCCACATCTCCTTATAAATACCCCATTAGATTAGCCTTAAACTCACATATTGATTATTTAACAACTAATATTATTTCTATGTTCAATTCTATTTTATAATAAAAATAAACTCATAAAATACATATCAAATTCTTTCATATCTCAAACTCATCTCCCTTATTTAATATCCCTCAAACTCACAATTAATGTCAAATTAACTAGCAGACAAACCGCCTATTAATGACCAAACTGATATTCATTTAAAATTGATTTATTTTTCTCATTTTATATTTAAAAAGAAATATAAATATTTCCACCATATCCATCGTAGCATTACCATGCCTACAAATATAAAATAAAATGTGCAACATTTCTATCATCTCACGTGTCAAAAAAACTAATCAAATAAAATTTCAATAAATTCATAATAATTTCTAATTAATCATAATATGTTCATATAAATATATTTCATACTTAATTATTGAATTCAAATATACTGTTTAAATAATTCTCAGTAATTCACTTTATATATTATTTAAATAATTCACCTAAATTTACGAGGTATTACATGGTCCAATTAAACACGACACGACACTAATTTTTTACCTAACAAGAATACGATCCAATCCAATTTTAATTGGGTTATGTTCTTGTTAGGTATAAAAAAATTCATGACATGCCATGTTCGTATTAGGTTAACAAAAAGAAATTTAGTTGTGTCAGATTTTAGTTGAGTAGTGTTTAAGTAAAAAAATATTTTGTGTCTTGTTTTAGTCGGGTCGTGATAGTGTTAGGTAAAAAAAAGATATTGTGTATTATTTTATTTGGGTAAAATTGGGTTATCGAAGAAAATAAGATTTTTTGTTGTGTTTTAATTGGTTCTTGTTCGTGTTTGGTGAAAAATACGATTTCATGTTATATTGCCTTTTATTTGGGTCGTATTCATGTTTGTTAAAAAAATTAGGATTTCATGTCTTCTCATGTTTAATTGGGTCATGTCCATTGTTAGTTAAAAATATGATTTTATATCGTGTCTCATTCTTTTCGGTCGTATTCGTTCTAGGTAAAAATAAGATCGAGTTGTGTCGTGTCATGTTCATATTAGGTAAAACAATTAAATTTTTTGTCATGTCGTGTTTTATATGGATCTTGTTTGCGTTAGTTAAAAAAAATATATGTTTTGTATCGTGTCTTGATGTATTTTAATTGGTTCATGTTAGAAAAAATGATTTTGTGGTGTGTCATGATTTAACTCATATAGTTATAGCGTAAATATTTTTATATTATATATTGTTGTCCAGGAGCGCGACGCGTGGTGATCGACTAGGGATCCGTGACAAAAAACCAATCAAACCAAATAACAATCCAAATAAAGAAAACATAAAATAGAGGAAAGAATACAATATTTACGCAGTTCACCAATTTGTCTACGTCCACAGATGATATGTATCACTAAATAGAATAAGATTACAAATGAAAGGACTTTTTGTACCTTTATCATACAAAATAATCTCTCTTGTCAAAAATAACCCTTACACGCAAAAATGGAATACTCACACAATATTCATCTCATCAAAGGCACCTATATTTTACCAAAATCTCAATAGAGAATACTCAAAATTGGTCCCCCAAATAACTAATTCTCTGCAAAAATAAACCCTTAAGTTTCTCTCACAAAGTTCTCTATTAAGTCACAAGATGGATATGACCCAATTCTCACATATCCACTTTTCACTAGGGGAAACACTCCTGAAATAAGAGATAAAATATAAGAGTTTCAAATGGTGTAAGACACCACACAAAGTAGGTATCTAAAGATAACTATCGAATATGGATACCATAATCTCATTGGATAAGAGAAGATAAACCAAAAAAGAAGTTTGAGTTACACTCAAACTCTATCTCATAGTGCATGATCATAGGATTCTGAACTGGATCAATCTTTACAAATCTCCATGTTGGTGAAGTTAAACAAAACATAAAACTAACTCTTCCAAACCTAATGGCGAACTCTTCGCTAAAGCGACAAATGACCTTTGTTGGTCTCCATCCCCATTGCTGACGCGAAGTAGCATCGTCTCTGGTTTGCAGAGAATTTTGACACAAAGCCTTCACTCTAGCAAATCCACTTTTTGCTGAGGCAAAATCAAGATCGTTGGTCGCAAGCCGCTCCAAAAAATTTCTTCACAAAATTTGCATCCAACAAACTTTAACAAATTATCGCGTAAGAACCATAATGTAAGGGTTATCACGAAAATAAATAATCTTTATCACCAAAATACTAAAAAGGATTTATGACTAAGTTTAATGCCTCATCAAACCAAACCTTAGATCAATCTTCAACCGATTCATATCTTTCACATCCATAAGAATGCCTACACTATTTGTGTCAAACCCACAATGCTCCATAGATTTCTCAGAATTCCTTGGTTTAACATCAAACCTAGCAACCTCCCCCAACTGCCTCATAGCCATCAGTTGGTAATTAAAAGTCAGCTTTTCCCCCTTGGGATATTTGGCCACCACCTACTTCCCCCCACTCATCTTCATGTCTTCCTATAGTACTAAATCAATGCCACTACCGCTACCATAAGATAATATTATGCCCATTCTCAAAGATCTGACTTTCTGTAAGGACAACTTTAATTCTGGTTTCCATCTCAAAATACATTTCACTCTCCTAAGATGTTATGTAGTCCCCTCACAACCTAATTGAGAGTAAAGATCACCATTCTTGCATAATACAGGACATGCTTGCCTTCTCCTCTGTTGTCAAGCTTTAAATGAAAGATTTCACTCACCACAGAAGGCACGACAATCCATGTCTTATTTTATTCCCTGGAGAACATGCCAATTTCTCACCTTGGTGATCCTAAACACCATAAGGGAACCTGTTATGATCCTAATAGCTCCATCCGATGTTAAAACCATGTAACCCATGGAGTCTAAAACACCCACCGACCCGAAGTCCCAGAATGTGTCGAAAACCACTTTTAGTTCTCACCAATTCATCAAATGCCTTATTTAAAATTTTCAAGGCTCTCCAATTTTGCCATAAAAATAGAATCAAATTTAACCTATTTGTAGGAAGAAAAATAATTCTTATTTGGACATATATGAATCAAACAACTAGAATCAATAACCCAAATGTCGTTAAATGACACACCAATTATGGTTGCCATGAGATAAAAACCGTCGACATCCTACCAATGATTTACATCGTCCAGTGCTGCTGATGCGTTTTGAACCTTCTCCTTTATTTTCACATTAATTTATTTGGGACATGAGTTCATGATGTGCTCAATCTCGTGACAGTTGTAACATTTCTAGTCCTTGTGCGCCTTTGACTTGGACTTTAAGTTCTTATAACCTCATTTCTTTGGTCTTCCTCGAATGACTAAGCTTGTGGCTGTAAGAGCAAGTTTTATAATTTCTCAGTTTATTTTTATTTTGGCTTATCCCGTTACACATACACTGCACCTTTATGACTACTTCTAAGGATTCGAATACAAAGTTGAATACTTATGGGAGATTGAAGAATCATACATCTTAACAACATTTAGAAGAAGTTATGGATGTATTTGGTAAAGATTTATTTTTATAGGTTTTTACAAATTTTAAGAATTTGTATTTTAAAATGTTTTTAAGAAAGTTTTTGAACAACTCACTAACTCATTAGAATGAGTATGACTTGTCATTCAAACGATCTATGCAATGTCGTTAGAACGAGTTCTCTTGGTTCGAATGAAATCTGGAACGGCGCCTTTGGTCAAATTCTAGAATCTCAGTAGAAGCCTCATTAGAAATCGTTCCAACGAGAATGGGTAGGTCATTAGAACGAGACTTACAATGATCGAACGAGGTATCATTGTTTAACCAAGTTTTGGAATCTCATTCAGTATGTTGTTAGAAGCCTAATCGAAAGAAAGTGGGTGTGTCGTTCGAACGAGGTGCCTATTGTTCGAACAAATGGGTGAAATTTTGTTTTTTAAATTAAATATGATCCAAATCTCTAATATTTATCCTTTTGTAATTACTTTCCTTACAAATAGATTTGCGTGATTAGATTCTCTAAGAACTCTTTTCGAAACATTTTCACACCTTTTTTAGTTCTATTTGCGATCAAACTATTATAATATAATTCTAAACCCCTTGGAAACTGTGACACCCCGCCCAATTAAATAAAGGGTGATCAGTCATGTACCAATTTAAAATAGAATGTTCGGTTGGTTCATTCTTAGCATCACTGTTGAAAACTTTTTAAAATATTAATCACCTAATATAAAATTAAGCTAGGTGTCAAAACATTTCCAATTTAGTAAAACCAAGTAAATTCATTTTCATTCAGTCTTAAAATATAAACCATTCACCACACATAGGAATATAATAAATACTGAACAGGAATTAAGTACTGAAATAAATAAGACTGGGTAAAACCTCCCAGTTCAAAACTCCAAACCATAAAATAAACTGAATACAATATCTCTGATAAAGGACTAGAAGTGGGCGACACATGCCCTAGATAAGAAGTCTAGATGAAACTGAATGGAAAGGATAGATGCTTCTACTGTAAGGACCTACATCTTCCACAACAGCTGCAGCACGTTAAGCAATCCAAATCTCCAAATCTGGTACCCCTGTGGCTGAGCACCTGATGTAATATATATATATATATATATATATATATATATATATAGCAAAAGAGAGAAGAAATACAAGAAACGGGTCAGATCCCGCGGTTTAAAAATGATTTAGCAAGTATTTAAAACTCGTTCTTAAAACAAGTCTTATACGCATGTTAGTTATCGAGCTCTCACATGAGTTTCTCACCTCTCACCTATTGTGCACGCCTAACTTACATCTAATCCCCCTCTAGTTATACCACCCAGTCTAACTAGTCATAAACCATACTAATACTAACTATGCTCACAAGTAGTATTCCCGTATCGCCCATGTAATACGCTATTCAAATAGTTTATCTCACATACTAAGTTTCACTATTCACCGTTCGAATGGTTAATCTTTTCTCCACTAAGATTATTTTATTTCTCATCTCCACTTTATCTACTGATTTCATAAAGTAGAAAGTTCTCCCAGTATACTCATATATATATATATAGTCCCATCATCCCTATATATATACACTAATTCTGCACCCTTAGGTTAAGACCACTTGGCACAATGTAATGATTATTATTATTACCAAGTCTACTAATTTCACATAGTAGAAATATTCACACATTCATATATATATATATATATATATATATATATATATATACTAATCTTGCACCCCTGAGCTAAGACCCATTAGTGCACCTATAAGGAGAATCCTGCATCCCCGGGTTAGCACCCATTAATGCACCTATCAATAATAATCCAGCACCCCCGGGTTATCACCCATTAGTGCGCCTAACAATAATCATCATTGTACCCCCGGGTTATCACTCATTAGTACACTTAATCAATAATGTTCTTGCACTCCCGGGTTATCACCCATTAGGGCACCTAACAATAATATTCTTGTACCCCCGGGTTATCACCCATTAGTATACTTAATAATAGTGTTCCTGCACCCCCGAGTTATCACTCATTAGTGCGCTTAACTATAAGATTATTTCACCCCCGGGTTATCACCCATTAGTGCTCTTAGCAATAATATCACATAATAGGCATACGCACGTCCTATTAAATTTATAGGTATTTATCCAACCTACATATATACTTCTCATACGTATTTTAACCTCCACTATGTATAGTATAAATATTTAAATTACTATCTCTCTCAAAATATCCAAGGCACATTCTCTCTATACTGAAATAATTAAAGTCTTAAGCCTCACATACTTTTCTCGAAATCCTTTCTTGTTTAAGTTTATTACCGGACACTTTCTCTCACTCCAAGAACCCGGTAAACCCAAATTTGGACTCAAAGAAAATTCTCAAAAATTTCCTCTGTCGCTCGAACCAGATGACATGTTGTTTGAACGACTGCTATGTGTCGTTCGAGTGACTTCACGCGAGATGCCATCTCTCTTGAACGACTTCGCACTAGATTGCACCGTTCGTCTTCCTGCCCATATTTTCAGTGTTTTTCACCATTTTAGAACCTACAAACCTCTAAGATTCAATCCCCAACACCTCATCATCAATACCCATCAACACATAACAGATTATAAGTCATTCCTAACATCCTAGGATCCTTATTTCATCATTAATCAACCTCGATTCGTTCATCAATACATGATTAAATTTCATAGTTTAACCTCTACATACATGAAGGAATATTAGGAACTAATTAACCCAATCCTTAATCATAATTGAAATCTCCAATTTTTCACCCAATTAACCTGTAAATCATGAGCTTGATTCTTCCTAAAAGAAAGCAAGTAATAGACACTTGCCTCGAATAGGATGGTCTAATACATTTGTGATGTTGGTATAGACGCGTTCCTTTCTTCTCGATCTACGCATTGGTGGTGGCGATTGTGCAAAGTGGTGCTAATTTGGCCTTCCCTCTTGGAATTTGGTTCTCCCTCACACCCTCTATGGACGTTCTTTCTTTATGTGTCTCACAACCTTAAAGTACTTTTCTTGGCTGATAAAATAACTCCCAATTTTCATCCATTAATTAAACCAAAAAATACAATTTACCATAATGCCCTCTCGGGACGCCGGTTAGGCTTAAAATTCCCCCAGGACCCAAACTAAACATCCGGGTATACTATTTTGACTATCTCGACCCTCCTGGACTCAATGGCGCACTCAAAATGACAATACGAGTTAATAAAAATAAATTCTCTTTTTATTCCATTCAATTAGTCCAGACACGACTCACACGCGTGTCAGACTTAAATTACCAAACTACTGTATTTCTCACTTCTGAAAATTTATCAAATGTTATAATTCCATATTATATATCACACAGTAATATTCAATAATTCTCAATAAAAAGTATTAACCCTTGGCACGCTAGTTTATAATTATTTTAATCCGGATTAATAACAAATTAATTTCTCGCATTTTAATTTAATTAATCCAACAACAATAATTAATTACATACTTATTCCCACAATAATAATTAATCACATAATTATTTAAATCATAAAAAATACAGGGTGTTACATACTTCCCCCCTTACAACGGAATTTCGCCCCAAAATTCGGAAAAAGTATACCAGGTACAACAACGAGGTATATATATTGTGCATCGCATCCCTGCGCTCCCAAGTAAACTAATCCATACCGCCCATATAGTATGGTATCTAATACCCTTAATAATGGGCACTTCACATGTGTTTGTTTTAAACTCCAGATTACCCTGTCATTTAGACTATTGCCCAAGCCTTTCCGCTTAAGTTTCACTACTTAAACTTTATTTTAGATATTCACTATCTAGGCTTCTACTATTTGTACCTTAGTAGATTTATTTTCCTTTCAGATATATACGACTTCGTCTCGTGTCGTTCATACAAGTAAATTGGCTGTGCAATATATTTCACAAACAATATATATAATAATATCAATTCTTCTCCGATATTCGTAATTATAACTGGTCCCCCACCTTTAACTATCAAGTAGGACACACAACGTGAACTCATACTTCTACTGGAACTCTGCCCAAACGTGAACTCATAGGAGTTATTGAACATAACTCCATTAGTGGAAGGTACTACTCTCATCCTCTCCGAAGATTTAAGGGTGCACATAAAATTTTCTCTCCCGCATCCGATTAGACAGCTTGCTTACCCATCCCTCTATGGGTATTAGGCCGTACTCAATCGCATTTCAGTACCTATAACCTTACCATCTCAGCTACATGAGAAGATCTTTGGGTTACTCTCCCATTCTCTAATGGGAGACCTACTGGTTTCAAATTGTCCACCCTTTTTCTAACAGTCAGGTGACCCACTGCCAGACTAACCTTACAATCTTACTCTACATTATAACCCTTCACCACTCTTATTTGGAACTTGATACATTTTATACTCTCTCGAATGTACTTCTAACCTTGATGTATGTGACTTTGCCGCACCGCGTGACACAAATCTTGAAACGTAAGTCTTTGAAAAATCTTACGGGATAAGCTTCCGCTTACCTGACTACATATTATCGAATTCACATGATAATCATAATCCACTGTTTGATTCAATCACCTAAGTCGCCCATACACCCTATGCCTCGCGCAACATTGTATAATTGACATGTAATTTTCTCACTTCAATTTTCGCATACTTGGTATGCTGATATAGTAGGGGTGTACTCAACCACCCCGCTAGTCATAACTAATTCTTTCCTTCATTGGCATCATGGCTCTATTTAGAATGATACTAAGACTAGGCGATTCTATCGGCCTTAAGTCATATAAGAATTATCAACTCTCAATTATATTCTTTTATAGGTACAATAACCATCGTACAAAACTTATGTACTATCGACCAAACTTCTCTCCAACTCTCGACGTTCGTTAGTTTCATGCGTGGGATGTCTCGCAAAGCGAAATCCAAACAAGGAACCCCCCCGATACACTACTATCTAACCTAGTCAGTTGTCGAGGTCCATAAGGCCCTCAGTCCATACTATATACCTTCCCACAATCTATATTTTTACATAAAAGTCTACTTGTTCACTCTCATGTCCCTAAAAATAATATTAAGCATGGCCCTCTCACTAGCCCAAGTACTTGGCGCTATAAATATATAACGAGCTATATTTCGCTGCTCGATAAGAAAACAATGTATTCTAAGTCTTGACAGACAAATAAATTCCTATGCACGGGAATCGCATACAATTAGACATTATACTCACTGAGGTCTACCATACCATGAAAGTTTCATATATACCCACATTTGGGCCTAACCCTATTTTAGGTGGGGCCGCACAAAATTAAGATCAATCCTCTCGGAGTATCCGGCACGACAGTCATATCACTACATTTTTTCTATAGTTTGACCATACGGTAATTAATCATTACACATTACCATAATAAACTCTACTAAAGATGAATCAATGCAGTAGTAAATTATAATAATAAAACATATTCTTAGGGCCCACCCGGTTCACTCACGGGCAATCATCAAAATGCCCTTCTAACAACGAGAAATACGTTTGTAACAAGACGGTTAAGACTAACGTTCCCACTAAACTCGACCCGCACGCGAAGTTTAGGATTTCCAATTTAAATATCAGTTGTGACACACCCGTGTCACTAGAATTAATTCTTTACTCATAAGGAAGAAGCAAAACCTCACCAGTCTTGCCAAATCATAGGGTCTCAGCACGTGGCTGCCATCACGACCCATGAACATCTGCAATTTTTATACACCTTAGGATTTCATCCTATAATTGCCCCTCTCATTATGGACAATTTATTCCATCATGTGGGTTTCATGTCCATTATTGAAACGTTGGCCCAAACTCTCTAGGCCTCAATTATGGCTTTACTGAACTCCTGTTTACATCCCGGGCCCCATCGAGCCTGACATACTGTATGCTACCATTAACGAGGACGTTACTAGTTCATCCTGAACCCATCACTCTCGGGTGTAAATTTTCTTGGGCCTACTTCTCTTTACCCAAATTCTTTCACTGGAAGTCTCTCTCCTCCAGTTGTTATGCCTAACTGGCACGGTTTACTATTTCTAATCTTTTCGATCTCACTTCTCAATTGTGGACACATTCAACACTTGTAGTTCTACTTTCTTCACATAAGGATACTTTGCGAGCCATTTCCCATCACTGGTCCCACTGACCATTTTGGAAATGTCCTTCTCTCGGACCAAGTAGTCTTAACTTACTGGCTACACTGGCCTTTCAAAACTATGGTTGGTTTCCATGGCCCTGATTGACTTCATCGTCACTTTGTAGCAAGTTAATCAACTTAAAATCATCTAACCGAGTTCCCTCTTGGGTATACTCTCATATGGGGTTTCACTAACACTGTTAAATTTAGTTTATGCTCTTCAACATATTTGTTAACCCTCTTTACTCCCTTCTCTTGGAAGCGTTAACATTATCATACTAATGCATGATCTTGACGACCTCGGCACTAGTCATCCTAGCTGCATTTCCCATTCATACTGATATTCTACTCACGGGTCCTTTATTAACTATAAACCCTTTGGATAATTTATACCCCTATGTTAGGTACGAAGTTCGATATGCAATTCAACCTTTCTCTCACGATCGGTTTCTATCTTACCCATTGTGCTAAACATAAAAATTTCACTCGCATTTCGTTACCACATCGAATGGAAGACCTCACGATCAAATCGTACCCAAATTTCTCTCTAAATTTCAAACACACTTCTTCATATATAGTGATTGCCTCTAATCACTACATGATGCTTCTAAGAGCTATAGCTTTTAACTCCCAAATTTAATTTTGAGTGTCGTCACACCCCACTCTACACAATTGCCTTCGAATTTTCTACCTCCGTTGGTCTGTTATACTCTCTTTTTTTTCTTCGCATTTTCACCGATGGATTTTCAAAAGAGTCCCTCTGATTTCCCCCTTATCGACTATACAAGGTGGTCCTGAAATCACTCCATCGTTATCTATGACTGTGTCTTGTAAATCCACTGTTCCCGAGTGATGATTTCACTATCACTTGCTTAAGTAATTCTCATGGTGATTTTCATCACGATCACTCTTTCCCGATTACTCTATGTCTTTTGTTGTGCTTTTTCTCCCGCAGTTCTTCTTATGGCCCTCGCTGATCGTCCTAAAATGTTCGATGTTCAAAACACACAGAATTTCTTATAATGAGTCACATCCATTATAATTCGTAGCAGGAGAACGTAAGTTGCATACGTAAGGAAACACAACAATCCTATCATAAGGCTATCATCAAAGAACTTTATGCTGAAATGTAAGAAGCCACACAGATACTAAGGACACTAGAACCTGATGCTCTGATACCACCTGTGACACCCCACCCAATTAAATAAAGGGTGATCAGTCCTGTACCAGTTTAAAATAGAATGTTCGGTTGGTTCATTCTTAGCATCACTGTCGAAAACATTTTAACATATTAATCACCTAATATAAAATTAAGCTAGGTGTCAAAACATTTCCAATTTAGTAAAACCAAGTAAATCCATTTTCATTCAATCTTAAAATACAAACCATTCACCACACATAGGAATATAATAAATACTGAACAAGAATCAATTATTGAAATAAATAATACTGGGTAAAACCTCTGAGTTCAAAACTCTAAACCATAAAATAAACTGAATACAATATCTCTGATGAAGGACTAGAAGTGGGCGTCACATGCCCTAGATAAGAAGTCTAGATGAAATTAATGGAGTGGATAGATGCATCTACTACAAGGACCTACAGCTTCCACAATAGCTGCAGCACGTCGAGCAATCCAAATCTTTAAATCTGGTACCCCTGTGGCTGAGCACCTGATATAAGCAAAAGGGAGAAGAGATACAAGAAATGGGTCAGAGACCGAGGTTTAAAAATGATTTAGCAAGTATTTAAAACTGGTTCTTAAAACAAGTCTTATACACATGTTAGTTATCGAGCTCTCACATGAGTTTCTCACTTCTCACCTATTGTGCACGCCTAACGTACATCTAATCTCCCCTAGTTATACCACCCAGTCTTACTAGTCAGAAACCATACTAATACTAACTATGCTCACTAGTAGTATTACCGTATCGCTCATACAATACGCTATTCAAATAGTTTATCTCACATACTAAGTTTCACTATTCACCATTCGAATGGTTAATCTTTTATCCACTAAGATTATTTTATTTCTCATCTCCACTTTATCTACTAGTTTCACAGAGTATAAAGTTCTCCCAGTATACTCATATATATATATATATATATATATATATATATATATATATATATATATATATATATATATTCTCTCATCATCCCTATATATATACACTAATTCTGCACCCTTAGGTTAAGACCACTTGGCGCAATGTAATTATTATTATTATTATTATTATTATTATTATTACCAAGTCTACTAATTTCGCACAGTAGAAATATTCACACGTTTATATATATATATATATAGCCACATCTTCCCTATACATATATATATACTAATCCTGCACCCCAGAGTTAAGACCCATTAGTGCACCTATCAAGAGAATCCTGCATCATCGGGTTAGTACCCATTAATGCACCTATCAATAATAATCCAACATCCCCGGGTTATCACCCATTAGTGCGCCTAACAATAATCATCATTGTACCCCCGGGTTATCACCCATTAGTACACTTAATCAATAATGTTCTTGCACCCCCGGGTTATCACCCATTAGCGCACCTAACAATAATATTCTTGTACCCCCAGGTTATCACCCATTAGTACACTTAACAAAAGAGTACCTGCACCCCTGAGTTATCACTCATTAGTGCACTTAACTATAATATTCTTGCACCCCCGGGTTATCACCCATTAGTGCTCTTAGCAATAATATCACATAATAGGCATACACACGTCCTATTAAATTTATAGATATTTCTCCAACCTACATATATACTTCTCATATGTATTTTAACCTCCACTACGTATAGTATAAATATTTAGATTACTATCTCTCTCGAAATCTCCAAGGTACATTCTCTCTATACCGAAATAATTAAAGCCTTAAGGCTCACATACTTTTCTCGAAATCCTTTCTTGTTTAAGTTTATTACCGGACACTTTCTCTCACTCCAAGAACCCGGTAAACCCAAATTTGGACTCAAAGAAAATTCCCAAAAATTTCCTCTGTCGCTCTAACCAGATGGCATGTCGTTTGAACGACTTCCACGTCTCGTTCGAGCGACTTCGCACGAGATGCCATCTCGCTCAAATGACTTCGCGCGAGATTGCACTGTTCGTCTTCCTGCCCAGATTTTCAGCGTGTTTCACCATTTTAGAACCTACAAACCTCTAAGATTCAATCCCCAACACGTCATCATCAATACCCATCAACACATAACAAATTATAAGTCATTCCTAACATCCTAGGATCCTTAATTCGTCATTAATCATCATAATTATATAAAAACCCCAAATTAATTCACACGAACCCTAGTTTCCAAAATTTCAATTAAAGAACCTAATCAACCCATATTAATTCATCAATAATTTATTAAATTTCATAGTTTAACCTCTACATACATGAAGGAATATCAACAACTAATTAACCTAATCCTTAATCATAATTAAAATCTCCAATTTTTCACCCAATTAACATGTAAATCATGATTAATTTCACTTACACTAACATGAGCATGGTTATTGCTAAAAGAAAGCAAGTAATAAACACTTTCCTTGAATAGGATGGTCTGATCCGTTGGTGATGTTGGTATAGATGCATTCCTCTCTTTTCGATCTACGCATTAGTGGTGGTGATTGTGCAAGGTGGTGCTAATTTGGCCTTCCCTCTTGGAAATTGGTTCTCCCTCATACCCTCTATGGCCGTGCTTTCTTTCTGTGTCTCACAATCCTAAAGGACTTTTCTTGGATGATAAATAACTCCCAATTTTCGTCCATTAATTAAACCCCAAAATATAATTTACCATAATGCCCTCTCGGGACGCCGGTTAGGGTTAAAATTCCCCCGGGACCCAAAATAAACATCCAGGTATACTATTTTGACTATCTCGACCCTCCCAAACTCAACGGCGCACTCGAAATGACCATACGAGTTAATAAAAATAAATTCTCTTTTTATTCCATTCAATTAGTCTCGACACGACTCACACGCGTGTCAGACTTAAGTTACCAAACTGTTGTATTTCTCACTTTCGACAATTTATCAAATGTTATAATTCCATATTACATATCACACAATAATATTCAATAATTCTCAACAATAAGTATTAACCCTTGGCACGTTAGTTAATAATTATTTTAATCCGGATTAATAACAAATTAATTTCTCGCATTTTAATTAAATTAATCCAACAACAATAATTAATTACATACTTATACCCACAATAATAATTAATCACATAATTATTTAAATCATAAAAAATACGGGGTTTTACAGAAACTTATAGGTCACTATTTCAAATCAATAAGAACCTTTCTAGTTCAAACACTCTTTTGTAGATTAATCTCTACTGCTGATTTATGGAGTCGAGGCTCTACTATTGAAGAAAAAGGTTGATCGGTGGATACCGAGGGAATATTGCTTTCTGTGGGTGGTGCTGGACTGTGCCATTACCATAGAAAATTTGAACAACTTCACATAATACTTAGTTGTTCTAAGTAGTTTATTAGCCGACTGTGTCTTTCAAATCTTGTATAGTGCTAAATAAAAGTTTTGCCCTTTTTAGGTATTTTTCCTTGTTCGAGTATTTGCATGCTTGGTTTGCTGAATTAAATTTCGATCACATCTTTTTATGCACACTAAATTAAATCAAAGATAAATTTGGTAAAATTTCATTTGTGTGTGGTTGACTAATATGTGAATCATACCATTAAATCCTCGAATTTTTAAATTGGTTTCAGTGAATGTTACACTAAGTTTTTGTGTAATCTGCTAAAAATTTGGATATTATGGATAATATGTATAATAAGATGCCTATGTTTGATGGGTAAAATTATGCTTAATGGAAATCTAGGATGAGGTCTGCATAAAAATCAATATATGAAAGAGTTTGGCTTATTTGTGAAAGAGGATGGGCACCACTCACCATGACCAACAATAACGCCAAAATTCTAAAACATTTCTCTGCATAAATAGAGGATGATTTTAAATGGATCAATTTTAACTTACGCAGTGTAAGTTCTATTTCTAGAGCCATCACCCTTGATGAGTTCCATCACATTATGACATGTACCACGTCTAAAGAAGCTCAGGATACCCTTAAGCTCACTCACGAGGGTACAAACGTTGTGAAATCTTTTAAGCTATAAAATTTCACCACAATTTAAGACTATCATTTGGGATAACCTACAACTCACTTATAAGGGTACCAACGCTGTAAAATTTTCTAAGCTACCAAATCTCACCACACCATTTGAGACTATCACTATACTAGAGTCTTAATATTTTGATGAATTTTATGCACCATTGTCTGACATCATAAACTCTAATTTGAACTTAGGTGAGAAAATTCTTGAAATGCGTATTATTAAAAAGATTTTGAGATCACTTCAAGCCCATTTTATTCCCTAAGGTTACCATGCTTAATTCGTTAGGGGTATTAGTTTAATGCCCTAAAATATGATTAGGCATGTTAGTTACATGATTAAGTATAAGTTATGATTGATAAGGTTGATGATGGGTATTAAACATTCTAATTATCATTAATGACGCTAAGAATCACCACCTCGATGATATATGTCAAGAGTGGAGGAAATCACAGTAATATATATGTAGAGAGGGGGATAAAAAAGATAGAAGGCACTAAGATTTAAGTGGTTTGGTCTTGGCATACTCCACTGTGCATGGTGATGATGGCTTTGTATTTCTATAAGGCACAAAAGGCCATTGTTACATACACTCAAGCTTTCTCTTTCTAGATTACAATTTATCAGAGTTCGAGTATGATTGTCAATTATTCCCCCTTTATAAAGAAGATGAAGTGGGCTTATATAAGCTTGGGGGTGCACAGTATCACCCCCAAACATGCACCTGGTGTGCACGAGCTAAGTAGTCAAATGATAAGGGGCCACCTATATTTTGTATGTATAAGTCATGCTGATGAAATATTCCCTCACGTGGGTTGTTGATCTCCCGTAATGGTTTGGTCCATGTGTCTTGGTGATGCACAAGTCACATGTTTCATGTGGGATACTAGAGTCGATGTTAGAGGTCTCGATCTGGCTGAGACTATTGAAGCAGTTCCCCAGGCAAGTAATGTCGAGATTGTGACACCCATCCAGGAACTGTATGTAGGTCTCGGCTTGTTAGTGTTATTTGAAGCTGACACATGGCGAAGCTAAGATATAGGAGAACTTATGAGCATAGAGTTTACCTTCATGTATGATTGCAACTATTCTGCTGGTTAGGTCTCAAAAGCCTAGACTGATTAACCTGGGCCTCTGTGTTATGGGCCCATATGTAGATGAGTCTGACTGGTACTTAGATTGGGTCATGGTGTAAGGGTTGATTCTCATCCAAACGAGGCCATACTTATGTATATCAATCACCCCCTAGACCTTAGTCTTCAGTGTTAATGGGAGGCTGAGTGTAATACCCCGTATTCTTATTAATATTGAATTATGGGATTGATTGAATTAAAAATGGAAATTTATTTAAAAATTAAATCGGATTTAAGTACTAGCGAGATGAGAGTTAGTATTTGATTATGATAATTATGTTGAATATTATAGAATGAGTATAGTAATATATGATTATGGATTTAATAATATTGCCACGAGTTAAAAATACGATAATTTCGGTAATTAAGTTGGGGCGCGCGTGTCAGTTGTATCAGGACCCAATTTAATGGATTTATAAGTAAATTATTTTTATATAATCCATATGGTCATTTTGAGTTCCCTAACGTGTACAGAAGGATTGAGATAGTCAGAAAATACTATTCGGGAGTTTAGTTTGGGTTCCAGGGCATTTAAGACCTAACCGACAGCCGGGAGGGTATTTTAGTCATTTTTACTATTTGAAGAATAGTGACCCACGGATTTTAAGTGGATTACATCAACCAAAACTTAGGATCCTTAGGGTTTCCATCATCAAAATTCACAGACGGACATTAGAGAAGAAGTGGAGGAAGTTACCAAAGGAGAACCACCACCTTTAGGGTTTTTGCACCACCGTCACCACCATCGGATAGATCGAGAAGAGAGGATTACTCCCGTATCATCTTTTTCAAATGATCAGAACTTCTATTTCCAGGTAAGTGATTTAACTTTTAATAATTCAATGCATACATAATCCATGTTAGTTTAGAATTGGAGAACAACCTTGAAAAATGATGAATGAATGGATTTAAAGAATTAAAATCGTAATCTTGGTAGGTTTTGCATGTAGTTTAACTTCTAGGAATATAGCAGCCACGAAATTTTGATCCATGTGTAGAGAATTATGAATTTGTATTGAGTTATATAATTTTCTTGAAGAAAATAGGAGAACTAGGGGTTTTATGAAAATTATATGATTTGATCCAAGAAATTGATTCCCCATTATGATTTGATGATTCTAAAACATTTGAACTTATGTATTTATGTTGGTATGATGTTAGGAATAAATATTTAGGCGTTTGGGACATTATAGTAGAGGATTTGAGGGATAAGTTTGATGAAACCCGTAGGCAAAATTATGCAGAATTGCAATACCTTTTGGATCGATCGATCGACCCATGAATGTCGATCGATCGACTGGATCAATCAATTGACCCCTTTCCCTCGATCGATCGACTCCTCCTAATTTTTGTAGATTATTTTCCCTTTAAGGTTTAATAAATCCTAAGCTTATAAGAACTCTTAGGGGGGATTAATAGGATATTGTGGGACTTGGTTAAGGTCAGTAGGGCTGTAGTTAATGCCCAAAAATAGTTACGAGTGTTTACAGAGTGAGGTACGATTAGAAATTTTATAAAATTGGGATTGAAATTGAATGTATGTTAATTTAAGGTTAGGAACAGTAGAAGAGGGAATTTGATTTACTAAAATAACCTTAGAGGCAAATGGGTGACTTAGTAACCTTTTGAGATAGGTTTAAGTATTTGAATCTATACGATGAGAGAGTTATCGCGCTAAATGTATTACGTAGAATATCTGGGATGGAATTACAATGCGTATGTGACTTATAATATAGGATAGAGAATACCTATATTAATGTTGATAAATACTTAGGTTGTGTGATTACCTAGTATATGGATGATTCTGTGTATGACATACCTACCATACTTGCTATCACGGGAGGGTTGTTTTTTAAAGAGGACAATCTTGCCTTGTGTGCTTTTGGGGGGGATTTAGATTTATTATCTCAAGAACATAGGACTGTGAAGACTTATTTGTGAGTTGATAAGTCAGCTGACTATGGGAGTGTAGGTATGTGTGTGACCCATAGGTATGTTGACTACGTTTCCCTTCAATATGTGTGAATTGTATTGATACGGTTCTTGAGTGATTCGGAACTCGTGATCCTCATGTACGTGATGTAGTGGGATTTGATAGTAGAGTATGCATGCACCGCCGCTCAGCCTAGGGGTGCCATATGTATATATGTGCCGTGAGTGATATAAATATATACTCGTGATTATTCACTGTTGCTTAGTAGATGAGAATTGCTACGATAATTAAATGACTTAAAGATGTGGGAACTTAAATAATACATGAGATAATAAATTCAAATGATGAATATTTGTAATTTAAGCATGTCTAAATTGTGTAATACAGGAGGTTCAATGTAGTAATCCCTATAATCAAATATTGGTTATAGACATAACTAGGATGGATTAAGGATATACATTAGGCGTGAATAATTGTTGAGGGCTGAGAATCTAAAGTGAGAGCACATGACTAACATGTATATAATATTTACAGTTTAATGCATTTAAACACTTGCTGTTTTTAAAATGTTTTAACCTCGGGATCTGACCCCTTTGCTTCCAAATATATTTTTTTTTTGTAAAAAACTTTTAGGTGCCTAGCCACAGGGATACCAAGCATAGGAGTTCCATTATGTTGACGTGCTATAGCTGTTGTGGAAGTTATAGGATCTTGGTATTAGACGCCTCCACATTTATCCTTGATTCCTTCAGAGTCATTCATATCAGTTAAGGCATGTTGCCCATTCTTATTTAGAGCTAGTAGATTCAGACTCTCATTATTTCAGATGTTGTTTTATTTATTCAGACTCTTGTATTGGAATTTTATTTACTCTTGTATTTTTATTGGAGTGTTTACTCCAGACTCAATTTATTTCATTTCGCTGGTTATTCATATGAGATTGTTTATGTGATTAATGAATGATGATTTAATTACTTGGTTGATTGTTAATTTAGTAAATAAAATTTGACATGTCACTATTTTAAATATTAGGTGGCTAGTCATTAATTTAATGTTTTCGACAATGATGCTAAGACTGAACCAACTTGACATTCTGTATTAATTTAATAAAGGAGTAGCTGGCCGATATTTAATTTGTCAGGGTGTCACACTGAGGTGTATAGTCATCTGACCCCGTATGATGAGATGACCCCTTAGAGTTAGTGGTTGCCATGGTGACGTGAACGTGATGTACATATGTCAGGAGAATCATCGTTGTATCCTAGACAAACATGATGTTTGACTATCCTTGACTACACACATGTCAACAAGTGGATGGGTTGGTGTATGTGCCAAGAAGAGGTGGCAATATGCTTATTTGGAACTCATGCCCTAATTATGTGAGCCTAGGAAATTGCACGCAATTATTAACCCATTTAAATACCTAAACATCTAGCATTTTCTCTTTTTTCTCCAAACTTCATTCTCCCGCTTGAACTTTTTGCAGAAAACCCAAGCCTCTACTTTATATCTCTTTTAACCTCTCCATTTCAGGTGATTTTTTATGATTTCTTTTGCTTAAAGCCTTCTCCTCCACCCATGTAACCATTTTTCTTGATCTCGTGCCTTCATTTTCAAATTTTCTTATTAATTTATGTTTTATATAGTTTTTTGGTGATCTTTAATTTTTTTGGCCACCACTGATGGATGTTCTAGGTTTTTTTCTGCTAGTTTTAAGGTGTTATTTAGGGTGTTGGAAATTAGGACCATAGGTTCTATGATATAGGGTGTAGTTTTGGGTATCATAACATCTCTCTGGTGAACTTTTCGACCACCTTCTTCGGTAGCCATTTATAGTGTTCTTGACTGGCTTCTTTTAGAAAATAATTTAGCTTCCCCCTTTGATGTTGTAGCCAACCCTGATAAAAACTTCTTTTGTTTGAATGTACTAAAGACTACACGAGCTTTGTGATCAATATCCACAATTAAGGAAAATAATAATTTGGGAGATTCGTAAGGCTGCGACTGAGGCTAATAAAAGAGCCAAGGTCGAGTCAAGACTTCCAATTCACCAAACCCCCTTAGTTGTAGTTCTTCCTTATCTACTTCTTACATATCCTGCCCTAGCCGGGTCTAGGGTATTTATAAGAATTAGTAGTAATACCATGTCTGGTACGTCTTCTAGTGGTTCTCAGTCTGTAGCCTTATCTAAAGGCTACAATCCTTCCCCATCAAAAGACTCTAAAGGGTTCGACTCTTTCAAAGAGGCCATTCATGTTTTAGAGTCTCGCCTGGATGCCAGTGGGGCCGCTGAGTTGAGTAATCAAGGGAACCCCCAATAAACTAAAGTTCATGAGATCTCAGATGACGATGAGTCGAGAGTCGAGGTATCTTTTAACCAACCACCCATAGCCATTCTAATATCGGCCATAACCGACGCTGAATTCACCACTAGATATTTGGGTGGTGTAACTAAAGTTGATGATGAGGACGATGGCGATGATGAAGATAAAGAAGAATTGGATACTTCATATGCCTCTACCTTTCCCAGCACTGTACGAGAGATAAATTTAATCATATGGAGGCACCTTTATGGAATATAGTCCTCTATCGGCATAAGAATATCATCTGAGGACGAAAGAGATTTTGACAACAAAGATTGGGAGGTCGCCGTATATAAACAGATGTTCAGGATCGACTTTAGAATGTTGATCAACCCAAACGTTAGAGACATCCTTGCAAACACGAGGCTTTCCTCATCTCAATTTTCTCCCAATACGTAGAGGATCATTCTCGGTTTCATCCAACTATGGAATCAAGCTTACTAAGTCGGTCTTCGAGTTAATATTTTCAGAGCTTGTTACACTGTCTCAATAACAAAGTCTCAGCTTTGCTAACTAAGAAATTTGATAAGAAGGTTCTAATTGTGAACCAAACTTCAAATCATGACTGGAAGCCACGAAACTTCTTAGTATCTGGTGGCTTGGAATTTGACACTAATATTCCATTCAGTGCTACTGAGACAAGAATCCCTCAGAAATAGGGTAGAGTATCAATGTGGTTAGGTTTGGTCCCGACCTAAGCAAAGATGGTCAGGAAAAGATAGAGCATTTGCAAACTTGCGATAAATGAGGTTATAACCTATAAAAAGCTGATTGACCCATCACTCTGCATCGAGATTGGACTGGGGGTTGACCCCCTCACCGAGCTGTGTAAGTTAGAGATTATTTTGTGAGCTGTAATGTCGTCTTTCATCTATGATGCTGAAATTATCACTTACTCCTATTACAGGTCGTCCAGTCAAGACACCGGAAGAAGTTTAAAAGATGATTACTCCTAATCTTACGAATATGTTGAATGAACTGAAAGGTAAAAAGACTGCTCCCTTTGCCCCTCCAAAGAAGATAACTGCTGGGGGGCCAACTCCGGCTAACTCCGACCGAGGGTACTAAAAAATGCAAAGACCTACCTGAGGATGCCGACACTATACCTTCTCCCTATAGCAAGAAAATAAAGGACGTTTCATCCAAAACTTTTGATAATACTTCCCTCCCCATATCAAATAACATTATAGCTACAACCCGATTGGCCCAACTTATTGTCACCACGGACTCTCTGCTTGGATATAATATGAGTCCCAAAGAGGCCACAGGATCAATCATGATCGAGTCCGATAGTAGATTTTTTAATCCTCATGACCCTCCTCAGATAAGTGATTTTTCTCTTCACAGGGCAACCCAGGCAACACTTCTATTCATCCTTCATTCTATTTATCTTTTATAATTTTTATTGAAGTGATGTTTTGTCTCTTTCCAACTCTGCTTTTTATTTTTTGAAGTCTGTGTTCTCTCTTCATCACTTGAAGCAATGGGTTCAAAATAATACTACATAAATCCAGAAGGGTGAAGATGCTATTAAAGCCAATGAAGAGCCAAAGAAGAAGCTCAATGATGATGAGTCAAGCCATAATAATGCAATCGCCAATTTGAAGAAATAGTAATCAAAAGATTTTCTACCTCAAAGGATGAGGCACTGATCTAGGATGGACGACCTCAAACTTAAGCATTAGGATGACATTGAATAGGTTGTGGACGAGGCCGTAAAGAAGGATGTTATAGACTTTAAATCATCAAAAGGTTTTTTTGACTATGCCCTCCAGTACTTAGAAAGGGGGCAAAGACTTCTTAGCATTAGGTATTAAACAAACATCCAATCCTCGGTAAGGCCGAGCCACAACTTGCTAACGATATGAAGTCTTTCAAAATTTTCGATTCGAAGGCTGCTATCACCCTTGGTCAGGTTGAAGCTGAGGCTACTTCTCAGGAATTCGCGATCGATATGACGGTTGTCAACCAGGAAGCTGAGGCTAGTTCTCATGAATCCACGATCGAGACGATGGTGGTCAACCAGGATGGCACGGTGGTGGCTGAGGGTGCCAATGATGAAGAAGTTTAGACCAAGTCTTCTTCTATTCCATCAATCCTTGACGGCTCTGCTAAGGCTAAGACGACCAAAGAAAATTAAATTTCCTTTCTTTTTAAATGGGTGGCCACCTGTGGCCTTATGCCCTTTTATGTAACAATTTTTTAAACAGGACTAATCTTTATCTCTCGTACTACGGATGTATTACAACACAATATTTGAATCATCTTCGTACACTCGTATTTTTGTTATGAACTTCCTTATATGATTTTTTGCATAACTGTACTCTGTGCATTTTTCTATCTTATCACCATTGAATGATGTTCTAAGTATAATTCTTGTTACTACAATTGATTAAATGGTGTTGACCTTCTTTTTCGGTGTTATAGGGAGAGTATGAAGGAGATGAGACTCCTCATACATTCTCGTATCGTCGAGCATGAGTTATGATTTAATTCACCATATAATGATGCTGGATAACCATATGAAATTATTTTTGATTTTGTTTTTACCGTTGTTATAACACTGATCCCCCCTCTCGGCGTTATTAGGAGGGTATGAAGGATACGGGACTCCTCATGTACTCTCGTATCGTCGAGAGTGAATTATGATTCAATTCACCATATAATGATGTTGGATAACCATATTAAAGAATTTTTAATTTTATTTTCACCACAAAAGTGATTTTATAACACTGATCCCCCCCTCTTTGTATTATTGCGAGGGAATAAAGGAGACGACACTCCTCATACGCTCTCGTATCACCGAGATAGAGTTATAAACTAATTCACCATAAATGACGTTATTTAGTTTAATAAAATTTGAACCATGCAACAGTTGATGACAATAAACAGAATATGAGCCAACATTTGGATTTTTCATTGATAACTTTGTCATACATATGGGACTAAAATGGAAATACATTTACTTAAGAGGCAGAACTTCACAATCTTTACAAAAATATGGCTATTGATAATATCTAGTAGAGTGTTCGGCATTCCAGTGGTTGGATAAGGGCTAGCCTGCAAGATTTTCTAGCCTATAAGTTCCCGACATAACATCCTCAGTCACTCTGTATGGTCCATGCAAATTGGGATGAATTTTGTTGGGATTTTGCCAGACCTTATTCAAGACTAAGTCACCTACGTCTATCGACCTATACTTCGCTCTTTTGTTGTAGAACCTTGTGGTTCTCTGCTGATAATATGACTGTCTGACCTCTGTATACTTTCTTATTTCCTCAATCAGATCCAAGTTTAATCTTCTCTCTTCTATGTTAGCCTATAAGTCATAGGTCTGGACTTTATGGTTGGGCTCGGTAGGAACAATTACCTCGTACACATATGCCAACATAAATGGCATCTCACATATTGGTGCCCTCTCAGTTGTCCTATAAGGCCATAGGACCCTATGTAGCTCTTGAGTCCACGCGTCCTTAGAATTTTCTAATTTCTTCTTAATCCCGTCAAGTATCATCCTATTAGTAACCTCTGTCTGGCCATTGGATTGGGGTCAGCCCGGAGTAGAGAAAACCTATTTTATACCGACCTTCTTTCAGTAGGCATGAAGTTTTTGAACTGTTTACCATTATAAGATATCATGGCGTGGGGTATGCCATACTGATAGATATTCCTCCAAATAAATTTGAACATATTCACCCCCGTAATGGTCACCATAGCTTCAGCCTCCACCCACATTGAGAAATAATGAATCGATACTATTAAATATCAATAAATTCCTATTGCTCATAGAAGAGGGCTAACAAGGTTAATTACTCAAACTGTAAATGGTCAGGGTATTTTAATGGATGAGAGCGGTTGATGAGGTTGATGAGTAATGGTTGTAAACCTCTAACATTTGTTACACTTTTAACATATTCGACTGCATCCTTGGAAAGTGTTGGCCAACAATATCCTTGGGTAATGATCCTCTTTGCCAAAGATCGACCACAAATGTGTCTTGCATAAGAATCTTTATGAACTTCACAGAGGCTGTAGTCTATCTTGGTGGGATGAACTCATATGAGAAATGGGAGCAGAAATCTCCTTTTGTAAAGTACATCACCAATGATGGTGAACTTTGAAGCACGGTATTCGATCTTTTTTCTCTCGGCTTTAGACCCTGGTAGCTCGCCATCTCGAATGTACTTGATCAGTGGATCCATCCAGGACTCTCCCATGCTAGATTTAAATTGAATATAAGGTTGTTTTCCTCTTCTTCGATGCTCATCTTATATAAGATTTTAATAGGGTTGAATTATTTGATTTCAGTCCTTGTAGCCGATGCTAGTTTAGCTAGAGCATCATCTCGGCTATTTTTGAGCCTCGGAATACCCTTGATCTTGACCTCCTTAAAGTTTGTCATCATCTTTTTGACTCTGTCCAAATACTTTTCCATCTTCTCGTCTTTAGCTTCGTAAACACCTAATATATGATTAACTATAAGTTATTGATCACTGTGGCAATCACTTAATCGACGTTCAGTGCTTTGGCGAAAGAGGTAACTGTCAGTAGAGACTCATACTCTGACTCATTATTCGATGCCTTGAAGCTGAATCTCAGGGCATACTCAATATCTGTTCCATCCAGGGCTGATAGAATTAACCCTACGCTATAACCATTCTCACAAGATGATCCGTCTACAAACAAACTCCAGACTGGTCCTCCCTCCGAGAAAGGACCTTCATATAAAAATCCATTTCTTAATAAAAAATTCTTTTTCAGTAGTATCGACCTTCGCAGTGTCAACGGGTGCTGTGTTTACCACAATATCCCTTGGTACGATCACCGATGTTTATGCTTCCTTAAGAACATCATTATCAGTTTCGACCCATGTGAATTCGGCTATGAAATCTGCTAAAGCCTACCCCTTGATTGCATTCCTGGGCTGATAGATGATGTCAAACTCACCTAGATCAATTGACCAGGCCATTAACCTACCCGATTTCTCAGGTTTGTGAATGACCTGCCTCAGAGGAGTGTCGATGAGCACCACCATCACATGTGCTTAAAAATATGGGTTTATTTTCCTTGAGGCATGAATCAATACGTAGGATATCTTCTCTATCTTTGGATACTTGCGCTCGGCCCCTTGCAAGGCTTTGCTATTAAAATACACTAGATTTTAAACTCCATCGTCGTCTCAGACAATGGTTGCACTAATAGCTGAATCTGAGACGGTTAAATACAAATACAACTTCTCTCCCTAAATTGGTCAAGATGACAACATTGGAGAACCCAGATATACCTTCAACTCTTGAAAAGATTTATTGCATTCTTTATCCCCAAATGAAGGCTTTTTTGAAGATCTTAAAAAATGGCAAGCACTTATCAGTCGCCCATGAGATAAAATAATTGAGACTTACGACTCATTCGGTAATCCTCGAAACATCTTTAATTATTTTTAGTTTCTACATGTCAATCAATGCCTTGATTTTTAACGAGATTTGCCTCTATCTCCCTTTGGTTTATAATGAAACCTAAAAATTTTCCTGTGCCGACCCCAAAGACACACTTGGTCGAATTTAACTTCTTTTTGTACTTGTACATCATATAAAAAGTGTGCGCAAGGTCGGCCACATGATCCTCGGCCTTTAGACTTTTGATTAACATACTATCTATGTAGACTTCCATAGTCTTCTCGATCTCGACTTCAAATATCTTATTGACCAACCTCTGATTGGTTTCCCCTGTGTTCTTTATGTCGAATGGCATTACCTTATACCAGTAGGTTTTTTATCTATGATAAATAAGTCTTCTCAATGTCGGCCTCATGCATGAAGATCCGATGATACCCCGAATAGGCATCCATAAAACTCATAAGTTCATTCCCGATCGTGGCATCAACCATCTGATCAATATGAGGCAGTGGGAAGCTGTCCTTAGGGCATGCCTTATTCAAATCAGTAAAGTCCATGCATAACCTCCACTTTCCATTTGACTTGGGCACTATGACAACGTTGGAGAGCCAATTTAGATATTGGACCTCTCAGATGAACTCAATTTTCTGAAGCTTTTCACCTCATCTTGAATAAATTTGTATATGTCCCTCACAAAAGTTACGCATCTCTATTTAACATGCTTCACTTTTTCATCAATATTCATCTGATAGAAGATAATGTCGGGGTCAATCCCCAGTATGTCTCCAGGCAAAGATACTCTATCTTCTTCTCGGTAGCTTCACTAACTCTTCCTTGATTTCATCTTTTAGGGATGAACCGACTTGGATGATTTTTTGGCTCGTCCTCTTTGAGGATGATGGATTTCTACCTCCTTTACGGGTTCACCATTTTTTAGTTTTTTCTCGTCTCTGGGGTCGAGAGTGTCAATTTTATACAAGGTGGTTGCTCTTTTATGGGCTTCTTTATCTTCGACCAAAGTAAAGTAGCATTTGCAAGCCTCGACCTAGTCACACTGTATTTTCCCTACTCGATAGGGAGTTAAAAATTTCATTATACGGCGAACCATGGAAGGCACACTCTCAAACTCCTTCAGGGATAATCTTATAAGAATTATATTATAGGCCGAAAACACATGATCATCCATGATAAAAAAGTTGACCTTCTTGGTGAGATACCTAGGCCAGGTGCCAATATAAACATCCATTTTAAAACACCCCAACGCATGGACTTTCTCCCTATTGAAACAGATCAGCGGCTGGTGATAAGGTAATATTCTTTTTTTTCTTAATTTCAATCGGTTGAAATATTCCCAGAACATCACATCTGCTAACCTTCCTCCATCGACGAGAATAAGAGAAATATCGTATCCGTGAACTCTCGTACTGATGAGTAAGGGGTCATCATGTGGATCCAAGATTCATTTAAAGTCCATTATAGAAATCGAACAACTAGACCTTCTTTAATTTCCCCGATTTTGCTTTATTCTCGACATAATATACCTCTAACCTCTTTGGTGCAGCTTTGGCTCCTACCACATGCGCTTTTTTATCCGTCGGCTTTGTACTGCCACCTGCTATGCCGCCACAGGTCAATTTCACATCAAAGGAGATCATATGCAAATGACCTTTTGCATCAGTGATTTTTACTGGGAGGTCGAGGGGTCTCCCCCACTATCTTCAGACTCATCATCATTCTTATTAGCCTTAACCTCATATTTTGGCTTGTCGTCTCTCCTACCACTATGCTTTTTCAAGGACTCATCTTTGTTACCACTCCTATCCACATACTTTTATAGTTTACCTTATTTCAAAAACTTCTCGATCTTATCTTTCAGGGCAAAGAACTTTTCCTTCGTATGCCTATGATCTTGGTGAAATTCTCACTATTTTCTCTTGTCCCTCTTGTGAGGAGAGGACTTGGGATTTTCTGCTCATCTGAGTTCTCGGTTACCCTCGATATCGTTAAGAATAAATTATGGTCTTACTGTCAATGGAGTGTACTTGGCGAATTTATCTTCATGGTATCTCTTTCTTTCCTCTTTATCTTTGGCGTGACAAGATTTATTACCGCCGACCTCCTTCGTATCGCCCCTCTTGGGCACCATAGCCTCCTCCGCGCTCATGATTCTCCCGACCATGGCCAGGAGTTCTATCATGGTCTTTGAAGGATCTTCGAAGAGTTTCCAAAGGAGTTTGACCTACTGCAGACCACTAATGAGCACTATTATTGCTATACATTGTCATACCCCTCTACCTCTAACTTTTCCTTCTTATAACGATAGATGAAATCCCTCAGAGTTTCATTCTTTCCTTACTTGACATTGAGGATATGAGTTACCCTCTTCGGTGGCTTCTTATCGAAATAGAAATTATGAATGAACTTATCGGCTAGCTACTTAAAATTCTTTATGGAACCTATCGACAAGGCGGTGTACCCTATGTGAGCAGCTCCTGTGAAAGTGCTAGAGAAGGCTCGACATCTCATCTCATCGGGTGTCGAGTATATGTCGATGGCTGACTAATACATCTCTTTATAGTGAACTGTATTTGAACTACCATCATACCTCAGAATCATAGTTGGAGGTTTAAACTTGGCAGTAGTGGGATAACTTACAATTCTTAGCACAAAAGGTGACCCTTCCATAGAGCCTCAATGACTTAGGTCTCAACTTTTGATCAAACTGGAGATCTTGTCTTCCACCATTTGTATGGAAATATTCCACGGCTTATCTACTGCCACCGCGTTATCACCTCCACCTTCTATAGGCACTACCACTAGTGTTTGCTCTCATCTAGCAGTCCTCTGTCGACTATTTACCTTCCTTTAATGATCTCTATCTCGAATCTTCCTTGTTGTTTCATCACAACGTATTTTATTTCCTCTGGATTTACCAATGCTACGATATTGAGAGTACCTATCTTGTCCACCTTCTCTTCTGGGGCTGAGACGATCAAATGCTGACCCTCTATTCAATCTGTTAAAATTCAAAGCTCTCTATTGGCTTTTGGGAGTGTGCTGAATGTTTTCCCCTGGTAAGTTGGGGCCGGTATCCCTCTGGGGCGGCAGTATCACTAAAAATATCACATGGCTCCCAATACTTCTCCTCATTACAGTCTTAGTCATTTGGGCAACCCTGAATCTGCTTTCCTAGGAGGAGACACCTAGGACTGATGACATCTCTTTGCCTATAATGGTGTTGCAGCTCCTTGAGTGAGGCCGGGGGTGGTTCCCCTATCTCTGGATTCACCACTTCTCTGGCGTCCAGAGTAATCATCTTCACCGTTGGGTCACTAGGAGCATTCCCTAGTACACTTTTGACTAAACAGCATAAAATGTTCTTACATATTTTACTGGTTGTCCACTAAGGATCGCAACACCGTCGCCATATCATCCATTTTTGATTGAGGTGGTGGTTGGCTGGAGCTTGGGCCCGCATTGGAAAGAAAGTCAGATGCCATCTTTAGTGATATGTACTCACAAGTAAAGAGAGAAAAAGTAACAAAAGATGGAAATGAGATTTGAGCGAAGAGAAGCTTGAAGAACACTCATCTAAGCTCTTTCAATGGTGATTTAGATCCAGTAATGGTGGATCTGGATCATCAATAGAGGCAAAAGGAGAGATTCTAATCTAATCAAATTAAGAGGAAGAAAAATCTTTTCCCACACACGACGCCAAAATGATGATGCTAAGAATCACCACCTCAATGATATAAGCAGGTCAAGATCTAGCTATGACATCAATGGAGGATATCACACTAATATATATATATATATATATATATATATATATATATATATATATATATATATATATATATATATATATAGAGAGAGAGAGAGAGAGAGAGAGAGAGAGAGAGAGAGAGAGAGGGAGAGGCCCTCTCCTGTAAGTACTCCTTATGGTGCAGACCCCGGTACATACCATTTTTTTAAATAGTAAAAAAATGAATTTTTTGATGAAACTTCATGGATATGATCTCCATAGTGGGAAGATCATCTAAAATTTTTTTTCATCAAAAAATTAAAGAAAAAAGTCGTTGAGATGAGGTGATATGTAAAAAAAAAAGTGTAAATATGCATTTTTGACCGTTGAAATGTTGGCGATCATCTCACCCACTTTTTGATTGAATTTTTTGATGAAACTTCATGAATATGATCTAGATAGTGAGAATATCATATCCATGAAGTTTCATCAAAAAATTCAATCAATAAATAGGCTGGCGTTGACCCAACATTTTAAAGGTTGAAAATGCATATTTATACAATTTTTTTACATATCACCTTATCTCAATGGTTTATTTATTTATTTTTTTGACGAAAAAAATTGGAGATGATTTTTTCAACGTGGAGATCATATCCATGAAGTTTCATCAAAAAATTCATTTTTTTACTATTTAAAAAAAATGGTATATACTGGGGTCTGTACTATAAGGAGTCCATACAAGAGACTTTATATATATATATATATATATATATATATATATATATATATATATATATATATATATAGATATAGATAGAGAGAGAGAGAGAGAGAGAGAGAAGCTCCTGTGCAAACTAAGTTTGCACATTACTTTTTTAAAATAGTAAAAAAAATATTTTTGAGATGATTTTTTTTGTGTGATATTTAAACATTTCAAGGAACCCATATAAAAAAATCAGCTCAAAAAATATTTTTTTGCTATTTTAAAAAAATCGGTCAAACTTTCGTAGTTTTTAAAGCACTTAAAAGCTGAAAAAAGTTTGACCGATTTTTTTAAAATAGCACAAATTTTTTTTTTGAGTTGGTTTATTTTATATGGGTCTGTTGAAATGTTTAAATATCACAAAAAAAAAAATCAACTCAAAAATATTTTTTTAATATTTAAAAAAAATAAGTGTGCGCCAGTACATGTGCAAACTTAGTGTGCACAGGAGCCTCTCTCTCTCTCTCTCTCTCTATATATATATATATATATATATATATATATGTGTGTGTGTGTGTGTGTGTGTGTGTGTGTGTGTGTGTGTGTGTGCATGTGTGTGTGTGTGTGCAGAGAGAGAGAGAGATGGGGATGAGAGAGATAGAAGACACTAAGATTTAAGTGGTTCGGCCTTTGCCTACTCCACTATGTAGGGTGATGATGGTTTTTTTAATTCTACAAGTCACTAAAGGCCATTTTTACATACACTCGAGATTTCTCTCTCTAGATTAAAATTTATCAGAGTTTCACTAGGATTGTGAATTGTTCCATCTTTACAAAGAAGAAGAAGTGGGCTTATATGGGCTTGAGGGTGCGGAGTATCACCCCCAAGCATACACGTGGTGTGCACGAGTTGAGTAGTCTAATGATAAGGTTCCCCTGTCTTTCGCATATATAAGTCATGATGATGAAGTATTAATCCCTCACGTGGGCTATTGATCTCCCGTAACGGTTTGGTAGATGTCATTTGGTGATGCACAAGTCACATGTTTCATATGGAATACTGGAGTTGACGTTGGAGGTCTCGGCTTGGCCGAGACTGTTGAAGTAGTCCCCAGGTGAGTAATGACGAGACTATTATACCCATCCAGAAACTATATGTAGGTCTTGACCTGTAACTGTCATTTGAAGCCAACACATTGTGAAGCTGATATATAGGAGCACTTATGAGTGTAGAGTTGACCTTCGTGTATGATTGCAACTGTTCTGCTGGTTAGGTCTAAAAGATCGATATCGATTGACATGGGCCTTCGTGTTGTGGGCCCATATGTAAATGAGTCTGACTAGTACTTGGATGGGGTTATGGTATAGGGACCGAGTCTCATCCAAATGAGGTCACACGTATGTACATCAATCATGTTTAGAGGATGCATACTCATATGATATATAAGTTGTTTACATTAGAATGTAATTGAGTTATGATCGGTGACAAAATGTTTAGGGTATATGATTAGTTATGTATTTAAATGAAATATAAATTATATTTTGGATGCATAACTATGTTTATAAAAGTAAACTGGGGCGTTGATACGAAATTGGGGATGTTTGGTCACCAAATGTGAAAGTTTTGAGATTTTTAGTACATTGTTACTCTCCTGTTTGAGCCCAAATAACGCATACTAGTTTTACTATTTTGGGAAAATATAAAATATAAAAGTTTTAGATATATAAGTTACATACACGTAGACACAAATGGGGAGTAAATCAGGGTCCTAAATAGTGAGTTGTGGTGGTTTTACAAATGTAGGACAAATCTGTCATTAATGGAACTATTTTATTGGACCATTTGTCCAACCCTTAACACATAACCATATGCTTAACTGCCATTGGACCTCCTTAGAACTTTCTTCTGATTAGAAATTAGATATATATCTTATTATTCATGATAAAGGACAAAGGTTGAGGTAATAAACCTAAGGAGAGAGAAAAACGAAAGTTAATGAAGAATTTGCTTTGAAATATTACAATAAATCAAGGATTTCTTATAAGGTAATTGTCTCTTTGTACAAGTTGGTCACAAGAATGAGTTTTACACTTTGTATATTTTTGTTTCTGATTTTGATAAATATTTGAATGGTACTCATGTTGCCTAATTGGATTGAAATAAGGATGGCTTAACAACATAGATAAGAACTTGTGCTAGGATAGTAAATGTGAACTTTAAAACCTTAGATTTGAGTTGCTTTCTTGCGAAGCTTTTTAATTTTGGATATTTATGTATATAATGTGTTTATATGTTGAAACATGTTTAGTATATGTTTTCATGAATCGATATCCAAGATAGATAGTGTGGAGACTTAATTGTATTATGTTATGTTCTAAAGTTTATTTTTGGACCTAGTTGGGATAAAAAAATATCTTAAGTCATTGGATACTTATTAAAATCAAGTGATTTTAGTTGGATATGTTAAATACGATATATGAGTATAACATATTATGAGATGATCATAAAATTCCTTCGATCTTGGCTTGGGTGTTGTTTTCAAGTTGAAGTTTCATTACTATTTTTCTGTAGAAACAACTTGAAAAATATTGCAGTAAAATGGGAATAAATTTTTCTAGAAAATTCGTAATTTCATTCCGTAAGTTTTTTTAGATCCTTAATGCATTGAGAGTTACATAAGGTGAAGTAGAATATCTTATTATTTTCCAGTTATTTCAGATTGACCAACTAATATGATGTGTTACTAGATTTAATGTTATTTGGTGTATTCAAATACTAATGATGTTGAATTGATAGGTTGGGAAGCAACTAATACCGCCATACCAAATAAATAGTTTTGGTACTAATATTGTTACTTAGTTTTATGATGAGTAAGCTGACCTATGAAATGTAGTTTCTTATACTTTCATGTGGAAATATATAACCTAAATGCATGTGTTGGGATGCTTGTGTAATTAAGCAGTGTTTATGAGATATATGCATATGATTAAAAATGTTAAATGAAGATATACTTTTATGGAATGTGGTAGGTCCTAGGGAATTTAATGGTATCATTATTACAACTTAAGGTTTTGTGCACTCGGGCAAAAATAAAAGGATGCGGTGGTCCCTATAAGCATGGTGGGTTAATTGAACTGTACTGGGTCCAGGCTTGCGAGAGTCCATAAAAACCTGCTTCGGGTATGTGATTTAAAATGTTTATTCAAATTTGTTATATGTATGGTGTGTGTGTATATGGTAATTGACTAAGATTTTATAGGTTATACTCCTACAATATTTTGTTTCAGGTATGCCTATCATTTGGAGTTCACTGCCAAGTTAAGACTTTAATATGGGAGAGTGGAGGATATACATTATGGGTTGAATATCAATAAGCTTTTTGTGAAAATGTTAAACTAAGAAACTTATTTTTATGCAAAGTTGTTTTGTACTTGGTAAGTTACATGTAAATGTAATGATGTTCTTGTTTCGTATTTGTAAGTTATATGTAAACATAGTTATGTTTTCATAAAAACATGCCTTAAACAAAAAAAAAATCTTGTGTTATTTTCCAGGACATTTAAATTAAAGTATTGTTTAAGGGAATTTCTCTCTATAATAAAGGATGATTCTAGCCTAATTAAAGCAAGGCGCGACAACTTAGTATATGAGCATGGTTATTAGGTTCTGTACATGGTGTCGGGGTTTATATTAGTAGTGGATAATAGAAATTGAACTTGTTATGAGTTAGGCTTTTAAATGGTTATGTCGTAGTAAGGGATGGATCCGCATGAACCACATGATACAGTAGAGGGTGAGGCATCCCATGTTTTTAATAGTTAGGAGGGACAGTGACATATTGAAGCGAAGGAATTGGATAACCTATTGATGACGTGGGAAGAATATTATGTGTCGTGGCACAACTAGTGGAACAAGAGAGAGGTGGATCACATGGTGGAGATATGGATAAATTACATGAGAGATTCATGAAGTTAAATCCTCCAACATTTACTGGAACTACTAATTCGTTATTAGCCGAAGGGTGGATTAGAAAGATGGAAACAATATTCAAGGTGATGGAAGTGCAAGGTGAACAAATTTTTTTTTAGAAACCTTTAGGTTAGAGGATGATGAAAATTTATAGTGGGATGCTACAGATATGTCAGTTACTATAATTTGGGGAGTGGTGCTAGTAGTTCCTCCACAAATTACTTGGCAGAAGTTTGTGAATGTTTCTTTGAAAATATTTTCCAAGGCTTTATAAGAAGGATAAAAAGGAAGAATTTATCATGCTGAAACAGGGGAATCGAACCGTAGAAAAGTATGAAACTTTATTTATATGTTTATCTATATTTTCACCCGATTTGGTGAGGATAAGAGGAAGTAAATGTGTTCATTTTAAATTGGGTTGGATATAGATATAAAAATCGTGGATACTAATATGAAAATCACAGATTACGTGGACTTGGTGGATAGAGCTATGGTGTCAGAAAAGTCAATGAAAGAAATACAATCTGAACATTCAAATAAAACTGGACACTATGGTACAAAATCACATGGATGGAAGACAAGAACCTCAATTCAGAATATAACACGAGAGGTATCTAAAGGTTAAGGATTTAAAAATAGCAGAAGTGTGAATAAAAGATTTCAAGCTCAAAGTGGAAGGACTGGGATGAGTCATTCAGAAAGTGCATCTGTGTTGGGACTAAGGGGCATTTTTTTATCATAGACGTGGTAGTCAAAGGCATATATCTCGGGACTGTACAATAGCTGAGATGACACTTTTATGTTTCCATTGTCATCAACCAGGGTATATACGAAAGAATTTTCTGGTAATAAGATATACAATATCAGTTGGGAGTGTGACGGCAGGAGTTCTAGATATGATGTACATAGTGGAGTTAGATGAGGTATATCTGAAAGCCAAGGTCAAGGCAAAGTTTTTTTACTGATGCAATAAGATGCACAATCTACACCGAATGTGGTTACAAGTACACTTTCCATTTGTGACAAAGATGCTTATGCGTTGATAGATCTTAGATCTACATATTATTTCATGTCTTTACTTTATCTGTTGAATATTAATAAACCATTATCATTATTAGATTCTAGTTTAGCTATTATTACTCCATTAGGGGGACTAATTGTTATTGACAGGGTATGTAGGGGGTGTGTGGTACGAGTAGGTGAAAAGGAGTTATCGTTGACTTATTACCTATTGATATGCGTGACTTTGATGTGATACTAAGTATGGATTTGTTGGCCTCCTATCATGTATGTATAGACTGCTTTAGAAAGGAGGTAGTGTTTCAATTAATGGGTGCACCTGAATTTAAATTTATGGGGGAAAAAATGTCACTCCAACATGTTTGATTTTTGCAATAAAATTATATGAATTAATAAGGAAAGTATGTTAGAGTTATCTTAATTATGTGGTGGAAACATGATAATAGGCTGGAAAACTATCAGATATACTAGTAGTTAATGAGTTTGCAGATGTCTTTCACAAAGAACTTTCAAGGTTAGCACCAGACAGTGAGGTAGAATTTGTGGTTGAGTTGATACCAGGCACCGTAGCAATATCTATTACACCTTATCATATGACACCTGTAGAATTAAAAGAGCTAAAAATACAGTTATAATATTTGTTAGATCATGGTTTTATAAGGCCTAATATAGTACCTTGGGGAGCCTCAATATTGTTTGTGAAGAACAAAAGATAGAACCATGAGACTGTGCATTGATTATCATTAGTTGAACAAGGTGATAATCTGTAACAAATACCCACTACCCCAGATTGATGACTTATTTAATAAGTTGCAAGGAACCTTGATATTTTCCAAGATAAATCTCAGATCCAGATATCATCAGTTGAAAGTAAGAGACAGTAACATTTCTAAAACTGCTTTCCGTTCCAAGTATGACCATTATGAATTTCTTACCATGCCATTTGGATTAAAAAATGCACCGGCCGTATTCATGGGTTTGATGAACCGTATATTTCACCCATATGTGGATTCTTTAATTATTGTCTTCACTAATGATATTTTGAGATATTCTCAAAGTAGGTAGGAAAAGGAACATCATTTGCATATTATTTTATAGACCTTGGGAGAGAAGCAGTTATATGCTAAACTTACTAAATGTGAATTTTGGCTAGATAGGTTAGTATTTTAGGGAATCTTATTTATGTTGATGGAATTTATGTTGATACCAAGAAAGTGGAAGCAATAATGAATTGGGAGATACCAACTTATGTGATAAAGGTACGTAATTTTCAGGGATTGGCTCGATATTATAGGAGTATTATGTCGATGTTTTTGTATATTGCATTGCGATTGACTAAGTTTACTAGAAAAGATAACATGTTTTTGTGGAGTGATGATTGTGAGAAAAGCTTTGAAAATTTAAGGGGTAAGTTGACATCAGCTTCAGTATTGACCATTCTGATGGGTAAAAGATGTTTAGTCATATATAGTGATGCCTCGTATCAAGGACTGGGTTGTGTATTAATGCAGTATGGAAAGGTAATTTCTTTTTCTTCTCGATACTTAAAATATACATGAACGCACCTACCCTTCACATGATCTTGATTAGCCGTAGCGTTTTTTACACTAAAGATTTAGAGGCATTAATTATGGTGTTAGTTGTGAAATTTTTACCGACCATCAAAGTTTAAAATACCTGTTTACTCAGAAACACTTGAACTTGAGGCAAAGAAGGAAGATGAAACTTATAAAAAATTATGACTATACAATACATCACCATTCGGGTAAGGCTAATGTTGTTGCTGAGATGCTCTGAGTAGAAAATCTCTAGGTAGATTATCTTGTATTTATTATATTCCCGTTATCTTGCTAAGAGAGTTAGCTTTAATAGAGGTGGAATTAAATTTAAATTAATCTTATGAAACAGTAGCACATTTAAATGTTAGACTTACATCAATAGATTGGATAAGACAAGCAGAAACATGAGATATAGAATTGCAAAAAGTTAAAGACAGTATCAGAAAGGGTAAAGCAAATGAATTCTCTATTCATGATGATTACATTATTATGTATGAATAACCATTTGTGTGTACCTAATATGCCTAATTCAAAGAAAACAAATATAGAGGAAGCACATTAGTCTTTATATGCTATGCATCCAAGAAGCACGAAACTTTATAGAGATTTGAAACAATGAGCATTGGTGGCCGAGAATGAAACACGACATTGTAGATTTTATTGCTAGATGTCTAGTTTTCCAATAAGTGAAGGAAGAGAATCATAAGCCTAGTGGTTTACTATAGTCCTTACCTCTTCCTCAGTAGAAATGGGTACATGTTACCATAGATTTCGTTATAGGTTTACCAAAATCATCATGAGGGTTTGATTATATTTAGGTTGTCGTTGATAGATTGAATAAAGTTTGCACATTTTCTTCATGTTAAAACTAATTACTCCATGGATAGATATGCCAAAATATATGTGGATGAGATTATTAGATTGCATGGTCCACTTGCTTCTATTAATTTTTATCATGATCCTAAGTTTACTTCTCACTTTTGGCCTAGATTGAAATAAGCGTTGGGGGCTAAATTAGAATTTAGTACAACTTTTCATCCTTAGAATGATGGGTAGTATGAAAGAATAATATAGACACTCGAAAACATGTTATAAATTTGTGTATTAGGGTTCAAGGGTAGTTGGGATTAACACTCGTCACTAATAGAGTTTTGCTTATAATAACAGTTATCATTCCAGTATTGAGATGAATCCTTATGAAGCTTTGTATGGGAGAAAGTGCATGACTCCACTATGTTGGACTGAAGTAGGGGATCGAAGACTACTTGGGCCATAAATTGTGTAGTAGACTACTGATAAGATAAATATTATTCATAATCACTTGAAAGTGGTGCAAAGCAGACATAAAACGTATCCAGACAACCAAAGGAAAGACTTGAAATTTAAGGAAGGTGATCGAGTATTCTTATGTATTTCACTTGGAGAGGGGTTATGAGATTTGGGAAGAATGGAAAATTAAGTCCTAGGTACATTGGCCTTTATGAGATAGTGAAACGAGTTGGAGATGTAGCTTATAAGTTGGCCTTACCACCAGAATTGTCTAGATACACGACATTTTTCAAATATCGAGGTTGCATAAGTATGTACGAAATCCTTCACATGTGTTTATTTTACAATCGATAGGACTTCAAGATGACTTAACCTATGTGAAAGAACTAATTTCTATTTTAAATCGAAAGGAGCAAGTGTTATGTAATAAAATCACTCCACTTGGTAAGGTAATGTGGATAAGCCAGAATGTGGAGTATACCACATGGGAAGGAGAGGATAATATGAAGAAGCAATATCCTCATATCTTTGGTAAGTTTCTTATGTGTTAAATTTCAAGGATGATTTTTTTTACGAGGGATAAAATTGTAATGCCCTAAAATGTGATTAGACATGTTAGTTACATTACTAAGTATAAGTTATGATTGATAAGTTTGATGATGGGTATTAAACATCCTAATTATCATGTTTAGAGAATGCATACTCATGTGATATATATGTTCTTTGCTTTACATTCTAATTGAGCTTACGATCGGTGATAACATGTTCAGAGCATATGACTAGTTATATGGCTAAATGCATTATAAATTATGTTTTGGATGCATTATTATTTTTATAAAAGTGGGTGTTGATACAAAATTGGGGATGTTTAGTTTCCATATGTGAAAGTTTTGAGATTTTTGGTACATTGCTACTCTTTTATTTGAGCCGAAATTAGACATATTAGTTTTATGATTTGGGTAAAACATAAAATATTAAAGTTGTAGATATATAAGTTATCTACACGTAGACGTAAAGGAGGAGTAAATTGGGTCCTACATAATGAGTTATGGTGGTTTTACAAATGCGAAACAAATCCGTCATTAGTGAAAATGTTTGATTGGACCTTTTATCCAGCCAACACATAACCACATGCTTAATTGACATTAGACCTCCGTAGAACATTTTTTCTGATTAAAAATCAGATATTTATATTCTTCTTCATGATAAAGGACCAGGGTTGAGGGAATATGCCTAACGAGAGAGAAAAATGGAAGTTAATAAAGAATTTTCTTTGAAAATTATAATAAATCAATGAGTTATAAGGTAATTATCTCTTTGTAAAAGTTGGTCACATGAATGAGATTTACACTTTGTATATTTCTGCTTCTGATTTTGTTAAAGATTTGAATGATAACAATGCTGCCTAATTGGATTGAAACGAAGATGGTTTAACAACATAGATAAGATTTTGTGCTAGGATAATATATGTGAACTTTAAAACCCTAGATTTGATACACCTTATTATGAAGATTTTTAATTTAGGAGATTAATGTATATGATGTGTGTATATTTTAAAATATGTTTAGTATATATTTCCATGAATTAATGTCCAAGATAGATAGTGTGTAGACTTAATTGTATTATGTTATGTTTTAAAGTTCTATTTTGGACCTAGTTGTATTGTAAGTGGCATAACTCATTAGATACTTACTAAAATCAAGTGATGCTTGTTGGAGATGTTAGATAATATATATGAGTATAACATATTACGAGGTGAGTATAAAATTCCTTCTGCTTTGGCTTGGGTGCGATTTTGAAGTTAGTTTCATTGTTATTTTTCTGCAGAAATAACTTGAAAAATATTGTAGTAAAATGGGCATAACTTTCTCTAGAAAATTTATAATTTCATTCCGTAAGTTGTGCTAGATCCCCAATGCATAGAGAGTTATAAAAAATGTGAAGTAGAATATCTTATTATTTTTCAGTTATTTCAGATCGACCAACTAATATGACGTGTTACTAGAATTAATGTTATTTGACATATTTAAATACTAATGATGTTGAATTGATAAGTGGGGAAGCAACTAATACTATCGTACCAAATAAATATTTTTGGTACTAATATTATTACTTAATTTATGATGAGTGACCTGCCCTATGAAATATAAATTCTTATACTTTCATATGGAAATATATAACTTATATACATGTCTCAGGACGCTTTTGTAATGATGTGGTGTTTATGAGACATATGCATATGATTAGAAATGTTAAATGAAGTTATCTAATTTTATGGATTGTTGTGGTTCCTACAGGATGTGGTGGTCCCTATAATCTTAGTGGGTTAATTGGATTGTGGTGGGTCCAGACTTATGAGAGTCCACAATTCTTACATGGGTTATGTGATTTAAAATGTTTATTCAAATTTGTTATATGTGTGGTGTATGAGTGTATATGGTCATTCACTTAGCTTTTATACATTACATTCCTATACCATTTTTTACATGTATGCCTATCATTTGGAGTTCACTTCCAAGTTAGGACTTTAAAACAGAAGAGTGGAGGATATATAACATGGGCTGAATATCAACAAGCTTTTTATGAAATTGTTAAACTAAGAAACTTATTTATGTAAAGTTGTTTTATACTTGGTAAGTTACATGTAAATAGTTCCTAACCTAAGGGCAAGACGAATCATACCCAAGACATCTTACGCCTACCTCACACATGGTAAAATAATGGACGCTATGAACTGGGAATTATACTCTCCCTGCTCCTCAAGCTAGGGAAATTCACCCACATTGCTCAACTTCCCATGATAGCATTTATGAAGCACATAATGTACATAACATATGCACAAGATATATACACATGATCACATCATATATACAACCATCACACAAGGTATACACATTCACACCCTATATATATATATATATATATATATATACATACCATCACACGTCCGTATATAAAAGTAAAGAGTCCGACTATATGTATGTAACTCTCATTATACAAACCGATACACTCTCGTGTACCTTCCCAACTCATTTATTATTCGATTCCTCACTTGAAACTTACTAATCCATCACCCTCGGGATATAAATAGTCACCCAATTTAACAACACTAAGGACCCACGATATCTCTCTAATTCAGTCTATGTTCTATGTTAAGTAAATTCCAACTACTCGAAGAAGTTACAAGAAGGATTCGTTATTCTTAACTCCCAAATATATTTCCATAATAGCTAGAAACGCTCCTCAAGAGAACCCTCATTCCTTCGTGGGTTTTATAAAAGAGAACAACGCAATTTACTCCTATTAATATCTCCATAATACTCCCAAAGTGACCCTTCTATTATATCTTAATATGAATCCTCATAATATCTCTCAAAACATGTAAACTACACTCTTTTGGAGGGTCCCTGAGAAATAAACACCATTGAAAAGGGGTAAAATAGATGCTGGTCAAAAGCAGGAACCGGACTAGACTGGGGTTCCTCAAAACGAACCGGCCCGGGTCGTAAAATTGGGCAGAAGACATTTAATGACCAGACCGATCCGAATTCCTCAAAAATGAATCGATCCAATTTCCTTAAAAATGAACCGATCCGGCTACCTACCTGGATCGGTTCGGCTTTGCAGAATTTTGTTCCTACGAGATTTGTACCCCAAAACCTTACTCTACACTTCACAAGATTAACCCTATACTTTAAAAATCCAAATCTACCTCATTCTAATAATGTTCTAACATCAAAACCCAACACTTGTTTTATCCCCACTATTTTTGTTATCTAAACCACAAATATTACCATAAATCTAAGATTTGCTCATTACATTTTAGGGTTTAACCATAAAAACTCAAATCAACTAAATCACCAACAAAAATTATATGATAACTCACACACACAATTATTTAGCAAGTTTAATCACTTGCCTCAGTTGTAGAGGTTGAATATTCCTTGAATCCATGTATTTGAGCCAAAATTCCCAAGCTCCAAGCTTTTCTCTTCTCTTTTCTTCTCTTCCTCTTCTTCCTCTCTCTCTTTCTAGGGTTTTCTCTCTTCTCTCAAATGAGATTGGCAACTCACTAGCCTCTTAAGCCTTTAAATCAATAATTCCCATCTTTAAATGATAATACACACTTTAAATGACTCGTTTCCACTTATTCGAGTCAAACTAGATCCAAAATACTCCGAAACCCCAATCCAACTTCCATACAGTCATTTTGACTATCTCGTCCCTTCCCGGATCAACCGTACACTCTAATTCATAATTCGAGACTCTGAAAAATAAATCTCAATTCTCCTAATATAATTAAATTCCTAAGTCCTCGAATACACGAGGTGTTACAGTCAAGAAGGTGTTTGTTTTGTTTATTGTGTGTAGGACTTTGGTGATCATTTGGAATGCACACAAAAAGAGGTGTAAGGAAAGCAAAGAGATTTGATTTGAAGAGATTTAAAGTTAAAGATTTTTGAAGACTTACATTTTTTAGTATCTTTCCATTTTTGGGTTCATGGGAGGGTATTAAATTTGTATAGGCATTTTGATTGATAATTCAGATGTTTTAAGTTTGTACCGGCATAGACATAGGGGGAGTTTTGTAAGGACATAATTTTCATAGCCCTGATTTTACATTGAGTATGTCATATACCGCTACAACCGTCGACGGAAGCGGACGATCATATGTTTAGGATGATGGATCCGAATATCAAGTTTCTTCAACAACGAATATCTACAAGATTGATTTTGGAGGATTGTGTTTAAGTTTCGAATTTGGTTTACGATTGCATTGGAATATTTTTCAAAAATATTTTTTTAATAAAATGAGGTATATTTCTAAGCCAAAATAATTTTTGGAACACGTGTAGGTGAGCTTTTTAAAATAATATTTTTCTCTTCTATCGTTCCAACGACAAAGCAATGTCGTTCAAACGACCCCTTCAAATGACATCACATGTCGTTAGATAGGTCGCAAGATAGGTCATTCCTTTTGTGCTTCAAACGCCCCTGCACTGTTTTGGTTTTTTAAGGTCGATTTTAGAGTCGTTCAAACAATATCTAATGTTGTCCAAACGACAGGTAAATGTTGTTCATATGACTTGCGTCGCCTCAAGAATTTTATTTTGTTATAAATACCTATTTTGAAAGACGTTTTCATTAAGACTTTTGCCAAACGAAAACTGCAAATCTACAAATTTTAGTCTTCACTTTTAGAGCACAAAACTTTATTTTTGATTCACAGAAAAGATCCCATATACGTTTGTGAATCATTTGAAACCCAAAACACTTCTAGTCGAAGTTTCTCTTGTAAAGAAGGTGATCTCTGCTGCTGGATTGATAGTTTTTGCGGGAGTTATTTATTGATGACTGTGGTCATTGGGGATACTAGTTGGTATTCACTGCTGAAGGAGGAGTTGGGGTTCTTGAGGAAATTTTTTCTAGTCTACGTTGTGGTATATGTGAATTTTTTGTGTGAGATTCATCGCAGATTTCATTATGTAATTATAAGTTGCAATTTACATTTGATTGTGAAATAAAAGGTTTTACCCGAAAGGATTTTTTTTCTTGCTTGATTTGTGTTTTGGAAATTTGATTTATCCACATAGATGCATGATTAAAGTTTAATTAATTTGAATTTAAGATTAAATCTAGTTAAATAAGTTTAAAATTAAAAATTTGCGAGTCTCATAAATAATTGATATCATGCATTCTCACCATCAACGTCAACCTTGCTCCAGTCATATCATATGAAATAGTGCCAACAACCACATTTATCCTACTTGCACACGTAAGGAAGTTACGCAATATCCCACCTTTATCGTGCTGTAATAAACTCATCATTATCTGTCCACAAGAATGTAAAAGGCGCAATTGCGTGAGCTATAAAGGCACTCCACCTGCCCCACTATATTCTTTCTCTAATAACTACCTATAAATATCACTCAATCCCATAGAATAGGGGGTCCAAGATTATTCTACCTGACAGCCGTAGCCCAGACTCTAGGGAGAGAATTCAAAGGACTTGTAATCGTTCATGGCAATTACCCATTGAAAATACATACAAACGACACTTCACTTGTGGATGTAAGCACTGCCTTGGACTCAACCACGTCAACTTCTTATTTCCTTCTTTATCTCTCACTCCTTTCTATTCCTCCCGAATTAGCTAATTGGTAGCGATAATTTCTCTATTTGTTATTGTTTATTATTGGAATTTCCCAGAGAGGCACACTCTCATGTACACCAAGTTTGTATATTGATTTTTTAAAATAGTAAAAAAAAAATTTAAAACTGAATTTTTTTATATGGCATTTAAACATTTTAAGGGTCTCATATAAAAAAAAATCAGCTTAAAGTAATGTTTTTGCTATTTTTAAAAAATCGGTCAAACTTTTGCACATTTCAAAGCACTCTAAAAGCTATGAAAGTTTGATCGATTTTTTAAAAATAGCAAAAAAAATTATTTAGAGCTGATATTTTTTATACGGCTCCATAAAAATGTTTAAATGCTATATAAAAAAAAATTCAACTCAATTTTTTTTTAATATTGTAAGAAATTGGTTAAAAATCAATGTGCAAACTTGGTTTGTGTGAAAGTCTGCCTCTTTCTCAATATATATATATATATATATATACACACACTTGTGTGTATTCTGACTCCTAGTTATTTTTGTTATCTTTTACTGCTTCTTTGATGGAAAAACTAGATTAGTTGCAATGAAATATTTTACTGAATGAATCAACTAAAATTTTATTTTAAGGCATAGTTTAGAGAGTATAGTGGTAAAAAAAATCTTTAAAAAAAAAAAATTCCAGCATTGGATTAGGAATTGTAAGCGGGACAAATAAGCCCAAGCCAAACCCAGTTTTTGTTTAAATACCACAACAAAATGTCAGCAGGGTGAAAGTCGATATATATATATTTTTTTTGTAGCATACCATGAGATATTCGGACAGTTTATGCGCACATCGATTAATCTTCATTTGTGACTGATCAAACATTATTTTATAAGTACCGAATATCGAACTGAAAACCAAATTCACTCCATCATTAAAACTGTCTCAATAACAATCTTATTATGCCACTTAATCAAGAAACTTGGTTAAGATCCATACGTTCCCTTTTGGAAGTGGCACTAGAAGTTTGAGGAGCAGCAATACTCACCCTGCATTTGAAAGTTTCCATAAAAACTCGTGAATTCATTATACACCAAACGTCATTATAGTTGACGTTTTATAGTGCAAAAGCACTATGAAGATAAGGATTGTGGGAGACTCAATAAAGCTCAGAGGCTAGTGGGTTGACTTGACACAGAGAATCATTAGTTAAAATGGTGAATATCAATTGACCAAAACTGACTTACTGGTTTTGGTGATAGTGGATCTTAGTTGACCTTTCCTAGTGCAAAACCACATAATCGTTGAAGTTAAAAAATAAAAAAAGACGATGAAGTGGAGAAAACACGTTAATGTGACTTCAAGATCTGCCAATTTCTATAATCACAGAAAAACAGTAAGACAAGCTTGTATCCGTTGCACCAGGACGGATTCACGAATTAAAATTACGATGCGTATATAGTAACCAATTTTTCTTGGCCTCTAGTCCTTTAAATATATTTTAGTACACGTTTAATTTAAATTTTTTTATGTTATTTAAAATTTTTTTGATCATATAAAAACATTCAAAATAAAAATACACAAAAACTTTCGTTACTCGATGAGTATCTTTTCATTTTCTTAGACCTAGAGTTCACCCTAAAACTAATAAATCTAGCTCCTATATTTTTCTTCTCCTAAGAATGAAATATTTTATTTTAACTCCTTGAGTATCTTTTCATTTTCGTAACTCGTTGAGTATCTTTCAAACATTGGATCAAGGATGTCGTGAATATCTTGTTATCAAAACTCCCGACACCAATACTCATTTGCAAAAGTATAAAAAAAATTGCATCATCAAATTCTTATATTTTTCACTTGATTTTTGATGTTTAGAAAAATAGGGTTAATTACACTTTGACACCTTCAACTTTGCATATGTTTTCACTTCACCACCCCTACTTTCATTTTCTATCCTTAACTCCCTCAACTTTTAAAAATGCATCATTTTACTCCTAAATACTAATGGTGTTAAATTTTTGGATGAAAAATTGATCATGTGCACTGCATATGAGGCTATTTTGTCCAATCACTTGTAAAAATGATCAATTTTTCGTCCGAAAACTTAACACCGCCACAATTAGGGGGCAAAATGATGCATTTTTAAAAATTGAGAGGTTAGGTATAGAAAATAAAAGTATGGAGGGTGACGTGAAAATATGTGCATGTTGGAATTCTCCATGAAAAGAATGAATAATTAATTAGTTTCTGCAAGGCACGTTCTGAAAACGCTATCTTTTAGACAAAATTTCTCCCAATCCGGTTGAGAAACAATTGCGAGTACACTATGGGTTTAATTGAATATGTCTTCAGCATACAATGCAGTGTATGAATAGTTGTTTGATTCAAACTATGTATTGTTTGATCAAACTGAGAAGACTCTAAATTTGTAATCTGATAATGCCAAAATATAGAAGACGGAGAGAGGAGAAATTAAAAAATTTTGGTGTCTAAAACAGATGCCTGAAAATCTTTTTATAACCATTTCTGTGACTGTTCTTTAACGGACACACCTTTTCATGTAGCGACTCAGCAGCCGTTGGATTGTGTCCGTTTGGAATAGCCTCGATCTAACGGTTCAGATTAGGTGTCCTATCGTAAGCGAATGGACACCCCTTACACGAAATGCTATGAGTTCATCCAATGGCTCAGCACGTGCGAAGTGCCAAGTGTGTGTTAAAATGCGCAATGTGCCCTAAGTCGCCCAATCGCCCTTTCGTGCGCCGTATATCACGTGTCTCGATTGGTGGTGCTTAAGTACCACCACAATGCGTGAGATCAAAACGCCTTATTTAACTTGTCAACTAAGAAGCTTGGTTGTCCTTTAGTTGATATACCACCACTTTTTGTGGTAATCTTCCATTGTGAGACAATGTGGGATTTTGAGTACTCCCATATCTTTCACACCCATTTGCACATGTCTCTTCCATCTAAAATAAAACTCAAATTATGTTTAAAATAAAACACCAATTAATATAATAAAATTAACAACTAAATATTATATTATATTAATGTTGAAATTTATCCAATATTCCCCCACCAATTTCAATACATATAAGAGAGGATACAAATGATCGATTACACAAAACAAAAAGACAACAATAGAGAACTTTTGGCATTATCGCTGAAATCTAGTATATAAATGAGAAGTGTCTTTCGGACTTGAACTTCCATATAGTGTAAACAATGCAAAGCTTCACCAAGGTGCTGTGGTCAACGTATCTTGAACCAAGGACCTTTTGAGACGAGTCGGAACTATCACACATACCGATTTCTGAGTTTATAAGTGTTCTTCTAGCATGCACATGTATAGCCTTGTGCTAATCCTGGTTTCACGAGCACTTTAGGATCTGTTTTGATTCCATAGAAAGCGGCCACACTTTCGACACTCATATAGGTAAATCAACTTTAGTGCTTGTGCGAGTCACACTTATATGATTTATTAAGAAGTAACCTTCATCCTCTAACATAAAGAAAACCAACACTAGGTACATAGAAATGAAACTTTTGTATAAAATTCCTAGTGTTCCATAACTATAATTTAACTTGTTTGTATCACATTGAACTATATCTATATTTTCAAGATATGAGTTGGGATCCCATTAAATATAGTCGTGTTATTTAATAAACCTTAGTTCCATTCCTTTTGAGGTGATATATATCATCTCCCTAACAAGACTTTAGTCAAACGATCTGCTAAATTCTTGTTCGTTTTAACATAGTCGATTGTAATTACTCAATTCTTGAGTATTTTTCTTATAATTTGATGCCTTAGACTAATGTGTTTCGATTTTCCGTTGTAAGTTTTGTTCAAAACTTTATAAATTTTGTCTTAGTTATCACAACTTATCATAATGAAAGGAGATGAGTTTTTCTATAAAGGAATATCATACAATAAATTTCTAAACCATTTTGCGTCTTTACATGCATCTTCTAGGGCTATAAATTTAGATTGCATCGTTGAATCTGACACACATGTTTATTTCTTGGATCCCCAAGAGATAGCTGCTCCTCCTAGCGTGAAAATCCAACCAGTAGTTGACTTGGATTTTGATTCAAGATTATTCCAACTTGAATCACTATATCCTTCTAAAACAGATGGATATCCTACATGATGTAAGCCATAATCCAAAGTCCTCTCCAGGTATCTAAGGACCCTAGAAATTTCATTCTAATGCACTTGTCCTGGATTACTTGTATATTTATACACGACACTCATTGCATAAGCAATGTCTGGTCTAGTGCAATGCATGGAATACATTAGTCTTCGAATAATACTAGTATATTTAAGTTGGTCCATAGCACGCCCAATATTTTTTATTAATTTGATACTAGGATCAACTGGTGTAGCAACTGACTTAAGTTCAAACTGATTATATCTTTTAAGAATTTTTTTTATATAATGAGATTGAGATTATACTAAAGAATTATTCTTTCTCACCATTTTGATTTCTAAAATCACATTAGCTTCTCCAAGATCTTTCGTATCAAATTTTTATGATAGAAACCTTTTGGTTTCTTTAACATATTTGAGACTAGACCCAAATTTTAACATGTCATCCACATACAAGCAAATAAAAACACCAACACCGTTTTTAAATTTACTATATATACATTTGTCGGCATCATTAACTTAATATCCATGGGATATTACAATATTATTAAACTTCTCATGCCATTGCATAGGAGCTTGTTTAAGTCCATAAAGATATTTAACCAGTTTACATACTTTCATTTCTTGGTCAGGTAAAACAAACCCTTCGGGTTGTTCCATATAAATCTCTTCTTGAAAATCACCATTTAGAAAAGCAGTTTTGACATCCATTTGATGAATTATTAAATTATGAATAGAAGCAAGATATATTAATATCCTAATGGAAGTGATTCGAGCAACAAGATCATATGTATCAATGTAATCAATTCCATGTTTTTTCTTATAGACTTTAGCAACTAATCTTGCCTTAAATTTATTTATAAAATCATCCGGATTTAATTTCCTTTTAAATATCCATTTTCACCCAATAGGTTTAGTTCCGGGGGGAAGATCGGAAAGAAACCAAGTTTTATTTGACAAAATGGATTTCATTTCATCATTGATTACTTCTTTATAAAAAAATAGCATCTCTAGATGTTACCTCTTTACGAAATATTGTCGGTTCATCTTCTATATTAAGAACAAATTTTGTTTTATTCTCAGTTTCATTTAAATCCCCTTTAATCACATAAATAACAAAGTCGGGACCATATGTTTTTTCAGTTCTTTGTCTTTTACTTCTTCGCGGTTCAATATCATTGGTTATTTCTGAATAAGATGTTGTTTGTGAATTTTCTTCTGAAGGTGAGGAGTCAACAGTCTAATTATTATTTTCTAAACCTTGATTCAAAGTACTAAACTTTGGTAGGTGTTCAAAGAATTGCACATCTAGTGACTCAATAATTTCTTGAGTTTCAAGATTTAAAAATCTATAAGTCATACTGTTAATAGAGTATCCAATAAAAACATATTTGTAAGTCCTATTTCCTAGTTTAGGTATTTTAGGATCGGATTTTCTTACATAAGCAAGACATCCCCAAAATTTAAGATGTCTAAGATTAGGCTTACGATTAAACCATAGTTCATATGGTGTAATATCCTTATTTTTCAATGGAACTCTATTTAAAGTATAATATGCGGATAAAACTTCTTCTCCCCGCATCGATAAAGGTAAACCAGAACTGATTAACATTGCATTTATCATTTCAACTGAGGTCCTATTTTTCCTTTCCACCGTTCCATTTTTTGTGGCGTATAAGGCGCCGTAACTTTATGGATTATTCCATGAGTATTAAAAAATTGTATAAAATCACTCGGGTAATATTCACCACCCCTATTGGATCGTAGGACTTTAATTCTCCGATTTTGTTGAGTTTCAACTTCCGCTCTAAAAATTAGAAATTTCTCGAAAACTTTATCTTTACTTTTAAGAAAATATGTATATGCATATTTAGAGTAATCATCAATAATAGTTAAGAAATATTTATTTCCACCACGAGTCATATTACTCTTCATATCACATACATCATTATGAATAAGATCAAGCATTTTGGATTTCCTCTCAACAAATTTAAACGACATTCTAGTTATCTTCGATTGAGCACAAATTTAACATTTAGCTATGTTATCAAATTTACAATCCGAGATTAAGCCAAGATTAGTCATACTTTTAATACTTTTATAATTTATGTGACCTAATCTACTATGCCACAAAGAGATAGACTCAACCATATAAGCAAAACTAATATCATTTATTACATTAACTTTGATTATGTCATTACAAGAGTAACATTTGCCAATAAATTGTCCATTCTTAGACAAGACAAACTTATCAGACTCATACACAAGTTTGAAACCTCTCTTATTGAGAAGGTCCCCAGACATAAGATTTTTACATATATCAGGTACATGAAGTACATCAATTAGAGTAAGAGTTTCTCTAGAAGTTAATTTCAGTTCCACTATGCCTTTACCAACTACATTGGTGCAAAAATTATTTTCCATCTTCACTTCTTTTCCATAAATTTCTTGATATGTTTTGAATGAAGAGCGGTCTTTGCATATATGGACCGTTGCGTTGGTATCCCGCTACCATCCCCTTTCATTTTTAATTGAATTTACTTCGGATACAATAGCTATAAGATCTTTAACATTGTTGGTTTCCTTCGACTTTTGTTTGTCCTTAAATGCCTTTTTTTAAAACAACATTCTCGAGAATAATGTCCCGGTTTGTCACAGAAGAAACATTTTCCCTTCTTTTTTTATTTGCACTTTGGTTCTTGAATTTTGAATAATTCTTTTCTTTAAATTTTGAGTCTTTGGTATTCTTGTATTTTTTATCCTTAACCATATTGAATTTTGAATGATCCTAACCTTGTTTATCCTTCTTTTCTCTAATACGAGTATCATCTTCAATACGAAGGCGATGAACAAGGGATTCCACTGTATAAGTCTTTTCATTATGATTAATTTTCTTTTTAAAGCAGTTCCAAGAGGATGGAAGTTTTGAAATAATTACCTCTACTTGAAATTCATCTTGAAGATTAATTCCAGCGGCTTTAAGGTCACTGTTGGAGTTCATGTTCTTGTGCAATGACAGATTTATCATTACCCATTCTAAAATTCATATAGTTTGAAATCGAAAACTTACGGTTGTTTGCTTCCTCGTTTTGATACTTTGTCTCCAATGCCTTCCGTAATTCCTTTGTTGTCAAAATCATTCGATAAGCGCTATAAACAGTTTGAGACAATGCATTGAGGATGTGTCCTCGACATATAAATTCATCTTCTTTTCTCTTCACACGCTTATGTTTTATTTCTTTGGTTTCTTCGGGTGTGGGCTCGGGAATTTGATCAAGGTTGTCATTTAGAATGTATGCTAGTTTACGTGATGTGAGGAAGAACATAACTTTCTCTTATCAACGGGTGAAATTTACATCATCAAAATAGTCGAGTCAGATTAAGTCTTGACTCATGACTTGGATAGATTGTGCCACTATTCCTTCCATTGGAGTAATAAGAAAATATTTTTGCCTAAAACTGTTGGAATTATCCTATGGAAAGAGTGAATAATTAATTATTTTCTGCAAGGCACGTTCTGGAAACACTATCTTTTAGGCAAAACTGAAAAACGTTGCTAATGCCGTTTAATACAAGATTAAACTGTATAAGCAACTCCGAGATGTTTGTTGGAGAAACCCTTTTCTTTTGAAAATAAAAATTATAAACAACAAGTTGTGTTTACAAAAAACTTATGTACGAGAGTAATCAAGACTTTGTAAGCAGTTTTTTAAAACAAGACAGTTTTAAAAATCAGCACACTATAGACTGAGATGAGGAGATGAAGATAATCAAACACACAGTTTTTAACGTGGTAAAACCTCTCCCAACAGAGGAAACATCCACGGTGACTTCTAAGTCATAAAAACAAAAATCCACTAATAACAAATAATAGTTACAAACAATACAACATACATGCACACAAATCAACCTGTTCTAAGTTTAGGAATATACCCCACTTGGTGTCTTTCTAACTTCTCATAGATCTGATCGTTGATGATTTTCTTCCAGTTTGATAACTTCCTTTGCTTTATCTTCCTTATGTCGACTCAATGATCTTTGATCTTATACACAACACTTCCAGTGTAGTAGTGTGTTAAGTGTTTGTGAAGTGATTCTTATCACATGCATGAACCCACACACACTTAGATTTACAGACAGTCCTAGAAAAATTACATATAAAGTCTATATGCTGTGATTTTGTTGTCTTTCTTTTTTACAGAACTAAAAACCTGTTTGACCTTTAATATAACCCAGATTCCACGGATATCTCGCTTCAAAATCGGTCAAGATCTTAATCAATCTCGGTTTTAAAAATATTATTGAGATTGAAAATCTCCAAGTGTGAATCCAACTAGGTCAAGGTTAAGTTTTGTAAGAACAGAAACCATAAAACATTTTCAAAACCAAATCAGTAAAGATTTTCTTAAACCAAGTAAGAAATATGCAGATCTAGTGAAAATGTAACACGCAGAATGTAGATCTAAAGTTTCTATGAAAAAGAAACACAGATCTTCACACGAATGTTTAAGTTGTAAACAAGATCATAGACAAAGAGGTTACAGCTTCAAATGAACAAACCACTCTCTCTCTCAAACACTCAAGGTTGTGTTTAGGGTTAGGTGTATACGAAGGTTTGATTCAGAAAAATGAAGTGTTTAGGGTTAGGGTTTGGTTTTTGGCTAACACAGTTTCTTTCTCTCTCTTTTCTTTTCTCTCTTCTCTCTCACTTCTCTCTTCTCTCTATTTTTTTCTCTCAGAAATGACGAATGCCCAAAAGTCTGAAATGCTGAGAAATGGAGGGTTTATATAGGGGTGAGGGAAGGTTCTGGAACGACGAAGGGAATCAATGGCTGAGATCAAGTCTTTCTAACTTTGACTTGATCCAAGGGTTATGAAATAGCGGTGGTTAAGATGATTGTGATTGGTTCATAGATATAGCACCAGGATTGACTAAAAACACATGCAGACCATCGATTAGGAATGATCCAACGATCAGCAATGCACCAGGCAATCCTCTCACCAAACAAACATAAATTAATGCAACTAGCAAGTGACAAGTGTTGGTATGTGATAGGTGTTCAAACGCGCGTCTAAAATATTTACAAGCAGCCCCCCTGAAGCCTCTAGCGCATTTATATCCTACCCAATCAAACATTTCAGTGAAAACTGAAGTTTTCAAAATAGAATATTAACCTCACAAATTTTATAAACACATTTTTATTAATGAAAACATTATTTAAAAAATGTTTAAAAATTCCCAAAAAATAATTAAAACCACATTTTAATGGGAATTAATCACACAATCAATTTTAAGCAATATATACACATGTATGCACTCCTAATTGTGTGTAGTGTGATTCAATTTATATCTTCATGGATCATTGAAGAGGATTAGAGAGATAAGTTCTGAGGCCTTTTGGATTCTAGGATAGACAACCAATTTTGTCACTATTTCCAAACTAGTTGAACACTTATACAGTATAGACTTAAGTAAGTCAAAGGTATAAGGTGCTTCAATCTCCCCCTTTGGAAATATGAGACAAAATCTCCTTTGAGTTAGCTTAAAACTCGTAGGGAACCAAAAAAAAATAAAACCTATTCCTATACAAAAGATACTATCTACCCATTTCCTAGAAAGTTAAAAATTACATAACTCAACTATTTACAAAATTTTACACTAGCAATGGTAGACAATTAGTAGAAGAGATTCCTGCAAATATGCACACTAAGATCAAGCAGTTTAGATGAAATGTGAACAAAACATTGAACCCGTAAGACTCAAATTTCTCCCCCATTTTGTCTCAATGGACAAAGGGTAAAAATTAAGGTCTTAAGAGTTTATTCAGCGCATACCATACCTATAGAATTTCGCAAATACAGAAATATATTATAGTCTAAAGGTTTAGTGAACATGTCTGCAAGTTGCAGATCAGTAGGCAGGTAATGAATTTCTAATTCCTTAGTTTCAACAAGTTCGCGTATAAAATGATACCTTATTTTAATATGCTTAGTTCGCGAGTGTTGAACCGGGTTTTTAGATATGTTAATGGCGCTTTGATTGTCACAATACAATTGTAATTGATCTTCTTTAATCCCATAATCACTTAACATCTGTTTTATCCATAACAATTGAGCACAACAACTTCCTGCTGCTATATATTCGGACTCAGCCGTAGATAAAGATGTGCAATTTTGTTTTTTGCTACTCCAACCAACTAAATTATTGCCGACATAATAACAGGCACCTGATGTACTTTTACCGTCATCAGTACACCCGGCCCAATCAGCATCAGTATAACCTATAATGGTGCTACAGGTATCCTTAGTATACCCAAGTCCAAGATTAAGAGTGCCTTTTATATACTTTATTATACATTTTACACAAGATAAATGGCTCTCTTTAGGGTTATTCTGGTAACGAGCACACAGACATACAGCATACATTATGTCTGGTCGAGAGGTAGTTAAATAAAGTAGGCTACCAATCATACTACGATAGAGTGTGGAATCAACTGACTTTCCAATTTCATCTTTACATAATTTAACAGTAGTACTCATAGGCGTTTTGGCAACTTTAGCATTATCTAAACCAAATTTCTTAACAATATCTAAGGCATACTTAGTTTGAGAGACAAATAGTCCATCAGAATTCTATTTCACTTGAAATCCTACGAAAAGTTGTAGCTCCCCCATAAGGGACATGTGAAATTTCTTATGCATAATAGCAGAAAAATATTTAACTTCAGAGTTTGAAGTTGAACCGAAAATGATGTCGTCTACATAGACTTGGGCTATAATAATGTTTTTGTCAAAATGTTTGACAAAGAGAGTCTGGTCATTTCCTCCTCTCTTAAAACCCTTATCCAACAAAAAGTTGGAAAGGCGTTCATACCAAGCTCTAGGAGCTTGTTTTAAGCCATACAAAGCCTTTTTTAGACGAAAGACATGGTCAGGGTATTTAGGATCAATGAACCCTTTGGGTTGTTCTACATATGTTTCTTCGGACAGAATTCCATTGAGGAAGGCAGGCTTGACATCCATTTGATAAAGTGTAAATTTTAAGTGACACACTATGGCGAAAAGAAGTCGAACAGATTCAAGACGAGTGACAGGGGCAAAAGTCTCGCTAAAATCTATTCCTTCTATTTGAGAGTAGCCTTGCGCAACTAGTCTAGCTTTGTTTCTAAGGATGACCCCATTTTCATCAGATTTGTTCTTAAAAATCCAACGTGTCCCAATAACATTTTTGTTTTGAGGCCGCGGTACAAGATACCAGACATCGTGAATGACAAATTGTAAAAGTTCTTCCTGCATAGCAGAAATCCAGTGTGTGTCATTCAATGCTTCATTAACATTTTTCGGTTCCACAAGGGAGACGAAACATGCATAATTAGCATAATTTCTTAACTGGGATCTAGTACGAACTGGCTCATTAGGATTACCGACCACGTTGTCAATGGGATGATCTTTAGAGACCCAGCCAGGTACTTCTGGACTCTCACTAGGTAATGAGTCATCTATTTCTGGTGAATCAGTTTTGAAATCATTTTCAGATTCAACCACAATAGCTGATTCAGATATCTTATTTTCGATAATAGTGTCGCTTACAATTACATTTATCGATTCCATAAGGGCCTTAGTACGCAAATTGTATATACGATAAGCACGACTGTTTCGGGAGTATCCTAAGAAGATGGCTTTATCACCACGTGTCTCGAATTTAGATAGATGTTCTCTGTCTTTACAGACATAACACTGACTTCCGAAAGTTCTTAGATATTTCAGATTAGGCTTCTTACCGTACCACAACTCATAAGGGGTTTGTTTAGAGTTTTTCCTAAGGTAAACCCTATTAATGATATGACATGCAGTTCTAATAGATTCTACCCAGAAGTATTTAGGTAGAGATTTGGCATGCAACATGACACGTGCCATCTCTTGAAGAGTTCGGTTTTTCCTTTCAGCAATACCATTCTGCTGAGGAGTTTTAGGGGCACTAAATTCATGATTGTAACCGTTGTAGTCACAATATTCAACTATTCTTGTGTCTATGAACTCTCCCCCTCTATCACTACGAATGCGATTGGCTTGTGTGTCCTTCTCATTTTCAATTCTTAGTAAAATTTTCAAAAAATTCTGAAACGTGTCAGATTTTTGTTTCAAGAAGGCAACCCAAGTGAATCGTGTGAAATCATCAACCATGATAAGGATATAACTGTGTCCACAAAGACTAACAGTTCTAGAGGGACCAATAAGGTCCATATGGATGAGATCTAGAGGTCTAGAGGTGAGAATGTCTTTAACCTTTTTATGCGAAGTCTTAACTATTTTTCCTTCCTGACAATGACCACAGACAACACTTGAAATAGGTTTAATTTTAGGAATTCCTCTAACAATCTCTTGACTAGACAATCTACCAAGGATATCATAACTCAAGTGACCCATACGATTATGCCAGATTTCATTGTCATCCATTCTGACAATGTTACAGGTTTCAGAACTAGTCTTGACAGTATAACAATTGTTAGGTGTTCTAAATCTTGTAATAATGCATTCACCTTTATCATTTAGAATTTTACAATTGTTCTTTGAAAAGGTGACTGTATGGTCAGAGTCACAAAATTGTGATATACTTAGGAGATTGGCTTTAAGCCCTTTAACTAATAGAACATTTTCTAGAACAGGAATTCCTTCTTTTAGGGTTCCTTTACCTATGATCTGAGATGAAACTCCGTCACCAAAAACTACTTTCCCACCAGCAAATCTAGTTTTGTTTAAAAGTTTGGTTTCATCTCCTGTCATATGTTTGGAACATCCTGAATCTAAATACCTACCAGATGAAGTGTGTTCAGCTTTTAAGGCAGTGATAACAACGTTACACTTCATTTGGGGTAAAAGATCATATTTTCTAACCCAAATAGCTCTAGTTTTAATTTTGCGCAAGTTTGCCCTCATTTGATAAAATTTTCGGGAAACAGCTTTTTGTCGAAAAACATTTGGAGCAGTAAACTGATTATTGTGGAAAATTTGAGCTTTTGGTTTAGGAAAGTTTCTGGGAGCCTTTCTCTTAAATGAACTCTTAGTTTTGGTCTTTCTATTTCTGTAGTTAGAGTTCTTATCAGGTTGTCTTGGAAGGACATAATGGTTACGATTTTGCCTAGAATAGTTAAAGTTCTTGTAGACAGAAGTGTTGTACACAGGGGTGTTTAGACGCCTAGCATAACAACCTTCAAAGGAATGACCATAAATGTCACAGTACGAGCAATATTGATTGCTTGAGGGATGAATTTCCTTAGGAAAACTTCTAAAAATGGGTTTAACAATATTTTGTTCAGTAGTGCTATTCCTAGGAGGGATGGTTTTAAAGGTAGATTCAACCTTTCTGATCAAAGGACAGACGTATTTAGTCTCAAGTGTAGTGTCAGCCTTAGAATTACTAGACTCTCCAATGTCTTTCTATTGTTGCTTTTGATCAAATTCCTCTTTAATAAAATGAAAGTCTGGACATGTTTCAATTGGTCTTTTGCCCCCAGACACAAACTTAATAGGTTCAAGATTTGTAGTTTGTGGTTTGTTCTTAGGGCAAAATCCAATACCGGTTCTATCATTAGAATTGGTCTTGGAGTCAACAACAAAGTCAGTAAAACAATTTGAATTGCTTTCAAACTTAGAAATTTTTTTGAAAGCAGTAGCTGTCTTTGTTTTTGCTTCCTCCAGTTCTAATAATGTTCCCTTGTATTTCATTTCCAGGGTTTCATTAGTTTTAGTCAACTCTTTTAATTTTTGATCAAAAGTTTCAATTTCAGATTGATGAGACAGACACTGGTTAGTGTACTCTTCGGCATTCAGCTTCACAATAAGACTTAGATCATCTAATTTCTTAGTCAGGTCTCTAACAGTCTTCTCCAGTCTAGTGCCTTTTTTAAGAGTTTTAGCATACAAAGTATGGATATCTGGGAGGTCATCTGTGTCTGAGTCGCTAAGTGAAGTGTGTGTAGTGACCCCTAACGATTCAGTTTTAGTACTCACGCACCCATTTGCATCGTCATTATGGAGATCACTTTGACTCACACACACGGTAGTAGAACTAGCAACATTTTCAGATAATAAAGCATCTAGACCAGTCAAAACAGTATTCACACAAGCAAGAGTTGTAGCATCATTATCACACACAGGCATATCATCATTGTAAATGATCTTAGCATAAAAGGACATCCAAGGGTCAAGTACATTTGATGACTCAAGTTCCTCTTCATCAGAGTCACTTGAATCATTCCAAGTTTTACAGACATTGACTCTATTGTGTGTGTTGGCTTTATTCAGATTAACTCTGTAATCGTGAGCAATGTGACCTAGTTTCCCACATCTAAAACATTCAATCTTTTTAAGGTCTCTAGTGGGTCTGGAGTTGTTGTCCTTAGGATGTTTGTCAAGACCTCTCTCATGAGGTTTGGGATTAGACAGAGTAGGATAATTAGGCTTGCCTTGTTTAATTGCCTGTTTGTTTCTAAATTTAACAATTTTCTTAAATTGTTTAGACATTAAGGCAATCTGATTATCTAGTTTGTCTATATCACACTCCTCATCAGAGTAAGAGTTGATCAAATTAGTCTCAAGTTTAGATATCTTAGAGGCAAAACTCAAGTTAGAGTTGGGCTGTTTTCTTTGTGAATGATTTAATTATTTCTTAAAGTCTAATTTCATTTCCATAGTCCTAAGTTTGCTACTGAGTAACTCAGGGGTAAGGTTTTGATCACTCATTTCCTCAATAACATACCTCTTGCTGTCAAACTTTTGTGGTAATGATCTTAGAATTTTAGAGACAATTTCATTCCTATCATAAGTTATACCATTAGCATGCAACTTGGTGACTATATCAGTTAAGTTCATGTAGAAATCATCAAAAGACTCAGAGTCAGACATAATCACAGAGTTGTACTGCTGGGTAAGCATTTGAGTTTTAGCAGCTTTAACTCTTGAGTCTCCTTCATAGGCAGTGATTAATGTGTCCCATGCTTCCTTAAAAGTGGCACAAGATGAGATTCTCTTGAACTCATACTCATTAATAGACATAAAGATGGCATTCTTGCCTTTATTGTTATTTCGAGAAATAGTTTTCTCTTCTTGTGTAAACTCACTTAAGATTTTCTTTACCCTCTCATCACTTCCTTCAGTGGCTGGTTTAGTAGGATAAGTGTATCCGTTTTCAATAATGTCCCAGACATCATCTCCTAAAGTCCCTTGGATGAAGGCAATCATTCTTACTTTCCAGTAAGCAAAGTTATTTCCATCAAAGAGTGGAGGTCTGGACAAATTACCAAACCTTTCATTCTTCTCGTCCATAGTTAGGTTTTTCAGAAAACGATTTCAGAAACACAAGATCTTTTTGAAATAAAAGTCAACTCTGGCTCTGATACCAATTGAAAAACGATGCTAATGCCGTTTAATACAAGATTAAACTTTATAAGCAACTCCGAGATGTTTGTTGGAGAAACCCTTTTCTTTTGAAAATAAAAATTATAAACAACAAGTTGTGTTTACAAAAAACTTATGTACGAGAGTAATCAAGACTTTGTAAGCAGTTTTTTAAAACAAGACAGTTTTAAAAATCAGCACACTATAGACTGAGATGAGGAGATGAAGATAATAAAACACACAGTTTTTAACGTGGTAAAACCTCTCCCAACAGAGGAAACATCCACGGTGACTTCTAAGTCACAAAAACAAAAATCCACTAATAACAAATAATAGTTACAAACAATACAACATACATGCACACAAATCAACCTATTCTAAGTTTAGGAATATACCCCACTTGGTGTCCTTCTAACTTCTCATAGATCTGATTGTTGATGATGTTCTTCCAGTTTGATAACTTCCTTTGCTTTAGCTTCCTTATGCCGACTCAATGATCTTTGATCTTATACACAACACTTCCAGTGTAGTAGTGTGTTAAGTGTTTGTGAAGTGATTCCTATCACATGCATGAACCCACACACACTTAGATTTACAGACAGTCCTAGAAAAATTACATATAAAGTCTATATGCTGTGATTTTGTTGTCTTTCTTTTTTACAGAACTAAAAACCTGTTTGACCTTTAATATAACCCAGATTCCACGGATATCTCGCTTCAAAATCGGTCAAGATCTTAATCAATCTCGGTTTTAAAAATATTTTTGAGATTGAAAATCTCCAAGTGTGAATCCAACTAGGTCAAGGTTAAGTTTTGTAAGAACAGAAACCATAAAACATTTTCAAAACCAAATCAGTAAAGATTTTCTTAAACCAAGTAAGAAATATGCCGATCTAGTGAAAATGTAACATGCAGAATGTAGATCTAAAGTTTCTATGAAAAAGAAACACATATCTTCACACGAATATTTAAGTTGTAAACAAGATCATAGACAAAGAGGTTACAACTTCAAATGAACAAACCACTCTCTCTCTCAAACACTCAAGGTTGTGTTTGGGGTTAGGTGTATACGAAGGTTTGATTCAGAAAAATGAAGTGTTTAGGGTTAGGGTTTGGTTTTTGGCTAACACAGTTTCTTTCTCTCTCTTCTCTCTTTTCTTTTCTCTCTTCTCTCTCACTTCTCTCTTCTCTCTATTTTTTTTCTCTCAGAAATGACGAATGCCCAAAAGTCTGAAATGCTGAGAAGTGGAGGGTTTATATAGGGGTGAGGGAAGGTTCTGGAATGACGAAGGGAATCAATGGCTGAGATCAAGTCTTTCTAACTTTGACTTGATCCAAGGGTTATGAAATAGCGGTGGTTAAGATGATTGTGATTGGTTCATAGATATAGCACCAGGATTGACTAAAAACACATGCAGACCATCGATTAGGAATGATCCAACGATCAGCAATGCACCAGGCAATCCTCTCACAAAACAAACACAAATTGATACAACTAGCAAGTGACAAGTGTTGGCATGTGATAGGTGTTCAAACGCGCGTCTAAAATATTTACAAGTAGCCCCCCTGAAGTCTCTAGCGCATTTATATCCTACCCAATCAAACATTTCAGTGAAAACTGAAGTTTTCAAAATAGAATATTAACCCCACAAATTTTATAAACACATTTTTATTAATGAAAACATTATTTAAAAAATATTTAAAAAAATGTTTAAAAATTCCCAAAAAATAATTAAAACCACATTTTAAGGGGAATTAATCACACAATCAATTTTAAGCAATATATACACATGTATGCACTTCTAATTGTGTGTAGTGTGATTCAATTTATACCTTCATGGATCATTGAAGAGGATTAGAGAGATAAGTTCTGAGGCCTTTTGGATTCTAGGATAGACAACCAATTTTGTCACTATTTCCAAACTAGTTGAACACTTATACAGTATAGACTTAAGTAAGTCAAAGGTATAAGGTGCTTCAAAAACTTCTCCCAATCCTGTTGAGAAAGAACCGCGAGTACAGTATGGGTTTAATTGAATCAGCCTTCAGGATATAATGCAGTGTATGAACAGTTGTTTGAGTCAAACTATGTACTATTTGATCAAACCGATAACACTCTGAATTTATAATCTGATAATGCCAAAATATAGAGGACGGAGAGAGGAGAAATTAACAATTTTCGGTGTCCAAAACTGATGCCTGGAACTCTTTTTATAACCATTTTTGTGTTTGTTCTTTAATAGTCACAACTTTTCATGTAGCGACTCAGTAGCCATTGAATCATGTCTGATTGGAATAACTTTGATCTAACGGTTCAAATTAGATGTCCTATCGTAAGCGAATGGACACCCCCTACATGAAACGCTATGAGTTCATCTAACGACTCAGATTAAGTTGTTTCGAATTTTAAACCTCTTGATCAGATCGTTTAATCATAACCTTTGATCTATTTTACTTTGTCAAAACATTATGCTCCCTCACTCCATGTAACGATGCGAAGTGCCAAGTGCGTGTCAAAGTGCACAATGCGCCTTAAGTCACCCAATCGCCCTTTCGCGCGCTGCGTGTCGCGATTGGTGGTGCTTAAGCACCACCAGAATGCGTGGGATCAAAACCCCTTATTTGACTTGTAAACTAAGAATCTTGGTTGTCTTTTAGTTGATATACCACCACTTTTTGTGGTAATCTTCCAATGTGGGATTTTGAGCACTCCCATATCTATCACATTCATTTGCTCATGTTTCTTTCTTCTAAAAATAAAACCCAAATTATGTTTAAAATAAAACACCAATTAGTATAATAAAATTAACAACTAAATATTATAGTATTATATTAATGTTGAAATTTATCCAACAGTGCAAAGTTGAATTGGTTAAAGTGTAATTAAACTGAAAAAATAAGATCATTGATCCACTATTAATCGCCTTATTATCATCGCTACGTCGCTAGACTACAAAATCATATTTTTATATTTTTAATTGCAAAATCAAACTTGCAGTCTTAGTACAATAAACTCATATTGCATTGAAATATTAAAAAAATGAGTATGTACCGTAATTATATTTATTATGAAAAAAATGAAGGATATAATATACTAAAACCGATTGTAAAAAAACAATAAATAAATGAAAGTGCAAATTTATTTCGCACTTTGACAAAGAAGTACCGGTGGTTAGAGTCTAATGACTGAAAGTACGATAACATTTGTTGTCAAATGTTTGAAATATCGTAGCATCGGTATATTTTCATTAATAAAACACTGATTTTAAGTAAGAAAAAAAATAAGGAACTACAATTGTAAAGAACAGACAACTGATAAAAAATATCTTTGAGAAAGAATAATTTTTTATTAAATAAAGAATAATTTTTTATTAAATACAAAAGAAATAAGTACAATTTTTATAAAAGTGAAGTTGACTCTCCTAAAAACATAACAGGGATATAAACTTAATTCAATAACCTTATTATGAGAGTAAAATTGATTTTATTAAAAAAATGAAGTGAACTTTAAAAAGTAGGGACTATTTCATAAAAAATATATAAAGTTGAATGTCGAGTAGCCATAACCAACATTTTTGGAACTTGTAAAAATGCATTACCTATTTTTCTTTTATAATACTATTAATTCTTAACAACTACAAAATATTGAATATTTACCAAAAATGTATAGATTGATTTTTAGTTATACATATACATATACATATACATATAGCTAAATACGACAAATATTTTTTATTTCAGTATTGTAGGACGATTATTATTTTTTCAAAATTTTTTATGTGGTGAAGTCTTAAATTTTGAGAAAATTTATAAGAAAATACTAGAATAAATAAGATATCTAAAAAGTAGGGTCCAACTGTATATGATCTTCATACATTTTAGAGGAAAATTTTACAACTCAAAGTCGGGTCACTCTACCATAGGGACAAAACATATATACATACTTTTAGGTCAAATATTCATACACTAGTGGTAATTGAATACTCGAATTACACCATTTAGTGCTTCTTTTGTTTCAGATTTAGAGTTTTTAGAAATTTAAAGATAATAAAGTCACGTATAATGTTTCCTAATTCCCGTATAAATTTGAAAATAAAATACCAAACACTTTTTATAATTTAAACTTTTCATCTGAATTTATCAATATTGAATTTCAGAAAAAATTTAAAAAATCTCAAACCAAACGGGCAATTGAGATTAAAATAAATGCCTCCATCATTAGACCATGTCATGTTTATATTGAATTATTAAATTAAGGGTAATTTGACTTTGCCACCCATTAAATTTTCATAATTAGATTTTTTTTCACTATTTTATTTTCTTTTACACTTTGCCACTAAAATTGGATGAAAATGGTTAGCTGGCTAGTCAAATTGTTATCTTTTCTACAAGGTTCAAACTATCCATATTATATATTATCAAAACTCTTTTTATTCTTCCTATTTTAATAAATAAAACATGAACAAAACAGATAACAAAATTGTATAAAAACTTGAACAAAAAAAATAAATAAATATTATATTTTTAATAAATAAAACAAGGACGGAATAGATAAAAGAAATAAAGTTCGTTTGTTTTAATAAAATAAATAGGAAAAAAAAAAGAAAAAAAGTAAATTACATATTTTTTCAGAGATAAAAACTGGGAAGAAAAGAACAAAAAAAAATGAAAAACAATAATTTTTAATTAAATAAAATTAGGACGAAAAAGAAAGAAAAAAATAATTTTTTAAATAAATAAAACTAAGAAAGAAATAGTATCTTATTTAAAATAAAAACAAAATCTATTTTTTTACTTATTAAAAACAACAAAAAATATTTTATTAAAAAACAATTGGAAAAAAGTGTATAATTTAATTGTATAAAGTTAATAAAGTGTCTTAACGAATTAAGGAAACTAATAAGTGGATTGAGCCTTTAATAATGTAAAATAAAAGTAGTTTGGACCTTTCTATGAAAGATAGCGGTAAAACCGATTCAACTATAGGTTTCCATCCAATTTTAGTGAAAAAATCTACAATAAAATAAAATAGTGGTCAAAGTTTAATAATAAAAACTAAGTGGGCGATAAAGTCAAATATCCTTTAAATTAACTAAACTCACACTTGATTTCTCTATAGTTAGGTTCAAATCATGCCATTATTATGTACACAAGTCAAATGTGTTAAATATAAGACTATTTATATGAGTTGAATTTATATTATAAAAGAATAAGATTGAAGCATTTAAATGTAAAATACCTTTCTGAATTAGGATAAATCAATCAATCAATCTAGAAAGAACACGCGTACAACAAATTGACCTTGTCTAATTTTGGGTAAATATGCTGCCAGTCTTCATGAAAACAATAACTTAACTGATGTCATCCGACCTTAAACATACCAAGGATGATATAGATATTACATGATAAGATAAGGATAAATGCTACCTATTCAGTTACTTCAAAATAAATAAGTACGATTATAACCAATTGATAAAGCTAACAGAGATGATCACGCACAATAGAATTCTTATATTAGGTGATTTCTTGTAACAATAAAAAAATACCCCTATTATCACAGAAATATACCCAATAAGGGATGGGGGTGAACTATTATTATTAATTAAATGGATATTTAAAACTTTTCAATCTTCTCTTTTAAAGATTAATTCTAAAAGGTTGTGTAGAGTGGGGTTAAATGGATTAACCACCAACACTTTAGTAAATTAACCCGCAGATTTGATTAAATATTGATTTATGATTTATTAAGTTTTTACTACAATCCAGGCCCTACACGGGCCGAGATATTATTATGTGCAATCTAATATATTGCGTATACTCCGTATTTGAGGAAATACACTAGACAATACTCTAGGCATGATTTAATTAATTATTTGATATGCCATCACATATATTGTGATAAGTGGCACCATAAATATTGGACACTTGGTTCCATAGAGAAAATGACATGTGTCAAGCCTGCTTGGGGCACTTTTGCTATAAAAGAGGGACTCCTCCCCTCATTTGATAAGATGATGGTCTTGGGGGGAAAATAAGGAGACGAAATATAGCTCTCCTCCCCCACTCACTTTTATAGCTCCATCACAGGTTTGATAGTGACGAACGAATTTCTATAGTTTCATTATACGACATATGGGCGTTTGAGAGGCGGCTGACTGGATTTGCCCCACGCACCAAAACTACCAAACTGAGCGTTCGAAAGGTGGATCACCAGATTAGACACCCCCACGCACCAAAACCACAAAACCCAGCTCTCTCCGACGTATTGTACGGACCCACGAACTACGCAGACTTTAATTTCGCAACGACGGATACGTAGGCACAACCACGTTGCTCAAGTATTAAACACGCTCGACGCGGTGCCTCCTCAAATCTGCACTTACATCTTACAAGATGATTCAATTAGTGATGAAACAATTATTCAATTAGTAAGTAATAAGGCTAGATGGTTATTAGCAATATTAAATAGAGAGTTAAGAGAGGTATTGCAAACCTATATTTTAATGTAGTTAGGCCTTTCCTACATCCATGTTCGAGACGATACTCGAGAAACTTCACTATCTACAATTCAGTAAGGTAGAACCAACAACCTAACAAGTATTTATCATACATTACTGGATTTATCATACCTTACCAAGATTTATCGCATCCCACAAAATAATCACATCTTTTAGGATTTATTGCACCTCAGCACTACAGAACATAAAGATACCATTAAGTTTAACCGTGGTATTAATAGAAAGTATTGTAACCAAAGTGTAAAACAAAATTTTCTTAAATAATCAACAAACGGGGAATGAGTTTTTACTTTATCTCTCTATAAAGTAAACTTTCAAACAATCACAAGTACAATGTTTGAGGGTAAAGATTTGGATCTTTAGCACAAGTGGGTAAGCAGTTGGGAACTTGTCTAAAGGAGGTTTAGAATGGAACTTTTTCTCAAGTGGATTTTCTTGAAGATTTTTCTTTAATAGAGTTTTTGGGACTAAAACATCCTGATTGGTTTTTTCTCGGTTTCTCCTTCTAGAAACTCAAATGGGTATTGGTTTAATTCTTTAGCACCAGTAGTTTTTGGGTTTGGAACTTTGCTAAAGAGTGCATTGGGTTGGAAGCTTTTAGTTCAAGTTGGGTTTCTTGACGCTATAACTTTAATGTGATTTTGGGGACTAAAACTCTTAAATTAGGTTTTCTTAATTTCTTTCTCTAGAAACTCAATGAATGGAATGACAAAAGCTTAATGATGGAACTTTAACTAATGAGAGAATTATGTAATAGATTGTGTGATTTGGAAGAGAATCAAATGGTTCCTTTTATAAGAATTTCAAAAACTAGTCTTTAGAGGGTAGTTTGGTAATATCAGGGCAAAAAGTGTTTTGAAATTCAAAATATAATTGCTAAAAATGTTTGTCCAAACTACCCATGGAGTCATTTTTACACATATACAGTTGACTCTATACGAAGGGATCTTTTTAAAACTTTTCTTTTGATTTTTGGCTCAATTGAAAAAGTCAAAATGCATTGGTCTAAAATACTATGTGTTGGAGTCGACTCCATAAGTATACTATCTTAAAGTTTACTATATAAGTAACCAATCTTTGAGTTAACTCTATAAGTAGGCCATTATGGTTTTGTGGGTGACCTAGGGAAGGTTTAGGAAAGTTTTTTGGGGTTTGTTCTTACTTTTGGGATATTATTTAATTCATTACAATAACTTCTAAACCTTTGAAACTTGGAATGGATTCTTCTTGCTTCTCTTAATCTCTTGCTCCTTAAACTGATACTTAAGCATGATTTAGTTGGATCGTTCTGTTTATTTTTTCTTGGCAATCTTGCTTCTCTTAAAATTGAATGATGTTCTTGTTCTTGCATGTAATAGGAAGGTTGCTTGTTTCTTGATCACTTCACCTTTTCATTTATTTGTTTATAATATATTGTTGTGGGTGAACAATTTGATGATATGTTTCATAGATTTTCTTTGAGGTTAAACAATGATTCTTTAATGATTTGGAACATTTTATGCAAAGATTGGTCTTAGAGCCATCATTCTTCAATGCATGGCTTGGCCTAGAGCAATACTTCTTCTTTAGGAATATGTCGTTCGTGTCATAGGCTTTCTGGAACATATATTATTTGATATGGGATGGTCTTGCTTGCATGATTTCATTCTTGAGTGACTTGGTTTGTATATGGATTGGTGTTGGATAAAAAAATCTTCTTTTTCTTGGAGTCATGTCTTGTATCTTCATTTGGAATTCTTGTGATCTTGAGGTCTCTTGGATGATATAATCCTTGTGTTGTATCTCATCATGTATTTAGTTCTTCTTTTTGTATTAAGTACATTAGAGAGAAGATAGTGAAGTATGATCACATATTAATTGTGCTGTTATCATACAAAATCCTTTTCTTTAAAATACTTTATGTTTCACAATCTTTCCATTTTTATGATGACAATACAGTTGATATGGTTGAGAAAGATGGTTTCATTGGTAAATGGAACTCACACTTTTGTTGTAAACTCGCCCTTTATTTTAGCTTCATTCTTTTTCTCAAAACTAGAACTCACCCTTTGTTATAAACTCCCCCTTGATTCTTTTTTCTCAAAACTAGAACTCACCCTTTGTTATAAACTCCCCCTTGATTCTTTTTTCTCAAAACTAGAAATCACCCTTTGTTGTAAACTCCTCCTTGCTTGTAAATTTAATCTTTTCCCTAAAACTATCTTTTCTCTCCCCTTTTGTCATTAGAAAAAAGGCAGGGTTTGGTAAAGTCTATTTTTTAAACATCTCAGGTAGTTGCCGTGTGCAAAAGAGAAGGAATAGATAAATCATATGCACGTACTGTAGTAGTGTTGCATAAGTTTCTAAACAATATCATTTCGAGTTGTGATGTCAAGGTCCCATTGGAAGGTGAAAGTTCTATCTTCAAAACGGGATTATGTATAGATATCGGTAACTTTGTTTGTGGTATAATAAAACTTAAGTTTCACATCCCATTTTGGTACATGATCCCATAAGAAGTGGTGTTTAATGTTACTAGGTTTTTTTTTTATAGTGTTGCACCAATAGGTTGTTGTTAATAAGGGAGGTATGAATCATCATAACTCTTTGTGATAGGGGAGATTTGAATCATTATTTGACTTTGTGGATAGTATGAGTTTAAAAAGTATGTCGTGAAGCTTCACTCCAAATGTTGTGAATTTGAAATTTATACCCAACGTGATTAAAATGTAAACTAACTTTTTGTATAAAGAAGTCATGTAGGTTCAAATAGGTATACCAATATCTTTATTTAGTTTTCGATGTGTGTGGGGATATTGTGAGTAATTTAAGATAGTTCAAGACATTACATATGAACTCAAATCAACTACATTAAAATGTATTTTTTGGATCTAGTAGACTCTATTTTCTTTTTCTCAAAGGAGTTTCCAAACTTAATTTATTTTCAAGGACAAGAATTTTCATCAATTTTCAACATCCATTCTACAACTAATTATTTTCTTCAAATATTTTCTCAATATTTAATGGAAATGTACTCTCACCACAAATATAACATTTTCAATAATCTTTTCTATATATCTGTAATCTAACTATTTATATATTTCGATGTTTTAGTTGTTGAGATTAAAATTCTTATTCGCTATTTTACACATTGTTGTATTTTCCAAACATATGGTTATAACTTGACATGTGACGAATCTTTCAATGATCATTTTGATTAAACACGTTTGCATTTTACATGTGTTACTGTGATCATATATTTAGTTTGAGGTGTAGTGCTTTCAAAAGGTTATATGCATCATGTCTTTTAGTTTTAGGTACAAGTGAGAACAAATAAGCATTTGAAAATTAAGGATAAATGTTACCCATTTGAAGATTCATTTAGATTCTTATAACGTTGTCAAGCCCTTGATGTTTTATCATAATTTTCCTTCTCTCTCACCATGTCTGTCTCTTTTCCATACATTCCGTCTCTCTTCATTCCTATTTATTTATTGCTTACTTTCATTTCTTCCAAATAAATTATTTCTGACATTTTTTTAGTACCAATAAAATACGAATAATGAACTTTCCTTTCCATAACCCTATGAAATTTATGTCTTTGTTTGTTAGTGAAGGAGTATGATGATCTCCTTGGTCTATTCACATGAATCTTTCTTTTTCTTATGTGACAAACATCAAATGTATGATTACTGTACCATAATATGTGCAACGAGCATTTGATTAACGAAATTCACAATCAACATATGTATGATCGTTAGTTTAGCAAATTATGAAAAATTTATTATTTTCAATTTTAGACGAGTAAGATATTTTTCAAAAGTAGGATTTCTCTTTTTGCAAAATGTGCAATGGACATCATTCTTGATGTTTTGGGTTTTTGTGACATTCATTTTTGGTTTCTCCAAATTGTTTCAAAGATATTTTTTTTTCTGGCACAAAAGTTGTTTTTGATTTTGAGTTCGAATTTTTTTTGGATATCCTAGACCCTTCTCAATTTTTCTTCTTCTTAAAAAGTAGGTTTAAACCATCACTGTTGTTTTCGAATTTCATAAAGTTTTATTTTAAACATTTTACTTCTTCTTTGAACTTGAGATTTCCAAGTTCGGTCCCGTTATCATTTGATATTAACTTCTCATTTTCTTCTTTTGATCTTTCATATTCAATTTTAGACCGTGCAAAGTGCCTTGCTATTTTATTTGGTCGAGTCTTCATATCAAAAGGTAAACATATTTAATTTTCTTTTCTAAAATGATGTGTTTATCACGCAACTTTTTAAATCCACTCATGTCTTGTTCACAAATAATTTCTAATTCTTTCAAGGCAAGTGTAACACCCCATTCCTAGGATGCCACTCAATATAATAAAAATTCATCTATTTAAAACATTTTTCAAAACCATAGCAATGCCCAACAGTGTAATACCCTGTAATTTAAAGTAAATTAAATAAATTGTAATTGTGTATAATAAATTATAATAATGTATAACTATGTGCTATTATCTGCAGTGACTAGTGATGTCACTGAAATTATATTATAATTTGTTAGTTGGTTGGAATTAAAATAAATTAAAAATACGATAATATATTTACAATGATTTAGAGAATAAAAATAATTTTGTTGATGGAATAATTTAGGTGACTTTAGGGAGGTGTAAAAGGTCCGTTTACACCTTAAAAAGTTGGGTTACAAGGCTCATAGGTTATTATATGACATGAGCTAGACTTTAAGTTTTTTGATGTTAGCTTTGGGCTTATTGGTTTATGATTCTTATGGGTGATAAGCATAATTTCGTGGTTAGAATTATGAAACGAATATTAGTGTTAAGTTAAACCACTTTTTACACTTTGGAAGAAACCTTAGTGTAAAGGAGAAGAGGCTAAGGGAAGGAGGATAATAATTGATACTTTTGGTTTAACCATCTGATTTAGAGAAAAGTTTATTTATTATAATTTTATAATTGAATTTGTTTTATAATATCATTGCCATTTGAATTTTAACCTAAAATGAGTATAACCTGAATTAGATAATTTAATTAACAAAGATTAGAATCATATTAATTCGGTGTTTAAACTATAATTCACTTTCTTAAAATAATAGGATATTGTCTTGATTCGTCATGATTTAGAATAGAAATTGTTAAGTTGATGTTATATTTATGATATTCCATGTTAGAAGATTGAAAGCCCATTGTTAATTTTGTGGATTAAACTGAAATTGGGTTGAATTGGGAGTACATCTTATTTAGCATTCATGAGACGAGAATTGAAAATTAATACCTTAAATCTTTGTTAGTTTAATCTAAAACCATTAGAATTTGTTTAGGAGTACTGCTGGTACGATTATACATCTATATATTGAAGTTTGGAGATGATAATAGGTTTGGAATGAAGGTTTTAAATTTAAAAATGACGAATTTCCGTGGAGAAGATGAAGTTTTGGACGATATCGTTTAAATGAGATTGTAAACACATTCGAATGAGATAAAGGACTTATTCGAATGAAATATGTATTCTCGTTTGAATGAGGATCAATCAAGAATTTTTTTGAAATTTTTATTTTGCATTATAAGAGGTCAATTCAGTAATAAAACTGGAGATTGGACTTACAACCCTTAACTGTGTAGGATTACATGATTGGTGTATTATATGTAACATACCAAGTGTGTGTACTCATGAGATACGTACTAGAGGGGATATAATTATGGGGGAGTAATTGATGTAGACCATTACCCCGATGCGATGATGATGGGTTTAACTTGGTTATATTTACCACAGACATTACGTGTTGAAGTTCCCATTATATTTGTGTAAGGTTAACGAGATGATCCCTTTATATAGCTCTGGGTATTGGGCTCTATGACTAGTATGAAGGCGTAATGATTATCCCCAGTATATTCTTGAGTGGTTATATATATGTAACACCCTATAACTATTCCTAGTATGCATGAGCGATCCTCGAATGCAGTAGGATATGCCTTCGTTATGTGTAGGGTTATTATGGGGACTTTAATGAGGTACACGTATTAGATCTTACTTGTATGATGTGGATATAGATGTGTGTATTAATTTCCCTAGTGATATTATATAATTATGATCATACCTCAATAGAAATGAAAGTTCTACATAAAAGTCTATAGTGATGAATAAGACTTAATCATGGGGAATATATGGGCTTGGGAGTAGACGCATATGATGTTTAGGATTTTTTGGGTTGGGTTAACGTAAAAGAAACTAAAATACTGGAAGAAGATGATTAGTTTTATAGTAGCCCAAAATCAATTATAATATTATGCTACTTAGAGTTGCTATTAACGTCTCCTATTAAAATTTTTCAGGTTGTAGGCCGCCAATGCTACTTCATCCATAATCCAGACTTGATCTCCTCCATGTTGCTGATTTATAGGATGCATGTGTTGAGCCTATATGCTCATACTCTACATTCCCTTATCATTTATGTTGGATTATATATTTGAGTCAATCAGTATTTTATTTAGTATGGGCCTGTGTTATGAGATAGTGATATTTTGCGAGGATTCTATTACTTCACATTGGTTTTATAATGAGAGTTATTTGTGGTTCACCTCTTTATGTTTCAGTTAGTATGGGATGTTTTAGTTTATTTATAGTTATGTTTAGAATGCTACTAAATTTTCCAGACTAATGTTTTATTTATTTTAGACCTAATCAATATATCTTAAATTTTATGGGGTGTCACAGTTAGTATCAGAGTATTGCAGGTTTTAGTGTCCTAGGGATCATGAGTGCATCCATCGTTTTTTGCATAGTGTTATTTGATTCTTTATATATACTCATTTAGATTTTATGCTCTATTTTTGTACGTGTACCTTATTGTTTTTTTACTATCTTTTAGATGGTGAACACACTGTGACACCCCGCTTACTAAAATACCGGGTGGCCAGCCCGTGATCAAAATAAAATGTTGGTCTTATATGGCTTATTCTTAGCATCTCTCTCGATTTTTTTAAAGTTACTAACCACCTAGTAATTTAATTAGACCGATGCCAAATTTTATCTTTCATTCATAAAAACATGCGGAAGTAAATAATTAAACCATTAACACAAACTGATAACTGAATCCAACAGAGATGAATTATATAAATAAAGATGACCGAATCGACTATCGATTCAACAATAAAATATAACAGTAAACTGAAACAATAACCTGGATACACAAGGTCAAAAAAATAATCAAATACCAAATCTAAGGGTGGCATGCCCAAATGAGTACTGAAGTAAAGATCCCATACTAGGAATAAATGAACGAAGCATCTATAAAAAAGTCCTGCAACGTCCACATGAGCTGCAACTGTGCATCCATGGATTAAATCCTCAAACTGGGCATCCTTATGGCTGGACACCTAAAGGGTTTTGAAAAATATTTTGGCACGAGATAGAGCCCAAGTAAAACATTTTAAAAATATTTAGTAAGCCGTTAAATTACAATAATTAAATATGCATGCACACTCTTCATATTTAAGCTATTGTCGCTCTCACTTAAAGTATATCTCACCCCTGATCTAATATGTATACCTAACGCCTGCCTGCTAACCTTCCTAGTTAAGCTACCCCACCTAACTAGCCGTATCACACCTCTTTCCACCACACTACTCTAACCCGAGTATTATTAATTTGATTATTAAGTTATATACTCATTAACTTATTAATCGTTACAACTATTTTAAATCATACAATGTTCACACTAGTTATATAAGCAAACCCCTTTTCAATTCATATAACTTTCACACTAGTTGTATAAGAAATCACATTTTTAAATCATATAACTTTCACACTAGTTATATAAGAAATATATTTACACATATATATTAATTACGTATATAATTATCTACTCATATTATATACATACTAGTATACTACAACATTCACACACATGTCGCGTACAATAACCATCAATTCCCGAGTAATAACTCACCGGATACTTTCTCCAAAATGCTATCATGTTCCAGGCATGCTCACTCTAACCCGGCCACCTCAAGTCGGACTATCTCACACCGAACTTGGGACAAAATATCGCAAACGTAATGGATGCGGTCATATTTCCCCTGAAAGTGAAACCAAATCATAACTAAATCATCTCAACTCGGAAATAAATTACACAATAAAAATCCTGGACGATATGACCTGGGGACTATACTCTCCTTACTCCTCAATCCAGGGGATTCACCCACATCGCACAACCTTCTACGATAGCACTCAAAGGGTATGTATTACTATAAATATCATTCGCACTGATATCTATAGAGCACATGCACACACACACACACACACACACACACACACACACACACACATATATATATATATATATATATATATATATACATATATATGGAGAGAGAGAGAGACCTCTTGTAAGGACCCCTTGTAGTGGAGGCCTCGATACATATCGATTTTTTAAAATAGTAAAAAAATGAGTTTTTTGATGAAACTTCATGGATATGATCTCCACGGTGAGAAGATCATCTCCAATTTTTTTCGCCAAAAATTTCAATAAAAAAAAACCGTTGGGATGAAATGATATGTAAAAAAATGATATAAATATGCATTTTTTACCGTTAAAATATTGGAGATCATCTCACCCACTTTTTGATTGAATTTTTGTATGAAACTTCATGGATATGATCTCGGCAGTGAGAAGACCATATTTATGAAGTTTCATAAAAAAATTTAATCAATAAAGTGTCTAGCGCCGACCCAATATTTCAACTGTTGAAAATGAATATTTATACCATTTTTTCCATATCACCTCATCTAAAAGTTTTTTTATGGAATTTTTAGATGAAAATTTTTGGAGATGATCATCTAACCGTGGAGATCATATTCATGAAGTTTCATCAAAAAATTCTTTTTTTTAATATTAAAAAAATTGTATGTACCGGGGTCTGCACCATGAGGGGTCCTTACAGGAGACTTTCTGTATATATATATAACCGTGTACATATATTTAATAAAGTCCGACTAACCCGTGCCTAATACCCATAGCACTAGCCCAAAATACCCAAGTCTATATCTCGACTTGTAATTTAATTAATCACACATTAATTATTTCTCATTCAAGTTGTATCAGCTATCTACAGTACCCAGACTCACTCATTTGGTCATTATGTTCATGTCTTAAAATTTATTACACAAAATCCCACAATTTAGTTTAACACCCCTTATTTAATTTAATATTCAATAATTTATATATAAGTCTATAATAAATTAAATCGGCTACCACGTGCCTAACTCCCGTAGAACTATGCCTAAAAATATCCGAGTCACAATCCCGAATCTTAATTTCATAATCATTAATATTTTAATTTAAGATACTAAGCACATCTCAATCCATCCCGTATCCTAATTTCATCCAAAATTTCCATTCGAATCCGTTCATATATTTTTGAGTGTTTTTCATCCTAAACACTCCTAAATCCATACCCTGAATTCATTCCCATCACATTCCAAGGTAAAAATAATGTTCCTTAATATTTTCCAAAGTCCTACACTCATCTACGAACATCCCTAAATAATCCAGATTTGATTTCTCATAAAATATTTCGATTTCAGACACCCTTCCGCAATAAATTCATAACTAATTAAAAAAAATTAGAAAAATACAAAACTAGCGCCCACGCATTCGTAACGAAAAAATCTATCTCCATGTCCAAAACCTAGGGTCATCTAAACGACTTAATAATCTTGTTCGAACGAGATACTAACGACTCTTGTTTCTGCCATTGACGGACCAAAAACCTGGTTTTTGCCATTAAAGAACCAAAAACCTTTAAAATCTCTTAACCGAACGCAAACAAAAGCTTCCCAACATTTTTATTCATCTAAAACAATTTAAAACCATTCTCTTAACCTTTAAACACCGCTGAATTTAGCTCGACATATTTTTATTCACCGATTTGGGTTTTGGTACGGTTTGTTTAACCTTCCTCCTAGATTCAATTACAACTTCCTCAAACCAGAACCTAGCGTCAATATTTTAATCTACACATGATTCAAACAATGATTTATCTCAAGCAATCATCAATTTCAGATTTAATCTACACAATATTCTCAAATACCCCAAACCCATTTTCATATAATAACCCAGTCCCGAAAACGTATTTCTTTATCACACCCACTATGACATGAATTGCAATACCGCAATTAAATTGAAAGCAAGTTTGACTACTTGCCTGAATAAATTCGTAGGGTCTAATTTCCTTTATTGTAGACGGAGATTTGATGAAAAACTCTCCAATTTCTTATTGGATTGGCTCCCCAAAGCTATCCCAATTGTCCCTCTTTTCTCCTTTGTAAAACTAGGGTTTTCTTATTGAGTTGTGTTTGCCACAAACTCCATGATGTAGGTTTTATATCACTAATCCCGAAATTAAGCCTATGAGCGAAACTCAAATGACCCGAACACCCCCGTGTGAAACCGATTATGCCAAAAAATATCCCAAGACCTAATTACTACCCCCCGGGTTTTATTTTCTGACTATCTCGACCTATTCGGAATCAACCGTGCACTTAGAAATGTCATCCGAGTTACTTTACTAAAATATCCAACCTCGACCTTAAATTACGACATATGTAATTTTAAAAATAAACCGAATTAATTAAATCTTAATTCACTAATTTAATTAAATCCTCCAAATAATTTAAATTCTATATCACCAAATTAATTAAATTCTATTTCCTAAAAATTATGGAGTATTACACAAATGACGCAGATGGGTTATCCGACCACGATCAGTTGCTAGCATTGAGTCAGAGGAAGTAGCACCCCAGTCGCAGCCGTAGCCACCTCCACCACCTAAGCAGGACAAGTGCATGTTATTCCATAGGACGACTTGGTCACTATCATCGTAGACACTGTAGCTGAGTCTATGGCAACCATCCAATAGCAACCACCACTACCACCACCACTCGTGGTTGTATCTGAGCTTGCCTAGTTTGTTGTATCTATTTGGGAGAGAGATAGTACTGCCTTTGAGAAAAGGCGCCCACTGGAGTAATCGGGAGAAACAAACCCTATTTTTGCGCTGCAGTGGAGGGGTGACATTTAGCGACATCTACGCCTACTTAGTGTGTCATTATCAAGCCCCAGATGTTAGCTAGTTTTCAACTTATAGGGATTGTTTCCAGTGGTGGGAATCTGTTACCAACATAGAGGGCCGAGCATAAATGACTATTTTGGAGTTTTGGGAGATATTTAAGAGGAAATATTTCCCTCCATCACATTGGGAAGCTTTAAGAGATAAGTTTTACAGATTGAAGAAGGATGATCTCACAGTGGTGCAGTATGAGAAGGAATTTACTCGATTTGTGCACTTTTTTCGTAGATCAGGGATATAGAGATGGAGAAGATGGACCGATTTTTAAAAGTACTGTCATGGGGGGTTAGGTACATACTGATGGGGAATCTGGCATACACTTTGTATAATCAGATGATGGACTTCGTGCTCAGGCATTGTAATGATTTTTATGAGTTCCATAAGGATAGAGAACCCAATAAAGAGAAAGGGGTAATGACCAAGGGTCAAAGGAATGAGAGATAGGGGATTCGTCTCGAGTGAAGGGAGGCCCAATTTCTCAAAGAAAACCCAGTCAGAGGGAGTATCCCTCGGAGAATTTTAGAGTATGAGATGATTTTTGCTGACAGAGTGGATAAGGACATGGCTACAAGGGTTAGGGAAAGTATAACAAGTAGGGATAAAGAGGTCAGGTCCAAGGACAAAGACGTCAGGATAGGCCCCAGGGATAGAGAAATCAGGGTCAGGGCTAGGAGTATCCCATCAGAGGATACTGATATACTTGTGGAGAGTGGGGGAATTATTTTCGTAATTTCTCTAAGAGCAACCAGTTAGGACATCAAGGTAGCAACAGGTTTTTCTAGCCCCACCTTAGTATTCGGCTTTATCACCATCTCCGATAGTAATTCCAGCTCATAGTGGGCTTTAACTTCATTATATGTGGGTGTACAAAGTTCATCAGGTGGATAAACTAACACAACCTCAAGCGATTGAAGGTATGATTTATGTTTTTGGTAGTTATGCACAAGTTTTGTTCAATACAGGTATGTCACACTCATTTTCTAGTTATATACTTGCATCTATGTCAGGTTTGGTAGATATAACTGAGCAAGTTTCTTCGGATGTTGATACCGCAGTAGCTAGGGGTGTTCTCTTATATCATGTAAGTAGAGGAGTGGCAGTTGAGATCGCCCGATTATGTTTTCCTGCCAACTTATTACTTTTAGATATGGCTACGTATGATGTTATATTGGGTATGGATTGGGTAGCTTAGTACCATGATTGTAGGGGAAAACAATTATGTTTTTTATTCCCAGTTAGGAAATGTTTTTAGTAGCGATGCATAGACTCAAAGGTATAAGGTCCAACACCCATTTGTATTATATTGATGTGAATTCATCTGATAGGGTCACTATGTCGTTAGATGAAATACCTTTTGTCCGGAGTTTTGGACGTGTTTGAGGAAGAGCTAGGATTACCACCAGCTAAGGAGGTCGATTTTTGTATAGATTTGATGTCAGTACCAGACCCATTACGAGGTCGCCATACCAGATGGCTCCATTAGATATGAAAGAATTAAGGGAAAAATCACTATTTATTGAGCTAGGGTTTCATACAGAGGAGTAAGTCTCTATGGGAATCTCCAGTCTTATTTGTGAAGAAGACATATGGTTCTCTTCGATTATGTACACATTATCACGAGGTAAAGAAAGTCACGATACAGAACAAGTATCCGTTGATGCATATCAATGATTTATTTGACCTGTTCAGGGGAGCGTCATTTTTTTCCAAGATTGACTTATGCTCAAGGCATCACCAGTTATGTATTCGAGAGGAGGACATTTCGAAGATGGATTTACTTATGCAATATGGTTCATATGAGTTCCAGGTTATGCCATCTGGGCTAACCAACACACAAGTATTGTTCATGGATATAATGAATTGAGTATTTCGATCATTTTTGGATACTTAATTATTGCATTTTGACTTATTAAAAACTCACAATCAAAAGAGGAGCATGCAAAGAAATTATGGTTGGTTTTATAAGTAGTTAGGGAAAATAAATTGTATCATAAGTTCTCTAAGTGTGAGTTTTGTCTTTGAGAGGCACAATTCTTGGCTCATGTTGTATCCGTAGCTGGGATTTTGATGGATCCTAGAAAAGTTTTTACAATTTTAAAGTTGGGACAACCCATAATGTCTACGGAGATTAGGAGTTTCTTGGGTCTGATAGGGTACTACAAAATATTCATTCAGGGTTTCTCAAAGATTTTTAGACCAATGACACATCTTACTCAGAAATGAGTATAGTTTGTGTGGAACAAGGATAACCAAAGACCTTTTGAGGAGATAAAGGATAAGCTTACCATTGCACCTATACTTACGTTACCAAAGGGATGAGTGTATTATTTGCTATTTACGGATGCATCATTACAAGAGTAAGGAGTTGTGACGATGCATGAGGAGAGTTCGATAGCTTACGAATCGAAAAACCTTAAGTCTTATGAGGGTAACTACCCCACTCATGATTTGGATTTTGTAGCAGTAGTCTTTTCCTTTTGTATTTAGAGACACTATCTGTTGGGTGAGAGGTTCACATTGTATTCTGCTCACAAAAGTCTTCAATACTTCTTTATGAAATGAGAGATGAATATAAGATATATGAGATGGATAGAGTTTGTGAAGTATTATTATTTCTCGATTCATTATCACCCAATGAATGAGAACGCAGTGGCATATGCACTGAGTCGACAACCCATAGTTAATTGGCAACCTTATGGTTCAAATAGGGGGAGGACTTCCTAGATATATGGGTAGCACAGTGGAAGGCCACCCGAGCTTTATATTTCACAGATGCCTTTTTGGGGTTTGTGAACATTATAACCGCCATGCTAACACATATGGTACAAGAATAGTCTTCAAACTCCTTCTTCTAGGATAAGGTACGAGGGCTGGTGTCAAACAGAGTTCCTCTATTATCGATCTATTTAGATAGCGGGTTGAGATTTCAGGAATGGTTGGTTATGACGGAGAATTTTAACTTGAGGAGAGAAGTTTTAGCTTAAGCTCATGTCTCATGGTTCATGTTATATCCCAAAGGGGACAAGTTGTATCAAGATATGCGCAAAATGCATAAGTGGAATGGTATAAAAAAGGATACTACAGAGTTTATGTCTAAGTGTTCCACCTATCATCTAGTAAATGTGGAACATCAAAGGCCGACGGGGGTGTTATATCCTTTAAAGATTCTCGAGTGGAAGTTGGAGAGAATCTCTATGGACTTCATAGTGGGCATGCCGCACTCCCAGAGAGGTTATGATTCGATTTGAGTCATCGTTAATATAATGGTGGCCCATTTCTTTCTAGTTGGGACAGATTTCAGAGCGGAACAGTATGCCAAATTATTTGTCGCATAGATTATCTGACTCCATGGGAGTGCAACTGAGTACGAGTACGAATTTTCACCATAGTTTGATGGTCAAACTGAGTAGGTGAACCAAATTTTAGAGGATATGCTCTGAGTTTGTGTATTGGATACCAAATATTGGTGGGATAAACAACTAGCTCTTATAGAGTTTTCTTACAACAATAGTTATCAACAGACTATTAGTGTGGCACCAGACGATGAACTTTATAGATGAGCATTTCATTCGCTGAGTTATTGATTGGAATTCGAGGAATATAGGATGTTCAACCTGAATTTATTCGAAAAACCTCAGAGAAGGTGGAACTCCTCTAAGCACGGATGAAGATAGCACATGATTGGTAGAATAGTTATGCTGAGAAGATACAGACACAAAATAAGTTTCAAGTAGGGAACGAGGTTCTTTTGTTATTCTTTGATGAAAAGGGTTATCAGATTTGGATCCAATGGGAAGTTTTGACCTCTCTACATTGGACCCTTCACGATTTTGCATAGGGTAGGCCCGGTAGTGTATCAATTGGCCTTATCTGACCACTTACAATGGGTACATGATGTTTTTCACGTATCAATGCTCATAAAGTTTTTATGGAATAAGGATATCTACCAGTACATCGACCTCGACGGGATTGAGATACAACCTGATGTGAGTAACAAAGAGGGATCATAACACATACTTGACCGAAGATAACAGACATTGCGATCAAAGGTCATTCTATTAGTATGAGTCCAGTGGGGAGATCATAGTGAGGCAGTTTCTACGTGGAAGAAAGAGAGGATGACATACAGGCGAGATATCACGAGTTATACTAGTCAGGTATAAAAGAAAATTTGAATTTCGAGAAAAAAATTTCACATTTTATGGCGGAAGAACTTAATACTCCACAATTTAAAGTAAACTAAATAAATTATAATTATGTATAGCTGCGTGTAATTACCTATAGTGATAAGTGACGCCACTAAAATTATGTTATCATTTGTTAGTTGGTTGGAATTGAAATAAATATAAAATATGATGATATAATAATTATAGATTATATAATTTTAGGACTTAAAATAATATTGATTATGGATATAGGACAACAAACATTTCGTTTCCATTTTTAGTCCCTATTTTTAAATTAAAGGGACACGTGACATGATGTGATTGGTTAACGTTTTATGAATTTATTAAAAAACAGGGACTAAAACTATAAATAAAATGTTTGTTGTCCTATTTCCAAAATACATATTACAATAAGTCCTAAATTTACAAAGTCCCTAATAATTATTAGTTGAAGAATAAAAATAATTATATTGATGGAATAATTCGGGTGACTTTTGGGAGGTTCATTTACACCTTGAAAGGTTGGGTTATAAGGCCTATAGGTTAGTATATGACTCGGGTTAGACTTATTTGGAGTTAGTTTTGGATTTATTGGGTCAGGATTCATAATGGCTCTAAGCCCACTTTCATGGGTTAAAATTTTTACACTTTGAAGATTAGACTTATTTGAAGATTAATGTTAGGTTATAGAATTATTTTTACACTAATTTTTACATTTTCATGGGGTGTTAGGTTATAGACGAATGCTAAGGAGAAAACTCTAATTTCATGGGGTGTTAATTTAAACTAATTTTTACACTTTTGAGGAAAATCTAATGCTAAGGAGAAGAGGCTAAGGTAAGGAGAAGACGAATTGTGGCTTTTGGCTTAAGGATTTAACCCATTTCATTTAGAAGCAAGTTTATTGAATATAATTTTATAATTGAAATTATTTTATTGTCTGATTGACATTGGAATCTTAGCCTAAAAATAGTATAATCAAAATTAGACAATTTAATTAATAATGATTAGAATTATGTTAATTGGGAGTTTAAATTATAGCCCACGTTCTTAGAATATTATTGTATTGGTTTGATTCATCTTGATATATAGTACAAACTTTTTAATTAATGTTATAGTTATGATATTCTATATTATAGGATTGAAAGTCCCTCGTTAATTCGTGGACTAAACTGAAATTGGGTTGAACTGTGAGTGCATCTTATTCAATGTTCTTAGATGATAATTGGAAATTAATACCTTAAATCTATGTTACATGAATCTAAAACCATTAGAAATTGGTTAGGATTACTGTTTGGACAAATATACATCTATCTATTGAAGTTTGAAGATGTTTATAGACTTGGAATGAGGGTTTTATGTTTAAAAAATGGAGGATTTTCGTGAAAAAGATAAAGTTTTGGGAGAATTTCGTTCAACTGAGACTGTGACCTCGTTCGAACGAAGTTGGATTCTTGTTTGAACGAGATGGACTCATTCGAATAACATATGTATTCTCATTTGAACGAGGATATCAAATGAGGATTTTTTAAAAAATTTATTTTGTAATATATGAGGTTAATTCCTTAATAAAGATGGAAATTGGACTTGTAACCCTTAACTATGTAGGATTAGATGATTGGTGTATTGTGTGCAATATATTAGGTGTGTGTAATCGTGGGATACATATTAGAGGGGATATCCTTATGGGGGTGTGATCTACGCAGATCGATACCCTAATGTGAAGAAGATGGGTTTGACTTGGTTATAGTTACCCCACACATTACATCCTCAAATTGCCATTGCATATGTGTAAGGTACGCAGGCCGATCCTTTGATATATCTTTGGGTATGGGGCTATATGACTGTTGTCAAGGCGTAATGATTATCTCTAGTAGATTCTTGAGTGTTTATAGGTATGGAACACCCTATAACTATGCCTAGTACGCGCGAGAAATCACCAAAGGTAGTATGATAGGCCTTCATTATTTTTAGGCTTATGGTGGGATCATTTATTAGATACGTGTATTTAAACTTACTTTTATTATGTGAACTTAGATGTCTATACTACTTTCCCTAGTGACATTGTATAATTGTGAGCATAACTTAATAGAAATTAAAGTTGTAAATAAAAGTCTATAGAGATGAATAAGATATAATTATGGTGAATATATGGGCTTGGGAGTATACGTATATGATATTTAGGGTTGTTTGGTTTAACTTAAAAGGAACTAAAATACTAGAAGAAGATATGCATTTTTATTGTATACAAGAACCAATTATAATATTATGATACTTAAACTTGTTGTTAATGTCTCTCATTAACATTTTCAGGACATAGGCCACTAGTTCAACCTCAACCTTGATCAAGTCTTGATCTCCTCTCCCTTGTTGATTTATAAGATGTAGGTGTCGAGCCTGCATTCTCATACTTTATATTCCCTTATCATTTATGTCGGATTTTATATTTGAGTCAGTTACTATTTTATTCTGTATGGGCATGTACTATGAGATAGTGATATTTTATGAGGATTCATTTACTTCATGATAGTTTTGGAATTAGAGTTATTTTTGTTTCACCCTTTTATGTTTCAATCAACATGGGATATTTTAGGTTATTTATAGTTATGTTTAGGATGATAGTACATTGTTCAAACTCCAATTTTATTTACTTTAAACATGATCAATCTAACTTAAATTCTATGGGGTGTCACAAATGGCTAAATAAACATTTGCGAAAGCATAAATGAATAAAATAAACCCTTTATTCTCGTTAATCACAAAATATTCTTTACAATTGTTTTTAGAAAAAAAATGCTGAATGCTTTGAAAATAAAGTACAAATTTATCTACTCGTCCCTGTATATAAAATATGAATAAGTCGCATAACAATAAACGGGTACTCGTACAGAACCATTCATGCATATATAAACTGTAGGGGTGAGGAGGAAACTAAGTAGGTTTGTATAAATGCTCCAAGTGAATTACACATAGTCATACCAGTACAATATATAAAAGTGTGTGCATATAAACACTCACCATCGTCTAAAAAATAAGTATTACATCTTAAGATGTCACCGAGTCACTAAACATCACAAAGTCCCCCATATATCAAATTTCCGCCGCACTTCCCTGAGTACGGTATGGATTCTCGATCACCTCTATTGTTAGTTATCCTCCTAATGCTCCATGACATAAAAATAAACATAATCATAGTCACAAGGCACGATAGGGTCTATCCCCTCCTCATCATATTACAATGTCTGAATAGTCTACTATAAAATTATCTTAATAGCCCAATGGGTCCATGGCATGGAATGCAAGATTAAAGACAATAATATCTCTTGAAAACACACCCCTTCCAATGGGTGGTTTGGCTAATGGATGCCTTAGTATCATCCAACAACAATAATATCAATATCTTAATATAAAAACTTCATCAAGTTTTTCAAAAATTAGGAAATCATTATTTTACCCAATTTCTACAAACCAACATTCACGTAAAATCATATAATTATTTTTTTCCTAGCTACTCGACATAAAAATAAGATCACATAAACATGTGTGAAATAAGGATGATATTTACATGTACGCATAACAGATAAATATGCAACACACAACATCAAATATGCATATGCAATCAATGGTGAACATTTATAGGACACAAAATATCCAAGGAGAACAAACCAACCTCAATATGCAAAATAATTCGACAAATCTATAAGAAATTCCACCCCTACACAGTATTGGGAAAATATTCATAAAAACTCTAAAAATTACGAAACCATTATATGTGTGTTCCTAGTTTAATTATATAAGAGCTACAGTTGGTATAGAAGTAATATTCACAAATATACCATGCCGAAAACACCTTGCCCATGCCGAAAACACCTTGAAAGTGACATGTTTATTCAAGAAAATTTGAGCACCTATTTTACTCCGTTCATCTTGCTCTCTAACCCTTGAATTTGTAGAAATATCCTTCACCTTAATATTCCTTGTATTTTATCTTCTTGTCTAATGTTATATATCCTCATATATCCGTCCATCAAACCCTAGGTATTGTAATATTACATATTTATACTAAGAGGTGACTAACTAGGGTTTTAAAATATAAATCCCATTTTCTCACATGGGCTTACACTAAGGTATTCAAATAAGCTCCAAATAAATATATTTATACATTAATAATTACCCCAAAACGGTTCATAACCCATATACACTTATTTTTATTATTAGGAGCGTGTTTTATGCACTAACAAGTCCCCAAATTAAGTTGCCACCAAAATTAGCTAAATAAATCACAATAAAAAATATCATTACATAAATTTAACATAATTCACTAAAATAAATATGTTAATTCATAACATAATTTACATAATAAATCTCAACCAGTTAATATTAAGTCCATTATAAAATTCAAATAATTACAATAAAATTCTAGCAAAATGTGGAATAAATTCTCAAAATCGGTACAAGAAATGTGGGGTATTACAACAAGCATAACCTCCCCTCTAGTGGAACTATTGAGATATTAAGATTTAGCAGAATAATATTTGACCTCATAAATTTTCAACTTCAGATGAAGAACTTGATATTTCCTCTATAACTTCTTCTTCTTTTTCCGTTTGCATGTGTTGGCCGTTTGATGGACTCAACATCACTTATTTTGGTGGAACTTAATTCAATTAATATTTTGTAAGAGTAACCTAAATATCACTGGCTTCCATGCAATGTGCTAATTTTCTTGCTACAACATTATATAGAGAAGACCGTATAATTATCATAGATGCATTATTTAATTTAAATTTCTTTTTAGGCATTAGTCTATTTAGTAGAGCTGATTTCTTATCACATACTATTTTCCAAACATACTAGTCTTTGGATTGAATAATCCAAGAGATTTTAGTTTTCCATGTTTTGAAATATTCTTTTTAAAGAATGGGTCTATCATAACTTCCTAAAAAACTGTTGTGAAATACTTTCCATTGTTTTTATCATTAAACTCAAAATGTATTTTTCAAAATAAGTATCTATGAGCTGGGCTCTGATACCAATTTTTACCCTAGAAATATAACTAAGATGGAGTGGGGTGAATTAGGTATTATTAAATAAATGGTTGTTTAAAACTTTTGAAGCTTCCATGTTAAACATGAACTGATATAGGGTGATTCAATTTGTAATGAAACAATTAATCAATCAATGAGTAATAAGGCTAGATAAGTACTAGAAATATCAAGGAGAAAGTTAAAATAATTATACAAATGGATATTTTAACGTGTTTCAGCCTTGCCTACACCCACACTCTAGTTCACTAAGGAAAAACCAATAACCCCACAAGGATTTATCACACCTTACCACGATTTATTGCACCCTATAGGATTTATCACACCTTTCAGGATTTATCACACCTCGGCACTACCGGTCGTGAAGATATAATCAAGTTCAATTATAGTATCAATATAAAGTATTGCAACCAAAGTGTAAAATAAAGCTTTCTTAAATAAGAAACAGTGGTGGAATGGGTTTTTACTTTCTCTTTCTAGAAAGTAAACTTTCTAATAATCACAAGTTAAATGCTTGAGGGTAAAACTTTGGATCTTTAGCACAAATGGGTAAGAGATTGGGAACATGGGTAAACGATTTTGGATTGGAACTTTTTCTCAAGTGAGTTTTCTTGAAGCTTTTGCTTTAATAGAGTTTTTAGGACTAAAACATGAAAATGGGTTTTTGATTGGGTTCTCTCTCTATAAACTCAAATGGGTATTGGTTTAATTCTTTACAACAAGCATGTTTTGGGTTTGGAACTTTGCGAAAGAGTGGACTGAGTTGGTAGATTTTGGTTCAAGTTGAATTTATTAAACCTTTATCTTTAATGGAGTTTTTGGGACTAAAACTCTCAAATGGGGGTTTCTTGATTTTATTCCTAAAAACTCAAGGAATGGAATGACACAAGCTTGATGACAGAATGCTCACTAATGAGATAATGTTGTAACAACTTGTGTGATTTGTAATAAAATAAAATGGTTCCTTTTATAGGCATTTCTTAAACTAACCATTGGAGGGTAGTTTAGTAATATGAGGGAACCTGGGGTTTGAAACTAAAAATATAGTTGTTGAAAATCTTTGTCCAAACTACCGTTGGAGTCATTTTCACATACATAGAGCCGACTCTATATGAAGGGGATCTTTGTGAAAATTTGTCGTTTGATTTTTATCTCAATTAAAAAAGTCAAAATGCATTGGCCTAAAATACCATGTGATTGAGTCTAATCCAAAAGTATACAATCTTAGAGTTGAGTCTATAAGCATCCCATATTTATCCATAGAAATGGTCTCAGCATCAGTTTTGGAAGGTGTATAGAGTCGACTCTATAAGTATGCGATTATGGTTTTGTGGGTTTTGACATAAGGAAGGATTGGGAATGTTTAGGGAGGTTGTCTGGGGTTTCAACTTTATTTTGTGACAATTTTTTACTTATTTACAATCATTTATAAAACTTTGAAACTTGGGATGAATTCATCTTGCTTCTCTTGATCAATTGTTACTTGAAATCACACTTGATCATGATTTGGTTGGGCCATGCTTTTTGTTGCTTAGGAAGATTGTTTCTTTGAACATTGAATGTATTGATTGTTCTTATATAGATTGGGGAGGAGGTTTATTTATTGATCACTTTATCTTTTTCTCTTTGTTTATAGTCTCCTGTTATGGATGATAACTTTGATGATATGTTTCATATATTGGCTTTGAGGTTGAACAATGCTTCTTTATTGATTAGAAACATGTTGTGCAAGGAATGGTCTTAGAGCAATCCTCTGTCATTTCATTGCTTGGATTGAATCAATACTTATTCTTTAGTAATATGTCGTGCATGACTTGGGTTTTCTTGAATATGTATAGTTTGATATGGAATGAGACTTCTTGCATGATTTCATTCTTAAGTGACTTCGTGTGCGTATGGCTTGGTGTTGGCTATCAATTATTCTCTTGCTTGGATTCATGGCTTGTATCTTCATTTGCAATGATTATTATCTTTAGGTCTCTTGGTGGATGGGATGATATAATCCTTGTGTTGCATCTTATCATGTATTGAGTGCTTATTTTATCTCAAGTACATTAGAAATAAGATAATGAAGTATGATCACATATAAATTGTGTTGTTATAAAAAAAACCTTTTCTTTAAAATACTATATGATTCACGACCCCACTATAAGGATGTCAATATAATAACACTTTATAATCCCTACTTTTGGCTCTTAACTATCATTTTATATTACTCAAGTCATTATTATGAATAAATAACATTTCCCCTCATTACCCATGGACATATATAAGATCGATTTTGATGAACCATTTATATCTTGTGTCATCTTCTCTTATGTGCATTTAGGGTCAAACTTAAATAGTTTCTATTATAAAGGATCTAAGCCTTGTATACTTTCTTAAATCGATATTTTTTTGACCTTATGCTTTTATGTCTCACATGAAGCACTTGCATAATATCGTAAGTGCCCCTTTTCCTCTACTTATTATTGGACTAAATAACAAAAGAGCGTAATTTTAAACGTCTTAACTTTTTTAGAGTTTATTACTTATAACCTTTCTTCAGAGTTGTTACCAATTATCCACAAGGATAATTATAGTTGATCCCTGTGAATAGATATAAACCTAAATATCTAAGATTTAAATTTAGCAACGTCTTGGGGCCATGGTGCGAAGAAGTGTGAATTTTTTAGTCTTGATGTGGGTGGATTGACTTTGACCAAAGCAATGAGAGAACTTAGTCTAGTTATCATATGTTATCTCATGATACGCCTACCTAACACCCCCCCCCCCCCTCCCCACCCCCCCACCCCAAAAAAAAGAAAGAACCAAAAAAAGATGAAATTATCAAGCCATTTTGGATGTCTTATGGGAATTTTAAGTTATCGACCAACCAAAACGAATTGTTTTCACTATAAAAATTATAGGGGTTTATGAAAACTCTCTAACAATGTGAAACTTTGACAAAATTTGCACGAATATTTATCTAAGGGCGTATTTAATTTGTGTTACATTTTTCCATGAAATGTTATACTTTTTTAACATTATTTACTTTTACACTACTTGATCCCCAATATACTTTATGAAAATAATCTATACTAACTTAAAATGGGTCACTTTGGACCCTTATACCCCTTAAGATTAAAACAATTCACAATCAACCATTATAAATTAACCCACCCATATAAAAGGCTTTCAAAAATCCATTTCTCGTTACCCTCTCTCTTCGCTCTCAAATCTTATAATTGACCTTTTAGTTTTCTCTATGTACAACCGAAGGTCCAACGCTTTCCCAAACCTTTTCCTCCACCGTGTCTATTCATCCCCCTCCTCATCAATGGTGTCTTTAATGGTTTTATTCAAATAACTCCACTGCTTGACCCCAATGAATACCAATAAAACTTGGCATTCCTTATTACACCCACCCATCACATCCCTCGCCACATCTATTACATCCTTGTGAATTTATGAATCTCTTCATATTTTCCCTCAGTTAATCAGGTAATTCTCATGTCTAACTCATTTTTTTTACCTTCTTGTAAAGATTTTCCCTACTCCCCCCACCCCAAATATTCCGGTTATCATTTATTATATCAAATATGAGAATGTAAAATCTAGGGTTTGTATTTATACTTTCCACCTTTGTATTTCTCTCTTAATATGATAAAATAAAGGGACTTCGTAAATTTAAGACATATTGTAATATGTATTTTGAAAATATGACAATAAATATTTCATTTATAAATATTTCATTTATAATTTTATTATATCAAAGGCGCGGACCATATCTTTTTTAATAAAGCCGCGGGCGCGGACCCATATCGTTTTTAATAAAGCCGCGGGCGCGGATCCATATCCATAAAACGTCAATCAATCACAGCATGCTATGTTAACCGATAATTTAAAAATAGGGATTAAAAATAAAAACAAAATATTTATTATTCTATATTCTTAATCAATATTATTTTGAGTTCTAAAAGTACATAATCTATAAAATAAATATATTCTCCTAACATATTCTTCCTACTATTCTCTTTCAAAAATTCAGATTCTCCCCCAACCTTCTTGGGAATGTCGTTCAGTTAGTATATAACTAGGAAAGTAAATATCATTGGTGTTTTCATGACCTGACACAAACCCGATTCAAGCGATTAATAAATTTTAAACTTTTAAATAAAAATTTCACTGAGAACACGAGTAAAAACATGAGTGATAATGGCAAGAATTATATTCAACCTCAAGTATTATGAAGTGGCCCCAAAACTAAGGCCGAGGTCAGGACATAAGTGATATGAACTCATAATTCCAGTACAACATTCCAGCAATGGGTCATACATGGCTCAGATGAATGACCCCAAAGTAGTCCTCTAAGACTAGGTCAAATGAGATGCATTATTCGTAGACCTCAATTCCTATAACCAAAACTTGATTCCTATTAGTGGAGCCTACGCTGCAAGGTTAGAACAGTTTTCTCTCATATGCCCAAGAAAGATCATCAAGCAGTTTCCATCCCTCTATAGAGGGTCCAAAACTAAAGGTAATGATTGAAGATGTCCAACCAAGCCTCGCTAAAGTATAATCCACTTCAGTTTCCCTCCTCAGACCATAGCATGGTCTGTGAGATCTTTCGTCAAGATGATACATCCTCAACATTTCATGTCAGCAATCTCGGGCTCGAAAAGGCTCGTGAACCAATAGGTAAGGCTCCTAAACCAATTGGCAAGTAGGTAAAAAGTACACTCATTGTTCCACCAATCCCCAGTCACTCATAACATTTGTCCTAGAGAATAAAATGGAATATTGTTTTCACAACAACTATTAATACTTTCAAACATCTCCTTCCACCAATACTCCACCCTCCCACTATAGTAATAGAGATTTTCCATGGGCTGCCGATGTCGTAAACATCAATTCTCACTAGTCACGTCAGTTAGCTATATAAGGGATGCTTGGGGAAGATTAGAACGATTCGAATTCCAGTTATCTTCCTGTATTATTGAGTATAACATTTCTAGTTATCATTTATAAAAGAGTTAGGATCACTTCTAGCTTGTATATTGTACTCTAAGCATCAGATTTGGAGGTCTCAACTTTATTTAGTCTTGTGAGTCCGAAGAAAGTAAGTACTTACAAAAGTCATTTTATTACTTTCTAAGTGATATTTATTCATTGTTAAGACCTCAGACCCATCCACTTGACCTTACTAAATGCCTAGAGTTGGGTGCATTTATATTATTCACTGTAACATTGGATACGAAAGAGAAACACCTTACAAGTGGACGTATGTACCTCAACAGAGGTACTAAACCACTATACATCATTGTGTCTTTATCATTGTAACCCATGCACACCTTCTCCTACACATAAGAGGAAGATTCAGTGAGGATGGGGTCTTAAACAAATTCAACATAATCAGTCGGGCGCCGCTTATGGCAATACTTTGTTTTTTAAAGTCATCTATACTAGGAATCTCTAATCTTCATGACTACTAAAGATACAAAAGTATAATCCTCGGCTATAAATATTGGGAAAAGGTCCCACCCTTAAGTCGGGGTCTAAATATAAGAGAGAAGACCTCATCCTTACACTCAACAATGTCAACAAAAGGCTTAAACATGTTACCTAAACCAAATCCTCTCAAGAACTCAACTATGATTGCATCAAGGGAATTTGAGTCTTCGGCATACTTTAGCTATATATGGTAAAATCTATAAAATCAAATTAAGGACCTAAACAGTACCTTACAACACATGTATATGAAAAAAAGGATTTTTAGAAGGGTCTTAGTCCAATATAAGATACCAACACCTCGAGGTAATGATTATAATGTCCCAATGAAGCTTTCGTGTGGCAAAATCCACCTCAATTGTACCTATCAGACCATAATAGGGAGATAGTACCACTTGTACATGATTGGTTCATCCTCAGTAGCTTATTCTAGAAACCTCAATCTTAAGAATGGACACAAACAACTAGATAAGGGTTACTAGGCCAACATGTCAAGTTTGTGGAAAGTACAACATTATTCTACAAATGCCCATTCACCATTATAACTATGTCTTATCTCATTAAATGACATTTAATTCTCATAACAACCATCACATCTAACTTGGAACTCTTTCCACCAGCACTCAACCCTTCTACTATTGTGGTAGAGATCAACCATGCGTATCCATGCTTCAAAAATCACTTCTCAGTTGCCCCTAGTAGTTGGATATATAAGGAGCACTTAGGGAAGATTGAAAGAATCACATTCTAACATTTATTAGGGGTTTTGGGCCACTTTCAATTCTCATATTATGTTCAAGACATTTTATTAAGGCGTTCTAGCTTTATTTTAGTCTCGTGACTTATAGGTGAGTAATAAGTACTTTTAGAAGCCAATTAATTTTTTCCTAAGAGATCTATGTTCATCACAAAGACCTCAGACCAATTTTTTACCCCTTAGCTCAAGTATAAGGTTGATCGTACTTATATTATTCACCTTCACATTGAATACACTAGAGAGAAACACCTTAAAAGTGGATGTAGTTACCTTAGAAAAGGCACCACACAACTATACATAATTGTTTATTTATATATTAAACATAAGAACACCGCTTTTGACTCTTCATACTCTTAGGAGTCATCTTTGGTGAGGTTAAGTTCTCAACTAATTTTAGCACCATTAGTTTGGTGCGAGTTGTGGGATTTTTTTTTGTAAAGATATACATACCAAGAAATTACAATCATCATGAACACTAATTACACGTTAGGCAAGAACGGCGATACAATCTCGACATAAGGAGACCCAATAGGAACTACTACTCATAGTAGCAAGGCTCCTTTCTCTTGATCCGACACCAACCGCACATGCATTAACTACACTAGTAACCCAATTTGCTAAAAGGAAAAATATTTCCAAAATGTTCGATAAGAAGGAGATGGGCACATTTATGCCAAGTAGAAGTAGGGTGTTCCCCTACGCCTTTTAAAATATTTGACTTGTGTCCTAATAAAGGAAATATTATTCATCCCAAGAGACTAGTCTCATAGAGGATCCATAGTAGTCAATCTCTAAAATGATGTCATAAAAAATATACAAGATATATTAAGTAACTTCTTTAATCACTATCAAGAACATACCCCTAAAACTATTGAGTTAGCATTAAATAAGACTTTTTCTCCTTTCTCTAACAAAACACAACACAATTTTCTCCCTCCCAAGTGGAAGATGCCCACTATAAAACATTTCGGTACTACCTAGAAATATAAAAAAACCATTCATTTTATTTCAAAACACTCCAAATGAGGTTTATTTAGATCATTACCAACCACTCTCAGGGGCACAACCAGACAATGGTTTGTTAAGATCAAGACTAGAACCATAAAAGCATCACAGGACTAGCTAAATCCCTTATGAATCACTTTACTAAATCCTAAAATTTGCAAACCAAAGAATTACCTCCTCCATATTACGAAAAATCATAAGGAGATTGAGAATGCAAGAAGGTCAAACCGTGAGGCGTTATATGTAAACAACCCCATCGACACTATATGTGTAACTTACTTTACTGCAGGACTAACCTATAAAGCCTTAATGAGGTCCTTTAGAAAAATGACACCTTATATTATTACTAAATTTCTAGAAATAGATCAAAAATATAATACTGAGGTTGCCATATTAACAAGGGCCTTTTAGCTCACTCCCTTACCTCAGTCGCAATATGGAAAGAGGAGATAACTTTTCTTTGCATTAGGGAAAGAGGAAATAACTTTTCTTTCACCTCGTAGAGGTCCATCCAAAGAAGACAGATTCTAGAAGAAAGAAAGGAGATAAGGAGGGTCCATATGTAGTCAAACACTTCTCTCCCATTACTACATCGATATAAGAGGACTTCTCATCTATTAAAAGTCAAACTTGTTTTGAACACCTTGAGCCAGCAGTATCCCCAATGATAGGAAAGATAAATTTAAGTACTACCATAACCACAAAAACCACGACCATAACATCAATGATGAATACCACAACAAAAAGGCCATAGAGGATATTATCAAGAAATTTCATGCTGAGAAATTTGTGTTCAAAGGTTGGGACATTATAGATAAAGGTAACAACAAAGAAAGAGCAACTTTAGTATGATGGAATTAGGTTTTTAAAACTTTTTTAAACAATAAAAGAAAGATAAAAATGATATGGATCTTAGATTTAAGAATATTAGGATTTCAAAACTTATTACCTAATAAAGATGGATAGTACCTTTTTGAATCTTTTAGGTGATCCAATATCGGAGAAAAATATTGTGTATAGGGTGAGTAAACCCCCATAGATCTTCTATTATATGTTCTTATAAACAAATCACAACGTGTGGATGCCGGTCTTAATATGGATCTTGAAGAACCTTGAGAGTCTAATATCCATTTTCTTCTCTCTTCTCCTTCATGAAACCTTCTTTCTCCTCCTTCCATATCCTAGTTGCCACCTTTATCTCATTTGCTTTACAAATTAATGAGATGAGAAGTGATTGATCGAGATAGACTCCTCCTCGTGCTCCTTTAAATATGAGCATGAGTCTAGCTAAGTGACTTTTAGAAAAATTAGAAAAATTATTTTTTTCTTGTATAATTAGGACTAGAGTGGAGATTGAACACAAATAACTAATTTGTCTAAGAGTGCACATGGTCCAATGGATAAATTTATATAATTTAGTGCCACACACACAATTCAATTTTTCAATCAAATATTATCTTCAATAAATTTTGGTGTGCATACGAGATGATTTAAAATTTTTATTTCCAAGCTAAGAATGCAAATAATCCCGAGATAAGGAAAAATCCCTAAGAAGGGCAAAACCTTTTTATATTAGCGCTATTGAGAGTTTTGAATACAATCGAATTACAAAACACTTAGTTACACTAAGTTAGACGTGCAGAGCCTTCAAAATTCCAATAAATATAACTTAGCTCCAGATCCATCCACAGGTAGCGATCTACCCTCGATATCTACTGATTAGTCTTGCCTTTTTCTTTAGAAGTGAAACCTTGTTCCACAATCTCAGCAGTAGAGAAAAGTCTCTACAAAGTGATTTCACCAAGAATCCTTCTTGTGATAGGTAAAGCAATCTTGAATAATTCCTGAGGGTGAGGAGGAATATGATATGAGATATTTGATCACAAAAGAGAACTCAAAAAGGTGTTTTTCTATGTGAAAAGAGTTCTTAAAGTATTTGATCCCGTTCAGCCTTTTTATAAGAAGGGTTGATAAAAAGGATAAACACAAAATATATGGGAACGATAATATTTAAAAAACAAAATACGCCCGGCCGTTCGAACGAAACATGGTGTCGTTTGAATGACATCCAAACTAGTTAGAACGAATTTGAATGAGGACTTCAAACGAGATTCCAGCGGATTAAGGAAAAATCTTCATTTGATTCTCGTTCGAACGATTGTCAGCATCGTTCGAATGAGGTGTCATTTTTTTGCCAATTAAAAAAAAATTATGTTCCTTTTCGTGAAAATAGACTCATAAAAATAATAAAAGCCTAAGAAAATATTCAGAAACCTTCACGATCACAATTTTCTACCATGATTGTTGAGACGAATAAATCTTTCAATCTCTTTGGTCTTCGACAAAGTCTTTGAATACCGATAAGTTGTGTTGGTGTCGTGTTTGTGTAACGGGATACACCAAACCGAATAACATAAAAATACGAGCAATTATAAATTTTTCTCTTATATTATCTTCCAAATATAAATATGGAAATCCCAAATTAGTCTTCGTAGTCTATTTTTTTTTTCTTTTTATTTGTAACTAATTTCACTAAATAATTACAATCACACTTGAATTTAATTATTTTAAAATTACTCAAATAGAGCGACCTTGTTTGCAAAGTTAAATAGTATATAATATGATTCCCCACGTTACGCATTCAATAAATTCTTGGTGAAATTCAATTTTTTGCGAATAAATTTTCACCACCGTCTTAGTTATTCCTTGATCTAAAACTTATCTTATTTAATACTCTATTGGATTAAAAAATCCACTGGTCTGGTTTACTGGTGGAATCAAAACTTAAAAGTTTATCACGTGGTATCACAACCCAGGATTTCTCCTAATTATGTATTCCTCTAGAATATAATCCTAGACATATTCACATAATGATTGACCAACTTATAGAGATTATTGACCCAATAAATTGATTCTCACCCATATCAAATCAAATAAATAATTATGTGAATATTTCAATCCTCATATCCCCCGAGATTAAGAATCCATTCACCTTAAGCAAACTATCTACTTGTGAAAGTTTATTCTAGTCAGTACCTAGACTCGAATGTCACCTTTTTTCATATTCATTACATTCCTGATCTACTAATAAAATCTTTAGTTAAGTATCAGACAATTTATGAACCATCATATATGTCCCCAATTAAGATAAACTACTAAGATTGTACTCATAACTTTATCAATAGTTTGTCAAATCCATAGCTAGCTTGTGAAATTTTTAATCATATTATAATCAAAATTCTGATCTTTTTTCATAGAGCCAAATTCAAATCACCAGAATTCCTACTTAGCACAACTGATCAAAATATACAATATATTTAAAATAAATATAAATAATTCCCACAAACATGATTCGTAATTCAAAATGAAATAATACAATCCCTTAGTAATAAATAATAAATTTTATAAACATTGTTTGAAGAATAAAACCCCCAACATAGCTAATGTTCATAGCCATGTAGCTATGAAATTACCTACTAATTTTTCGACGTGACAATCAATAGTAATAGTTGTTGACAAATTAATCAGGTTGTTATCCAATGGAATCTTAGCCACAATCTTATCACATCCCTTATTTAATCCCTCGAACTAGGTGATACCTATGCTCAATGTGCTTTTCTATTTTATGGTTAATGGGTTCTATCAAAATTGAAATTTCTCTGCTATTATTATAATAGAATGCAATGGTTAATTGTACTAAAGGAGCCTCATCCAAGTTACTTACGAAATTATTAAGCCATAAAGCCTCTTTAATTTCCTTCAAAGTGGAAACATCTTTGATCTCTATCCTAGAATCCTTATCAGAATGAAAATCCAACTTTATGTACCCAAAAGGTACAAAATTTTCCTTTGAGTAAACCAAAACATAACCTTTAGTCCTTTTTAGGTATTTGATAATATGCTTTACTGCAAATCTAGTGCTCCTCACCTAGGTTAAACTGAAATCTGCTGACCATGGCAACGGCAAACCAGATGTCCATTCTTGTACTCAGCATAACATACATGGGGTTGCTCAGTACCTAAGCATAAGGTATATTCCTCATGCTCTCTATCTAATTGGTGTTTTAGGACACTAATCCTTAGACAAAGTTATTGTAACATCCGTAATTTCGAATCAAGTAAATTAAAAACCCTAATCCCCTATAATTCTTATTTTAACCCTTATAGAATATGCAAATTAAAAAATATCCTAAACATGGATAAAATTACTCTACAAATCCTATAATTTTACTAAATTTCTTATGTACCCCTTAAAGTTTTAACATTTACAAAATGACCCATGAACTTTTCAAACAAGTATAACTTGACCTCTACATAACCCCTAGACCCCAACTTTATATCAAATTAAACCTCTAGACTTCAACTAATTATAAATTACAAATTCAGCTCTTATATTTTCTTAAAATAATATAATTACCCCTAAAACTTGTAAAAATACCATATTTGAACCAAATAAATATATACACTTCCATTCAAGGACTAAAAACTAAATAACCAATATTTTCAAATTCTTCCCTCACCACATCAACCTATACATAGGCAGAATAGTTCAAAAATACGTGCCAACACCATGCTTACATGCGAAATTCAATTACCATTAATTTATCTTCTCAAACTTGGGAAGAATCCACCTCCCAATTGGTCCGAAACCTTCTACTCTTCATACCCTATAAATTACCCACGATCAGAAGCTCCAAATCCCACCTCTTAAGATTATTCGAAATTCAAAAATTTTACTCTAAAAAGGTATTCGGTCATTTTATGCATCATACTTCATTCTTTCAATTATTATACACATATCAATAAAAATAGTAAATCTTTTACATCCAAAATGGCCTATGTACAAAAAAACTAGAAAACAATGCCATTAAAGCTTGAGCTTTAATGGTAGAATTTGATTCCTTAATTTTGAACTAGTTTCAAAGTGAAAAAAATGGTTCCTTATGAACTCAGAAGCTCTGATGCAATGGTCATATTAAAATTATCATAAGTTTTAAACAATAATTATTCAAAGGTGTTATCTGTTTCAATAAAAAAAAACCTTAAATTCTCAACGATCAGACCACCTCAATCCTTTAAACCAAGACCAAATTCTTTCTTAGGATAACAAAACCAAACTATGTTCATAAATACCTCATCTATGTTCAACATAGCTTCGAATGTTCAGTATTTGTTTTTGAAAAACACGTAGTTTTATAACTCGATGAATACTGAACCTTAATTCATAAAACTTATATTTTTGGATTCCATGTGAAAAATTAGATTAGGTTGGTTTAGGAATCATCTCAAATGGTTTTGAAAATCAGAAGTTAATTTAGGCCAAAGTTTTCAAACCCTAAATCAACTATTGAGACGTTGAAGATGAACTTTTTCAACCAAAATCATTGACCAAGCGCGTGAGGGCACATGACCAATCAAAAAATTATGATTTTTTTCAGTATTTTTATTTTATTTTTCTGGTCAAAATGGTACAAGGTAAGACCGTGTTCGGTCAAACATAGCCAAAGTTACAAAAAAAAATTAGGGTATTAAGTTAGAAATATTTCCTTAGATTGAAAATTAACCCTTCCTGACTTTTTTAATTTATGAATTTTTACCCCAATTTTTTTACAAATACTTTGATAAATTTTGAGTTAAAAAGTCTTCAGCACTAAGTTCAAATTTAACACTAAACCTAAGATTTTAATGTACCATAATATTTACAATTTAACCCCTTAAACTTTAATGTACGCAGCACCAAAACCAACCTTATTTCTCACCATACTTACTCACACAAATATTTGTATACAGATAATCAAGTACCAGCTCCTCCCGACATCCTCTTTTCATCCTATTTAAGCCGTTCGAATATCCGTACAAGTAGGTCTTTTACCTTTTTAATAATAAACAATCACATAGTTGTTTAACTTCCTATTGATATCATTTCATGATAGCCCAATTTGATTTTAAGTATGTGTAGAAATTACCATACTGACATGTTATTATATCACGAGTTGTTGTAATTATGATCATTCAGATCAACTTAAACCTTTCTCACTTAATAACTGATATCATGAAGAGTCATTGTAATGATAAATTCAATTCACCCTTGCACCTTTGTTCAGTAATATTTTAGTAAATGCAATAGTAATAACTAGGGAGTATACTACCATGTTATCCCATAGAATGTTCTACTTGGCCTATGGTCTTAGATTTTGAGAGCCAGAATTTTTAGCTACATACACATGAGTGTCACTTTAATTGTGTGCCTTGCTAGTTACCATTCTCCAAAAGTTTTGGATTAATTATTATTTAGTTTTACTGATGGCTTATTTATTTCTATTCCCACTTTGTAATCATGTGAGTATGGGATTATCAGGTTAAAACTCATTGACTTTTTTATTATGTAAATATGTTAAATTGTCAAACATTCAAATTCTATACACACTCCAACTTCCATTTATACATATAATTTGTTATAAAATTGGTAGAACCTGCTTAGCATATCCGTACTAATTATTTTTTCCTTCAGATGGACTAGTGAAAAGAGGATAATCTCTCGTCTCTTTTTGTGACACATATGGATCATGTGTTTGCATATGTAACTGTATGGATGGAGACTAAATCATATGGGAGCAAGGAGTGACATTTTTTAATTATCTACCTTATATTTTGTGTTGACAATAAAATGTAATTCACCCTTGTAGTGGTAGAACACTATATTTAAAGTTTTAATGAATAAAGTTTTGTTTTTTGCCTTAACTTTAATTCTTTTCTGTGTGTTTACTCTCTTATACATTCATACCAAAAATAGGGTGTGATAAGTTGGTATTAACATTTCTCCGGGTTAGAATCCTATACGGGAAAACATCTATACTATAGTAGTTATTTTATCTTTTCCTAACTTCTTTATCAATATTATATAGTATATTTCGTTCTGCAGCGTGAACACATGGGACTATCTTCCATTCAGTTTAGATTTCATTCCTAACAATTGTTGGAAAACTACTATTCGAGAAGAAGCATTTGAACGACTCAAAGAAATGATTCGCATTATTGAGTAGGACTAGGTAGACCCGAGCAGTGACGTGAAGCGATTGGTGTTAATAAATAAAGTCTTAGGGAGGTACAAGCCATCAGAAAAATAAGTGATTATATGGATGATCCGGTTATACTCCAAGAAGCAATTAATCTTGCTCTAGCCAATGCACAACCATCTCCACTGCCTTATCCCGAGGCTACATCAAACAGCGAACATATCATTGGACTTTCTTCGAATTCAAGTGATTCTACCAATGATGATCCATCCGAGCTTGATGATTTGAAGTTCTAGATTCTAATTCTTCAAAAAATGATGATTCTGTTCCCGCTAAGGAAAATCCAAAAAAAAAGAAAATAAAAACACCCCTCCTAATGTGATATAACAAATAAAGTAATGTATATATTGTGTCCAAATACTATCTTAGTTGGTTGACTAATGCTGACTTATATAGAATATGCAATAGTGTGAAATCGTACTTTAATGTAACATATAAACTCTATCTTTAGGTATATTATAACTAGGCTTATAATATACTCTTTGTATTATGTTCTTATGTATTATTATGTCTGTTCTGTTATATTTTAGGATGGTAAGTACTCGAATTCCCTCTACCAGAACTCAAGCTGAACAGACCCATAGTGAAGGAATCATGCGATGTCTTCAAGAATTAACATCCCTAGCCTGACAATAAAAAATTCCTCACCCAGCTCCAGAGGAAATCTCATATGAAATCCGTATAATTAATTCTCTCAAGAATTTTAGAGACAACGACCTCCTTCATTTCTTGGAAAGACAGGCGCCAGTCAACTTAAGAAATGGATACGTCAGATTGTGAAAACCTTTGAGTAATTCTAGCTGCTAGTGAACTTGAGTAATTCTAGCTTCTTATATATTTGAAGGTGAAGTTGATTTTTGGTGGCAATTTGTGTCGCGTAATCAGAATGTTTCTATAACAACTTAGGAATAATTTGAAGAAATCTTCTTCAAAAAGTATTTTCCTATTATTACATTTCTAAATGATTTAAAGAATGTTTAGAAACGAGTTCAGCGAACTGGTACATTTCTTATTGTTAAAACAAGCAAATTTTTCCGTAGCTTAGTATGAAGCCAAGTTTACCGAGTTGTCCCATTATTCTATTAAGTATGTGGATAATGAGGTAAAGAATTACAAGAAGTTTGAAAGAGGACTACATCCAAGGATCAAGACTTCTATTGCCCCTTTGCAGATTCAAGATTACTCTGCACTTATTGACATTGTAGCAATTATGGAACAAAATTCTTTTAGTGTTATATGATCCCCTCATCACGTCATTAGAAATAATCATGTTATTAGAACCTTGCCTCAATAATGACCTCAGTCTTATTCAAATCCAAATTGACAAGTTTATTCCCAAATTCGTTATAACACTACTCATCCAGTGATTCGTTGTTATGAACGTCAAGAATTTGATAATTTTAGGTTTAGGTATGCTCTTGGTAAATTTGATAATTTTAGATATTTTCTATTTTGATATTATTATCGGGATGGATGTTTTGTCTGAACATCACGCCTATATCGATAGTCATGCAAAGAAATTTATTTTCGAAACCAAGACAATTGTTCCTTTGTATTTCAAGGATCAGGTCCTTCTGAACCATCAACCTCCCAAATTCAAAATTTCTCTACCCTAATTCCCAGAATTTTAGAACAATTTGAAGATATTTTTCCAGAAGAACTACAAGGAATACTCCCTTCCTGAGAAATTAAATTCAGTATAAATTTTAATCCTAATACTCTCCATATTTCAATACCTTCATATCGAATGGCTCCTTTAGAACTTCAAGAACCCCGTGCCCAATTAGATGATCTTCTTGAAAAGGTTTTATTTTCCTTAGTTTATCTCTTCGGGGAGCTTTTGTAATATTTGTCAAGAAATTTGATGGAAGCTTTAGGTTATGCATAGATTATCGTAAGCTAAACTCAGTGACTATTAAGAATAAGTATCCTCTACCTCGAATGAGATATTTATTTTATTAACTTTGAGGAGCAAGGGTCTTTTCTAAAATATACTTATGATCTAGTTACCATCAATTGAGAGTAAGAGACCAAGACATTCCAAAAGCTACTTTTCCAACTTGTTATGGCCATTTCGAATTTACTGTCATGTCTTTTGGATTAACCAATGCACCCACAACTTTTATAGACCTTATGCATGGAATCTTTAGACCTTTTCAAGACCAATTTGTTATCGTATTCATTGACGATATTCTTGTTTATTTCCAAAACCCAGTAGAGCATTCCCAACACATAGTGACAATATTAGGCACTTTAAGAAACCACCGGTTATATGCTAAAGAGTGAAAATGTGATTTCTCAATAAAATAAGTAAAATTCCTAGGATATGTGATTTCTGGAAATGGAATCCAAGTCGATCCTGCCAAAATTTCAGCCATTTTAAAATGCAAAAATCCTACCAATATCATCGAGATAAAACGTTTTCTAGGACTAGCAGGTTATTATCGTTGTTTTGTGGAAGGATTTTATTGCATTGCTCTTCCCCTTTTAAAGCTAACTTGGAAGGAAGTACCATTTGTATAGACTAGTGAATGTGATCAAGCATTCCAAATTTTAAAGGACAAACTAACTACAGCGCATGTGCTAACTATTCCTTTTAGTTATGTAAACTATGATGTATATACCGACACCTCGTTACAAGGTTTAGGATGTGTTTTAATGAAAAAAGGGAAAGTAATAGAGTATGGGTCATGACAACTCAAATCTCATGGGTGTAATTACCATGTACATGATCTTGAGTTAGATGCTGTAGTTTTTGCTTTAAAGATCTGGCGTTGTGACCTTTATAGTGAAGAATTCCAAGTCATTTTCGATCATAAGAGATTAAAATATATCTTTACTAAAAAAGATTTAAATCCAAGACTACGATGTTGGATGGAATTTTTGGAAAATTACTGGTTTACATTAGAATACCACCTAGGAAAGGGGTAATGTTGTAGTCGATGCTTTAAGTCGTAATCCCGTTGGAAGACTCTAAGCTTTGATCTCTTATGACATTGATGTTACCATATATTAAAACGATCTTCAATTAATATCTCCTTTCTAAATATTTTTTAATATAACCGCATATCCAGATTTGAGAAAGAAACTTAGCACAATAATTCGAAGATCCTTTTTCATAAAATATTCATTATAAAACCCCCGACTTCTCCTATGATAAGGAAACAGGCTTACGATTTAGAAGTAGATTGTATGTGCCTGATAATTCATCTCTTCGAGAAAAAGTATTACAGGAAGCCCATCGTTCTAAGTTTACGATTCACCCCAAAAGCTCCCAAATGTACAACACATTGAAAAAATAGTATCGGTGGCCAAATATGAGAAATGATATTGAACGTTTTATAAGAAGATTTCTTACTTGTCAATAAGTAAAGATAGAACACTAGCATCCTGGTGGACTTCTTTAACCCTCACCAATTCCAGCATGCAAATGGGATCATATCACAATAGATTTTGTATGTGGACTATGTCATATGTGTCAAGGATATAATTCCATATGAGTAATAGTAGACCGACTTACTAATTCTTCCCGTTTTTTATAAGTGAAAACCCCCAATTCTTTTCAAAACCTCAATAAACTTTACATTCGAGAAATTTTCCGATTACATGGAATTCCTCTATCTATCATGTAAGACAAAGACTCCCATTTTATAGGAAAGTTTTAGAAAGCACTTTAGACATTAATGGGTACTAAACTCCATTTAAGTACCGCATTTCACCCTCAAACGAATGGACAATCTGAACATACAATTCAAATATTAGAAGACGATATGCCCAACAATCGGAATGAACACTTACCCCTCGTTGAGATTTCTTATGACAATAGTTACTAGACAAGTATTAAAATCGCCCTATTTGAACCCTTGTATAGAAGACCATGTCGTTCACCTGTATGTTGGACGGAATCAAGAAATAATAAACAATTTGGTCCCGTAATAATCCAAGAAACAACTAAGAAATTATAACAAATCAGAGAGAGATTGAAGACAGATCAATATCGTCCAAAAACTTATGCACAACATCGCCAAAATCCCCTAGAATTTCAAGTTTGTGACCAAGTATTTATGAAAGTTTCTCCTCGAAATGGGATTTTACGTTTCAATTAAAAAAGGAAATTTGGCCCAAGATATATTAGACCTTTCACTATTTCTAAACGAATTGATCCTATAGCCTATCAGTTAGAACTACCAGTTGGATTATCCAATGTTCACAATATATTCCATGTATCCCAGTTACGCATGTATATTCCTGATCCCTCCCATGTCATTACACGACAAGAATTTTTTGTTCAATCTAATCACGAATATGAAGCAAGCCCTATTAAAATTTTAGATCGCCGAGTAAAACTACTTAAAATAAAGAAATCCCCTCAGTCAAAGTACTTTGGGAACATTAAAATCAGGAAGAAGCTACGTGGTAACCAAACCAAGCTATGAAAGATCAATATCTTGATCTCTTCAATGGTAAATTAGAGAACGAATTTTTTTAGGTAGGTAGACTGTAACATCCGTACTTTTGAGACCCTAGTCCCGTATATTTGTTATTTTAACCCTCACAGAATATAAAAATTCAAAAATATCCAAAACAAGAATAAAATTACTGTATAAACCACAAAATTTTACTAAATTTTCTATGTACCCCTTAAAGTTTGAACATTTCTAAAATGAACCCTTAATTTTTCAAATAAGTATAACTTGACTTATACTTAAACCCTATACCCAAACTTTATATCAAATTAAAACCTCTAGATTTCAACTAATTACAAATTACAAATTCATCTCTTACATTTTCTTGAAATTATAGAATTGCCACTATGTTCATAAATACATCTACCATATTCGTTATAGTTTTGAAAGTTCAGTAAAAAATTCTAAAAAATACACTGTTTTATAACTTGATGAATACTCAACCCAAGTCAATAAAACTTATATTTTTGGATTCCTTGTGAAAAATTAGGTTAGGTTGGTTCAGGAATCATCTCAAAAGGTTTAGAAAATTAGGAGTTATTTCAGGATAATGTTTTTCAATTCCTAAGTCATCTATCGAAGAGTTTGAGATGACCATGGTTGGTGAGCTTACGTTCATCCTAGTTCTTCAGGTTCATCAGCTTGAGGATGGAATATTCATATCTCAATCAAAATATACAAGGGACCTAGTGAAGAAGTTTGGTTTAAACTTTACTAAGCACTCACGCACCTTTTTGAGTACATCGACTAAGCTTAGCAAAGACACTTTCGCTGCGTTTGTTTGTCAGGAAAGGAAAGGAAAAGTGAAGGAAAATAACTTTCCTGTACTTTTTGATGTCTTTGGTTAGCCGAGAAGTTGAGGAAAAATGATCCTAAACTTTTCCTGTAGGAAAAACTTTCCCACAAAACAGATCTTACTAAAGACCTAGGATTTTTCAGGAAAGTTCAAGGGAAGTTGGTATATTACCATTTAGATTATTATTAGTATTGTTTTTACTTTTATTATTACTTTTACTATTATTATTATTATTATTATTATTATTATTATTATTATTATTATTATTATTATTATTATTATTATTGTTGTTGTTGTTGTTGTTGTTGTTGTTGTTGTTGTTGTTGTTGTTGTTGTTGTTGTTGTTGTTGTTGTTCTTCTTCTTCTTCTTCTTCTTCTTCTTCTTCTTCTTCTTCTTCTTATTATTATTCTTATTATTACTTTTATTATTATTATTATTATTATTATTATTATTATTATTTTTTTTATTTTTACAACTAGCACTAAAATATTTACCAATAAATATTCACAATAATACGCAATATATTGATATTTTTACTAAATAAATGTTCATGATTTTTTATTCATATTTACTAATGTTTGAGTTAAATGAATTATTATTATATAAATCATATTTCTGATGATTGAAATAATAAATATATAATACTAATATTTATTATAAAATTATAACTATATATGTGCATATATATATATATTCGTTTATAATTTTCTTGCAGTTTTCCTCATGTTAACCAAACGCACACAAGAAAATAATTTTCCTTTTCCTTAACTTCACTTTTTTCGGGAATCATTTCCCCGCTTAACCCTTTCCGGGAGCCTTTAGGCAAGGATGTAGAGCAAACCCTTTATCGGAGCATGATAGGTAGTCTTCTCTATTTGACCTCTAGTCATATCGATATTGCATTTAGCGTTGGAGTCTGTGCGAGATACCACGCGTCCCCGAAAGAGTCTCACTTTCTCGCACGTAAACATATCATTAAATACGTGAATGTCACTCTTTCCTACGATATTTGGTGTTCCTTTGATACCGATGACCGTTTGTTCTCCTATTCAGATGCCGATTGGGTCGGTAATATTGATGGTTATAGGAGGAACTCGGGTGGGTGTTTTTACTTTGAAGTTATCTTGTCTCATGGTTGAGTAAGAAACAAAAATCCATATCTTTGTGCACGACGAAGGCTGATTATATTGTCACCGGGAGTTATTGCACGCAACTCTTATGGATGAAGAAAATGTTGGAAGATTATTGAATTTTATAAGGCACAATGACTATTTCTTGTGATAATACCAGTGCAATCAATATATCCAGAAATTCGATACAACATATTTTGACAAAGCACATTAGGATACGTGATCTCATTAAGGGGAATGTCGTCTCCTTGAGCTTTGTGAGCATTGAACGTTAATTAACCGATATTTTTACAAAACCTTAGGATTTATAAAGGTGAAGATCAATCGGTTTGCACAACGAACTTTCTTGAACAACATTAAATAGTTTGTGCTATTGGTGTAAAAATCATTTAAGTTCATGGAATATTGATTAAGTTGAGTCAATTTCATATGAGTTCACTATTTTTTCACCTAATGTAGACTTTGAGTTCATTCTTTATAAGTGTCTCATGACTTCGTGAAACTATGTTATGAATGTTTATGTTGATTTGCCTATGGAAAATATTCACACATTTACATTCCATTCTCATGATTTTGATATTTTAGTGTTATTCCATGGTGACTATGTGTTTTGTACCTAGATGTACTCTTTATACCTTTTACTTAAAAAATTTAAAAAAATTCAAAAATAGGGGCATATGATCTCTGGGTTTCCTTCTTTATATGCCGTTTGACATCATCATCACATGTGCATTAATTAATTATCTTTCTGATGATATCTTGCTTCTTCTTATTATTCATATTACTCATGATTAAATTATACTCCTTTGTCAAATACGGACAAAAAGGGGGAGAACAAATTAGGGGAGAATTTTATGTGTCTTTTAAACCTAGTATATACATCAAGGTATTTTATTTGTCTCATGTGTGGAGGACGTTCTGCATAAATAATTATTTTTTTACCCGCACAAGATGAATTCAATGCTATCCAAAGGGAAGATCAATTTCAGTTGGAGATTTATACATTGATGCATTTATGTTTCTTGATTTGGGAGGGTATTATTGTATTTGTCTTTAGGATTATATTTGGATTCAATTTATGTTTTGTACCAGAATAGCCAAAGAGGGAGATTTGTAAGAGCAAATTTTATAATTGCGCAGTTTATTTTTATTTTTACTTATCCCATTACACCTACATTGAAGCTATGACTTCTACGAATTCGAAAACAAAGTTGAAGCCTTTTTTAAGATTGAAGAATCGTACGTGTCAATAACATTTAGAAGAAGTTATGGATGCATTTGTTAAAGCTTTATTTTTCCAGGTGTTTTTAGAATTTTTAAGAGTTTGTATTTCAAAATGGTTTTAACTTTTTTTTAACGAAATCTTTAAAAAACTCGCTATCTCGTTAGAATGAGAACAACTTGTTATTCGAACGAACAACACTATGATGTTAGAGCGAGTTCTCTTGGTTCAAACAAAATATCGAATGTCTCCTTTTGGTCAAGTTCTTGAATGTCGTTGGAAACCTTTTTAGACAACGTTCGAATGAGACAGGGCAGGTCGTTAGAATGAGTATTTCAAACAATCCAATGTGATATTTTTCATCAATTCCTGGAATCTCGTTCGATAGTTGTTTGATACCTGATCGAACGAAAATGGGTGTGTCGTTCGAACGAGGTACCTGTCATTCGAACGAACGCACGAGATGTTAAATCTGATCCAAGTCTCTAGTATTTATCCCTTTGTAACAAACTTCCTTATAAAAGGTTTTTACACCCTTTTTGAGTTCTATTTGTGATCAAACTCTTCCATTATTATTTCTAACCCCTTGGAAATATAGATATCACTTTATCAAATAAAAAAGAACGTTTATTGTTTAAACACTCTTTATATAATTTAATCTCTAGTGCTGATTTGTGGAGCAAAGGCTCTACTGCTGAAGAAGAAGGTTGATCGGTGGATACCGAGGTAAGATTACTTCCTGTGGGCGGTGTTGGACTGTGCCGTTGCTGTAGAAGATGTGAAGAACCACGCATCAGACTTAGTTGTTATAAGTCTTTTATAGGGATCGATTGTGTCTATAAAATCTCGTATAGTGCTGAATAAAGGTTTTGCCCTTTTTATGAATTTTTCCTTACTTCTTCGAGTATTTTGCATGCTTGGTTTTCTAAAATTAAATTGGATAAAATCTTTGTATGCACACCTAATTTAATCCAAGATAAAAGTTGGTAAAATGGAATTTGTATGTGGTTGACTTATACACTAATCCTTCCATAGAATTCCAAAATTCTTATTGTCTCAAACACTCAAGATAGTCTAAGGAGTTCTATTTGGTCATTTTAATTTATCAAACTTAGATTAGCCTCAAGTGAAAAAAAATGTGAACTCAAATGAACAGAATTGTCTAAATGCACACAAGTCTTGAAAATATTGATGATTCCATATTCAATAGTGTCAAACATTAAAGATAAACTAGGAATCATTGTGCAAACCCATTAATCTTCAACTTATAACACCCTAAAAAATAAGCATATTATAAAATTTTAAGATATCACTTTTTTGTTGACGATCACAGACTAAATTTTGACCTTGGAAAATATTTTTCATTTCATTTTATAATCTTTTTGAAAGGTTCTTGCAAATGGTGTCCTTTCATGTAAAGAAGATTTAATCCATCCATAGCCTTTTCTAGTGCTCACTCTTATTTTTTCAAACCAAAGAGCATCCTCGCAGCAATGGTTCTTAGGAGTGTGAACGGTCTTAATGGATTGACTTATTTAATTAAATGCCACCAAACACAAATACAATTTTCTACCAAGTTTTAATCTTTGATTAAATTAGGTTTGCATGTGATGATCGTCCCAACACAGAAAATAAACTACGCATGAAATCACTAATAGATATGAGGAAAAATCCATTTTCAGGGAAAAACCTTTATTTCTGCACTTTGGATAGTTTGACAAGAAAACTTACTTACAAAACTCTCTAAATAAAATCACTCAGATCCAGAGCAGTCCACAGGTGGCGGTCCAACCTCGGTATCCACCAATCACCCTTTCTTCGGCCACATAGCAGTTGAGATCCCTCTACACAAGTATAGATCATGTATAAAACTTATTAAGGGTTCCAAAAGGATTCATAAGTATATCGAGGAGGTTGTTTTGTGAATCAAAATGGTGTTTTGACCTAAAAGGATTGAAGACTTTTGCAACAGATATGGAGTTCGCATTTTTCAAAAGTCTCTGTTAAATTTTTTTTGAAATAGGTTTATATAGGTTGGACACAAAATTTTAGGTGGCAAAATTTGTTCAAATAAAAATAGAAGTCGTTCTAACGAGAATGGAAACATAGTTCGTTCGAACGAGGCGTCAATCTCATTAGAAAAAGCTTCTATTGAGCTTCAAACGAATTCAAATAGAACACCCTCATTGGATGTTCATTCGATGAAATGATCAAACGAGCTATCAAACAAAATTTTCTTTTTGTTCAAACGAAATTGACATCTCATTTGAACGAGGTCAATAAAAATATTAAATTTTGAATTCTAAAAAATTTGCCTCAATTTTTACAAAAAATATTTTATATATAATCTCCCAAATATAAATGTAAATAAATTTAAACACCCAAAAGGTTTACGCGTCTTAACTCGCTGAGTCAAAGTTGTCACGCGTCTGGTTTGACTCCTATTCGTGCACGTGTAACTCACTCGTCTTCAACCTTCGACAGTTTGACTTTAGGGCTTTTAAACATTGACCTCAAGTTTGAAACGTCTTAGAAATCCTTTTGAGTTTATTCCCGAATAAAAGTTACATGTTTTTTGAAGAGGAATCCAACCATATGGATTTTAAGATTTTTGGTGGGATAAATCAAGTTATTGGTTTTCTAGAAAAATGGTGAAATTTTGACCAAACATAAGCAACTGAAATCTATGATTCCTATTCCGGCACCGTAAGGGTTTTGTTCTATATAAAAAATGTGGAAGAAGAAGCTCGGTTTAAGGAATTTGGGTAGAGTTAAAATCTCGAATTTGTTTTCAGAAAATTCCAGGCGCAAAAACTTCAAGGTTCGATTTGGGTATCAAAACCTAGTATTGGTCCAATTAAACTTTGTACCTAAGTTCTTGAGAAAATAAGCTCAACTTATATCATTTTGAAAATGGTTCAAAGCTAAGGAAGCAAATACCATCATTCAAGCTCAAGCTTTAATGGAGTTTTCTAGTTTTTGAGCTATTCCAGTGCATACATACATTAACATTCACATGAAAACTCATAATTATATTATATATATATGAAGAAACATAACCAAATTGAAGAAACAATCATTCATGCATAAAATGATAGAAAAGAAAAAACTCTCTAATTTTTTACGTTGATTTTGCTCTCAGATGGGATGGTTTTCTATTTAGGTTTATATAGCCAAGTATAACCACGTCCCTAGCCGGATTTATCTCGGTCAAGCCCACCCCCCTGGAAACCTTCATATATGGCATATTATGACTCGGCCTGGAGACCCAAAAATAGAAAACCCTGGCTAAACTTTATCTCATTCACTACAGAGAGATAAATCTTGAGAGTTGTGTATTTCAGGACATTATAGCCTCATTTCTAGTGGAAAACCATACTCATCTGAACAGTGGAGTAGGCAGATATAGTCGAACCAATTAAATTATGTTGTCTTTCCTCTTATCCTCATCTCTTTCTCATATTTACAATATTGTGCTATTATATACATACCCATTATTGTATGTGCTTGAGCTTGAGCTGCTGATATAAATTCAAATGGTGACTTTATAACATCATCATTTTTGCATCGACTGTGGTAATAAAGGTTCTTCGTCTTTTTCCTCTTCATTTTTATCTTGTGTCTCACTTGATTCTCTGGTGGTGATCCACTTACACACTTGGTTGGATCTGTATCACCATTGAAAGAACACTTATGGGGTTTTTTCAAGATATTTTCCAACTCACTTAGCTCATCCACCTCACCCCTTTGTTATGTTCATTCACCAGAGAGGATAGCCTCTGATTTGCCTTAGGGCCCTAGCCCCAGCTCCAGTCAAGCGCTTCCTCAGTAAAAAATGGTTGAGGTTATGGTGGTGTTGCGTTCACTAGTGTCCAATCAACGAAAAATGCAAGAACAACTTTTTGCCTTAAGTCAAACTATGATGGCTAGACCCACCGGCTTTGTAGTGGAGATAATAACTCTCATCGTCAGGGAAATGGATTTGTCAATAGGGGGACCACTCCCGGTCCCACACAAAGAAGTGCCACGATAGTAGAGATGTTGATACGTAGCTGACCCTAGGTAATTACGCCAAGGAAGACAAGGCCGGGAATTCCCAAATGATAAGTGTTGTGATAAGGACGAGTACTGGGAGCCCTATGAGATTTTTAGAATTACAATGTACCCAGTCCCAGTTAGTAGAGGAAACAATGGTCGGCCAAGATGAGATGGCCAACCCCGGTCTTTAACTTTTAATAGATTGAGTAGAGGGTCGACATTCGACCGACTTGACCCTATTGGTGACCTACGAGAATGACTCTCCAGATCACGTAGTATTGCAGGCTCTAGTGGAAATGAAGGATGTGATGACCATTGGCCTCCACGTGGCCGAGAGGAGGAATAAAGAGAAGTCAATAGCCAGTAAGGTATGGCTAGCATAGAACTTGTGGAACGCTTAGCCGATAGAGAAGGAGATGGGCATAATGTTGTGGCAATTGAGAAAGATAATGCGGTAGAAGCCGAGAAGCCATGGAACAGCTCCATTCGGAGGCTGAAGGACAAAATCAACGATTTCTTAAAAATCCAAGGCCATATCAAAAGGGGGTATAAGGAAGGGTCTCCATTTTTTTCAAAAATAGTGATCTATCTAACTCTGACCAAGTTCAAGTCGTTGATTTACACACCGAAGTATGATGAGAGCACAACCCCTATCCATCACATCGAGATGTACCATTCTGTGACCGACATCTACTCGATTTTCGATGAGATACTGAGCATTCTCCAGTACTCTCACTGGAGCAACTCATGTATGGTATGCTTCCATCCTAAAGAAATCCATAGAGGACATCAAGCATCTGGATAAAAAGTTCTTTAAAAAATTCTACTTTGGCGTGAAGCCCTGAAAAAGGCTGTCCATTTGTTTTATGTAAAGTAAGGAAAGAATGAGTCTCTCAAAGACTATATTGTAAGACTTAACAAAGATAATCTGGAAGTTCAATACAATGAGGAGAACGTTACAATGACTGCGCTTATAAGAGGATTACAAAAGAGTAAATTACATTGTAAGCTGGTTTAAGATCCTCCAAAATCCATGGCAGAACTCCTGGCTACGGTCGGGAGAGTCATGAATGTGGAGGAGGCCATGGCAGCCAATGGAGAGGATGAGAAAGAAACTCGTGGAAGTAAATCTTACAAAGCTAAGGGAAAGGATGGAAAAAAGAGGCTAGCTAACGACAAGTTTTCTGATTACACTTATCTTATAGTAAGCTCTGATTTGATTATAAGTGAAATTAAGGATGATGGGGCTTTGAGATGGCCTGAAAAGTTGAGGTCTCCTCCTCACAAGAGAGACAAAAGAAATAGTGTGATTTCCACCAAGATCACGGCCATACCATCGACAAATGCTTTCCATTGAATGATGATATTGAGAAAATGCTCAAATAAGGGAAGTTTCAGAAGTATGTTGACCGAAGTGGTTCCAAAGATGATGCCCAAAAGAGACAGGGCGGGCCGAGAGATAAGAGGCTGAGGTGACAACATTAAGCCAATAAGAAGGATGAAGAGTCTTATGATGATGGTGAAGACAACGTTGATCTTCTATAGAAAATCCTAGAGCCAAAGGGACATTGAAATATGATTCCATTTTATGTCAAAATGATCAGTGGGGGAATGGTCGATGGAGGGTCAGAGCCATCCGACTGCAGGCACATGTAGTAGAGGCCAAATTAGAACCAACGCGGAGGGAAGTCAACTCAAAAGCCTTTGAGCCGAAGTCAAGAAAGATAAAATGGTGGATATGGATACTCTGGTGGTAGGATTTTCCAGGTTGAGTTCAAGGTCATCTTGGCCCCCCATGATGACCCTCTGGTCATCAACACCAAGGTTCATGGTCATGACGTATCCTGGATTTGGTAGATGGTGGTAGCTCATCCGAAGTTATCTTTTGGGATTATTTCAAAGCACTGAAGCTCAGTAAGATGAGATCGATCTCGTACCATAAACCCTTGATAGGGTTTAGTGGATAGAATGTGCATCCTATGGGAGTGTATGAAATGGAAGTCTATATAGGCACCTGGCCAAGGTGCCTAATGAAGAAGGTGAAATTTTTTATTATGGATGAAAAAATATTCTTGGCTTACAACATCATCCTTGGTCGTGTATCTCCGAAAGAGTTTGAAGTCGTTCCCTTTACTGTACACCAAATGGTAAAATTCCCGACCCCATATGGGGTAAGGGAAGTCCAAGGTGATTATGTGGAGGCGAAAAAATGTTAGTTCAGCTCGTCAGAGTAGAGGGAGATATGGAGGTGTCTACTACCGAGGTCCTTAAACTTCTACAATAGTTGCAACACATCAAAGGAAAGGAACTCCAATGCTTGGTGTCCGTGTGGCTAGGCACCTAAAAATGATTTTACAAAGACAAAGACAAGAGATTTGCAACGAGTCTGAGACCGAGTGAAAAGAGTTAAAAAAAATTAGCAATCTATTTAAAATGAAAAATCAACAGATATTATATAGATGTTAGGTTTACGTTCCCTCTCTTGAGATACTTACCTCTAAACTAAAGTGCACACCTAACGTGTGTTTCTACCACCAGAACTAATTATGCCACCCCTCTTAACTAGTCTGAACAAATATTTATATTTCTTTATACGCTAATTCTGATACCAATTTGTATGCCTCTTTTTCTAAGTGTGCTTTAAGGTGACAAAACAATTGTTCTTTCAAAAAAAACTTTTTCCAAATTTAACACGCACCAAGTTTGTGAACTAATTTCAATTAAATCTAATTTTATCTTGTTTAATCCTAAACAAGCATCTAGATGATTAAAACAAGTGAAATAAGTAAAGTTCACAACGCCAGATGTACGAGGAAACCTCAAAGGGAAAAACCCTCGGACGGTTCAAGTTAGGCAATTACTACGATACAGTAATTACAAAGGAAGACAAATAGAGTTACACAATGACTCGATCCCCACAAGCCTTGATGCTCTTCTTCTTTTTAACCGTTCCTCCACAGTGCCCATGCATAAATCCTTCCACGATACTCGTTCGCATTACACACGTCCACGAGTGCCTCGATGTCCACCCATGCCGCTTTAGCACTGTCTACGATTCGAAACACAGACTCCTATGCTTATTAACCGCAAAACCCAAAGAATAACTTGTTCAATATGGATGAACAAACTCCAGATGGTGCAAACAAAAGCTCTATAGAGATTGTATATGAAATCTCAGATTTTTAAACACTAAGGATGGTTGCAGTCTTTGAAAACCTTAGAAATCTTATGCAGCAAAATGAAATTGTTCTAAACTATTTTTCGATTGTGCACACCGTAAAATTCAGAGCAAACACTACCTTAAATAATAAAATTAAGTCGACAGGTTGTTCGAATGATATGCATATGTCATTCCAATGACTGAGAGATGTCGTCCGAATTACATCACAGGTCGTTTGAACCACTTAAACCAAAGTCAGTGTTTCATACGACTCTAAACATCAGATAAGCTTAGACTAACTGAAGATAAAAAATTTAAAAATAACTTTCAATAAACTTTCCATCCTTCAAAACTCTTTTTGAACTTCATAAGCATAATGCGTTCATACATGAGAGACATTCGAAATGCAATCTGAATTAAGACATGAAACGTGCACTTATAAAACTCATCATGATAAATCTTTAAAGCCTGGTCACTATGTCTTATATATAAACAGGTCATAGACTATGTGGAGATCGTAACAAAATAAAAATCTATCTCTGACTCAAATAAGTTTTGTTCCAAAAATAAGTCAATTACATACAGATTAACTCAATTGTAAATTTTGCTCTTATAGAAGACCTCACTTAGCTCATGTAACATAAGAAGTTAAAATCCAAAAAGAGCTCGTGCAATTTTGTCCGGAAGCATATACTTAGATGAATCCATTAAGCAAACCAAATCGAACAACTCCATGAAAGAATGATTAAGAAACAATACAAACCATAATTAAATATTCTAGCCACATGGAAAACATGGAAAAGATGGGATTTAAACACACCGATATTCCACACAAGTGGATAAAACTAACTACACAACCCTAAACAAGAATCGTTTTATGTTTTTAAACCTTTTCAAAAATAACCCCAAAGATAAAAAAAAATCATTTTGTTTTTTCTCATAAGATCCAACAAAGGAAAAATTAATATACAAACCACAGAAACATCATACTACTAGTCATAACATAGATCGTGAAGAAAAAAACTACTGTATGAAAAACGTACATTCACAAACTCTCGTAAGATATATCATGTGAAAGAACTCAAGACTTAACAAGTCTAACATTTAATGTCTCCAAGTCCGAGTTCCTAACCCAAGTACATGAAAATTTAATGCCTCATGTTTTTGGAACCATAGTGACACATGATTTAGACTTTCTAGGACCACTTATAAGATCATAACAAAAAATCCTAAGGTAACCTTTCCTACCATAATGTGTGTAAGTGTACACACCAGGAAAACGGTCTTTAGGTTGACATTTTCAAATGTCCTTGGCAACGGTTTATTCTTTCAAAATATTGGTCTTGGCTTTAGTAGATAAAGCATTTGTATCATGGAAGCCAATTCCAATCTTGTCATTTTTTATTTGGGCGGTGATTAAAATCTTATCCAACTTTCCCGACCAAGATTCGAAATCAAATTTAACATTACTTGAGTCTCTTTATTCATCTTCCAACTCCAAATTCTAAACACAAGGGAATGGTTAGGGTCATCAAATTTTAGAGACTCCTTATTCATATTATTAATTAATTCTAGAAGATCATTTCTCTCATCCTCAATGTATTTGAGTTTCTCCCTAAGAATCTTTTCATGTGACCTTAAGTCCTCCATGAATTTATAAATATCTTCTAGGACACGTTATTTCACCCTAGCCACTAATTTAATTTCTTTGATCTTTTCATAAACAATATCTCATTGACTTTGAATAATTTAAAAAAAATCATTCTCACCTTTTAAAAATGACATTTTCTTTTCAATTTTTTTTATTATTTTCGCAAGCTTAAAATTCAACTTATTTAGATTTTCATTGTGATTATAAATCCCATTAAATGCCTTTCGTAAATAAAAAAATATTCTTATCCCTAAAAGGATCCTTAAGCTTATCAATATGAGGATCTGTTAAGATAAGCACCCAAACAACCTTAATATGACACTAATTAGGGATCAAACACGATAAAGTAGTGTAACCCGCTCTAACACCAATTTGAGAATTGCTATAGTGATAGGGTTATACAAAATTCAAATTTGTAATTTTTTAGTTAAATTAACCGAATAAAGAATTAATACAATTTTAATTATGCACCAGTTTAAACATGCGTTGTGTAATCTTAAACCAAATTTATCTTCCTTTAGTCATGCATCGAGGTGATATAAAAAGAATAATATAAATCAACAAACCATAACTCTGTGATGTACAAGGAAAACCCAAAATGAAAAAATCTTGGACGAATTAGTCACACAATTCCACCATGACATAGGTCTTGTTACAAGGATAAATTAGACTTACTCACAAACTTGACGACTTCAATCCTTCACCCCCCATCTTTTCTCCCTGCTACCTTCTTCACAGCCCATGTTAGACGCCTTCTAATAGTAATCATTATGCATGAACCTCCAATGTCTCGGTATTTCATCGATATTACTTGCTTCTTAACTAGTTCCAATCATCGCCCAACATAGTACATAATTCAGCACACAAAAATTACTCAATAAAAAATGAAGAGTAAACACGAAATTCGGTGCAAGAAACCAACTCAACAAAGATAAAGAGTAAAAAGCCTTGGTGTAAGACACATAAAATATAAAATAGACATTTTATGTTGAAACTCGTATCTCAAACTATGGGTGTAAACTACGGTAATAAGAGGCTTAGACATGTTCTTGAAAAAACCTTTTTCGCAAACCCTCTTTTAAAACTGATGTGCCAAACTTATTATATCGAGGAAAACACTAAAAAAATAGAGGCAGGCATCCCCTAGTATGTCGTTTGAATTAAAAACAATATCTTGTTCGAACAAAATTAGCCATTTCGTTCGAACCAAAACAAATTCGTTCAAATAACCTAGAAAATCTTGTTTGAATGAGGATTAAATGACCTTTAAGAGAGATATTTTAGTTAAGTAGAAATGTTTTTCTCGAAGCTCCTTGAAGTTTGTTTGAAAGAGATGCCCAAGCTCGTGGAATGAAATAAAGAACTCATTTGAACGAATACATGAAACTTGTGAGACTGTCGACTTTGTTGGTCAAAATGATTTTATATCTACCTTCCAAAACAATTTTCTCACTCAAAGAAATTCTTAATCTATCGAGTTGACTCACAAATGCCTTTCTCTCTCTCTAAAAACTTTGAACTACTTCTCTAAATCCAACACCCTAAGATTCAAATTTTTATTTTTACTTTTTTTTAATGACTCAATGTAAAGTTCGGAGTATTCATATTGGAGAACACATTATCCCTCACTTAAATCACCACCCTCACACTCTCCATAATGATTCGACTCATTGTAGAGGATATCAAGTTTAGAAATGTATTCATCGGAATGAGATGCACTTGTAGTGCTAACATGACTAGCCATGAATGTGAAGATGGTATGGTCATATGGTGATTCATCCCTAGAATTCAATGACTCAACATTTTCATCGCTTAGAGTGGAATTATTGGTGGCTTTACCTTTGCCATGTCTCTCAAGCCTAGTTGGATACTTATGGGCTCCGTAACCTTTCCCCTCACACTCAAAACACCTATCCGATTTAACTTTCTTGGGTAGTTCACATCTATCTTTCTTTTGAGCATTCTCATCGAAAATCTTACTTGATTTGAAATTTTTATGTTTCTCAAAATTTTTATTTTCCAATTTGGATGAAATTTGATTTTTGAATTTGAGAAAATTTCTGAATTTTTTAGCTAAGAGGATAAGATCACCATGATTAATTTCGAATTGGAGTCAAAAACCTTTTCTTTTTTCAATTTATCTTTTGAAGCTATTTTCTTTTCCTTTTCCTTTTTGGTTTCGAGGAACATGTATAACTCGTAACTTTAGACATCACCTATGATATCTTCTAGCTTAATTGTGTCTAAAATTCCCAAAGAGTGAAAGACGCTAACTTTCGCATTATTATGGGATAGTAGAGACCTCAAAATTTTCTTAACAACTCTTACTTCTGGAATTTGATCACCTAAATGAAAACAAGAATTCACAATATCATATATACGAGCATAAAATTCATCAAAAGTGTTAGATTCTAACATGTGTATAGTCTCACATTGTGTGGTGAGGTTTTGAAGATTTAACATCATTGGTAACATTGTGTGTGAATTGGAGGATATCCCAAGATTCTTTAGACATGATACATGTCATGATGCATCGAAATTCTTCGGGTTTGATAGCACCAAAAATATAATTCAAAACACGAGAGTTAAAATTACTAGTCTAAAATCATCTTCAGTCCAATGTGAGAATGACTTGAGACTAATGACATTTTCATTAGTCAGAATGGGAGGGGTCCACTCCCTTCCAATCGCAAGCCAACCGCGCTCGTTGATCGATTTTATAGACGATCTCATTCAAGATTTCCAATAGGAATAATTCATGTCATCAGGCAAATGTGACCTATTGTACAAATTCTCCATAATATCACCATCATATATCGAAATAACTTGTAGAAACAAGCTCTGATATTACTTTAAAAATGCTTTATGGAGTGGTCTGATTATATAGTCAAATATAGAAATCATAGATTAACTCACAAACAGTCCAAATTCTATATAATCAAATTTTATCTTGATTAATTCAGTGAAATGAATTATGTAAGATATTGAATAAAAAATATCCCTTCCAGGAAAATCCCTTTTTAAGTTCTATTACAACTAAGGTATTATATAAAGACACAGATAGACTTACAGACTTAGACTCCACTAAGTATCTCAATTATGTCACTTTCCTTGGTGATAATATAGAACAGTATAGATCCAGCAGTGCTCCATAACAAGTTCCACTTCCCTCAGTGTCCACTGATCAACCTCAATGAAATCCTTTCTGATCTTCATTAGTGAAGAATTAACTCCACATGAATATAGACATATGATTTTTTGTTCAAGGATTGACATATTGATCACAAAACATCCAAAGGTTTTGGATTTGAAAAACCAAAGTGTTCTAAAAGGCTAGAAAATAATTGCAATTTCGTACCTCTTAAATAGGGAGAAAAATCTCTAAGAGATAGACTTGAATATATTGCATTTGAAATCAAGTAAAAAATATTTTTTTTGAGGATCGTTCGAACGAATTAGACCTCGTTCAAATGACCTATGGTAAGTCATTTAAATGAACATTGAATGACATATAGAACGACATTCTAGAGAGATGGGGAAATTGGTCGTTAAAATATTCGTTCGAACCTCTGATGTAAAACGAGATATGGAGCGTCATACGAATGACCTATGGTACCTCGTTCTAAAGAGCTGTCTTAAAAGCAATATATTAAAAACTTTTGAAAAAATATTTTATGTTTTCAAACACTTTTAAATACTCTTGAACATAATGATTAAAAAAACTCTAACACATAAGCCTTATCTGATGATTGTAGTGACGATCTTAACTCTTCGATCTTAGATTGTCACATTCGATCACTAACTTATCTTTTATTGAACCTCTTAAGAATGTACATGATGATGTAGAGGTGTAATGAAATATGAAACAGTTAGACACATAATGAACAATTATAAATGTTGCTACCGCATGTATTTTATTGTAAATCATTTAAAAGCCCCATGATTATGTAACAACACACTCTAAACATACCCTAAACGTGACTTTAGACCCTTGAATAGATGGAAAATTCCAAATAAACCATAAGTTTTACCAAATTATCAAAATGGCCCTTAAGCAAAATTTGAGATAACTTACACTTTCCTATATCAATTGCACCTCAACTTTCACTCAAAGTTTAATCAAATGACTTATATTTTGTAGGAATATCAAGAACCAATCCATTAGGTTTGAATAAATACATTAGCCCCTAAACATTTAAAAAATAACTTAAAAACCTAAAGAATTATTCAAAAGGTATATAAGCACCAAAACCAAAACCCAAACTTACTCATTCTTTCCCCTTAGTGACATGGCCCCAGCTAGACAACTAACATGGCTTGTACCATGTGGGTCACCCATGGTAACCATTTTACATCCTATTAAACCTTAGAGAAAACTTAGGAAATTCATCCTAATCTCCACCTCCAAAACTACAATCAACTCCTCCCCACAAACCCAATAACTACCCACTTTTACCTTAGTAGAAAATGATCCCAGCTGAGAGCAAATTCAAAGTAAAAATTCAAGAGTTTTTGCTTTTCTACTATTTTTTGCATGAATGCTTATTTCTTCAATTTGGTTATGTTTTAGCACATATATAAAATAGAATTTTGACTTTTCATGTGAATGTTAACGTATGCATGCATTAAAATAGTTCAAAAACTAGAAAACTCCGTTAAATTTTGAGCTTTAATGGTGTATTTTGGTTCCTTGGCTTTGAATCAATTTCAAAGCGAGGAAAGTTGATCTTAGGTTCTCAGGAACCTAGGTGCAAAGTTTAATTGGGCCACAAGTAGGTTTTGATATCCGAAATCGAAGCTTGAAGCTTTGGGGCCTGGAATTTTATGAAAACTAATTCGAGAGTTTTACTCCACAAAAATTCCTCAAACGCCGCTTATTATTCCACATTTTGGATATTGAACAAGACACTTATGGTGCTGGAATAGCAGTCACATATTTCAATTGCGTATGTTGGGTCAAAATTTCACTATTTTTTCAGACAACCAATAACTCATTTTATCCCAACAAAATTCTTGAAACTAATATAGTTTCATTACTCTTGAAAAAATATGTAACTTTCATTCAGAAATAAACTCAAAAGGATTCCTAAAATATTTTGAATTTGAGGTCAAAGTTTTAAAACCCTAAAGTGAAACTTTCGAAGGTTGAAGACGAGTGGGTCGCACGCACGTGGGAGTTAAACCGGGTATGTGACTAGTTTGACTCATTGCGTGACGACGCATCTCTAATCAGAAAATTTTGATATTTTCCCAAAAATTTATTTTTAACTTCTGAACAAAATGGTATATTGCATCACCTGTTTGGAATTTTGGAAAGCATTTTCTCTAGAAAATTAGTTTTAAGTTTAAAAAATTAAGTTTTTAGTTTACATTTCCCTGGCTATTTTTCTAGTATTCCAAAATAACCCCAAACTTTTTCCCCAATTTCTTTAGCTTAAATAAAACCAATTTGTCTTCTATCACTAAGTTCAAATTCACATAGAAATGTAGGAAACATTAATTTAAAAAAAATCAAAATTATATTTATATCCCTCCTAGTTAATTTTACACTGCAATTAATTCCAGTTTGGTATCTTACTACATCACATACGCATTATATTAGGCCTTCATGACCAACTTACACCCTCCATGATTTTCGACTTTCCAGTCAACCCTGTGAATTAGACGTACACCCCTGGAATCCGTAGACAAATTCAAAGCAGGTGATTTTAATTTCATTATTAAACAAATTGAGCTTTTGTCTTTCACAATTATTGATTGTTATATCACTCTGTGATAATATTGAACTCATATTTCAAATACGAGCTCATTTCTATAGTTAATTTTTATTCCATATAATGATTCTCTTGATTTTTCAGTTATCCCTAAAACCGATAAATCGTTATAGCTTATGACTTCACTAAAAGCCACTGAAACTCTTTTGTTTACTTTTAATTGTGATATAACCATGCAGCCTACAATAATTGCATATTACCCTACAATTTATGACCATTATCAGTGAAACCCCTTATAACATACCTTATGATTTAGGGATTAGACCCCGATACACCACGATAATTCTAATTGGCCTATAGAACTCTGATGTTGAGTGCCTAGTTTTTATTTGCTATATACTTATGTGTGTCACTCAAGCTAAGTGTGCCAAGCCTTTACTATGATTGTTATTCTACAATATTTTTACGATTGCCTGTCCAGGTATATATTATGCTTTGGACGATATTATAATGGTATATCTATGTAATTGAAGCCCATATAACCAATAATGTATGGGCTATCTTGTTATAGTCTGAACCCTTATTTTGTTACACTCCACTATATCATTTATTTACATATCATTAAACTTCAGTTTATCCCTGACATTTCTATGATATTTCAGTTGCCTCCAGATTTTTATGACATCAATATTAAATTCAATTACTGTTTAATAGTACATTTTCTCCCGTTCCTTGTATATAAATAAAAATTATCTACTTGGCATGTCTGCTTAATTATTTTCATTCGAGATGGATGACGAACCTGAAGAAGATGAGATACCTCTCGCACGTCTGGACTTTTATTCTATCTTACCTCGAAAAATATTTTCGATTACATGCGTATGGGTGGTAGCAGAAAAAGATGGTAGTACCTATTGAAATATCTACACTACAACTTTTCAACTCTTATGATTCTCGAATATTATCTATCGGTTTTACCTTATATGTGGCATGTACGACTAAATTATTTATTCATATTTATTTCAAACTCGACTACCTAATAAGATGCTAGGCATCTCCCTCATAAAAATCATTTAATTTCCATCGCCATTAATTTATTTGTTATATTTATTTTACTCTTTAATTACCATTATAAATATAGAACTCACGGATGCAATAACATTATATCATAGCATCCTTAGGTTTTATGCCTATGTGGGACCAAATACAATAATCTTTCACCTACGACTTATACGATTATTCCAATGAATATTTCCTTTATCATATTTCGTTACTCATACTATTTTGCAGTAATGAATATTTAGGATGATAGCTACCTTGATATTTGTGATTCATCTCACAAATGGTTGGAGAAAACAATTAAAAAAGTAGGCTATGCAAAGCCTTGCCAGCACATAAGGAACATTGATTATGATTGGGCAGTTGCTACTCCTAAGATCAAACACAATCTGCTTATTGGTCGCCTTTTGGGAGATGCTCAAGAAACCTGACATGCCAAGAGATTCTTTATAGATCCTAACACTCTTCAAGAAGCAATCTATCTTGCATGGGATGCCTTACCCCCTGATGAAATTACAATTACTCCCCCTGATTCGTCGATTGATTATGGTTCTCTTTCACTCGTTAAAACTATCTTTACCCTCATGAATACCAATTCATCCCCCGATGATGAAGATACCTCTGAAGATAATCCAGGTCCCAAGATTGACCGAATGGTTCCCTAAATGGCTTAAAAACTATCGCTGGAATATGGATGTAAATAAATAAAATCTACATGTGTGCGGTGCGAGTTGACGAAACCCATATTCCTAAATGACTGCAGTAGTTTAAACTAAGAGTTTGTTTGTATTTGTCAGCGTTCTTTTGTTGTAAAATAAGTTTAATGTCTTCGTAATTTTTTTTATGTTATTCTCGTGGAATAATATGTAACCCAATGTGATATAATATAACAAGTTAGTTTCTATATCTCTACTTGTAATTTATCTTTTGATACATTGTTTATATAGGATGGTTAGTACTCGAGAAACTACTAGAGGAAATCGGGAGGAACGATTTATTCCATAAATGCCTAATGTAGATGCCACTAATGAAGGAATTTTATGTTGTTCATAATTAATAACTGTACTAACCCGACCAAAATAGAATATGCCTCCACCCCTGTTAATAATGATCTATCATAAGAAACTCAAAGAATGAACACCCTTAAGGAATTTTTAAGACAAAACCCCCAACATATCTTGGGAAGCTCGATGTGGTTAAAGCAGAAAGATGGATCCATCAGACATTTAAGGTACTTAACGGGGTAGGCATTAACCTTGAAATTAGGGTAAGACTTTCTTCATACCTCTTTAAAGTAGAAGCAAATTTCTGGTGGAAGCTTATTCTACGTTCCCAAAATTTGAATCAACTAAACTTGGAGCATTTAGAAGAAATATTCTTTAATAAGTACTTTTTTGAAATTGTAAGAGATTAAATGACCATAGATTTTTTAAGCCTACAACATCAAAAGATGACTGTAGCCCAGTATGAAGCTAATTTCACTGAATTGTCCTAATATTCTCAAGAATACATGGACACCTAACCTAAAAAGTTCAAGCATTTTGAGTGAAGTCTACAACAGAACATCAAATCCTTCATCATTGCTTTACAAGTTCGAGAAGTTAATCGGATTATCAAAATATCCTCCCTTATAGAAAAACACCTCGCCTCTACCAACACAACACAACTCGAACCTATACTCCTTCTTAAAATCCCTATGTTATTAGGAACCATCCAAATCAATGAGATCATCTTTATAACAAGCCCAAGGATGGCCTAATGCTCAGTTAGATTTAGCACAATCACAATAGACCTCTGATGTGTTATCATGAATGCAACCTATTCTACACATGCATCCTCCTTCTACTTCCCCCAACTTTATCAAATCTCCTGTTATGAATTTGACTAATAACTCTAATCGATTACCACAACAAAATCCTTATGAAAAAAAGCTTCAATAAGAAGCTAGGTCAGAATTCCTCCTTTCTCCCAGCAAAAAACCCACATTATCATGGTGTGGTCAACGGTAATCTTCCTTTTTGTAATATCATTACACATGTAATTTGATTATGGGTCTACCCATTATTTGATTATTCATTCACGTATGACTCGTCTACAATTATACTCTAGTCCATTATCTCACCCTTTTACTATAGGAATGTCAATAGGAAAGATGGCCATTACCGATATGATTTGTAACCATCACCCTTTACATTTTGGAGCCAGGACATTGACCATAGATTTTATAGTCCTTGATTTAACAGTGCTTGATTTAATAATAGGAATGGACATATTATCCCCGAACTTTTCTCACATTCACTACACCAAAAACAACAATTTGGCACACCTAGATATTAAAAATCTGGCACAGTTTTAAACTGTGACAAATTTTGGCACGGTTTAATGACAATCTGGCACACTTTAAAATCGTGCCAAAAATTGGCACTGTTTAAAAGTGTGCCAAAATTGAACACACTTGACTAAGATATAAATACCTTAAAAAAATACTAAAACTCAAATCACTTTTCATTTTGGAGTCAGACACCCATCCCCCGCTCTTTCTCTACCAAGCTTTCCCCCGCTCTTCCTCTCTATCTTTCAAGGGTAGGTCAATGGGATCTTTCTCTCTCTACATTTTCTTAAGCTATGAAGAACTACTCGAAATTTTTTTTACGAAGAAGATCTGGTGAGGAGAAGACGATGAAGACTTCTCTGGTAATCCCCATCTCTCTCTCACAATATCTCTTTATAGCATATCCTTATTTTCTCTAAAAATTAGGGTTTTGGTAGAATACCCAAATCGATATTCCACAGGTTCAATAGATTATAAATTTGTAATATTGTTGTATACCAAAATCGATATTCCAAAAATTAAGGTTTAAAGATGTGTTTTATTTAAAATTTGGTTGTGTTGAGTATATATGCATGTATATATTTATTTGTAGAGATGGGAGGGGAGTTGGTTGAGTTATTTGAATCAGTGAAAAATAGGCGGATGCAGCCACCGTTGAAGGAAGGGAACCTGAGGAAGATCGATGTGTTGATTCACTTGAGGAACACTGATGTTTTTGTGCCCACACATGTAGCTTTGTTCTTTTCTGTTATTTTTTTCTTTTATATTGTATTATTACTTTTATATGAAATTGGCCTTCTTTTATGAGTCCCTATTGGTGTATTCTATTTGCATGATTCGCAATTGGAACTTTGGAATCATTTAATTTTCGTAAATTTAATCAGGTAACCTTTGGGTTGTTTGTGTTTAGAAATTTAATAAGGTTATTTTATGATTGTAGACATTTTTTTCGTTCGAATGAAGAGATAAGTTGAAGTTGTTTATCTTCAACATAACAAGAAACATGCTCTTCATAGAAATTACATTCCTAAGCATTTGCATTCCCCCGGAATGGGAAATTATTTGTATGTTAGAACTTTGAATCAGGAAGCACTCGTGTTATGTTGCATTTGTAGATAGCATTGTCATTTCCTTATCCCCCATAGGTTTCTTACAATGGAATTTGTAAAGGTTTATCCATAATCTATTTATTTGAAGCAGGTTCGGCTACAAGGTCTCATTTTCAGCGGGAGTTTTGTTGTTGAAGGTAAGAAAAAATTGATACTCCATTTTCATCCATTCCCTACTTCATTTTCATCCAATTTCAGCCCATTATTTCGTGTTTTCATTTTCTGAATTTGAAATTTTACCCATATATTTTTATTGGTTTTTGTAAGAGGAGGCATCAGAAGTGAGCATGTTTCTCCCCCTAGTTTTAGTCCTTTTGTTTTAGTATTTTACGTATGGTTTGAATTCCAAATTGGGTTATTGCACATTAGATGTTTGTGAAAATTTCTAGATGAAGTTACAGTAATCATATATTACATATGTTTTTTTTAATTATCGCATATATTATATGTAAGTTACCATTGTAAGCATATTATCAGGGGCCATTGTAAGCATAGTAATCATATATTACATATGGTTTTTTAATTGTTGCGTATTGTGAGGGTTTGCATTAACACCCTCACAATACGTTAACTTAGCAAGAAAGTTCAATTTTCGGTCGATCCGCCTTGACCCAGTTATGAAGTTCCTTATACTCATAAAGGAATGACTGCAACTTGAGAAGTCCCGAGTATGAGATTTTCATGAAGTATTTGAGATACCTAAACCAGATAAGGGGGTCTAAGGACCCCTATGCTTGAACGAAAAGTCTAGAATATGCGTCCTTATCCTTTTAAGAATGAAATGAATATGATCATAATTACCGTTGTACCGAGGTGAATGATTTTTGAACAACAAGTGCCCCCCTCCAAAACTTCCCCCTTTACAAGGAAATTCATAAATGAATTTTAAAGTTTGTATTTTTGAGATGTTTCCCCCAAAGTTTAATCGTTAATGAGTGTCCTCACTCTTTTTGTCCATCCTAATTATATATCTAATAACTTTTCTCTTAATCCCAAGTCTCAGTGATAGGAAACATTTGAGGTTTGTTCAGTACTAGTATATATTGAATAGGCATTCACAACAATTCAGTATTAGGGTAAAGTGTTTTCATACCTACCTTAAACATTGTTTAGTCTAAGCAACTCAGTATCCTGATCCTTGGAAATGAAACAGATCCACCAAATACTAAGTAACATCACCCTTTTAAGTATAGAAAAGTCTCTAGGAACACACACGATTGCACAAAAAATGGACACTTATAGACCATATTTCTTGACCAAAAATTTTAAAAAATTATTAGACGATCGGAGGCTGATCCAAAACCCGTTAGAGTCCAAACTGAATGCCTTTACTTCTACCTGAATTCGCAAGTCATCGTCAAAGAATATTTCCCTTACGTTGGATTCCCGCAACCCCATTTTAGTTTAAGAACATAAAAGACCTCAATCAATTACTTCCTTTATCCTCATTTGAAAAATGAGAGTTCATCTCTCTTTATCTGAATTCAATAGGTTAAAGTTTAGTTCTTCCCAAATATAAAACAAAATTGAAAATAAAAACAAAAAAAAATCCATTTACATCATGTATGTGTGAATGTTTCTCCCCCTATGTATTATCCTTTTGCAGTCCTTTTTTCCACAAAAACACTAAAGAAAAATGTATCGATGTTTTCAATATTTATTAGTTTCAACAGAGAGGTTGCACTAAATTATTCCTCTGGAAACATGAGTACGTGCTTCATACGAACATCTAATTTTCATTAGTGAACTTCCTACTCACGATTGTCAAGTTTTCTATGTATTAAGATGCATGTGTATAGAAGACCAAGTTGCATTAGTAATGGATCAGATTTTGAGACAGTTTGAAATCATCATTACCTCGCAAAATAGTATGCAGTCCGAAATAAGAGTGCTAAGCCTAGCATAATTTCTCTTGTAAGATGCCACTTGTATAATAGGCATAAGGTGTGATGTACTTACTATCCCCAAAACCTATATATCGCATGTGGTGGTTGTCGAGGCAATACTGACCAACCCCCAGGATTTGCCTGCACCGGTCCCTGCTTTGATTCCCCTGATAACTTCGGTGCTCCCATTTTATAAGTATTGTTTTCCCCGTATGGTTACTTTGACCCCTAAGATCAGTACCCAGAGTACCCAAACACTTCCATCCAAGGCTCCCCACAAGTCGAATATGTATCTCCGCTACTAGCGGATGAGGTTGTCTCTCCACATCCTATATTAAGGTTACTCTACCTAATGGGTTGAATGTTCCAATAGCTCGAATTTATTCTGTTTATCTTTCACGAGATGTTAAGCTTCAAAATTTCCTTTTTGTGCCAAATTTCATATATAACTTACTCTCAATAAGTGCTTTTACAGATATACTTCCTTTCTCACTTATCTTCACTCATGACACTTATCTTGTTCATGAACTATCTCAAGGGAATACGATTGGGATGGGTAAAAGAAGAGGAAAACTCTATCAGTTAGAGTTTGACGGTTTTATTGCTGATAAAACGTGTGTTGTTGCTAGTTATAAATAATAGAAATCTTATAATTTTTCTCTATGGCACTCACGTCTTGGCCATCCTTCTATTAGTAGATTGCATACTTTACAATCAGCTTTGGGTTTAACAGATTTTATTGGATCAGACTTGACTTGTTCAGTTTGTCCATTGGAAAAGCAAAAACGCTTGCCTTATGCTTTCGATAGTAAACGACATTCTACTGCTTTTGAGCTTATACATGTAGATATTCGGGGTCCTTTTGTTGTCACTAGTAGAGAAGGATACAAGTATTTTTTAAAGATCGTTAATGATTATACTCGTACCACTTGGGTTTACATGTTAAAGGCCCAATCATAAGTTCAAAAATATATGCCAGCTTTCTTTACGTTTGTTAAGAAATAGTTTAATAAGGATATTAAAGCCGTTAGATCAGATAATGCCCTTGAGTTGTCTTTTACAGAGTTTTATAACTCATTGGGAGTTGTTCATTATCATTCATATGTTGAGACACCTCAACAAAACTCCATCGTTGAAAGGAAGCATCAATATATACTTAATGTAGCAAGGGCCCTACTTTTTCTATCCAATTTGCCTCAATGCTACTGGAGTGATTGTGTTCTTACCTCGGTCTATTTAATCAACAGAATTCCCAGCACTTTATTGGGTAACAAAACTCCTTTCGAACTTATGCACAATAAAAGACCTACTTATGATCACTTATGTGCCTTTGGATGCTTATGTTTTGTTGCTACTTTGAAAGCACGCAGAGATAAGTTTTCACCTCGTGCCAGGGCACCTATCTTTCTTGGTTAACCTTTTGGCTTTAAAGGATATAAGGTGCTTGATATTGAATCAAAGACTGTGATCATATCCCATAATGTTGTTTTTCATAAGATAATTTTTCCTTTTTCTAAAGATGCTTCTATTACTTCAGATATTTTCATGAAAGAGTTCTACCCAAGATTGTTGTTGATAATAGAAGCACCTCCTCTAAATCTACACAATCACCTATTATTCCAATTTCTTCTTCAGATTCTTCAATTTCTGATTTCAGGCCTAAACGAGTTGTTAGACAACCAGATTACCTTAAAGATTACCATTGTTCTTTGGTAAATGCTTTTGAGCACGTTGCTCTTTATAAATTATCGAATTAGGACTGTTATACGTGCTTATTATTCTTTAAATAGATACAATTATGAAGCTTGTAATGTGAAATTTGGGTCTAATGTTCATAAATATATGAACATTACCCCATAGATACAATTCTTTACCGCTATTGCATTATCCCATAAATATATGAAGGAACAATCTGGCAACTTCAAATTTGATTTTTCAATTACATGGTGGAAAGTTTGCTTGGCAAAAAGTTTGCGTACCTCTCAGGTAAATACCAGTCTTAACTCAGTGATAAAATTTATTTGGGAAATTTCAAATTGTGAATTTAATATTTTGTTCTTTATTCAAATATATGCTTAATTAGTTAAAAAAAGTCAGCGTTTATGATATAGGAGTGCGAAATGAAGTTCAATGACGGGGAACGTCTAAAATATGAGGTCCTGCTGCTACTTCTATATATATATATATATATATATATATATATATATATATATATATATATATGGGATATTTGTGTCTTCCATTTCTAATGTCTGATTTTCTTGAAGTGTACAGGTTATGTGGATCTAGAACGTGGAAGTGCCTAAATTCCAATCGCAAGATAGTATATATGTTGTGTACATTAAGCTTGTCCTTTCTGTTTAGCTTCTGTAATGACATGTGTACATTACGATTTATGACAGACTCAAGCTATGCTATACATATTTTAACTTCCGCGAGAGTTGCATCATTCGCAAGGCTATGCAAGTCCCTCAAAGTATACTTCCATTAACTGTTGATATTATAAGTTGGGTTTGAAACGCTGCCACAGTTGTATTCCACTCTGACTTGAAACTCATTCTTCAAAATTTCCCAAGCATCCTTTGACTTAGTAGCACCCATGCTTCATTTTGTATTGATGTTTATGTATATATCTTTAAATTTTCCCAGGTGAAAGACTTAAAATTTCCCTACCATTTCTCACTTGAAATGTTTTTCCATTGTAGGTTGGTTCAATAATAGGCAAGGGTGGGAAAACTATTAATAATCTGCAGACGAGATCAGGGGCACGGATTAAGGTAGTTGATATCATATTACCTTGCTCTGAATTCTATAAAAGAATAAAGTATACAATAAAAGAATTCTCAATGAATGCAATAAAAGTTACGGCATTTTTTATCTATTATAATAGAATGAGCGAACCCCATTGAAGACTTCTGAGTGTCTTAGGAACATGAAGATATTAAATGAGGACAATTTGCCATAATATTTGGCAAATCAACTATATTATTCAACAATTTTCCATAATTCACCTGCCTTAATTTCATTTTTTTTTTCATAATGATGATGATTTATACGTTTCTTCTTTAATTACATTTAACATGCATATCTTGAGAATATGACGATAATTTGAAAATATAAAGGTTATGCTTAAAAACTAGTCGTTAAAGGGTGAAAACCCAAACCAGCCCCCAAACGGCCTTGTAAGAGGCACGAACACCTCGCACGGGACCAATGTAACTTGTAGGAACTGACCGCATAGTCACGGGTCTTCCGATTTGAGCGTATGACGATAATTTGTAAAAATTAGCACTTAAATTTAAAAACAGACCGTTAAAGGGTGAAAACCTGAACCAACCCCCAAACGATCCCTTAAGAGGCACGAACACCTCGTACGGGACCATTGTAACTTGTAGAAACTGCCCATAAAGTCACGGGTCTCCCGATTTGAGAATATGACAATCATTTGCAAAAATCAACATTTAGACTTAAAAACAAGCCGCTAGAGGATGAAAACCTAAACCTGGCCCCATAAGAGGCACGAACACCTCGTACGGGACGAATGTTACTTGCAGCAACTACCTGCATAATCACGGGTCTCCCGATTTGAGAATATGATGATAATTTCAAAAAACGTAGATTAGGCTTGAAAACAAGCCATTTGAGGGTGAAAATCGAAACCAGCCCCCAAATGACCCCGTAAGAGGCACGAACACCTCGCACGGGACTAATGTAACTTATAGGAACTGACCGTGTAATCGCGGGTCTCCCGGTTTGAGAATATGACGATAATTTATAAAAATAACACTTAGACTTAAAAACAGGCCCTTAAAGGGTGAAAACCTAAACCAGCCACCAAACGTCCCCGTAAGAGGCACGAACACCTCACACTTGACCAATATAACTTGTAGGAACTGACCGCGTAGTCGCGGGTCTCCCGGGTTGAGAATATGATGATAATTTGCAAAAATCAACACTTAGACTTAAAAACAGGCCGTTAAAGGGTGAAAACCTAAACCAACCACCAAACATCCCCGTAGGAAGCACGAACACCTCGCACGGGACCAATGTAACTTGTAGGAACTGACCGCATAGTCCCGGGTATCCCGGGTTGAAAATATGATGATAATTTACAAAAATCAACACTTAGACTTAAAAACAGGCTGTTAAAGGGTGAAAACCTATACCAGCCACCAAACGTCCCCGTTAGAGGCACAAACACCTCGCACTGGACCAATGTAACTTGTAGGAACTGATTGCGTAGTCGTGGGTCTCCCGGTTTGAGAATATGACGATAATTTGTAAAAATAACACTTTTAAAAACAGGCCGTTAAAGGGTTAAAATCTAAACTAGCCACCAAATGTCTCCGTAGGAGGCACGAACACCTCACACAGGACCAATGTAAATTATAGGAACTGACCCCGTAGTCACGCGTCTCCCGGTTTGAGAATACTACGATAATTTGTAAAAATAACACTTAGACTTAAAAACAGACCATTAAAGGGTGAAAACCTAAACCATCCACCAAACGTCCCGTAGGAGGCACGAACACCTCGCACGGGACCAATGTAACTTGTAGGAACTGACCACGTAGTCTCGGGTCTCCCGGGTTGTGAATACGATGATAATTTGCAAAAATCAACACTTAAACTTAAAAAAGAGGTCGTTAAAGGGTGAAAACCTAAACCAGCCACCAAACGTCCCCGTAGGAGGCACGAATACCTCGCACGGGATCAATGTAACTTGTAAGAACTGACTGCGTAGTCACGGGTCTCCCGATTTAAGAATATGACGATAATTTGCAAAAATCAACACTTAGACTTAAAAACAAGCCGTTAAAGGGTGAAAACCTAAACCAACAACCAAACGACCCCGTTAGAGGCACGAACTCCTCGTACGAGACTAATGTAACTTGTACGAACTGACCGCCTAGTCCCCGGTCTCCCGGTTTGAGAACATGACGATAATTTCCACTCCTATATGTAATTTTTTAGTTTGAGTAAGTTTTTTTTTTAAATTACTGGGTTACTAATATCGTATCTTTTTTTTATCCTATTTTTTTTGCAGGATAACATTTTACCGTTGGCATTTTTTCACGTGGAACACAGAGAGAACTCAATGGTTTACAACAAGGGGTTTATTCATGATTTTATTTTTTTATGTTATGGCCGTGCGGGCTTTTGTAGTTTTATTGTTAACTTTTATGGCCGTTCAGGATTTTGTAAGTTAATTGTTATATTTTGTGGCCGTGCGGCCTTTATGTTAGGCAGATTTTGTATTAGCAGGTTTTGGAATGTCCATAAAATAGAGGAAACTCTGCCCAATTTTTTTTTGGCCTGTGAACTATTAAAGACTTCTAATATTTTGAAGTTTGTATGTACATTAGTTTATCAAACGTGCAGTATTTTCAATTTGTGAATTTTCGTGCTTTCAAATAATGATTTTTTTTCTTTATTATAAAAAAATTTGGCACAATTCAAAACCGTGGCAAAAGTGTGCTAAATTTGGCACGATTTTGAACTGTGCCAAATTTTTTCAAACTGTGCTGAATCTGGCACAGTTAAAAACTGTGCCAGAAATATCAAATTCTGGCACGGTTTAAAATTGTGCTAGAAGTGTTCCTGTTTGGCCAAATCTGGCACACTTTTGAGCCGTGTCAGAAAAAAAATTGTCATTTTGGAACACCTGATTCTGGCACAGTTCAAAACCGTGCCAGATTTAACCTGGCACAGTTTTAAACTGTGCCAGATTCTTGTTTTCTGTGTAGTGATTGACTGTCATGCAAAGATGATGGCATTCAAACATCCCCATCATATTTCATTTTATTTCTAAGGATGAAATCCCCACCAACCTCTACTTTTTCAAATAAATGAAAAAGAAACTTCCTCAATTTCTAACATCTTAACCAGTTACAAAGACATGTTTTTTGAATATTTACCCGGAATACCCCCACCTCAAGAAATTGAATTTATTATTAATCGGTTGCCTAATACCTCCCCTATCTCAATACCCCTTATCGTATGGCTCCTATAGAATTGAGTGAACTTCGAACACAATTGGATGACCTACTCAGGAAATGATTTATATGCCCCAGTACATCACCTTGGGGAGCTCCAGTTTATTTCGTAGGAAATAAATAAGGATATTTTCTATTATGTATTGATTACCGTAAATTGATCTAAGTGAACAACAAGAACAAATATCCATTATCGAGAATAGGTGCTTTATTTGACCAGTTGCGAGGGCCAAAGATGTTTTGAAAAAATGATTTAAGATTTGGATACCATCAACTTCATTCTATGGAAGAAGATATAACCAAAATCTCTTTTCGAACTAGATATGACCATTTTGAATTCCTAGTTATGTCTATTGGATTAACGAATGCCCCTGCCACTTTCATGGACCTAATGTATAGAATATTTTTCCTTTGTCTAGATTAGTTTGGTATCATCTTCATAAATGACATTAATTTATTCCAAGACCAAGATAAAACATGAAGAACACCTGTGTATAGTGTTACAAACCCTTCGTAAACATCAATTTTATGCAAAACAGAGTAAAAGTGATTTCCTCATGAATAAAGTAAAATTCCTTGGACATGTAGTCATTGAAGTAGGTATACAAATGGATCTAACCAAAACCACCACAGTACTCGAATGGCCTCAACCTACCACCATCATATAACTACGTAGATTTTTAGGACTTGTCGGATATTATCGACGCTTTGTAGAAGGTTTTTTTTAATTTCCCTACCATTAATGAAGTTTACCCAAAAGGATGTTCAATTTATATATAACTCCGAATGCGAACAAGCCTTTAGTACCTTAAAGAAAAAATTAACCACTGCCCCTATCCTAATTATTCCTTCCAGTAATAGTAGCTACAATGTTTACACCGATGCTTTATTATAAGGAGTCGATTGTGTATTAATGTAAAAATGGAAAGTGATCGAGTACAAATCACGACAATTAAAAATTTATGAGCATAACTATATAGTACATGACTTGGAATTAGCCACTGTTGTCTTTGTCCTAAAAATTTGGAGATGTTTTCTCTTTGGAGAAGAATTTCTGGTATTTTATGATCATAAGAGCTTTAAGTACGTATTCACACAAAAGGATCTCAACCTTCAGGAAAGAGAAAGGATAAATTTTTTAGAGAATTATAAGTTTAACTTACTTTACCCTCTCGAAAAAGGTAATGTAGCCACTGATGCCATAAGCTGCAAACCTTAGGGAAGCCCCCATAGTGTGTTTGCGTTCTTTGAAACCATTGAAGATTATAATATACTACGAGGCTCCTCCAAGACCCAAGTTGTTTTACGAAACATTGTCCCTCAACTCATTCAGCACAAAATAATTATTGGTCTTCAATATCAAGATGGATTTTCATGTTCCCATAAGAAAAAACTTAAAATAACCTCCCTAAAAAAGATTGAACTTTGGGCCCCGATAAGGGATTAAAATTCAGAAATCGAGTATATGTTCCTTTCATCACCTAACTACGAGAAGAAATCTTATAGGAATCTCACCATTCTAAATTCAAGATTCACCCTAGAAGCATCAAGATGTATCAGACCCTCAAGCAACATTATTAGTGCCCCGGTATGAAGAAGGATATTGTGCACTTTATAGAAAAGTGTTTAACTTGCCAACAAGTGAAGATTAAATATCAACACCCCAGCAGTTTACTCCAACCACTCCCCATCATAAAATGGAAATGGGATCATATAACCATGGACCTTATCAGTGGATTGCCCGAACTTCTCAAGGATACAATAGAATATGGGCTATCATCGATCGTCTAACAAAATATGCCCATTTTTTACAAATCCAATCCACTTATTCCTTCTAATGACAGAGTGAACACTGCATAAGGAAATTGTTAGACTACATGGAGTGCCTATTTTTATTGTGTTTGATTACGACCCTAGATTTATCGAAAGATTTTGGCAAGCTTTACAAATCATCGTAGGAACCCAACTCTACCTAAGCCCTGTTTTTCATCCTCAAATCAATGGATAATCCGAATGCATAATTTAAGCTCTGGGAGATATGTGACGAGCCTGCACATTATAATTTCTCTATTCATGGAATAATAATCTTCCTTTGATTGTATTATCCTATAATAATAGTTATCAGACCAACATTTAAACCACTTCCTATGAATCCCTTTATGGATGACCCTACCTTTCGCCCTTATGCTGGAATGAATCAGGAGAAAATCACACACTTAGACCCGAGACCATCATTAAAATCATAAAGAAGATATGCCTTATTCGAGAAAGATTACATTCATCACAGAGTCGATACAAGAGTTACGTCTACACTGGCCGAATCACCTTAGAATTTAAGGTAAATAATCAAGTGTTCTTACGAGTATTTCCAATAAAGGGGATAATTCTATTTGGAAAACGTGAAAAATTAGCACCTCACTGCGTTGGTCCCTTTTGAATCATGGAATGTATTGGAATAATATCATATCATCTAGAATTACGTCCCCAACTATCCAATCTCCGTGACGTGTTTCATTTTTTAAAGTTTCAAAGATACATCTCTAACCCAAGTCACATCATTACTTGGAAGGATACAATAATTGAATCTAATTGCAATCTTGAAGAAACCCCTATTAAGATTCTCAACCAACAAGAAAAAGTTCTCCAACATAAAACCATACTACTAGTAAGTTCCTTGGCAACACCACAAAACTAAAGAGGCAACATGGGAAACAAAAGACACTATGAGATAACAATACCCGCGCTTTTTCTAGGTAAGTTCGAGGATAAAAAAAAATTAGGTGTAAAGAATTTAACAACCCACTCTAAACATACCCTAAACATGTCTTTAGTCCCTTGAATAGATGGAAAATTACAAATAAACCATAGACTTTTACCAAATGACAAAAATGCCTCGTAAGGAAAATTTGAGATAACTTACACTTTTCTATATCAATTGAACCTCAACTTTCACTCAAAGTTTAATCAAATGACTTATATTTTTGTAGCAATATCAAGAACCAATCCATATGGTTTTAATATACTACTCATAAGCCCTTAAACTTTTACAAAATAACTTAAAACCCTTAACACTTGTTCAAAAACTATCTAAGAACCAAAACTAAAATAAAAAATTATTTACCTTTTCCCTTAGTGACATGACACTAGCTGGACAACCAACATGGCTTATACCATGTGGGTTACCTATGGTACCCATTTTACATCCAATGAAATCTTGGTGAAAACTTGTGCAATTCATCCTCATCTCCACCTCCAAAACTACCAATAAACTCCTATCCACAAACCCTCTAAATACCCACTTTTACCTCTAATGACGTTATAAAGTCACCATTTGAATTTATACCACCATCTCAAGATCAAGCACAAACAATAATGGAGATGTATATAACACCATAGTAATGTAAATATTACAAAGGGATGAGGATAAGAGGAAAGACAACAAAATTTATGTGGTTCATCAATATCTACCTACACCACTATGCAGGTGATCATGATTTTCCACTTGAAATGAGGCTCTAATGGCCTAAAATACACAAATCTAAAGTTTTCTCTCTCTATACTGAATGAAAGAGAGTTTAGATAGGTTTTTTTATTTTTTAATCCCGAGGCTAAGTCATAATATTCCATGTACGATGGTTTCTTGGGGGTCGACCTTGGGCGAGTTAAATTCGGCTAGGGACATTATTATATTTGGGTGTATCAATAACCCCTAGCCCTTAGCCTTCAATGTGAATGGACGGCTGAGGGGTATAGTCGACTGACCCCCTATGTTCTTCAATAGTCGTCTCAGGCTACTGAATCCGTGAACTGGTTTCGCCGAGTGTATAACGATAATTTCAATGTCTCTGAATGGGTGCTTTGAAGTTCCACTTGTCATTTGGTATATGGGATAGCTTATTGTCCAAGGATGGCGACTGTAGGCCTATTTGGGAAGTTGTACCTGTGGGTACCTCAACTAACCATTCCAGCCCAGATGAGTAGCTCGATTAAGTTCGGCCCAAAGTCTAAAGGCCTCATACATAACTAATTCAGTTATGACCCATTCAACCCCTAAAATCTCTCACGAGATATTCTACGAGTTATGGGATAACGTGGGGGAGTCCAACACCCCCACTCTTTAAAAAATAACTTGTATATATTAAACCCTCAACCCGGGGCAAAGGGTACGATTTTGTAAACACTCCCCTGGAGTAAAGATAAATAAGAAACAGAGAGCACCACCGTGGACGTAGGCCATTTTGCCGAACCACGTATATCTTGTGTTGTGTGTGATTGCAGTTATTTTATGTCCTTAATTTGTTCTGGTGATCGAATTTGCTTATCATTTGCATTCAGATTTATTTTTATCACAATCGGCACCGTCTGTGGAGAAACGATTGATTTCCTATAAGAAAGCCTTCACTAAAAAGAACCTAGAATGTATGGTCACAGCAGCAAGGCCCCTCAAGCAGGGGATATTCAAGAGCAACCAACCTCTTATAGGGTTAGATCTGAAGTTCGACGCTCAAATCCTAGGCCTCGCCCAGAACGAAAATCTTCAAAAGAAAGTCAGGGACCAACCAGGTCTATGCAAGTCTCCAGGCTGATCGACGCCTATGAGGCCAGGCTCCAAGAGAAGGAGTAAGCCACTCACAAACAGGAGATCGAGAACGCTTTCCTCAAGAGAACACTGGAGAGGATAGAGAGAAAACTCCATCGCATCATGAGGAAAGGTCATTATCACACTCCTAGCCCTCAGGCGAGAAGGTCTTGCAGTTGAGGAAGGATCCTTACATGTGGATCTCAAATATTTGAGGGACACGGGTAAGATGATGACTTGCCTAAGCGATAATAATCAGCTCGCCATTATAAGACCCTAGGCCGAAGAAATGATGACATACGAAATCTAGTCCGAAAGGAAATGGACCAACACCCTACGCATAGGTGTGCCAGGTTGACCAGAGGGATATTTAGGAGAGATTTTAGGACCCATATGAAATCCCCTTTCTCAAGGGAGATAGAAGAACAAGAAGCCCCCAAGAAATTTGTGATGCCCTAATTCAAGATCTATGATGGAAAGACTGATCCTATTGACCATGTTAGGCAGTACAGGCAGGCGATGACCCTTTGAAACCATAAGGACGCGTTGATGTGCCGGATCTTTCCATCAAGCTTGCATGACGTAGCTCAAAAGTGGTTCGAAAAAGTCCCTCACATATCCATCAGAAGTTTTGAGTCCCTGGCAGAACTCTTTCCAACTCGCTTCATTACTAGCAGCTCTCATCCAAAGAGGATGGATGCTTCGTTGACAATGAAGAAAATGTCCCAGGAGAGACTCAGAGACTACGCAAAGAGATGTTAGGAGTTATTCAATGAGTTCGAGGACTGCTCGGAGCAGGTCTCCGTGGCATCCTTTAAGATTGGCCTACCCGGCTCATGCCTCTTGCTTTAGTCCCTCACTAAGAAAGAGGCCACAACCATTAACGACCTAATGGCTCGTATTAAAAAATACGCCAAAGTTAAAGATGTGACCCATCTCAGTGCAGGGTAGAATGGTCGCGTCAAGTTCACCGGCAAGGGTAGCGATAAAGATGAGAACCAAAAGAAAGGAAGCAAAAATGGGGGCAAGAGCGGCCCAAAGAATGGGAACAAAAGTTATGCCTCAAAAGCATTTCAGGTAGTGAACACAGTTTTTAAAGAATCAATCTATAAGATCCTAGAAAAGATCAATGACGATTCATTCGTTAAGTGGCTCGGGAAGATGGGAGGAGACCCCTCAAAAAGGAACAACGCACTGAGATGTGATTCCACAAAGAGGGGGGAATAAAATCGAGCACTGTAAGGCCCTCAAGTCTCACCTTGAAGAGTTATCTCAAACTGGACACTTGAATGAATTTGTGGAAAAGAAGGTAGAGAAAGTCGCTGCCAATGGAGATCAAAGGCCTGACAACGTGCTCGAGGAGGACGTCGGCCATGAGTTCGTAGTGATTCATGGGGCATCCGATCTAAAGCAGATTCAAGGAAACTCAACTCGAATGGAAGTCAAAAATCTTACGACAGTAATGCAAGCTTTTCAAACCGATCCAGCCAAAATGCAAGAAGGAAAGCTTCGACGAGCAGCGGACGTCAGCTACAGTAAGCATATTGTATTCACAGATGAAGACCTAGTGGGAGTAAGGACCCCACATCATGATGCCTTGATCATTACACTCAGGATATCTAACTATGACATCGATAAGTTTCTCGTCAACCAAGGTAGTTCATCCGAAGTAATGTATCTCGACCTATTCAGAAAGTTTTTTTTTTAATCAAATATTTATTGAATCAATAGAGAGAAAAGCCATCTCACATGGCTTACAAGAAAATCAAACTATAAAGCCAATATTCAAATAGAAATTATAGAGACTGTTTCAGAAACTACTAAAATAGATGCTCTAGTATATCTAGGGAGATCACTGTAATTTTGAAAGCTTGAAGAGCTTTGATAATTGGGCCCATGATTGGCAAGCAAAACTGCAGTTTTATTGGCTTCTGAGGAACATAACTTGATAAGACAATGATTAGTTTGGAGAAATTCATTAATTTCGTTAATTTCAGTCCTTGTACGCTACAGAGATGTAGAAGAAGAAGAAGATAAGAAATAGAGAAGAATATTTTCTGAATCTACTTGTATATCTATGTTAGAAATACCCTTCCCCTTGCAGAACTTGATCCCAACCAAAATAGCTTGAACTTGAGCTTCAATCGATGAATTTGTGGATAAAATATTTGAAAAAGCCCAAATTAATTGACCCGTATCATTTTGAATAATAGAGCCAATACCCATATTGTTCCCTATCTTGGCAGCACAGTTTAGTTTGAGTCTACCTTTTGGAGGACATTTCCAAGGCACAACTATTCAGAAAGTTGAAGTTAAGCATCGTCGACTTAAAGAAAGCCACCGTTCCTCTAGTTGGCTTCGCTGGTAAAGTAATCATCCATTTGGGAAAGCTTGTACTACCAGTGAGGGCAGGAAGTATCTACAAGATGATCGGATTTCTTGTGGTCGATATTGACTCACCCCAGGCGATCCTTGGAAGAGGGTGGTTACATGCGATGAAGGTCGTCCCCTCTACCGACCATCAGAAACTCAAACATGTGACTGAGCGAGGAGTGATGGAGATCCATGGAGATCAGGAGATGGAGAGAAAGTTCTTTATAACAGCCATCTGCCCCAAACCAGAGAAGAAGGTTGAGAAAGCCAAGGAGAAGGTTAAAGAACACGAAGGTTTGATACCTTCCAAATAGCAGCTAAAATATGGAAGACCTGGAGTGGAGGATACCAGACTCCTCTCCTCTGAGCGGGTCATTGAGAACCTGAAGGAAGTCGCAGCCGACGGCGATAAGAAGGATAGGATGTTCTTGATCGGAGCCTCTCTCATAGATCGAGAGAAGAAGGAACTGACAGTACTTTTGTGGTTTAACTTGGACGTTTTTGCGTAGGAACCCTACGAGCTGCCTGGGATTGATCCCAGTGTGGTTTGTCATCAGTTGCACGTTGACCCGACTTTCAAGTCGATTGCACAAAAGGCACCAAGAACTGCACTTGAGAAGGTCAAGGCTGTGGAGAAGGAATTGGAAAAGATGATGGATGCAGGATCCATACGGGAAGTTCAATTCCCTAAGTGGTTATCTAACCTAGTAGTGGTCCCAAAAAGAAATAGAAAATAAAAAGTCTGTATTGAATTCACCGACCTTAACAGAGCTTTCCCTAAAGACATTTTTCCTCTCCCAAAGACTGACCAGTTGGTGGACGCCACAGCAGCTCATGAAAGAATGAGTTTCCTAGATGCATACTCCAGGTATCACTAAATCCCTCTACACGAGCCAGATCAGGACAAGACAATATTCATCACCACAGTTGGGTTATATTGCTACAAGGTCATGCCCTTGGGGCTAAAAAATGCAGGAGCAACTTACCAGCGGTTGGTCATCAAAATGTTTAAAGACCAAATGGGGAGCACCATCGAGGACTACATCGATGATATGTTCATCAAGATCAAGCTTAAAGAAGAACACCTCTCTGACCTATCAGGGACCTTCGAAATCCTCAGGAAATATCGAATGAAGCTTAACACAAGTAAGTGTTCCTTCGGTGTTCGGTCAGGATAATTTCTTGGGTACCTAGTTAGAAAGAGAGTAATTGAATCCAACCCATACCATATTGACGCCATCAATAGGGTACATCCACCCTTATAATAAGAGACGTGAAGAAGCTCACGGGGATGCTCACCGCCCTAAATTGGTTCATCTCGACGTCATCCGAAAGGTGCCATCCATTCTTCCATTTGTTGAATAAAAGAAAAAATGTGGAGTGGAACGAGGATTGCTCGAAGTCATTAGAGGAGCTCAAAGCTTACCTCAGCACACCACCCTTGCTCGTAATACCTTAAGAGAACGATTCCCTGTACCTATACCCCGTAGTTTCCAGCCATGTTGTGAGGTCTGCACTGGTATGCAAAATAACGGGGATCTAGCACCCAGTCTATTACGCGAGCAAAACTCTCTTGAATGCCGAGCAACGATACCTACCATTGGAAAAGATCGCCTTTGCGCTAGTGGTAGCCTCAAGAAGATTGAAATATTATTTCGAAGCCCACTCCATCATTGTACTTACAACCCACCCTCTAAAGCAGTACTAATAAAATCAGACATGTCAGGCAGATTATCAAAATAGTCAGTCGATCTCGGGCGATTCGACATTCAGTTCCAGCCAAGGAATGCTATCAAAGGACAGGTCCTCGCCTACTGCATCGCAGAATTTATAGGAGAACACCATTGCGACCAACCTGAAACTATTTATAAGCAGTAAGTTCCCTCGACATCAGGCACCTAGAGACTATTAGTTAACGGTGCCTCCAAATCCAAGGGGGCAGGAGTAGTCATCGTGCTGATTACCCCTGAAGATGCAATCCTCAAGAAAGGGATCAGGCTTGGATTTGAAGCCTCCAATAACGAAGCAGAATATAAAGCACTGATAGTAGGCCTACAGAAGGTACATGCGCTGGGAGCAAAGCAGCTCTAAGTGTTCGACGACTCACAGTTGGTCTCCAACCAGATAAGTGGTGATTTCAACGCCGAGGATGAAAGGATGGTAGCCTACTTTGCTACAGCCAAAAAAACTTGATGACCAACTTCGAACAAGTCACCATTCAATAGTTTCCCGGAGGACAGAACAACCATGTTAATGCCCTAGCAGCCTTAAGCTCAGCGATCAATTACGACTTGGAGAGAACAATTCCGATTGACTTCCTCGCCCAGCCAAGCATAAACCAAATCGACGAACTGCCAAACGTGGGATAAGTTATCCAGATTGAGACATGTCCCAGTTGGATTGACCCGTTAAGGGATTATTTGAAGGACGGTGCGCTACTAGATGATAAAAAGACTGCTCATCATATAAGAGTTAAATCTGCTCGCTTTCACTTATCTTCTGAGGGCAAACTGTACAAGAGATCTTTTACTGGCCCTTACTTCCAATGCGTTCACCCGAAGGACGCCGAGCAAGTTCTTCACGAACTCCATGAGGGAATTTGTGGGAGTCACATTGGGTGAAGGTCGCAAGATTTCCGAGCAATGAAAGAAGGCTACTGGTGGCCATAGATGTAGAAAGACGCTGGAGTTTATGCTTGCAAATGGAAAAAATGCCAACTACACGCTCCTATGGTTCACCAGCCAGCCAGCGACCTGAAGTCACTTACCAGCCCATGACCTTTCGCCCAATGCATAATGGACATTGTAGGCCCTCTTCCTACTGTAGTCAGTAATCGTAAGTATATGTTAGTCGCAATAGACTATTTCACCAAATGGATAGAGGCAGAGCCGCTGGAAAACATTAGAGATGCAGACATGATAAGATTTATATGGAGGAACATTTACACTCGTTTTGGAATCCCCAAGACTATCATCACTAACAACGAAACCCAGTTTGAAAGCGGCCTTTTTCAGGGTTTCTATAGCGACCACGGGATCATGCACTACTTCAGTTTTGTGGCATACCCTCAGAGCAACGGACAAGCCGAAGCTTCTAACAAAATAGTGATCGATGGATTGAATAAACGCTTAGAGCAAGCTAAAGGGGCATGGGTAAACGATCTACCCCACATCTTATGGGCCTACTGAACTACCCCACGACGAGAAACATGGGAAACACCGTTCTCACTAACATATGGTATGGAGGAAATCATCCCCTTGGAAGTTGGCCTCCCTACTATGAGGACCACCCTAGTCGACCAAGGCCAGAACGATGTAACATTACTCAGTGAACTTGACCTAGTTGAAGAACGAAGAGAGCTGGCTCTGGTGAAACTAACAGGTTATCAGTAACAGCTAGCAAGACACTGTAACAAAAAGGTTAATCCAAGAGCATTCCAAGTTGGGTACTATGTCCTAAGGAAAGTTCCTGGCATCGCTATAAACCCATTGGATGGCAAGCTAGGAACAAACTGGGAGGGACCATTCAAGGTGATAAGAGACGACCTACAAGGAGCCTACCACTTAGAAACGCTGGAGGGTAGGGAGATACCTCGAGCTTGGAATGCAACCAACTTGAAGAAATCTACTTCTAGTTTTTCTCCTTTAATTTTTTACTTCAATGTTAAAATTTTCAATTAATTTCTGATTAATAAAAAAAAGTCTTTGGCAGTGGCATTCTATGAAGTATTGAAATACATTATGATTCATGCACCTTTTCCAAGTTACAGGCTCCCCCCTTAACGTACAAAACTAAGATTATGAGATGCATATTAAAGCAGGGTCTGTATGTAATTACCCTCACCAGGCATTTATCATCAAACAAGAATGACCACATAGCATTGCCCTTGGTAATATATGAAGCCCTACAGGGGACCCTTTGGCAACATGACCAACCCAGGTTGGTCACCAATATTGTTTGGCTAAAAAATCCTACTCGAATGGAACATCCAACACCAGGTGTATCCTCGTCATTACCACACTTAGGCCTAAGGAAGTATGACGACACAACTTAAAAGGTAAAGTAAGGAAAAATGGTATAATGAAAGCATACTGGACTGGGGGGATACTCACTCAACAAACCAACTCTTCCTACATCAAGTCTAGTCAGCTAAAAGAGCCAAATATAGTTGAATAAGGAATCAATGAAGTAAAAGATACATGTTTAATCAGCAAATTGCCTATTTTATTACATCATTACATATACAAAGGGTTACATATGTTGAGTAAAGTAAATCTTAATGAGGATTAGGTCGCTGAGCAAGAAAGTCAACCACTCATGCTCTTCGACCATCATTTGGGTGAGGAGCTAGTTCCTCCTCGACTTCATCTAAATTTGGTTCCAAGAGCTGCCTTGGGATGGCATCTATAAGGACCCACCGATTATCCCTCCTGAAAGGGTTCGACATTACAGTTAAGGGGGAAATCTCATGACGATACAAGAGGACAGAGTTCCTAGGGACTGGGAACTACATAAAAGCACTCAACCATCCTCTAATGAAAGACAGCTCCTCGACCTCCCTCAACTTCGTTGGAGCCTCGGTCCAACCCTGATCATAACCATCAACCCATACCTACCGAGGACCTTTCTTAAATAGGTGCCCCAGTGAGGTAATATCTCTTTGAAGCCCGAAAGCTATCACATACGCCCTACGAACATCATCTTGAAGCTCGACAACCTCCCTAGATGAGCCACTGTTATTAGTATCAGCTCGCAGACCAGCCGATAAAGAGGAATCACGCAGAACTCGAGGGGCAATGCTCGACGCATTCTCCCTTAGTCACGAGACCTCTCTCCTCAAAGCATCATTCTCTTGTTAAAGTACCTCTCCAACTTGATTAACTTCAGAGGCATCCAGGAGCTTGGCCTTTAGAGCATCCACTTATTCTTGAACATAAGTGTCGACCTCTTTCATCTCTTAGAGCCAGTCCTTCAGCTTAGCAACGAGCTCCGATTGATCTTTATACTCTTGGTTCCTCGACCTAAGTGACTTATAAATTCTTACAAAAGCACGACGGACTCGATTTCTCACACCAGGACTAAGAATTTGTCCTAGTTGAGAGGAAGCAGGAATATATTCCTCAACATCAATGAGATATAAACCATATAAGCACTAGAGAACAAATAAATCAGTACGCAAAAGGGAGAAGAATTTCATTTCATTGAAACAAAGTTCAAGTACATCAACGAAAAGAAAGAATAAATGAGATACAAAGAAAAAATACAAAAAGTTCCCTAAGAAAGACTAGTTGTCCACCTCAGTCTACTCTGAGGACGCTGGTTGCTTCTGCTTATCTGCGGCAGTCCTAGGTGCACCCCCCTCAGGCGGAGAAATTAACGTCCCCTGATCAAAGGGAACCCCATCATAAGTTATCTGAACAACTGGAGCACCGTCATTGGCAGCAGGAGGGGGCATCTCATCCATAACAGGATTTGGCCCAAGGTCGTGCTCATCAAAGAGGGGAGAGTCAACATCCACCTCTGTAGCGAGCAAGGCCTTATCCCAACCCTTCTTGAAGTTGAGACGACTAATATAGCCAATTTGTCCCTCAGCATCCTCGTACACAGCAGCCCATCCAACATTGTACGAACTCTCCTTGAGAGTAGCATCCTCAAACTCCACCTTCTTCACCTTCAGAGCAAGCACCTTATTCTCCTAGATCACCGCCAGCTTTCTTGTGTAGACCAAGTCATAATAATGCCTCAAGATCCTTATCCGTTGCCTCCTTTTCCTTATTAGCCTTGGATAAGGCGAGGTTGGAAGACTTTTGAGCAGCAGTAGCAGCCTTCATATTCGCCTCCAACTCAACATTCTTCCTCGCTAACTCATCACGGTTGTGATAGAGGACGGTGAGGTCAGAAATAAACTGCGAAAATAAAAAGAACATTAGCAAGAGAAATAGTAAAAGGAGAACTGCGAAAATAGAAGAGTTAGAAAAAACTCACCAAGGCTAGCCCCTGACTTGCCTTCAGGGCTAACTGGTTGGTCCCAATGCTAGACGACCTCTGGCGATCAGCAGGTAAAACTGCTCTCTCGAGCACCGTCGAAGCTAATTAAGGGCAAAGGGTAACATAATACCCCTCAGCCAGAGAAGACACGGGCACCAAACATTGCCCTACCTTGGTCCTCACTTGTTCTCTCCTTCTCTCTTCCTATCTCTCCTTCTTTTTCCTCTCTTATTCTTTCTATCTCTCCCTCTGTTTGACCAACGTCTCCTCTTTCTTCCTCCTCTCCTGCTCATGAGCAGCAATCTGGGAGCCAATGGAAACATCCCCACTCCCAGATTTTTGCTTCTTTAACCTGCGAGCGAGCAGCACATTGTCTCCATCATTATCCTGGATCAGATTTTTCCTAGGTGGAGCCATAACTTCCTCATTGGAGTTACCCGAAGAGTCTTCTGAGTCTTCTGGAACCTCCGAACCTTCCTCTAAACTAGAAGACTCTTCACCTCTTGAGCTCTCCTCATTATAATTACCTTTGGCTCGGCCCCTGTCAGCTCCCCCACTCCCTTCACCAGAACTGCTTTCCTCGTCCTCCAATTGAATGGGGTGAGCAACAATGTCTTCTGTGATATCTAACTGAGGAATACTATCCACAGGACGGGCAATGAAGTTGGACCCAATGTTCTTATACTCTAAAAGGAATGCGACTGATCGCGGATGCTCACCGTCAACCAAGTATTCCCTGATCTTCCAAGCCTTGACCAACTCAACAGCTCGAATCTTGCGAAGAGCAGGCTCTATTTTTTTTTACTTCACTGAAAAAGATGAAGCCGGAAATATGAGAAAAATAGTACAATAATAGAAAATCCACGAGCAGAATAAGGTCCATGCTTACCTATATATTCCTCCCCGTAAAAGGGAATTTCAGGTCCCCTGTACCTCGTCCCTTCGATTTGGGGAGTGAACTGCCAGCTTCTGGCGATAAACCCCTCGTGCCAGTAGTTCTTGTGGGAATCAAGTAGATTTACTACCAATACCCTATCAGGACTCCTAGCCTTGAGATAAAGGAGACCCGAGCTTGTTTGGAAAAAAGAATAATAATAATAATAATAATAATAATAATAATAATAATAATAATAATAATAATAATAATAATAATAATAATAATAATAATAATAATAATAATAATAATAATAATAATAATAATAATAATAATAATAATAGCAAATTTCAGTAAGACCTAAATTGGTTCCATAGAGTTGATTAATTCTATGTACACCATTGACAATTTTCCAAACATTTGGCGAGCACTGTAGAGGGACTATATAGAAGTAACTAAAAAAATACAAAAATAAGAGATTTGCGAGAAAATTAAAACCCCTTTAGGATTACAGAAGAACATATATCTAGTGACACTCCTCAATGTCCCTAATATTATGAGTAACGGGAGCACATTCAATGTCTACCCAATTTGGAATATTGTAGAACTTCTTAAACTCAGTTATCCACATATTACTTATTTTTTCCATCAGAAAAGAAAAACCCTAGTATCGATAATGAAGAAATTCCAACAAAAAACAAAGGAGAAGGAGTTTGAAGATCTTACAAAGTGAGAATCAGCTTGAGATGCAAAGCCACAAGAAGAAAAGATGAGAAGGTAAGGAAGAAGCTCGAAGACGAAATACGGGACCTGAAAGTGAGAAAGTACAGTAAGGAGTTGGAGAAATATTGAGAATGCAAAGAAGTTTGAAGTGATGTTAAGAAATGGCTTCTCCAAACTAGTTTAAACCCTCTCAATCATGATGCACAAGAAACGAAGCAAATCTGTCGCTTGAATCTACTTAAGAGAGACACTTCAATCCCAAGGTGCTATGCGATTCACAAAAATGAAACTAAGGCTATTATCTAAAATTATTGAGCCCAAATTGTGACCCAAGAATTTTAGGGGAAATTGTGGGTACCTCGATTAGCCATTCCGGCCCAGATGAGTAACTCGATTAAGTCTGACCCAAAGTCTAAAGGCCTCGTACATAACTAATTCAGTTATGACCCATTCAACTCATAAAATCTCTCACGAGATATTCTAGGAGTTATGGGATAATGTGAGGGAGTCCAACACCCCCACTCTCCAAAAAATGACATGTATACATTAAAACCTTAGCCCGGGGCAAAGGGTACGATTTTGTAAACACTCCCCCAGAGTAAAGATAAATAAGAAACAGAGAGCACCACCGTGGATGTAGGCCATTTTTCCAAACCACGTATATCTTGTGTTGTGTGTGATTGCAGTTATTTTATGTTCTTAATTTATTCGGGTGATCGCATTTGCTTATCATCCGTGTTGAAATTTATTGTCACTACAGTACCCTAGTGATGACTGCCATTAAAGTTGTGTTAAATCATTAGCCCTATTTAAACATTTTTGAAAATTCCCATTTCTCTTTCCTTTTCATTTTCTCCCATCCACTTTTTATCCCTATAACAAACTCTTATGTTTCTTGTCTTTCCTCCATCCAAGATTTTATGACAAGTTTTAGGGATTTTTCTTGGTTTTTCTAGCATCATCTTCTTTCAGGTAACGCCCTCCATCCATTTTCTTCAAGTTGTTTTCATTTTTCATAGGGTTTAAAACTTTTTAAGTTTTTCAATAGGTTTTTTAATTTTTCAATGACCATGGTCGGTGGTTTTAGGATTGTTAAGGGGGTTTTAATGGTGGTTTGATGCTAGGGTAGTGGTTTTAGGATTTCCCCCACCTTTTCCTGTCTTCCTCTCCAACTTTGAGTGTCACCAGAGTTACTCCGATCATCTTCTCTGGTGGTTTTCACGTTAGTATTCTTGAGAAAAATTGTTCAACTTCTAATTTAATCTTCGGGTCAAACCAAGTCAAACTTCTTGAATGTTAAAAACATTATATGAGCTAGAAGCCCGGTATCACACCCTTAGAAAAAGATGCTTTAGGGAGATACGTAGGATTAAGATCGAGGTCGAGGCTAAAAGGAGAGTCGGAGCTAACAAAACACTTCCGATCTTCACAGTTCCTTTAGCTGTGGTAACTCCCCCCGTGATTAAGGTTTCTAAGGAAGAATTCACTGAGGATAAGATGTCTTATATCTCATCCTCTTCTTCTGAGGGATATAGTCCTTCACCCGCCAATTCTTTTGATGAGGCTCTCATATTTCCCTCGTCTCGTGCTACTGAACCTGATGCAATCGAGAGTTCACACAGTCACCAACCTTCCACATCCTAATCCTCTGAGTGTGTCAGTGTAATTTTAGTTGACTCCTCCATGGCTATTTCTATGATGTCCATAACCGGGGTAGAGTTTCAAGAAAAACTTCCTACTGGGATCCTGATCGCCGAGGCTCGGGATAAGGACGATGATTCTGACGTCGGTGATCCACTTAATTATTCATATGCCCAAACTTTTCCTTCATCTGTCACCAAGGCTGACCTTCTAGCGTGGATGCACACCTATGGTATAAAATCCAATGTGATGATGAGAGTCTTGGAAGAGAATGAGAGAGCATACGATAGCCGATATGGTGAAATTGTCATATACAATCAAATGTTTAGAGTCAGATTTCGTCTCCCCAAACACTCTTTAGTTCGAGCTATCCTTACCAGCTCGGGACTTGCTCCTGCCCAGTTGGCAACAAATTCTTGGAGGATTATCCTCAGTTTTATTGCCCTTTGAATGTTGATGTATACTTATGGGCCTTCACTTGAGATTTTCAATGCATGTTACAAAGTGTCTATCATAAAAGCCCAGCTTACTTTCTATCACCTTGGTCCTAGAAGGCCGTGGAAGAAAATTCTCCACGTTAACCAAACCTCCAACCATTTCTGAAAACTGAGGTACTTCTTTGTATCTATGGAGTAGGATCTCTCTACTAACGACGAGTCTTCTGAGGATAAGCCGAGAGTTCCTCGTCATTGGGACAATCCTTAAATGTCTACAAAGTTAGACCATGGCCTCAACTAGCCGATTTAGAGAGGTTTAAGTTGATGAGGAGCCTAGGGAAAGAGGGTAATTTGTCAAAATTTGAAGACGTAATAACCCTTCAAAAACCTTGAGAAATCTAGTTTGGGGTTTGCCCCCTGGACGAGCTATGTGAGTTTTCAATATTTAACATTTTTTCTAACTCTTTTCTCACCTTCAACTGTTTTACTGACCACTGCCTTTTCATTTTTGCAATTTGTCCTCCCAACACATTTCACAGTGTTTGTAATATAATGGCTCTAAGTTTATAAGCCATTTTTGGAAAGAAGGGGAGTAAGCAGCCCCCTAAGAAGATGATAGTTAGTGGGCCAAGCCGAGCTGAGGCTAGCCATAAGAGGAAAGAGCCTGTTAATGAAGAGGACATACATTGCCAATGTGAGATGAGTCTTAGGCAAAAGCCTATTGAGTTTGTGTCCACCTCCCCTTCATCGGAGCCATTGGACTCCATTTGTGTAGCTAATCTCTCCCAACTTAAGGAGAGCCCTGACTCATTCATCCCTTCATTGTCAAGGTCTAAGATAACTATGATTGTCGTACTTTTAGAGGTTGACTATAAGTTTAGAGGGAATATAAAATCCCCCAAAGTTTATGACTTTGGACTTCACCATTTGGTTCAGGTATCTGCCTCGTCTTTGATTTTATCATCCTCTTCATAAAAAAATTTTGCTCTGTTTTATTTTGACACCTTTATGATTTTTACAGTCTGTGTGCGCCTTCACTTTAGCCACCAAATGCATAGGTAAAATATATCCCCAAATGCAAGAGGCCGAGAGAGCCCTCAAGATCGAGGAAAATATGAAGGGGAAGGTGATGTCTCAGAAGAAGGCCATTGATAGCTTGAAAAAGGAGCACACTGATGCTCTGAGTTCTCTGACCAAAAGGAAGGATAATTCCATCATTACCCTAATGACCAAGCATACCACCAACTTGGCTGTAACTGTTAAAAAGGCCAAGTATGAGGCCATTGAAGCCTACAAATCCTCTAATAAGTTTGATGACTTTGGTTGCTAATACCTCATGAGGGGCATTAGGATGATTACCGATGGTTGATCTTAAAACACCCTGAGATCATCTCATCCATTAGGCCTGATCTTGAGGATCCTAACCTCGGGAATCCTCTCTTTCAAGTAGCTATGGATAAAGTTGAAAAATCTGTCGAGGTCGAGTCACCAGCTGCGGAAGAGACTGAAGCTGAAGGGACCGAAGCTAAGGATCCCACTGCCAAGAATGTGCCGGCTAAGACAGGTGTTTAGGACTCGACCCACATCAAAGCGCCGACTGTATAGGGTGGACGCATATGGCCCATACCCTTTCTTTTTGTATAAAACTTGAACATTTCCTTATTTTAATCGTATATACGTTAAATGAACATCATATCTTGTTTAATAAAAATGTCTCGTATTTATGCTTTTCATTTATTTTCGCTCTGAATCTATGTGATTTTAAATGGAAATGTCATCTGGCAAAGATAACGAAACTAATGTTTTTTAACGTAAGTCCACCTCAAGTTTTATCTCCTCTTTAGTCGAGAGATTAAATAACCAAATTGATGATTTTTAATTCAAAGATCACCAAATTAATGACGTTAATCTCAAAATATCCCAGAGATAAGTAGATATTAATGATTTTCTAATTAGACAACACCAAATTAATGATGTTAATCCCAAGTTTGCTCTCATCCTTAGCCGAGAGATAAATAACCAAATTAATGATTTTTTAATTAAAGAGAACCAAATTAATTATGTTAATCTCAAGTTTTATCTCATCCTTATCCGAGCGATAAGTAACCAAATTAATGATTTTAATCTCAAGTTTTCTCTAGTCCTTAGCCGCGAGATAAGTAACCAAATTGATGATTTTTCAATTAGAGAGCACCAAATTAATGAAGTTAATATCAAGTGTTCTATCGTCCTTAGCCAAGATATAACCAACCAAATTAATGATTTTTCAATTAGATTGTGTTTTTCACCACCTTACTGATGTTATCACACTATTCCCCCTCTCGGTGTTATTGAGAATCTATGGTCTCGCATGGTTTCTCGTACCACCGAGAGTGAGCTAATGCTAATCCACAATATGAATAATGTTTTTTAGCTTAGGACAATTTGAACCACGTACTTAAACAATTCGTATAAGAAAAATATGAGGGAACACTTAAAACTATTTTCATTGATCACTTAAAAAAATTCAAATACAAAGAAGATTACATAAAGTAAACTATATACACAAGACTACTGATAATGTCTTTTTAAATGGTCGGCATTCCATGGACTGGAGAATGGATCTCCCTCTAAAATCTCCAACCGATATGTCCCAGGGACGACCTCTTCAGTGACCCTATAGGGGCCGTGCCAATTTGGCTGTAACTTTTTTGTCTTCTCCCAAACTTTCTTAAGAACTAAATTCCCCACTACTATCGGCCTAGGTCTCACCCTCTTATTATAAAACTTACTTGTCCTCTATTGGTATGCTGCTTGGCTTACTTCGGCATCTTCCCTTCTTTCTTTATTCAGATCCAGATCCAACCTCATTTTTTCATTATTTGCCTATGGGTCATAGGTCTGGACTTTGTGGTTGGGTAGATCGAGTTCAATAGGTATCCTAGATTCGGAGTTATAGGCCAGCATAAAGGGGGTCTCCGCCGTCGGTGTTCTCTCTGTCATCCTATAAGCCCACAGGACGATATGTACCTCTTCTGTCCATGAGCTTTTGGCATCTTCTAGCTTATTTTTTATCCTATCTTGGATTATTTTGTTTCTAACCTCTGTCTGGCCATTTTCTTGAGGCTGGCCTAGCGTTGAGTATAATTATTTGATGTCGACCCTCCTATAGTAAGCTTCCACAAATTTATTTTTGAACTACTTTTTGTTGTTCGAGATCAATGTATGAGGTAAGCCATATATACAAATGATATTTCTCCAAATAAATTTGATGGTCTTCATCTTTGTAATGGAGACCATGGCCTCATCCTATACCATTTAGAGAAGTAGTCGTTCGCCACAATCAGGATTCTGTAGTTGCATGTGACTTTAGGCATAGGTACTACCAAGTCAAGCCCGCAGACTAAAAATGTCTAAGGACCCATGATGGATGACACAGGTTTATGGGGTTGATGAGGGATACATGCTCATCTTTGGCAATTATCACACTTTTTTACGTAGTCAGCTACATCCTTAACAAGGGTTGGCCACCAGTAGCCCTGCGTTATTAGTCATTTTGTCGAAGATCGTCCCTCGATATGACTGGAGAGCGATCCCTCATGCACATATTTCAAAACATACTATACCTCTAAGGGGTAAGCACATAGTAATAAGGAAAGCAAAAAATCCTTCTTAGATAGGATATCTCATATAATGGAGAATTTTGCCGCCCTGTATCTCAATTTCTTTTTCTCTGCCTTTGATTCTAGTAGCTCCACGTCTTTGATATATATGATGACAAGGTCCATCCAAGAAGCTACCAGATTCAAATTCAAACAAAACTCAAGTTTCTCGTCGTCTCCCTTAATGCTCTATCTTTTCAGTATCTCGACTAGGATAGTTCTCCTGATTTTTATTCTTGTAGCCGACGCTAACCATGCTAGTGCATCGGCTCGGCTGTTCTTAAGTTGAATTAATATTTTTACTTTCACTTCTCTAAAGTACGCAAAGACCCTATTCAACCTGGCTAAGTATTTGGCCATATTTTCATCATTTGCATTATAAATTCCAATAATCTGGTTTACTACTAGTTCTAAGTCACTATGAACTACTACGTGGCTGACATTCAACACTTTAGCCAGGGATAAGCCCGAAAATAGAGCTTCATACTCAGACTCATTGTTGGAGGATTTGTAGCTAAACCTCAATGCATATTCAATATCCGTCCTGTTTAGAGCCGACAGCATGAGCCCTGCCCTACTATCGCTTTCGCATGAGAAGCCATCCATAAACACACTCCAAACTAGATTGTTGGTCATAAACGACCCTTCACCTGCTGCACCATTTTTGGGAAAAAAAATTCTGTAAGGTTAGCTCGCACACTGTCGGCCATGACCGGACCTACTATTTCAGTGGCAATCCCGAAATATATCTCTCTCTTTTCTCCATAGGGGGAGAGGGGGAGAAAAAAGGTCTCACGCCCGCTTTCTGTAAGAGATCTTCAGTTGTCGTCGGTGTGGAGTGAATGTAAAAAGATGGAGTCTCCAGTCTATTTTGTACAAAATAGGCAAAAGAAGATGTTGCCACCTCAAAAGAGCGTTATCAAAGACAGGCTGATATTTATGAAAGCAATAGTTTGAAGGTTCGGGGCCTAAGTTACGAAATGGGAAGGTGTTAGGCACACATCCCGCCCTTTCGGTCTCTCATGGGATTTTGTTACTATTTTCCTTTATTTTTGTATGAAGTGTGTGTGCATGTAGATATAAATGGAGATTGGAATCGCCCAACTCTTACCATGGAAAAGATAAAGTGAGGTCATCCAAAGAAATGTTCCCAAAATAATATTTAGAAAATATGTTGTATGTATTTATCGAGATATTAGTCGTGATGATGAAACGATAATATATGTTGGATAAAATGCCAATAACGATCACAAATATAATGTATATTAAAATAATATGTAGGTGAAAAGGAAACAAGTGCGAAAATGAGAAGATTGGACTCGAGTCTCTAGTTTCAGCCCGAAACGCCTACGTATCTTATAAAGTCATAAAGTCCACATAGTTTGTAGGTGACATAAGGGTGGGGTTTATCCCATAGATACGAATGGAAATTTATTATATATGTGTGTGTAGAAAATGTACTTTTAGTTTTGAGAAATGGTGGTGGATAATCTCATAGGAATTTATAGTTGTAAACCTCTTTTTGTTTGTTTTGGGTCTTTTATTGAAAAAACAATTATGTGCAATATAACTAATAAAGGATGAGACATTAATGTGTATGAATTAAAGTAAAAACTAGATTAAGAATTTATGTAACTAATGCAAAAATAGAGAAATTAAGGAGAGAGAAGGAGTTTGAACCTTCTTTGGATAATTGAGGCTTGATCTGGATCCTTAATGAGATTCCTTGTATGTTGAGATGAATGTTGGATGAGAGAGAATGAGATTTTTCTAAATTAGGTATGAAAAGGATGGGAATGATAGTTTGAAAGGAATTTCACATAAGGAAACTTCACTGATTGCAACAAAATGTTGTTGAGATCACTGATATTGATGGATTTTGAGGTGTGGTTTGGGTGTGATGTCATGGCATCTATTTATAGGTTAAAGGGGTGCCGATCGGCATAGCCCTAGCCCTGCCAATCTACAGGTAACCCTAGGCACACTTTCGATAGGCAGAGAAATGGACCTGCAAATCGATAGTCTCGTGTAGATTTTTTTTGAAAACATTATCGTAGAATACAATCCGTTGATTCAAATCATGCCCCGGTCATACCATTAGAAAGGTAATTCAGAGACCTTCAAGAGTCCTTTGGGCCACTCCCGAGTCTGGGAGTTGACTTTATGTCAAATGTGGCTCAGACGCACTCGTCAGTCCTTTATAACGGGGATCGTTGGATGACTTTCTGTCGAACTGTAAGTTAGAATCATGAACCAGGCGAAATATTGGAATTGTTATCATAGGGACTTTAACATTCCAAAGAGATTCTCTCAGTTAGGAAAGTTAACCATGGCCAATCGAGGACTAGAATCACTCGGTGACCTTTCAGCGTAAAATGGGTCATTCGTTTGTACCATATGGTCGATTCGTGCACGAGGTAGACTGTAGAAAATGGTATTTAATGCCCTTCAATGTTTCATTCAGTCTCGTTCGAGATGACCTTAGTCAAACGGAGCTTGGGAGTACTTGGTGGCCTCTGGATCAATTTTTAGGGGAAAACCGATCGTTCATCCAAATGGAAAAGGGACTTTAGTTCCCTTTAAATATTCAAAGACCTTTAACTTTAACGATGAAGTTGATTGGAGTCAAATCAGGGCATAGGAGCGCCCAGTGTCCTCTAGATCGATTTTTGATGGTAAAATGGTTCGTTCGTCTGAACCATTATGTCGATTAGTGCATGAGGTAGACCGTTGGAAAGGGTATTCAGAGTCCTTCAAAGATTCATTGAGCAACTTTTGCTCTAATGATAAAGTTGATCGGAGTCAAATGGGGCCCAGGGGCGCCCGATGACCTCCAGATCGATACTCAAAGTATGACCTAGGATTTGTAGTGAAATGGGGAGGTGCTAGGGACCTAAGGAGAGACTTAGGGGGTCCTAGAATGTGGTGTCTACTAAGACCCTCGACGGGTGAGCTTGGAATAAGTGAAAGTCGTCGAATAGACATAACATGATGTTTTGGAAAGAGGTAGATTTTGTGGACCTAAAGGGATAAGGATGGACGATTCAGAGAGTCGAGGCTGAGTCTGAGGACCTAAGGAAATGTTGGGGACTGTTGATTCTGTGATCTACGGTAAATTCTGAGAACCTTAAGTAGAGGCGACCTATTCTGCGGGCCGAGGTCAATTCTGAGGACCTTAAGTTATAGCGATCAATTATGCGGGTCGAATTCAATTCGAATGGATTTAAGTAGAAGTGACCCATTATAAGGGTTGACGTCAATTCTGAGGACCTTAAGTAGAAGAGACTAATTCTGAGGGTCGAAGCCAATTCTCAGGGTTTAAGTAGAAGCGACCAATTCTGAGGGTTGGAGCCAATTTTGAGGGCATAAGTAGAGGTGGCCAATTCTGCAGGCCGAAGCCAATTCTAAGGGCTTAAGTGGAGGTGACCAATTCTTAGGGTCAAAGCCAATTCTAAGGGTCAAAGCCAATTCTGAGGGATTTAGTAGAAGTGACCAATTCTACGGGTCGAAGATGATTCTTAGGGCTTAAGTAATCAATTATGCGGGCCGAAACCAGTTCTGAGGGCTTAAGTAGGGGTGACTAAGCCTATTAATGGGTCGGATCTGGACCCGGGCCTGATCCGTATATTAGGGTCTGAGCATATTTTTTTGGACCCGAGACCCGAAGACCCATTTATTACACGAGTAGGGTCCGGATCTTATACAAAACCTGGACCCAAACACCCGACCCGAACTGTACATTATTATTTAAAATATATATATATATACACACACTATAAATTTATATATATCTTATCAATATAACATGTAAGTATTATATATAAAAATTTATATTTATGTATATAATAAATATAAGTAATATGTGTTTTATTTATACTAATCATATACTATAATACATTACAAAATATTTTTATCTAAGATTAAAAAATAAAGAAAAGGGATAAAATAAAAATAAATATAAAATAAATGTATATATCTGGCCAGACCCGGACCCGAACCTGAAGACCCGTCAGATCCGGATCTGGATCTAATATTGTAGACCCGATGAAGATCCGGGCCTAAACCCGAACCCGATGAAGACCCGATTAAACGGATCTAAATCTCCTTAAACCTGACCCGACTCCGACCCATTGACAGGCCTAGGAGTGACCAATTCTGAGGGTCGAATCAAATTCTGAGGGCTTAAGTAAGTTATGAACAATTCTGAGGGTCGAAGCCAATTCTAAGGGCATAAGTAGAGGTGACCAATTCTGGGGTCGATTCCAATTCTAAGGGCTTAAGTAAGTTGTGGGGCATTGTTTTTTAAGGAAAGTTTGAATACTCCACTAGGGAAAAGATATTAATTCGTGGATGGGATGCAGCCTTACTGGGGGATTTTCTCTATTTCTATCATGTCCCTGGGAGACATTCCTGGGGAGATGACTGGTTGATTTTGGGAATTCCTCTAGGGATTTTTTGGGATATTCTGGTATTTGTTTGGCAATTTTGTATAAAATTTTAGGGAGGTGTCGACCGGCAGGGTATAGGGGTGCCAACCGACAGTGGCACTGTCTTTTGGACTACCTACCAGTGGTAAAAGTCCAATCGGCAGTCGAGCCAGTCTCGCTCTTTGGCGGTGGTGCATCAGGTCTTGAATGGCCCGATGAGGGATCAAGTAAGTTCTTTTTTCCTCTTGAGACAAATTTTCTTCGATGAACTTTTTTTAGATATTGATTTTCCTCTAGGGATCTTGCAAGTGACCTTCTATCCCTAAGGGACGACCATCGAGATTTTCTTGTAGAACCATTATTGACTGTGGGAGCTTGGTGTTGACCATATTGCATGCTTGATCTAGTGGAATTTCTCCTGAAAAGAGACTCAAATAAGGCAAAAATAGATGTATATTTTGTTTGATGATTTGGATTTAGTGTCTTACTCTACATGCACTTTAATTTGCTGTTGAGTTTTTTTGCTTTGAGAAAGAGTTGGAAAAATGTGTTTTTTGAATTTTTTTTAAATATGTTTGAGTAAAAGATGTACTCGGAGGCTTTGGTTGAAAAAGATCTTCCCTTTTGAAGGTATTTCTTTTGATAAGAAATAGTAAAAATGAATCTTTTTGAAATTTTTGAGTAGTGGAAGGCCTTAGCAGCTTAGTTGGCATATGGATAAGGAGATAGAAAGTTATGTTGTAAAGTGGTGCTGGTTGCCTTCATTAGATTGTGATGAATTTAGGGTGTTGAAGAGAGTGTAATGATGTTGGAGTTGTTGCCTAAGGCTTAACTTCAAAATTACTCTTGGTGACCAAGAACCTATTAGTGGAACACAACTTTTAGCCATCACTTCATGTATGTCATACTTTTGAAATCCTGCGGCGATGATATTGGCAGAGACCCTAAATGGTCTAAATGCTTAGCGGGAAGGTCTCTTTGACTTTCTAAGGGGTAGCCAAGTGTTCATGTGTTTGCCAGCGATATTCTATATGGCGGTCCCTCATGAATATCCTTGGGTAATTGTACCGAACTTTTTTATTCTCTACTTCATCATCATGGGCCTGGATATCTAGAGCTGGGAAAACTAGTTTATGGAGCACGGGTCTCGAGGTTTGCGTTGGCTGGTGTCTTGGTGGGGAGAGATGGGGGAATACCAGTATGTTCAGTTGGTTGGCCTCCGATAGACCTCTTTCCACTTTCCCTGGCGATTCCTACACCAAGTTGGATGGGAACAAATTGTGCCTTCCCGTGTTTTGGACTTCTTTCCTGTAGAGGATTTAACAAAAGTCATGCACATGCGGCAGGTCTCTCTGTGGGAGAATTATCGACTATCGATCCATCTTTCCTAATTTTTTAACAGTGTTTGTCATGTTTTTGGCGACTACACGAAATGGTTTTGGAGGAAGGTAGTGGCTAAGATGTTGGACGAGGTGTCCGGGTATAGGTGGCTTGCTATGTTTGACACCATGGAGGGAGGTGTTGTGGTTTTTCCTAGGCTAGTTCAGGTTTACTGTTACCTGCAGCACTTTTGGAATTCCATCAAAGCAGGGGAAGTTTAGGTCCCCCAAGATGTAGACGATGATGGGCTGGTTCTTTTGGAAGTTGCAGGTAGGATCCCTAGGGAGTTTTATTTATGAAGCTTTTGTATGGTGTCTGGTTTATGTATCTGGTTAGAATAGCTTTTGGTAAGGTTATTTTAAAGTAGTTTAGTTTATTTTAGGAAAATAAGGTTAGGTTGGCTGGGGAAGTTGTTTGACTCCCTATGTCGATGTAATTGTAATGGAATTAATTAAATAAAGAAAATATTAATTATATTATTGTACCTCTTGATGAGTTTTGCATTTGAATTATCTATACCAATCACTAAGGCATCTATAATCCTTTTGTTCATATAAATGATAAAAATGAACCATCATTCTCGAAGACAAGAAAAGAATAGCATTTTGTGAAAAATAAGGGGATCATGCTCATATGAAGGGTGTGAGTTGCCTACATACCTCTGAGGATTTTGAAAAAAAATTGAGTTTCATTTTTGAAAGTAAATATACTTTTAGAGGACCAAGCCCCACGTAGTTCTGAGTAGAGGGAAATGGAGATAAGAAGAGTCGTAGCGCGCTGAGATTTCGAACTAGGGGTAGAATTTCTTAAGACGATCCAAGTTAACTGGACGAGCCATCGCTTCCCAATCTAGGTCGGTGAGCATAGCAGCGCCACCAGATAGTATCTTCTTCACAAAGTAGGGGCCACTCCAATTAGGCTTGAATTTCCTTCTGGGATCCCAAATGGGCTCTACAATTTCTTTAAGGTCTAAATCCCTTTCTCGAACACCACGTTCCTTGACTCTCTTATTGAATGAACTTGCTATTCGATGATGGTACGCTTGTATATGATATAAATCCTTTAGTCTACTTTCATCTAAGAGTGACAACTCGTCAAGATGTCTCTGATTCCAGTCTTCCTTACTGACTTTTCTTTCAAGCATGATGCATAGTGAATGAATTTCCAGCTTGGTGGGTAGGACTTCTTCCATGCCGTATACCAGAGAGTAAGGGGTAATACCAGTAGATATTCGAATTGAAGTGCGATAGCCCCAGAGGATGTAAGGGATCCGATCGGTCTAATCTCAGTAACTCTTAGTCATCTTGTTGATGATAACTTTGAGGTTCTTATTATCAGCTTCGACTGCACTGTTGGTTTGAGGTTGGTAAGGAAAAGATTTATGTATCTGAATCCCATACTCGCCGACCACTTCTGTGACTTTACCTTGAAATGTAACCCATTATCTTACACAAGCTTATGCGGGACCCCATATAGGCATATGATATTTTTTTGGATGAATTTGGCCATTATCTTGGCATTTAAACTGCATATAATACATACTGACATATTGGCATTTAATACATTTCTGAACATAGGCGGTTGAATCCTGAACCATGGTAGTCCAATAGTAACCTTTTCGGATGATTTTCTTGGCAATCATATGCCCATTCATGTGGGGTCCCATTGTGGATTTTCTGTATCATCTCTTCAATATCAGCCCCTGTGATGCAGTGTAAATGGGTTCTATTAAAATTTCTCTTGAATAGTGCTTTATCACAGACAATGTATTGGGCAACCAGTTTGAAAAAGGTTGCTCGGTCTTTCTTATTAGAATTTTGGGGATTCCTACCATGCTTAAGGAGCGCCAAATATTGTAGTACCAGCAATTGCCAATATAAGGATCTTCTTTCGTGATGAGCTCAATGTGGTTGCAGTGGGTGGTTTTAGCTTGCTTTTAGACTAGGAAGGAGGCCATCAGTATTCCTTCTAGCATGTCAACCATGGAGGCTAAGGTGGCAAGGGCATCGACTAAGTTATTCTTTACTTTGGGAAGGTTTTGGAAGCTGATGTCTTGGAATTAGGAGGCTAACTCTTTTAGGTGGTCATGGAAGGGTAAGAGTTTCTATTCCTTAACTTTTAATTTTCTGGGTACTTGATCGATGTTGGGGGAGGAATCCCCACAGGCATTTAGGCATCGAATTCCTTTCTTGAGAGCGACTTTGAGGCCTACCGTGCTCCTCATATTCGGTCATGTTGTTGGTCCAGGGGAAATCCAGTTTGATGGCAATGAGAGTGTGAGAGTCATTAGGGGAAATTAGATGTATCCCAACGCCAAATCCTTTTTTGTTGATGGCACCGTCAAAGAACATTTACCATCGGAGGTCTTCTTGGGAGGTACAAAGGATATCTTCATCCGGGAATTCAGAGATCCAAATATCGGCTTCTTCCATAGGGTAGTTAGCGAGATAGTCAGAGATGAATCTTCCTTTCATGGATTTTTGTGTGACATACACAACATCAAATTTGGCTAGCAGCATCAACCATCGGGCCGTTCGGCTAGAAAACGAAGGTTTCTCGAGAAAGTATTTATAGGATCCATTCGGGATATAAGCTTGATGGGAAAGGTGAGCATATAGCGCCAAAAGTTTTAGGTGACCTAGATAGGGCTGACACATGCTTTCTCCAAGGCAGTGCAATTAACTTCATGCCCGACCAATTTATGACTCGAATAATATATGGATTTATTTTTGCGAGTTTCTTTAAGGTATTGGGCCAACAAATCCCTAATTGTGGTATTTTTTACAGCCAGGTATAGGAGTAGGGGAGGACCAGGCTATGTTGGCATAAGTACTGGAGGTCGGGTTAGGTATTGCTTTATTTGGTTAAACTCCTTCTAGCAAGATTCATTCAAAACTTTAGTTGAATCCTTTCGGAGGAGTTTTAAGATGGGTAAATAGATAAAAGTCAACTAACTGATGAATTGGCTGATATAATATAATTTTTTGAGGAATCCCCAAACCTCCTTCTCCATTCGGGGTGGTGTCATTTTGAGTATAGCTTTCAGTTTGGCAGGATGAGCTTGTATCCCTTTCTCACTAACCATGAATCCCAATATCTTTACTTTGGTAACTCCAAAATCACATTTTTGTGGGTTAAGTCGCATCCAGTATCGCTGTAGTCGCTCAAAGAACTTCCAAAGAGCGGAAACATGACCTTCCCGAGTTTTAGAGTTGATGATCATATTATCAACATAGATCTTGACTTAATTGTGTATTAAATCATGCAAGATGGTTGTGGCGGCCCTTTGGTAAATAGCCCCTGTGTTTTTTTAGACCAAATGGCATAATAGTGTGCCAGAAGGTTCCCTAAGGGATGATGAATGCGGTTTTTTCTAAATGATCCAGGTGCATCTTAATATGGTCAGATCCCGCAAAACCATCAACAACTGACTTAAGGGAATGATTGGTCGTGTTATCCACAATCATATCAATACTGGGTAGCGGGTAATCATCCTTCAGAGAGGCTTTGTTCAAATCTCGGTAGTCAACATACATGCAAAACTTTCTTCCAGATTTCGGCACGGGTACAATGTTGGCTAACTATGTGGGATATTCGATCACATGAATGAAACCCACATTTAACTGTTTAACCACTTCTTTCTTAACCTTGAGCGATCATTCAGTGTGGAGCTTTCGCAGTTTCTGTTTGATCGATTTGCATTCTGAGAGAGTTGGAATCTCGTATTGAGCGTTCTAGGGATCAATGTCAGGCATATCGTCATAGGACCATGCAAATACATCCACAAATTCCTTCAGTAATTCTTCAAGTTACGCGCGCTCGTGCTCATCAAGGGTAGACCCAATCCTAATCTCGTGCATTTGGCTACTAGAATTGAGATTAATAATAACAGTTTCATCTTCATTAACTTGAATACGGTTTTGTTATTCGTTTACTAACCTTATTTAGATCAGTATAGAACTTTTCATTTGCAAAATCATCATCATCATCATCATCATCAAGATTTTGATTAGAATCAAGACAATTAATGTAAGGCACAACAAGATACCAAAATCTTCATTTATTTCATTATTGGGAAAAACTGAGTTGAGCACCTCATCAAAGGAGGTTTCGACTACATCAAAAAAGGGAGGAATAATAAAAGAAGAGGAAATAGGATAAACATCAGATTTGGGATGTATTTCAGCAGGTGTAACTGGTATAACATGCCAGTTATGGATATGTGCATCAACAGCTTTGATTAGGTAGGATGGATCCGATGATGTAGCGCTTCAGTGGATCATGCAAAGTCTTAGCCCCAGTGTCTACAAGTTGAACGAATCCTTGGAGTTACTTCCCTAGAAACCTCCGGTAACAACTATAGTCTTCTCAATGAGTGGTTACATGTGATGTTGGGAGCTTTCATCCCATAAGTTACTATCTTGGAAAAAGATCTCCATTCCTAGCTTCATCTTCTTGTCCACATGATCATACCATGGTTTAAGAAATCCGTAAAAGGGGAAATATTCACCCTCTTTGGTGAATCTTCCATTCAAAGAATCCCCTGAGCAAGTCTTGGCACTTTTTAGCCTCCTCTTTAATTGAGGTTGGCAGAGCATTCTGAGTTCATCTATTGATTATTAATAACCCAAACCCCTAGGAGGAAAATCTTTCTTCAATACTATGGGTTCAAGTATTCCTTGTTGTCTCTATCCTAGCCCCAGTTCGGGCATGAAGTGCATGTTCTTGAACATATAGATCACAAAGACGTTTTCATGAGGGTTGTGTTCTGAACAAACTTTATATTTGAAACCGTTCCTTACTGGGAGTGGAAGTCGTTCAACTCTAAAACCTGATAAAAGCATATCATTCTCCCCATGTTGTATCTCTGGTATGGGATATTAGTGCTTGAATTATCAGTATTATCATCATCGCCCAAGATGGTGATGACCTGCCCATTGGCGAAGAACTTCAATTTCTGATGTACGGAAAAAGACACACCCTTGATACTATGGAGCCATGGTTGTCCAAACAACAGATTAAAATAATCGAAGACATCGATGACTTAGAATTCAGTAACATAATTTATAGGTCCAACCACTATTGTAAGCTTTACGAATCCCATCACTTCCCGACGAGTATTATCATAAGCGCGCACTGTGGTAAAGGTTGGAGAAAGTTCGCTCACTTTTAGTCCCAAGCAATTGAGGGTTCTCAATGGGCAAACATTAAGAGATCATCCATTATCGATAAGGGAAAGTGGGATGCTCTTTACCATGACTTCGACAGAGATATTGAGAGCATAGTTGTGATTTGGACCCATCATAGGGATTTCTTCTTCAAAGAAAGAGAACATTCTTGTAGAGGTTAGGGATCCGACCAGATTCACTACTTCTTCTGGCGTGGTGGAAGGAGGGACTGTGGGCCCTGTAAGTAGTCTGATCAAGGCATTCCGGTGCACCTGGGAAGACATAAAGAGTCCCCATAGAGTGATGTTAGCTTGGGTTTTCTTCAACTGATCTAGCATATTTTTCTCCTACAGGGTCCGGCTTAGGAAGTTTCTCAACACCTTTTCCCTTGTCAATTGCTGATGATTGCGGGTTTAAAACTTGGTAATGCATCCATGATCTAGTCATATGGTTCATGGAAGAGGGTAAAAATAAAAACCCTATTTCCTCATCTATCTCAAGTTGTTCGACCAGCTTATTGATTTCTCCTAGCAGCTCCTTAAACGATATTATTTCACATATACTGACTATTGGACTAGTGTTTTCTAGGCTTTGTGCTTCATCTAAACTATTGAATTCGTCCCCCCATCTAGTGGCAACGACATCATCTTTCCACAAAACTTCAATGCACTCCACAACCTCAACGGCCTCTTTGTATAGATTCTCCCACTAAACCGGGATATGTAAAAGTGAAGGGACTAGGATCCCTTATAGTTTCAAAGCATCAAGTATCTCGGACGTATTGTATATTTCACCGATCTATTGGAATAAGTATTCTATGATTTGGATGACATCATCTAAAGTGACTTCATCGGTAGGTACCACTGAATTATTTGACTCTCAAGCCCACTTCTGAGCTTCCAGGAACAGTGTACTTAATCTATGGTAGTCAATGGTCATTTTTAGGGCAATTTCAGCCCGAACTCTAGAAGTTAGTTCAATACTGCTCATAATTCCATATCTTTCCTTTCTAAACGGGTAAAAACAACAACGCATGCTCTTGTAAGGAGTGACAGATCCTGAACGGCAAAACAGGTAGGAAGCAGGAGAAAATATGGGAAAACTTGGAGGGGTTTAGGGGAATATATATGGGCATGATGGTTGATTTACTGGCTATGATCTAGGTAGATGGATCAAATTCTGAGTCTTTTTTTAGGAAGATAACATTTGCATGATTTAGGAGTGGATGGCGGGTAGTGTTTGGTTGAGGATTAGCTGGTGGGCGATGATACCCAGTCAATCAAACCTTGGATTACATTTTGGAGGTGGAAGCACTGATCAGTGATGTGTTCGACACTTTGGTTAAAGTCGCAATGGGCATCTGGTTTGAAATTTTTGGTAAGTGGGTTTGGTAATAGACGAGGGTCAAATGGTTTGATAAGATTTTGAATTAAAAGGGCCTGGTAAACTTTGGAGATGGGAGCATAAAGCTGGGTGTATTATTTTTTGACAGGGTTAGGGCGACTTTTTGGTTCCCATGAAGTGGCAGGTTGAGAGATATTATTAATGGTTATACTGTGATATTGACAGGCTTTTCATATTTTTTGAGAGTGAACTGTCCGGACATTTTCTTCGGCTCAACATTGGTCTTGCTAAGACTTTCTTTGATCTCTACTCCTGCTTCTCGAAGGCCTTCGAAATAAGGGTAATATTGTCTCCCATCGTTGCTTGGACATGGGGTAAGATGTTCATCTTTAAAATACTGACTTTTTCCTCTTCGAAAGGTCAGTTGGTCATGGTGGTCACATGCTCTCTCCACCTTGATATGAAGTTACTGACAGATTCCCAGGATTCTATTTAAGAAGATCTAAATCATAAAAGGTAACCTACAACTCTTCGTTATATTTATACTATGACATGAATTTACCGGAAACATCTTCCCAATTGCGAATCTAGGACTCCTCGAGAGATAGGAACCAACAAATAGTGTTGTTCTTCAAAGTCTATTTGAACATTTGGCCATTATTTCCTTCAAGGCTCCTAAGAGATTCATGTCTTGGTTGTAACTTCGTAGATGAATAATTGGGGGTGCACTACCCCCAAACTTCTCAATGTTAGGCATCTTGAACTTTTTTAGTAGCCTTATTTTAGGATAGAGAGACATATGGGTGTAATCCATGTAGTTCCTGAAGATTCAGACTTGGTCAAACCACTTGGTCAACATCTTGAGGTCCTCTTCGACCTTGTTTAATTCGTATTACTTCGGATCAATGATCACAGGTAGGTTAGCCTATGGCTAGGCAATATTCGGCATAGGGAGCTGAGTTAGCGATGACCCATTAGCAAGAGGGGAACGTGGAGTGTTTTGATATTCCTCGGGGACCCAAATAGGCTCAAGTGTAAGCGGACCCATAGTTAGATGGAAGAGGACCTCGAGCTCCTCAGGAACAAGGACCCGATTTCTTTTCATCTCATGAACCTCTGTTTGAAGTTGTCAATCTTGGCAGTGAGTAAGGCTAGAACATTCATCAAATGCAGCTGGACATTTCGTACTTGGTCAGCGTTCTCCATGAAAAAGGATAAAGGCTAATTTCAATCTCGGAGGAAGTAGTTAGGGAACTAATGGAGCTTCGGGGTAATTCAACGGAAGGCAGAAGCTAATAGGGAACCAGGACAAGGGTCAAATATGCGATCGACCTGAGAAGGAGAAATATTCGAAATTATTTTTAAAAGAAAAGGGGGAAAAACGTTATTTTTGAAAAGGGAGGAAAATGTTTTTGACATTCCGGGAGAGGAGGGGGACAAAATGTTTTGGCTAAATAAGAGGAAAAATATTTTTGGTATAAGGAAGTAAAAATGATTTTGGGTATTTCGATAAAAGAAGGAAAAGGGTTTTTGACACTTTTGGTAAAGAAAGAGGAAAAACGAGGATCGTGATTACTATTATTATTATTATTATTATTATTATTATTATTATTATTATTATTATTATTATTATTATTAGTGTGGGTACCCCGATTTTATCACCATAAGGCCTGGACGAGTAGCCCATCCTCAGCGGCCCAAAACCTAGGCCCATCACCTCTGGTATTCATCCATTTACTCCACGATGCCATGAAGAGAAGTTGTGGGGGTACACGATCCCATGAAAGGGAGATGGCTAATAAAGAGGAACCTATCACCCCCACTACTCCAACACATACATGTGTAAATTAAACCCCAAGTCCGGGGCAAAGGACAAGTTGTATTCTCTATACTTACTCTTCAGAATATAGAGAAATAACACTGACTGAACCACCGTGGACGTAGGCACTTCTTTGCTGAACCACATATCTTCGTTGTTGTGTGATTGGTCTTTTATTTGTTTTTTCTTGGTTGTCACCTCTTTCATATTTATTTGTGCTGCATAATAATTGCATCTACAATTGGCGCCGTCTGTGGGAACTGTTTATCTTTCCTTGAGAAGAGCCCACAAAGAAGAAAAAAATCTAAGATGTCTGGTCACAGCAGCAACGCTCCTCAAGAAGGACACATTCAGGAGCCACCCGCTCCTCGCAGGATCAGGTCCGAAGTCCGACGTTCCGATCAAGGGGCTCGCTTAGAAAGGCCAGCCTCAGAAGAAAGTCAAGGACCAGCAAGGTCCACTCAGATATCCAGATTGATCGATGCATACGAAGCAAGGCTCCACGAGCAGAGGGAGTCTTCTCGCAGGTATGAGGCTGAGAATGCTCGCCTGAAAAGAAGACTGGAAAAACTGGAAAAAGAACTACGTCCTGATACCAGGAAACGCCCCTATCGCACTCCTAGCCCTCAGGCGAGCAAATCTCGCAGCCGAGGAAGGAGCCCTAGGCGGCAACATCAAGGGTTCGAAGGTGGCGGCTCAGACGACGACCTCCGCGAGCAACTGAGAAAAGCTTGCCGCTATCAGAGCCCTGCTCGCAGCGACGACAACATACGGAACCTGGTCCGCAGAGAAATGGACCAACATCCAGCTCACCGCGGCACCAGGTCAACCAGAGAACTCGCCAGGAGAGCCCTCAAGACCCAGATGAAATCGCCCTTCACAAGGGAAATTGAAGAAGAAGAAGCTCCCAAAAAGTTTGCTATTCCGAGGTTCAAGATTTATGACGGGAAGACTGATCCCATTGATCATGTCAGGCAGTACCGGCAGGCTATGACCCTCTGGAATCACCGAGATGCGTTGATGTGCTGTATTTTCCCCTCGAGCCTTCATGACGTGGCCCAGAAATGGTTCGAGAAACTCCCTCACCGATCCATCAGAAATTTCAAATCCCTGGCCGAGCTCTTTACGGCCAGGTTCATCACCAGCAGCTCCCATCCCAAAAGGATGGATGCTCTATTGACGATGAAGAAAACTCCTCAGGAGACACTTCGAGACTACGCGAAAAGGTACTGGGAGTTATTCAACGAAGTCGAAGACTGCGCAGAAGAGGTGGCAGTGGCTTCATTCAAAATTGGGCTACCTAGCTCTTCCCTCCTCTACTAGTCCTTGATAAAGAAGGAAGAAACCACCATTGATGACCTGATGGCCCGGATTGAGAAATACGCAAAGGTGGAAGATGTCACCCGCCTTAACGTAGGTGAAAATGGTCGAGCCAAGCTCGCCACGAAAGGAAGTGAGAAAGTTGATAACCAGAAAAAAGGAGGAAAGAATGGGAGCAAGAATGGCCCCAAAAACGGAGGGGGCCCTGACGTTGCAAAGTCGTTCCAGGCAGTCAACACTGTCTTCAAACAACCAATTTACAAAATTCTCGCTAAGATCAAGGATGAGCCGTTCGTCAAATGGCCCCAAAAAATGGGGGGAGACCCATCGAAAAGAAACAATGCGCTGAGATGCACCTTCCACAAAGAGGGGGGACATAAGACCGAGCACTGCAAGGCTCTTAAGTCCCACCTCGAGGAGTTGGCCCAATCCGGACATTTGAATAACTTTGTGGAAAGGAAGGTAGAAAGAGTGACTGTCCACAAGGAGGCAAAACCCGACAACGTATTAGAAGATGACACCGGACACGAATTCGCAGTAATCCATGGAGTATTCGATGTTAAGCAAATCCAGGGCAACTCAGCTCGGATGGAGGTAAAGAAGCTGACACCAGTAATGCAAGCTTTTCAAATTGATCCAGCGAAATCACAGGCAAGAAAACGCCGCCGAGCAGAGGACATCAACTACAACAGGCATATTGTCTTCACGGATGAAGATCTTGTGGGAGTAAGGACCCCACATCACGATGCCTTAGTCATTACACTCAGGATAGCCAACTTTCATATCGACAGACTGCTCATCGATCAAGGAAGCTCATCCGAAGTAATGTACATCGACCTGTTCAGGAAATTGAAGTTGGACATCGCCGACCTTAAAGGAACCACTGTCCCTCTGGTCGGCTTCGCTGGAAAAATGACCATGCCTTTGGGCAAGATAGTACTACCAGTGCTCGCTGGGAGTGTTTAAAAAATGATCGAATTCTTGGTGGTCGACATTGACTCACCGTATAAAGCCATCCTCGGCAGGGGATGGCTCCATGCAATGAAGGCAGTCTCCTCGACCTACCACCAGAAACTCAAATATATCACCGAGCGGGGAGTGATGGAGATACATGGCGACCAGGCTATGGCGAGAAAGTGCTTCATAGCGGCTATCCGACCGAAGCCAGAGAAAAAAAACATTCGAACCAGCGAGAAAGTGGAGGAGGATGCAATCCCTTCCAAATAGCAATTAAAATATGGAAGGCCCGGAGTGGAAGAGATCAGCCTCCTCCCCTCCGAACGGGTTGTAGAAGACCTAGTAGAAGTCATTGCTAGGGAAGGCGACAACAGCAGAGTCTTCCTGATCGGGACTTCACTCACTAACGAAGAGCAAAAGGATTTGTTAACCTTACTCAGAAGCCACATAGATGTTTTCGCCTGGGAACCCTACGAGCTGCCAGGGATCGATCCCAATATGGTCTGCCATCAGTTGCACGTCAATCCCACATTCAAATCGATAGCACAAAAGGCACGACGAACTGCTCCCGAGAAAGCCAAAGCAATAGAACAGGAAGTCGAAAAACTGTTGGATGCAGGATCCATACGGGAAGTGCAGTTCCCCAAATGGTTATCCAACCCAGTGGTAGTTCCAAAAAGCAACGGTAAGTGGAGAGTTTGCATAGACTTCACTGACCTCAACAAAGCCTGCCCCAAGGATAGTTTCCCTCTTCCAAAAATAGACCAACTAGTAGACGCCACTGCAGCTCACGAGCGAATGAGTTTCCTGGACGCATACTCGGGCTATCACCAGATTCCTTTATATGCCCCAGATCAGGATAAAACGGCGTTTATCACGACGGTTGGTTTATACTGTTACAAGGTCATGCCTTTCGGGCTAAAAAATGCAGGGGCAACCTATCAACGGCTGGTTACTAAAATGTTCAAAAATCAGATGGGAAACACGATGGAGGTCTACATCGACAACATGCTCGTCAAAAGCAAGGAGAAAGAAAACCACCTTTCTGACCTGGCAAGTACCTTCGAAATCCTCAGGAAATACCGAATGAAACTCAACGCGAGCAAGTGTTCCTTCGGTGTCCAGTCAGGAAAGTTCCTTGGGTATTTGGTCAGCAAACGTGGCATAGAAGCAAATCCAGACCAGATTGAGGCAATTAAACGGGTGCAACCTCCTCGCACAATCCGCGATGTACAGAAGCTCACTGGAATGCTCGCTGCTCTGAATAGTTTCATTTCTAAATCCTCCGAGAGATGCAAGCCCTTCTTCCAACTCTTAAAAGGCAGCAAAACGGTAGAATGGACCCCAGATTGATCGCAAGCATTAGGCGAGCTCAAATCCTACCTAAGCTCCCCACCACTGCTCGTCATGCCACAGCAAATGGACCCTTTGTACCTCTACCTCTCTGTATCCAGCCATACTATCAGCTCAGCGCTAATGTGTGAAGTCACAGGGATCCAACATCCAGTCTATTACGCGAGCAAAACCTTACTAGACGCCGAGCAGAGATACCTGCCATTGGAAAAGCTCGCATTCGCCCTAGTAATGTCATCGAGGAAACTAAAGTATTACTTCGAAGCTCACACGATCATCGTCCTTACATCACACCCCCTCAAGGCTGTCCTAAGGAAGGCGGATTTGTCAGGCAGGCTGTCTAAGTGGTCAGTCGAGCTCGGCCGGTTTGACATCCAATTTCAACCAAGGACAGCTATCAAGGGTCAAGTCCTCGCTGACTTCATAGCTGAATTCACGGGTGAAGAACCTCTCGACCAGCCTAAACCAACAGAACAAAACAGCCAGGCTACAGGGGGAAGATGGAAGCTATTCGTTGATGGAGCCTCCAACTCAAAGGGGGCAGGAGTAGGAATTATTCTCATCACTCCTGAAAATGCAGTCCTCGAGCAAGGAATTAGGCTGGGATTTGCAGCCTCCAACAACGAAGCAGAATACGAAGCCTTAATTGCAGGTCTCCAAAGGGCGCAAACTCTAGGAGCAAAGCATTTACAGGTATTCGGAGACTCGCAACTAGTTTCCAATCAGATAAGTGGAGACTACAACGCAAAGGACGAGAGGATGGAAGCCTACTTCTCGTTGGTAAGAAACTTGATGACAAACTTTGAACAAATCAACATCCAGTAGTTTCCCAGGGGGCAGAACAGCCACGCTGACGCTTTGGCAGCCCTGAGCTCGGCAGTTGATTCCAGCCTTAAAAGGATAATCCCTATCGATTTCCTTAGCTACCCGAGCATTCACCGCGAGCTAACAAAAGCGAAACAAATACTCCAATTGGAACCAGCCCCTAGCTGGATGGATCCCTTAAGAGGCTATTTGAAGAACGGAACGCTCCCAGATGATAAAAGGACCGCCCACCAGATAAGAGTCAAAGCTGCTCGCTTTCACTTATCCACGGGAGGCGACTTGTATAAAAGATCTTTCTCCGGCCCCTACCTTAGATGCGTCCACCCAGGCGAGGTCGAGACAGTGCTTCACGAGCTTCACGAAGGAATCTGCGGAAGTCACGTCGGAGGAAGATCTCTAGCCTTCCGAGCAATGAAGGAAGGTTACTGGTGGCCGTATATGCAAAGGGACTCCGCAGTATATGTCCGCAGATGCCTAAAATGCCAGCTTCACGCCCCCATGGTCCACCAGCCTGCCAGCGAATTGAAATCCCTGACCAGCCCCTGGCCTTTTGCCCAGTGGGGAATGGACATCGTGGGACCTCTACCCACCGCTGGCGGCAATCGTAAATACCTGTTGGTTGCCACCGATTACTTTACCAAGTGGATCGAGGTAGAACCTCTGGAGAACATCCGAGATGCTGACATGATGAAATTCATATGGAAAAATATAATCACTCGATTCGGGATCCCCAGAACCATCATCACTGACAATGGGACACAGTTCGAAAGTGGCCCCTTTCAGGACTTCTGCGACCAATACGGAATCAGGCACCACTTCAGCTCGGTAGCTTATCCTCAGAGCAACGGACAAGCTGAGGCTTCCAACAAAACAGTGATCACTGGATTAAAAAAGCGGTTAGAACGAGCAAAAGGCGCGTGGACTACCGAGCTACCACATGTCCTATGGACATACAGAACGACTCCCAGACGTGCCACAGGTCAGACGCCATTCTCACTAGCATATGGTATGGAAGCGGTCATCCCATTAGAAGCAGGATTGCCTACAATGAGATCCGACCTTGTCGAGCAGAATCAGAACGATCAGCCTTTGCTCGCTGAACTCGACTTGGCCGACGAGCGCAGGGAACTTGCCCTGGTAAAACTAGCGAGTTATCAGCAACAGCTCGCCAAGCACTACAGTAAAAAGGTCAATCCGAGGAAGTTAGAAATTGGAGACTATGTCCTAAGAAAGGTCCTGGGCAACACAGTGAAGCCATCAGATGGTAAACTGGGCCCAAACTGGGAAGGACCTTATGAAATAATTAGAGACGACCTGCAAGGTGGCTATCATTTGAAAACGATGGAGGGCAGAGAGATACCACGAGCATGGAACGCAGCTAATCTCAAGAAATTCTACTTTTAGGAGTTCT